>JASWHV010000020.1:54256912-54997632 GCA_030760725.1 Neostapfia colusana
TCCCTTTCCTCGAGTTCTATGAATAAATACTTTATTTCAGTTAAAGGAATGCAAAACAGCAGATGAAGTGAGAGAAGGGTTAGTACCGCCGCCAGTTCATTTGATTGATTCTTCCTAGCTGAGCTATAAGGTGCTGGTTCTTCCTCCTCGTCATATTCTGAATCTTCATCAGTGTCACTGTTATCATTATTACTGGCACTGTAAGGCTCATCACCTGGATCTTCCTTTGTCTACACAAAAAGATCAGGAATGAGCTCGGTCACCGGGTATAACATAAAGGGTGGTTGTAACTTCTAAGAACAGAGTTTGGCTCGTAAAAGTCATGAGCATCTACCTCAGCTTCATCATCAATATCCGCCAAACGCTTAAAATTATGCCAATGTATATCATACTCATATTCGCAGTAGAAAACATCATCCCCAGCATTATCAGCACCCCTGAAGTCTTTGGGGTTCATTACAGAGCATTGTCTAAGGATCGTTTCCATCTGCAAAAGATATAATCCCATAGATGAGTAAATAAGAAATGGACAAATAAACAGAAAAATCATATGGAGCCAATGATACACACATAAGACAATACATCACCTCAATGTCTGAAAGATCGTTTGTACGATACAGCTCTCTCCGTAAATTATGTGGCTGCCTACCTGCTGCAGTCTCTTCAGGGATAATGTACCACCTTACCTTTGCCCAGAATGTGCCATCTGGCTCTCTCCATAAACTGTCACAAGCAACAGCCTTGTTTTGTAAAATGGCAAGCTCGTAAACAGCACTGAAATTATCAACATCAATATAGCAGAGGACGACTAGTATCATTGTAACAAGCAGCATATCTATATCCTCACACATATCTGCTGTCACAAATCACTATCAAAATCATTTTTTATATGGAAAGGAGGGAGCAGACTAATGGCAAGATAACCATTTGTACTTAACCATGGAAAAAACAAACTAATAAAACACATCAGGGGTATAAGTTTCTCTTAGAGCTATCTCATCAGCAAGTCAGTGACCAGTGCCACTAGTAATATACAATTTCACCCACATCTGATTCACATTATGAACAATTATCCAATTTAAAATATTTCAGCAAAAAAATACTCAGCCAGATCATTAAGTTGCTGAAAATGGATTCACCGCATGAACTTTTACTGTCATTCCCCAACCCCACTGTCACTGACCTCTCAATGCGTGCAGCCCACAAATCGCTCGAAAGGAGTTTCTCTTTGGCTGTTCTCGCAATGTGCTTCCCCTCAGGCGGTTTGGGCCGCTCGACTGGCTTCCCAACGCGCTCAGCCTCGCAGTACTGGCAGGACCAGTCCCCCTCCGGCACCCGCCGAAGAGGAGGCCTTACACACCGCAAGTGGAATCCGCCAAGGCACATGTCGCATTCCACCATCACTCCGCCGCCAGTGCGGAAGCACACACGACACTCCTCCTCCTCGGGATCCTCCGCGTCCGACTCCGCGTCCTCCCGCCGCTTCACATACACGTCTTCCCCAACCTCGAACTCTCCGCCGTCGTACACCACCTTCCGGTAGTACGACCTCTTTCTCGGGTGCCGTCTCTGCCTTTTCGGCTCGCGCTGGGACGGAGTTTTGGGAGACGGTGCAGCCCGCTTGCCCTTGGAGGTGGGGATCGGCGTAGCCTTCACCGGCGCCTCCGGCGCAGCTTTGTTTGGGGTATCAAGGAGGCGGCGGGAGCGGCGGACAGTAGACGGCGTCGCCGGAGTCATCGGCGGCGGCGAGGTCACCGATTTGGACTTCCGCGTGGGCGTGGGCGTCGACGGGGTGCAGAGGTCCATCTGGGGCTCGTCGAAGGCGGCGACAGGCTTCGCCGGCGAGGATCCGAGCTTGGATTTGGATCTGGACGGGGTGAAGGAGAGATCCATCCCGGGTCTTCCGCCGGCGACGGAGAGGGAGGCGGATGAAGGGGGGAATATTGATTTGAAATGCATGGTGACTGATGGAGGCGACGGAGTTAGGGTTCGGCCGGTTTGGCGCCCATTCGCACTGCGGTTTTGGTAATTTTGCAATTTGGTCCTCTACCTTTGAGATTTTAACCGTATTGTCCAGAAAGAGCAAAACATGATTTTGTTTCAAAATGAGGCACATTTATACGAGTAGAAATACTCCCTCTCGACGTTTATTGTTGATTAACACTCCCTCCGTTTCTTTTATTAACACTAATTATGAATTAACCATCATCAAATGAAAAGTAATGGAGAGAGTAACATCTATTAAATTTTATTTCGTATACAAATATTGGCATGTCTTTAAATTCTTCATTGGTGATATAATAATAATATTGACATTATATTGCCGATTTATGTGATTCCTTGACTATTCACGGTCAAAGTAAATTTTTGATTTAGAAAAAAATACATATACTATTTCAAGGCAAAGAGAAATAGACATATGTTTGTACTAGCGAAGTTAGTCCTTGGCATGAAGAGGAAAGTAGTATAATGTTTCAAGACTATCCCAGATTAGGTTGTCTCCAATCGCTGCTCCAAATGAGAACTCAAACCTATTTTGGATCTTGAGAGTAGTCTAAATTGCCTCCAACAAAAGACCCATTCATGAAGCCTATTTTAGGTTTCTCCTCTTTGGTGCCCAAATACGCTTGGGGTTCCTCGCCCCGTGTCACCAAGCCTCGCTCGCTCTAGTCTACACGCCTCGCGCCGCCCTCCCCTAGCCTCGCCCGCCGCAGCTGCTTCACTCCTCGCACTGCGCCGCCACCCCTAGCCTGCTGCTCCGGCCTCCACGCCACGCCGGCTCCCCTGAGCCTCATTCGCCTGCCGTTTCAATCTACACGCCCACGCCGCCTTGCTCGGACCTTGTCCTTCCCGCCGCTTCAGACTCCTTACCCTGCTCTGCCCACCCCGAGCCTCGCCCGTCCAGTGTCACCCTCCTCGAGCCTTGCCCACTCGCTGCTCTGGCCTCCACGCCCCGCGCACCCTCCCTCTGCCTTGTCCGCTCCTCGCTCTAGACTCCTTGCCCTACGTTGTGCCTCCTACCTTCGATTCACTAGAATGCGTCCCCCCCCCCCCCCCCGCCGGTCTAGACTCCTTGCCCTGCGCAGAGCCTCCTCCCTTCGATTCGCTAGAATGCATTGCTCCGCGCCTCTCTCTCTCTCCCTTTTTCTCGGATAGATAGCTCCGTCAAAAACAGTTGATGGTGACCTAAAATAGGTTTATTGTTGAAGAAGTCTCAATATAGGTTGTCAATCTAATAGTACAAGAAAGTCTAAATGAGCAAATGAGTCTCTATTTTTGAAGTTTGTTGTTGGAGATAGCATAATTAACTTGAGAACAACATTTAGAAAACGGCACTTACAGGAGTACACGGTGGACACCCCTTAGCTGCTAGCATCCCACCTCCCCGCGCTTTCCTTTTTTTTGTAGGCTAAAATAGCCATACAGTTAAGTCCCTATCTATTCGTCAGCAAAGGAAGAAACAACGTACACCTCGCGCTCCTCGGCTTTTCGCGCAGCCGCGGCCCAAGCGCAAGGTGGGCTCATCAAATTAGGTCCCGCATGACAGCGGCCATAGGTCTAGAGGTGCTGGTTACTGAGCAAACTGAAATAAGTTAAGGGAAAAATGTCAAACGGCTAACCTCCCTTCCTCAGACTGACCGCACCGGGGTGCTGGACCCGGTGCGGGACGCCGTATTAGGCGTTGAAGTCGCCTGCACGAGCCGCACCGACGTACGGGAAAACGTACGCCAAACGCCCGTACTACACAGGAACACGCCAGCTCGAGCGTCTACGCCATGCCACTGTCGCCTCCGGCCGTTGGTTTCGCGCGTGGGCGAGCCGGCGCGGGAGCGTGGGGGCGCGGCGCAGAGCGAGCGAGACGGCGCTGGACCCAGGTGGCGAGCCAGCGCGGCAGCGTGGGAGCGCGGCGGCGCTGGAGCGAGGCGGAGAGTCGGTGCCGCCGAGGCGAGGTGACGAAGCGGGCGCGGCGGCGAGGCCGTGAGCCGACGCGGCGAGGTGGCGAGAGGCCCTGGGGAAGAATCACCGCGAGCGGCTGTCCTCGCGCGACCTCCTCTTCGTTCCCCTTCCCTGCTTCATCTGCGCGGAGAGCAAAGCTCTAGGTGTATCCAGCAGAAAGATTGATGGCCGAGTGGCAGGAAAGAAACGAGAGGAGATGAAGCTCCAAAGGTCTAGGGAAAGAAGAAAGGGGACGCATGGGTGGGAGTAAAAAATGAAGAGGAACCTGAGTTGGAAATAGAAAGAATATGAAATAAAGAGGGAGAAAGGAAGGAAAAATAAGAAAAGGAAATCAGAGCCAGTATAATACGAAGCACTACAGGGAATGGAAAAAAGAGAGGGAAAGGAAAGGAAATAAAAGAGAAGGAAAAAAGAGGAGGAAAGAAAGGAAATGAAAGAGAGAAAAGGAAAGGAAAAATAAGGGAAAAAAAAGAAAGGAATAGGAAATTAAATGGAATGGAAAAAATAGAGATAAAAGTAAAGAATAAAAGAAAGAAAAAAAAAAGAAAAAAGAAAAGAAATGAAAAAAGAAATATTAAAGAATATGTGTTAGTTGATATAGAGTACGATTAGAGAGTACGATGAGTGCGACAGCACATGCTTTAAAGTACAGAATCTTTTAGAGTGTACTAAAAAGAAGTGGAAATATTCGTTTGAAGTAGATTTTTAAAGCACATGAGTGCGGATAGCCTCACTCTCAGTATCTTACGACTTCGATCTCCTGCTCTCCCCTTTTTTTTCCATGCTGTTCTTGTTTACTGCCCACTTGTATCTGATGTCTAGTACAGGTTACCTTCGTTCATATCTCAATATCTGGATGTGGACCGGTATTCTTGGAAGCCACTGGGAGACGCTGCTTGTAGAATTTTTTCTTGCCATTTTTTGTGCGTTTGTTTGCTGGAACGTTTTCTTCGTCCCAATGCTACCAGTTTCAAGCAAACGCTTGATTTCAATCTATTGCTAACAGCCTCACACTTTCTTGATTCATTAAGACTCGGATTGATACATAATACCTACATCTCCCAGCTCCGATCTTGTTTTTTTCCCCTGCAGCGCTTGGGCTTAAGAAACCCAGTTATGTTTTTGCAGCATCCATTCTCCAGATTCATCATGGAGAAGTTCAGCAAAGGCAAGTAAAAAAATCCAGCTTTTTAGCGGGCAATCTCCCAGTTGCCAGTGGACATCTTGCGCGAGAGCACCAGCGGCCAAAGAAAATGTCGTCGTCGCCGCCGCCCCTCGGCCTTGCAGAGGACAAGGAGAGGGAGACCAATATCCTCATCGAGGCAACCCCGGAGTCGCCGGCGAAGGCGGCTGAGGACGCCCCACGAGGCCAGCTGTCGCCGGTGGCGTGGTTCCGGATGCTGGCCAAGGAGCTTCACTGGAGCTTCGTGTTCGGAGTGACGGCCACGTACGGCATCAGCCAGGGGCTCGGCGGCGGCATCACGCGCGTCGCGTCCGACTACTACTGGAAGGACATGCAGCAGGTGCAGCCGTCGGTGGCGCAGGTGTATCAGGGCGTCACGTCCATCCCCTGGATGATCAAGCCGCTCTGGGGCCTGCTCACCGACGTGCTCCCTGTCGCCGGCTACCGGCGACGGCCGTATTTCATTTTTGCAGGTGAGGTGCATTAATACTGATCTTCATTTGCTTCGGTTACAGTTCTGGATGAATACAATTAATATTCATCCTTAATTAGGGCATGCAAAACTGAAATATGCATATTTGGTTAAAGATTAGTAAAGTTTGGGGACTTGGTGCTGAAAAAGTGGAGCTGAGTGTGTCAAATGGGATGAACATAAAACATATCTTTGACTCACATATGGTTGCTAATTCGTCTTGTCTAAGTGCTAGTTGCCTTTGCATCTTGGTAGGTAATTGCATTTTAGTAGGTAACTGAAGCTAAAACAAGACAACACTCTTTACTATTTTTAGCTCACCACATTGTAACCAGTCACTAATCTACATTACGAGGTGTGTAAATTAACAAGTTGGAAGGAATCATATGGTTATGTAGCTTCAGCTATTTTGACGAGTTTTGCAGCATAAGCAAAGCACATTGCTTATTCCTGTAACAGTGGCAACTAAATTCAATTGATATGAGTTATTCTGTCCTTTATTTCTACAACTTTATTGTGTTTACTTTTTGCTTTTTTTTTTGCTTTTCAGTTTCTTTCAACTTATCTTTCTCTCTTTTGCTTCTCTTTGCTAAGTTATGGGTTCTATCTCCAGCCTGCCCCAGCTTTCTTGGAACTAAAAGGCTTTGTTGTCGTTGCATGTGTTATTTTGTTATTTAATAAGAGCATAAAACAAGAATGAGAATTATATTTATTTTCTTCCCTCTTGTTTTCTGAGGAGTATGCAGGCTGCATCGGAGTGATTGCAATGCTTATAATCTCTCTGTACAGCAAGCTTCATGCATTGTTTGCACTGTTGGCACTGATGACTGGAAGTGCTAGTGTGGCAATTGCTGATGTTACTATAGATGCTTGCGTGGCTGAAAACAGCATAATCTATCCACATCTTGCTGCTGATATGATGAGCTTAAATGGATTTTGTTCTTCTGTTGGAGGCCTTATTGGATTCTCCATAAGTGGATTTCTTGTTCATGCAATAGGATCTAAAGTGAGTATCACTAGTTCAATATCTTTTGGCGCTTCATACGTTTTATAGATCTCCATTGATCAATGCACTGAGCAGAATATTAAAAACTAATGTATTCTTTTTGTGCATAAACAATCAGTTGATTCTTTTAAGTCTCTCATACCGGGTACAGTTGTATTATCCGTCAAGGTGTGTACACACTCACACCACCCATGCACACCCACACACACGTCCAACCCTACAACTACATAAAGCTTCTAAGACCGTGTCCTTTGAAAGATCATCGGAATCCACAAGGGTCCGGTGTGTGACAGGGACGTCGGACTCCCATTATAGCTCCACGCGTGTGAGAGGCACCTGGAATTCTATTCT
Source organism: Neostapfia colusana (assembly GCA_030760725.1). Taxonomy (NCBI): domain Eukaryota; kingdom Viridiplantae; phylum Streptophyta; class Magnoliopsida; order Poales; family Poaceae; genus Neostapfia; species Neostapfia colusana. Next base: position 54,263,882 of record JASWHV010000020.1, read on the forward strand.
GGGGGCTAGCCCTGGTGAGACATGCAGGTCTGACTCTGAGAATCGGACCTGCATGGGTTGTGTGGTCTCCTGCTGCCACTAGCCACCTGAGCTCAGCTCGGTCCTTCAAATCAGTTGATTTTACTTGTGCTCTCTTCTCCTTTGGATAAAAAAATATTTTAAATTGTTAGTTTGCAATTTTGATGGTGCTGGTATCTGATAAGGATAGTTCCTGTCTTTCTCAAGGGCGCCCTTGGCTTGGTAACTATACCCTCTGCATTGATAATTTTAGCTGGACTGCTGCTAAAGGAGGTCCAGATCCCCAACTTTCCATATGAGCAGGTTAGAATAACAATTCTTTCTTTCCCTCTATCTGCACCACATAACTACTCAGTTCTCTGCACTAATTGGTTTTTAATACTACAAATTTAGGCCCATAACAAGTTTGCAGAGGCAAGTGAAAAAATGTTAATGACGTTAAAATGTCCTGAAGTATGGCGCCCATGTGTTTACATGTACATATCACTTGCTTTGAGTGTGGATATTCAAGAAGGAATGTTCTACTGGTATACAGATAAAAGTGCAGGGCCATCCTTCTCCGAGGTAATTCTAGAACTCTATTGAATATGATGCATGCTTGACAGCATGCCATTTGTAGCTCCCATCTTTTGCATGCAAATGCATCCTCATGCTGTTGAAATTCCTCTAGTTGACATATTACAAATGACACACCTCTTGCAAATATAGAATGACTACTCCTGAGAACTGTGTATATTGCACAACCAAAATAACTTTCCCGCCACTTTGCCAGGGATTTATTGGCTTTATGTTCGCAGTTGGGTCAGTTGGTTCTCTTATCGGAGTCTTACTTTATCAGAACATTCTCAAGGACCATCCATTCCGCAACCTTCTCTTTTCGAGCCAGTTGTTGTTAAGCTTGTCGGGGATGCTTGATCTGATCTTGGTTCGTCGTCTAAATCTGAAAATGGGAATACCTGATTACTACTTTGCTGTGATCGATGAGGGGGTCTCCAAAATGATCAACCGCATCAAGTGGATGCCTCTTTTGGTTCTCAGCTCGAAGCTGTGTCCCGCTGGCATTGAGGGCACATTTTTTGCTTTGCTTATGTCCCTTGATAACATTGGTGCATTAACTGGATCTTGGGCTGGTGGATTGCTTCTTCATTTGTTGAACATCACTAGAACAGAATTCAAGAACCTCTGGGCTGCGATCATAATTCGAAATATAATGAGGCTACTGCCACTGGCACTGCTATTTTTGGTGCCTAGAAGTGATCAGAACTCCACTCTTCTTCCATCTGATTTGTTGATCGATGATGATGACAACGGTGAACATCACCAAACTGAAAATGTCGAATTAACCTCTTTCGCTGTGGGCAGAAACTCTTGCTCTGATAAATCTCTCCAAGAATGCAAGAGCCGGGAGGACCATGCTGTAGAACAAGACGATGATGAAGCTTCATTGCTTGCCAACAGGGGCTGATAATTAATTGATGGATAACATACGGAGATTATTCTTTGAACACGATCAAATAGTTACACTTTAAAAATCTCGACATCTCTACAAAGATATCTGTTAAAGCGTTCATGCAGTTGGATCCATTCATTTACACTAGGATAGCAGATTCTTGACGGACATTAGCTTGAACATTTTGAAGTTCGTTCTCGATTGTTCTGAACTCTCACATATTACAAGGTTTTCTGTCAAGTTTTTACAGGTGTAATTCTTGCCCTCGTGGAGCATGTTTATATTTGCAGTGTGTGTTAGCCTGGCATGGTTGACTAATCGGTCGCATGTGTGTCACAATGCTGTTCAGAACTCATAAAAACCCGGAAGAATTTTTCAAACAACTGACACTCTCTCTTTTTTTTTCTTTAGAAATCTGACAGGCAAGTTTACAGAGATCGACATCGTTTAATAAACTAGAAAAGGATCTCTTTGAGTAGTAGACTGGCTTTGTTTGACTTTTCCAGTGCTGGCCGTCAGTGAGAAGCATTTCCCACGTGGAGGTGAAGCCGGCAAAACGAGTCAGACGACTCAGACCGCGCGCTCGTGTGATGTGTGAGAACTGAGACAAACCATTATCCAGCCGAGCACCACGACGGTCCCCACATGTCATTCACTGACAGCCGCGATCCAGGCACGCAATCAGACAACACAGAACCCCACTTTATCCGCACCAGGAGCACCAAGCCTACAGACGCGTGGGACCATCGTTGTTCCGGTCCCACTAGTCATAGACCCACGCCGTCTCCCTCGTGCCCGACTATTTCTGGACCCTTCTCCTTCCCGAAAGGCCAAGCCGCCGGCTCCCCTCACCTTTCCCTTTCGCCTTCGCGCTCCCTTCCTCCTCGAATCATCCGATTTGCCCCGCCCTCGCCTCTCTTCGCACCCACCGGCTCCGATTCGATTCGTCCTCCGCGTTGATCGGCAGAGGCGGTAGGGTTCCGGTGATACCCATGGTGCAGCTCACGAGCTCGGGGAAGCGACACGCGGAGCCGGCCGAGCCGGCCATGGCTCCGGCGCGGGCGGCGGCGACCGTAAAGCTGGAGGCGGAGGAAGTCGTAGTCGAGGAGCCTGGACCCCTCAGCAAGCGCGCCAAGGCGGCTCAGCTGACATCGTCTACTCCCCCGCAGCAGGTAGATCCGGCGGTGTCGTATTTTTTGTCCGAACTTTGGTACGTTCGTGGGGTTGAGCTGAATAGTGTGCTTTGTGATTCGTGTTTGGTATGGAGAGGGAGAGTTTTGGCAGGAATTTATGCTTTGCTGATTGGTTTAGCGCCATGAGTTTTGGGGAACAGCATGTGATTTCACGTGGTCAATCCAATTTACCCTCCTGTGACATGTGTGAGGAATATAGGTTATTGCAACGGAAGACGATAGATGTGGACTAATCTAACTGTGTGGATGGGGGTTACACTGCTGATGTTGAGGAGATAAATTTTGTGCAGATGTTATTTCTATGCAACCTTAGTGAGAAATGAGGTGCCCGTTGTCTTAAAGATTTGCATGTGTTTCGTTTTCTGTCGTTAGTAGGATATGTTGTGATCACCCCTGCTCTCGTGTTGGTGGCGCTTGTGATTGTGAGATGGGGACTCTAGGATTGCCTTTGATGATTGGTGTTTTGTTGTGGATGTGGATGCGACTTTACTGTTATGTACTCAGTTCAAGTTCAGACCATCCTGTTCAATCAATAACTCCAGTCATTGGAACTAATCAAGGACTAGATGACTCATGTAGTATCATTGTCATAAACTGTCATCCATGTTTTTTTTTTCTTGATACAAGTTAGCTCAACTTTGAGCTAATGGGCGTCAAGAAAAAAAGCACGGAGGTAGTATAATATGATTGTGCAGACACAATTGTAGAATACTCTGCTTTGAGGTACACAGTTATAATGTTGATGAAATTTTCAGGATATGTACCACAATGTGCTTGATGAGCCTAGTCCGTTGGGTCTACGGCTGAAAAAAAGCCCATCTCTCTTGGATTTGATTCAGATGAGGCTTTCCCAAGCATCCAGTGCAGGGCAGTCTTCAATGGAAAATGAGAAGTCCGAACGTTCCAAGAAGAAAGAAATTAAATCTGGTGCACCTGCAGCAGGCGAACGGCTAAAAGCTTCAAATTTCCCTGCAAGTATATTGAGAATTGGTACATGGGAGGTGAGTAAATTTATGGTTGCTGAGTTTTTTGGGCAGCTTCGCTAGAAGCCTAGAACCTCAATATGCAATTGGCGGAGGTCCCTTCTTTTTTCTGATTTTTTATTGGTTATAATAAGTGGAGTAGTATATTCACACGCAAGAGACCTTGCTGGTGATGCTTTACTTAGATACAGCTAATTTGTTTAAAACTATTTCTGTAGTAAATCATCATCACGATTGTTTATCTGTACAATTTTAAGCTAATACCATGTAACTGTAACATAGATGCTGTATTTTAGACTTGTAGTATGAAGTGCTGATCCAACATTGATGCATCTTCTGTCTTGTACTGTCTTCTGGGAACCTTTTTCTGTAGTGATTACCTTGTCCTAAATTCTGCATGTTTAGCTTTTCAGAAGTCTATACTGTTGATCACCTGAAAAAACTTTGCCCTTATCTCTGAGCAGTACATATCACGATATGAAGGTGATTTGGTGGCTAAATGTTACTTTGCAAAGCATAAGCTTGTGTGGGAAGTTCTTGAAGGTGGTCTCAAGAGCAAGATAGAAATTCAATGGTCAGATATTACTGCTTTGAAGGCAACTTGCCCTGAAAATGGGCAAGGGACCTTGGACGTGGTGGTATGTTTGTCTGGAAGATTGTTTCTTTGGATTACTTGCTTCATTACATATAATTTTATCCTGAGAGGTTTTTGTTTTTCTGAAGTTGGCTAGGCCACCACTATTCTTTAAAGAGACCGATCCTCAGCCAAGGAAGCACACATTGTGGCAGGCTACCTCAGATTTCACCAGTGGTCAAGCAAGTATGCACAGGTCAAGCCCTTCTCACTTATTCAGTTATATAATTAGAATGGAATGTATATGAGAATGTTTTTCACTCGGTGCCCATAACCTGTAATACAATATCTTGCTTCATACCATGGTGTTGTTTATGTATTAGCGCCAAGCCTGTAGTCAGTTACCCCTCCTTTGTTCAGTTTTCTGACTGTTCCAAAAATATGCAGACGACATTATCTGCAATGTCCTTCAACCTTGTTAAGCAAGAATTTTGAGAAGCTCATTCAGTGTGATCAGCGGCTAAATCAGTTGAGCCTACAACCAAACATCATATTGGACTCTCCCGTGTTCGAACCTAGATGTTCCATATTTGAGGATCCAGTGGAATCAAAATGTGCTAGTTTTACTAATTTGAAAGATGAACATGAAGCTCTGCCAGGGTATTCAGGTTCTGTGTCACCACATGCTGGCTCATCCATGTCTGCTAAGAACAAAGCTAATGATTCCATTGGAACGTCATCAGAATTTCTACCTCCAACAGTTAGCCCAGGTAATTTCAAAGCTTATGGTAGCATTTCATTGCTCCTCCCCACTCTTGCAGTTGCTGGTGGTGCATAATTCATTGCTCAATACCCTCATTACAAATTCCTCCCTTCTGCTTGTATGTGGGGCAGCCTTAACTGTTATGCTTTAAATTCTTACACAATTGGCACCTGCTTTGGTTCCTATGGTATATAGATCTCAACCTTGTATACCTGGAATAATGTTATGCTGATTTGCTACACTGTACGTGTTCTAATCCTCTCTAGCAGACGCAAATTACAAGGCCTTTCACATGTCACATCAGCTGATACTTGTATGAATTTTTCTAACCCCTTGGAGATTTTGCAGGAGTTGTTGCTATAGGCATGCAAGCTGTCAGCAGAAGTGTAAACGGTGCTGTTCCAGAATTCAATATTCCCCACTGGTGGAGTCAATTGAAGGTGCCTGGGCTTAGACCGTCAATGTCAGTGGATGATTTAGTAAATCACCTGGGTAATTGCATCTCTGAGCAGATTACTTCAGGCAACGAGGCAATGGCCAACAGTGAGGTGCCAACCAAAGAAACTCTGGAGGAGATTGCTCAGTATCTTCTAGTTGACACGCAAGGCCCACCGGTGTCTGCCTCTGATGAGAGATCGCTGATGGCAAGGGTGGACTCGCTTTGCTGTTTGATTCAGAAAGATGCAGCGCCAGTTGTCAAGCCAAAGCCTGAGCCAAATGACAGTGATAGCATTGGTGTGGAGGCCTCAGATGGTTCTGACGATGAATTTAGTTCAGCACCAACAAGGAAAGCTACAGATGCCTCTGAGCCGCCCACCATGTCCAGGAAGGACTCCTTTGGCGAGCTGCTGATAAACCTCCCTCGCATCGCCTCGCTACCACAGTTCCTCTTCAAGATACCGGAGGATTAAGAGAACTGAAGACTTGCCTCCTCACTGGGCCATTCCCTGAATAGGGAAACTGTTGTAAAGATTGTACCCCAGGAATAAGTGAAGCCCCTTCTCGTCTCCGTAGGAGGCCTGATCTCCGCCCAGTAAATGTTACACCCATTAGGTTGCTCCAGTTGTATTTATGTTTCAGAATCTGAACGAGTAGCGGAAAAAATGTTCATTGGTTCTTTAACTCAGGCATACCCTTGTGCAAAGTATAAAACAAACTGTTCTGATTAATATGCACAAAGCGTGCAGTGATGCCTTGTGTTTGACTTCTCATTGACATGAAAGCGACCTGGATATGCTGGTAAGCTTTGACTTGTAACCTACCTGCTGAGCATGAGGCTCATGGTCGGTCGCCTGGAAATTTATTGATTTTTGCCTCTCCAAGCAAAGTCGGTTTAAGCCAACCTTTCTTTTGGTGGGTAACCGTGAATATTTTCCCTCTTCTATTTTTCTATTGGCGTTGTATATCTCAAATTTGAGCTAAGCAGCGTCACAAGTAAGATTGAATGGAGTAAATCTCTGCCTTGCTAGCTCACAATATTGGAACAGTGGGCTAGGAAATCTCTGAAGGGCGCGCTCAAATGAATTATCAAGTTTAGTCATAGAATCCATGTCAACCAAAACAGTTCATCAGAATTTATCCGCGATGCCGCCGTAGCCGAGCCTAGAGAGTGGAGAACATACCAAAATTCTACTGATGTCCTTTTCTATTTTTTTTGAAAAAAAAGGAGCCTTTTTCTGATACTACTCCACAGTGCGAGATGATTCCACTTCTTTTGTCAAGCTGTCAAGGATTGACGACGCACGCAGGGTGTTCGACGCGGTGCCGTCGCCGGACACTGTCTCGTGGAATACGCTACTTGCAGGACCGTCCGGTTCGGACGCCCTGGAGGCGTTCGTGCGGCTGGCCGAGGCAGGACCGGTGAACCACCATTGCGTCTGTCCTACCAGCGGGCGGCAGTGGAGGTGGCAGATACAGCGACCGGGAGGTGTGTTCATGGATTGGGGGTTCTAAGTGTGGACTGGCTGACCATGAGCATGTTGTGACCAGGCTGATTTCTCCGTACGCCAAGAATGGCCACATGGAGTGTGCACATCATCTCTTCGACAGGATGAGCAAATCGGATTTTGTTGCCTGCAACACGCTGACCTCAGGTTACTCGATGAATGGCATGGTTGAGTCACCCGTTGAGCTGTTCAAAGAGTTTTGAGCTTTTGGCCGGAGGCCGCCGAATTCGAGCACCTTGGTGGCCGTGATTCCTGTGTACAGTTTGTTCGTTCGGGCAGAGATGTTAGCTACAGAACAATACGTATCTTTTGCTCAGCAAGGACAGGGAAGAACGATAGAGCTCACAGAGTTACCAGAAGACAAAACTTGCTTTTCTGATACCAGAGTAGTCCCTCTGTTTGGTTAATTTAAAAATAAATTAACTGACGTTAAATAAAAAAGAACGAAGGGAGTACTTGTTATCATTTTCTTACCAAACATATGAGCCTGGTCCTTTTACATAATTTAGGGGCTTCCCCGCTCCTCTAAAGAAAAACTACCAAAGCAAATGGCCTGAGACGGTTGAGCGTTATATGAACATTTCTTAAGTAGTGCCCCATCTGATTGGATGAGCTTGACTTTCGGACTTCAGAGAGCAACAATGAACTAATCAGTTCATTTAAGAAACGCCCATATAACTATGCATCACTAGGTCACGATAAGCTATTGATCACCTGGTGACACAATAGTTCATCTAGTATTAGTTAAATAAAATTCAGTCAACTAATGCCACAGGTTATAATAAGCACACTTAGAAGTTTCTAACAATTTGCTCATACAAACATCAATGTAGCATCGTACTGTTACAAATGATGCGTGTATTATTTAGGAGGCCACAAGCCTCTATAAATAGATGTACAAGAATAAGGATTATGCAGAAAAGCCTTTTATATAAAAAGGGAAATACAAATATATCCTACATCTCTAACACCCCCCTCAAACTCAAGGTGCATCACTAACACTGAGTTCGGAGAGATAAAAACTATGTTGAGCTTGGGTTTGTGCCTTCGTGAAGAAATCTGCCAGCTGAAACTCTGAAGGCACATACTAAAGATCAAGAACACCATCCTGTACCTGTGCTCGTGTATAAGAAGCATCAACACCAATATGCTTGGTAACCTCATGTTTAACCGGATCACGAGCAATACTGATAGCACCTGTACTGTCACACAAAAGAGGAGTCGGCATACCAACAGACACAGCAAAATCCTTAAGCAACCACCGCAACCAAGTAACCTCTGCACTCACAAGAGCTATATCATGCAACTCAACCCCCGCACTAGAACGAGAAACTGCTACCTGCTTCTTAGTCTTCCAAGCAATGAGGGAACCACCAAGAAAAACACAATACGCAGAAAGAGATCGACGATCACAGGGATCACTAGCCCAAGTAGTATCAGAATATGCTTTGAGTTGTAAAGAGATAGAGCGTGAAAAGAACAAACGTCTAGAAATAGTCCCACGAAGATAAGAAGCAAGTGACTATAGTGGATCTGGGTGGGAGCCAAAACAAACTGACTCAGAATGTGGACAGAGTATGAAATATCAGGACGAATGACACCAAGATACACCAGGCTCCCTACAATATGACAATAATAAGTAGGATCATCAAGAGACTCACCATCACTGGCTCGAAGATGGACATTGAGTTCCATGGGAGTTTCAACAGTCCGGTGATCAGTAAGAGAAGCCCGATCAAGAAGATCCTGAATGTACTTTTCCTGAGACAGATAAATTCTCTCAGAGGAAGAGAAAACCTCAATCCTAAAAAAATAGCGAAGAGGACCAAGATCAGACATAAGAAATTGCTCACTGAGACGGGCCTTCACGAAGGCTATGTACTCACAATCGTCTCTAGTGATAATCATGTCATCAACATAGAGAAGAAGAAGCGTGCGACCACGAGACAAAGTATGCACAAAGAGCGCCGGATCATGAGTACTGGCAGAAAAACCTACAGCAGTGACCACAGACGCAAAACGCTGAAACCAAGCACGAGGAGTCTGCTTAAGGCCATAAAGAGAACGTCGAAGACGACAAACCATACCCTCAGGAACAGAATACCCAGGTAGTGGCTGCATATAAACCTCCTCACGCAGCTCACTGTCGGTACCTGCGATATGGGGTACCCCCGCGCACAGAGGAAAATGCCTAAGGAACTCGCCCTTCTCCGCAGGGAGAGCTCCGAAGACGCCACGCGTCCGGCGGGGCCGGACCTCCCTCTCCTCAGAGGAGAGCTCCGGGCCCGCAACGTGGCATACAGAAGCCGGACCTCCCCCTCCGCGGGGGAGAGGTCCGAAGGCGCCACGCGTTCAGCGGGGCCGGACCTCCCCCTCCTCAGAGAAGAGCTCCGGGCCCGCCACGTGGCCGACAGAAGCCGGACCTCCCCCTCCGCGGGGAGAGGTCCGGAGGCTCCACGTGCCCCGCGGGCCGGGCCCTCCTCTCCTCTGAGAAGGGCTCCGGGCCCGCAACGTGGCCAGAAGAACGGCGCTGCCTGCCCCCGAGCGATAGGCAGCGGGCGTAAAGACGCCCCATACCTTGCCCGTACAAGGTATTCAAGGCCCGCGTCTTCCCAAGACGCGGAGACGTGGAGCATGCCTCTGTCAGGTGCCGTTGCGCCCAATCGCATCACAGACTGGCGCGCGGTGTCAGAACCTGCCAGCCAATAAACACCACGACAAGACATCCCATGCCGCCTGCGCCGTCATCAACCACTACGACTAGCATGCGGCATGGGCAGGGCGGCAAGACGAAGACTCAGAAGCCTTCGACCAGAGACAACTACCGGCATAACTGCAGATACGGTAGATGGTAGACAATCTTCCCGAGACCACCTGTCGGGTCCCGGCCCCCCTTGTAAGCCACCCGAGTCTTGGACTATAAAAGGCTCGGGTAGGCGACGATAGCAAGGGTTCGCATTTCTGCAACTCATACGCTAGCCATTCACTCCCAAGCTGTAACTCACCCCCAAGCTCAGGACTCCGGCCCTGAGCAGCAAGCAATACAGCGAGCTCCATAGCTCGCCGTGGACGTAGGGTTTTACGCTCCGGCGGCCTGAACCACGTAAAACTCAACGCGTCAAGCTCTTACTAACTCGTCCATCCGCGCAAGCTCTCCGCAAGGGACTAGCCCCACCGAAAAAAGAACCTCCGCGGGCTGCCCAGTGCAGGCCCGGGGGAAGTGTCGACCGAACACTTCGACATTTGGCGCGCCAGTAAGGGGGCTTTTCCCCTTGCGCGACGAGTTTCCGCTGACGAAGATGACCAAGCTTCCCTCAGCGGCAAACTCTCCCCCTCCGCGTTCACGGCGAACCGTGACTAGTGGGGAGTACATGTCGACACACTCAGGACGGAGTGTGTCGGCACAAGCTGGTAGCCAACAGCCGACTCCGGCAACGCCGACTCCGGCGATGCAGGCTCCGACCAGTGTGAGATCTTCTGCAGCGCTGAGCGTACACCATGGGGGTGCACTAGCTGCAGCAAGAGCACTGCTGCGCAACCCACCTGCTGGGGATGCGCCCCATTCTGCGACCCAACAGTGGGTCCGCGAGGTGGACCGCCTCGTCGTCGCCGCCGCGAACCCTCGGTTTCGGCGAGGGCGACGCCCCGGTCAACCGGCTGTGTCGCTGACGCGCACGCCCATGGTTGACGGGCAAACGGCGGATTCCAGCTCCTCCAGGCTCCCGTCGACGGACCTGAGAAGGGAGCTGGAACGGTGCCACTTGGGCCAGGATGCCCGGGTGTACCTCGAGCGACGTCGAGAAAGGCGTCGCAACCAAGAGGCTGGCGACAGCATGACGTCGGCCTCAACGCCGCCTGGAGGGCAGATCTTCGCTACGCGAGTCCTGCCTCAGGCATACGCCGCGCAGCATATGCCACAACCATATGCGCCGCAGGCGGCGCCCCCGGTCTATGGAGCAGCCATGCCCATGCCGGGGTACACAGTGCCAAGTGCGAACCAAGCGTTCGCAACGCCAATACCTGCAGCAGCAGGTGCAGGATGTGCGGCCCTTGCACCACACCTTCGCTTCGCGAGGTGGCCGCGCAAGTTCCGGCCGCACCTGCGCGAGAAGTACGACGGTAGCGTCAACCCGACGGAGTTCCTCCAGATCTACTCCACCGCCGTACTTGCCAAAGGAGGGGATGAGGCTGTCATGGCCAACTATTTCCCCGTCGTCTTAACCGGCCCAGCTCAGTCTTGGCTCATGAATCTCCCTCAGGGGTCCATAACCTCCTGGGGAGAGCTCTGCCGGCAGTTCGTCGCCAACTTCGGCAGCTCCTACACCCGTCCCAGCATGGAGCTTGACCTCCACGCCGTCAAGCAACAACCCGGGGAGTCGCTGCGCTCTTTCATCCAGCGGTTCTCCCAAGTACGCAACACCATCCCGCACATTCAGAGTGCTTCTGTGGTGGTGGCGTTCCGATAGGGTGTCCGGGACAAGAAAACGCTCGAGAAGCTCGCGACCAGAGAGGTCCGCGACGTCTCTGAGCTCTTCAGCCTGGCGGACAAATGCGCCAGAGCAGCTGAAGGGCGGAACTGGCACTCTCTGCCAACTCCCGAGTCAGGGGGACAACCCGGGTCCGGCGCTGCTGCCTATGGAGGTGGCAAGAAGGCCAAGAACCGGGGGAGTGGCAAGATGAAGTCATCGTTCGCGGCCCCCGTCGCCGCAGCAGCGACGACTAGTGGAGCTCGGGGGCCACGCCCCGACAAAAGGCAGCGGCAGTCACCGGCCCCGGATGGCGACCAGGGCGGGCTGTGCCCCGTGCATGGTGCCGGCAACCATACTGCTGCCGAGTGCTGGGATATCCAGAGGCTTGCAGAGCGCTTCCGCAAAGGAAGACAACAGAGAGCCGAAGGACCGCCCTACCCTCAGAGGGATGGCAAGCATAAAGTCGACGCTCCAGTCAGCGCCGCCCACCAGGTGGGGTTTCAGGAGCCTCAGCGTGTCATAAAGACAGTGCATAACGGTGAGGACTCCAGTTCTGATGGTGACGGGCCGGGGCGGTAGCCGGCTGTGGCTGCCGTCCCAGGTCAGTGGAGGCTGCACTGCTGCGGCGTCAACCTTGGAGAAGCCCCAAGTAGTCGCAGCAGCCCAAGCACCGACGATAATGGTGCAAGGACGGGCCAGCCTCACCCGAGAGCACGCCTCCGTGCCTCGGTCATACCTCCTGGGGGCCGCCCAAGGTCAGTCAACCCCTTGAAGGCCTTGCGAGAAGGGGAAGACGCCTTAGGTCTTCCAAGACGAGCCCGGGTCCACCTACCCCTTGAAGGCCTTAGCCAGAAGGGGAGAACTCCCTGGGGGCGCCCAGGAGAAGCCGCGCAGGACCTGATCCAGCGTGAAGATGACAACCTCGTCGATGAGACTCGGCTGCAGGTAACACCCCACAACGCGCGGTCTCGGCTGATGCTCTAAGCACTACCGCCAAAGAACCGAACGCATCAGGGACCTGCAGAAAGGGCAGCCTAGTGTCGCGGCACGCCCTTTCCCGAGAAGGACCCATAAGCTCTCCCCCAGCAGGGGAGGTCCCTTCCGAATCATGAAAGCTGCCGCCCCAGGTACACATGCCTTTCAACGGAGTGTGGGATCCGTTCCCAAAATCCTTGGCGTGGAGCAACATTGTAAGTCCTACTCCCCGAGCACCAGTAGAACATGGTCTTTCCCTTCTGTAATGAATCTCATAGAATTTAGGAACAGAGCTTGGGGCAGCTAAGTCTCAAGGGACGGTACAGGACTACGTCCAGTTTAGCCTGGTTCCGACCCTAAGCGTGTAGAGTCTTGCTTCCCTTGTAGACGAGGCGGAACATTGCCTCCATGTGCAGCCAGAATTCCACCTATGGGCATGAACACAGAAGCCTGTTCTACTTAGCTCTCTCTCATGCGCTCATTTAAATTATGCATTAATTTTTATGATCGCACTATCTACGTATGTTCATCGTACATCTAGCTCCCCCTCTCCCGCGCTCATCCATAGTCGGCATTCGCTATCCTACCGAGGGCGGCCGCGCTTGAGGCACCTGCCGATGGCCGAGTGAGTCTCTCGGGCCTCCCCCAGTCAGGTGTTGCGGTACCAGTTGGTCACCTCCAGGAAAGGCCTGCGTTGTGCATGGGGGGTCCAGGGTGCGTATCCAGCTTAGCAGGCCATGAGCCCAAAGCATGCGCATCCTGCCCTCCGGAGGTACAGGGGAGTACAACCGCTTTACCTGGTCATGAACCCAAAGCATGTGCACTCTGCTTCCCCAGCGCATGGCCCGGTACTAGGGATCGGACGACCGTACCCGGACATCGGAGGGAGCCGGAGCTCCGGCGCCTCGAGCACAGAATTGCCCAAGCCCCGTATAACGGATCAGGATCGTAAGACGAATAAGACTAGGAGACGGGAAGGGAGGACCCCCCGAGGAGAATTACGTTTCCTCTGCCTGTGTGCAGGACCTCCAGGTTATGGCAACGGGGACTGCATGAAGCGGGGGGAAAGGAGCTATCAACTGCACTGGCCCAGGACTGGAAGGACCGGGCCCCGACACCGGCCCAGGACTGGAAGGACCGGGCCCCGCCCCTTCAGCAGGGGCGAGGCCCGAAGGCCCCACGTGTCCAGCGGGCCCGGAGCTCCCGCCTCACATGAGGGGGGCTCCGGGCTCGCCACGTGGCAGGCGGAAACCGGACCTCCCCCCCGGTGGGAGGGCTCCGAAAGCCCTACGTGTCCAGCAGGGCCAGAGCTCCCGCCTCCTAAGGAGGGGCTCCGGACCCGCCACGTGGCAGGCAGATTTGGAGCTCCCCATAGGGCGAGATCCGGAGACCCCCGGGGGCCCCTAACACCGTTAGGGCCCGGGGAAGGTGTCTGTGCAGAGCTCCGAGATTGGAGAAGGCCTCTGAGTACCTTGCGGAGCTAAGGACTCAGTCAGGCAAAGCCAAAAAGGAGAGAAAAAGCTTCACAAACACAAATATCTAAAAGAGTCAAACTATGCGAGGCTCCATGAGGTGGACTACAGACTCGGTAAAAAGGGAGAAACAAGTCCTAAGTACCTCCCGGCTCCCGCCGGAACCTTGCGGCTACAAGGGCAGCCACATCCTCGACTTAAGCCTTGGCAGCTTCCTCCCGCTCCGCGGCTGGGCCCTCTCTCGCTGGTTCTAGCGAGAAAGAGGGGTCGCGGCTCTTAAAACATGCCAGCACATGTGAGGCGACCTCTAGGGCTAGGCCGCGCCCCTCGGCCTCAAGCTCACTAGCGACCACCGAGTCTAGCCTGTCCAGCTTGGCGCCGATCGACTCCAGCGCGGGGATCACCTCTGCCACCTTCAACGCAGGAGCCGCGGCCCTCACCGGACTGAAGCCAAGAGGGATCAGGGCAGACCCCGCTCGATCCACGAAGCTCGAGACCGCAAGAGCCTCGGAGGACCACAAGGCCGAGAGCTCCTCCACCTCGCGGCAGGCTGCCTGCAGGGCCTCCAGGTTCCTCTCGGAGAATTCCTTCTCCTTGGTCGCCAGGGAGCTCTCCCGAAGATGGAGAGTCTTGGCGAGCCGCTCCAACTCAGCAGCCTTGAAGTCAACGGCCAACTCCCGGTCCAAGACCGCCCGGCGTTCGCGGGAGACCTGTTTCTCCCTCAAGTCGAGGTCCGCCTTCAGGATCTCTAGCTCTTCGATCCGAGCTCAAAGGTCATCCTCGCCCGCCGCCAGCTGCGCGGCGACCCTCTCCGCCTCGGCTGCTGCGGAACGCTCCCGTTCCTCAACAACAAGCTTACGGCGCTCCAACCGCTGCCGTATCTCCTTAGCAGCAGAGAGGCTCTCCTCGGCCCGGGCGTGTGCGTCCAGGGCCTCCCTGTTGATCCGCCGCGATTCGGCGTCCATACGGTTGACAGCCCGCTTCAGCCGATCGAGGAGCTCTTCCCTGAAGTCGAGCAACTCCCGCCTGGAGTCGAGCTCGCTCTTAACCTTCGTGGTCCTCTCCCGCAAAAGGTTCCCCCAGGTGAGGAGGCGATCCCGTTCAACTGTATACTCCTCCCGCTCGCGACCTAGTGCAGCCAAGACCTGGCGGACGCTCGTCTCGGCAAGCGCGAAGGCATCCGCTAGGGGCAATGGAGCAACAGAGGCCGGGGCAGTCCCCCCGACCTCCTCCATCACCTCGTCCTCAAGAGGAGTCGACGCACCAGCAACCGAGACGAGACGCCGGTCAGGAGAAGCTGGCGCCGAGGCTCTGGCAGCCGGACCTGCCGGGCTCTCTTCAGCTTCTGGCTCCTTGACCTGTGGAGAAGGGCGAGCCGGGGAAGATGGCTCTGGAATAAAGGCCGGGCCGCCCGGTGCGGGGTCGATCTGCACCGGCCTGGGGGCCACGGCGGCTGTCTCGGCAGGAAGAGATGGCGCCGCCGCGGAGTCCGGGCACACCGGAACAGGAGAAGCTCGCGCTGGCTTGGGGGCCGCGGCAGCTATGCCGGGTTCCGAGCGCAACGGCGCAGACTCCCCGCCAGTCGGGGATGGCCGAGAAGCGCAGACACTCCAGCGGGCTCTGAACCCCGACTTCCGAGCCGGGGTAGGACTCCCAGAGCCCGCCGCCGTCACTGACGGCCGCTCCGCAGTTGCTTGAACTGGCGGAGCAGGGGACGCCCCAGAGGCTTCCCCCAATGCATCAGCCCGAAGCCGCTTTGGGTCGCCACCGGAGGGAGTCTCATCTCCAGAAACAGGAGGTACAGACACCCCAGGTTCCCGACTTGGCACGGACGCCGCCGCTGGAGGAGATCGAGCGCACTTCTTCTTTGGTGGCGGGTTGGAGGCCATGACGAGGAAGGACTCAAGAGCAAGAGGGCAAAGGCGCAAGAGTCCGAGAAGAAGCGCTGAGAAGTGCGAAGGGAAGCCGCAATGTGGGTAAGAACCCCTCTAAAAACTTCCCGGGTGCAATTCCAAGCGACTCAGAACTCTTCGAGTACGCCGCATCGGCAACCGCTTCGGCTCCATGACCGAGCACCGATGACAGGTGGACCCAAGCCGCCCAATTGAAGCGGTGGGTCAAAGAGTCAGTCTCCTGAGAAGATGAGCCGACAAGGCACTTCGGCGGTTCCCGAAGAAAGCGCCGCAACGTGCAGAAGTGGCTGTTTTGGGAACCGCCGCAGTAAAAGCAACCATCAAGTGGGCGCACGCTCCCACGATCCCGCGGCCGTTCGTGCTCCGGCAGCGGCCAATTCGGGACTTAGAGAAAGTGCGCGGATCGGAAGAGACGGAGGTCCCACCTCGGGCTCGCTATCTCCCCCGAGATGGGCCCGAGGGCCACTGTCGGTACCTGCGATATGGGGTACCCCCGCGCACAGAGGAAAATGCCTAAGGAACTCGCCCTTCTCCGCAGGGAGAGCTCCGAAGGCGCCACGCGTCCGGCGGGGCCGGACCTCCCTCTCCTCAGAGGAGAGCTCCGGGCCCGCCATGTGGCATACAGAAGCCGGACCTCCCCCTCCGTGGGGGAGAGGTCCGAAGGCGCCACGCGTCCAACGGGGCCGGACCTCCCCCTCCTCAGAGAAGAGCTCCGGGCCCGCCACGTGGCCGACAGAAGCCGGACCTCCCCCTCCGCGGGGAGAGGTCCGGAGGCTCCACGTGCCCCGCGGGCCGGACCCTCCTCTCCTCTGAGAAGGGCTCCGGGCCCGCCACGTGGCCAGAAGAACGGCGCTGCCTGCCCCCGAGCGATAGGCAGCGGGCGTAAAGACGCCCCATACCTTGCTCGTACAAGGTATTCAAGGCCCGCGTCTTCCCAAGACGTGGAGACGCGGAGCACGCCTCTGTCAGGTGCCGTTGCGCCCAGTCGCATCACAGACTGACGCGCGGTGTCAGAACCTGCCAGCCAATAAACACCGCGACAAGACATCCCATGCCGCCTGCGCCGTCATCAACCACTACGACTAGCATGCGGCATGGGCAGGGCGGCAAGACGAAGACTCAGAAGCCTTCGACCAGAGACAACTACCGACATAACTGCAGATACGGTAGATGATAGACAATCTTCCCGGGACCACCTGTCGGGTTCCGGCCCCCCTTGTAAGCCACCCGAGTCTTGGACTATAAAAGGCTCGGGTAAGCGACGATAGCAAGGGTTCGCATTTCTGCAACTCATACGCTAGCCATTCACTCCCAAGCTGTAACTCACCCCCAAGCTCAAGACTCCGACCCTGAGCAGCAAGCAATACAGCGAGCTCCATAGCTCGCCGTGGACGTAGGGTTTTACGCACCGGCGGCCTGAACCACGTAAAACTCACCGCGTCAAGCTCTTACTAACTCGTCCATCCGCGCAAGCTCTCCGCAAGGGACTAGCCCCACCGAAAAAAGAACCTCCGCGGGCTGCCCAGTGCAGGCCCGGGGGAAGTGTCGACCGAACACTTCGACACTCACCATTAAGGAAGACATTCTTCACATCAAGCTGAGAGATGGACCAGTTACGAACAGAGGCCACAACAAGTAGAGTGCGAACAGTGGTCATGTGAGCAACAGGAGCAAAGGTCTCATCATAGTCACGACCACGTTCCGGCTAGAAGCCACAGACGACTAAACGAGCCTTATAGCGCTCAAGTGAACCATTAGAGCGGGTCTTAACCTTATAGACCCACTTACAGGTGATAGGACGAACACATGGGGGACATGGCACAAGTTCCCACGTGCCGATGCACTCGAGAGCAGCAATCTCCTCGTCCATCGCATGTTGCCATTCCGGATGAGGAACAACATCACGATACGTAGCCGGCTCATGCAGAGCAGCAACAGTAAAGCTAGAAGGAGAATACCGATCAGGAGGCTGTCGAGGACGATGACCACATCTAAGAGGCTACTCAGGAGAAGAATCATCGGAAGGAGATGATCTCTCAGGAGAGAAGGACGTACCAAGAGAGGCAAACTGATCCGCAGAAGATGGATCATCAGAAGGTGACCCAACTGGAGTAGACGACTCATCAGAAAAAGATGGTACGTCCGAAGTAGGGACAACTCGTCGAGTATAGACCTGTGTCACAGGAGCCTTCAAAGTATAATCGGGAACCAAAGAAGCAGGCTCCGAAGGAGAAGAAACCGTGGAACGTGACACCGAGTGTGAATGTGGTACACTAGAAACTGGAGCATCTGGAAAGAACAAAAATGAAATGGGATCGACCACAGATACAAAAGAAGTATCAGAAGAAGGACGAGGATAGAAAGGACGTGTCTCATCAAAAACAACATCTCGTGAAATCCTCATCCATCGATCAATCGGATCCCAACAACGATACCCCTTATGCTCTAAACTATATCCAAGGAAAACACACTCGACTGACTGAGCAGTCAGCTTAGTGCGCTCACGAGGTGCGAGCAGCACGTAGCAAACACTCCAAAAAGACGAAGGCTGGTGTAGTTAGACGTCTTACCCGTAAGACGCTCAAAAGGAACCCCCCTCTAAGTGCCGACAATGGCTGAATGTTAATTAAATAAGTGGCAGTCGAGACCGCCTCGACCCAAAAATGAGGAGGAACAGAGGAAGCAATCAGAAGAGTACGAGCCGTCTCAAGAAGATGACGATGCTTACACTCAGCAACACCATTCTGAGCATGAGCACCAGGACAAGAAAACTGGGCAAGAGTACCTTGCTTAGAAAGAAACTTACGAAGAGCATCAGAAAGGTATTCACCCGCGGAATTGGCTCGAAAAATGCAAATAGGAGTGTCAAACTGAGTGCGGACCATAGTCGAGAAGGACTTATAGATAGATAATGCCTCACTACGATGTTCCATAAAGTAAACCCATGTGTGCCGCGAAAAATCATCTATAAAAATGATATAGTATTTATGTCCTCCTTTTGAAGTAAAAGGTGCAGGTCCCCATACATCTGAATGAATAAGATCAAAAGGACGCTCAAACACCGACTCACTAGAATGATAAGGAAGCTGAATCTGCTTCTGTCGGTACCCTCAATACCGGGTACCCCCGCGCACAAGGTGAAACTGCCTAAGGACCTCGCCCCCTCCGCAGGGGCGAGCTCCGAAGGCGCCACGTGTCCAGCGGGGCCGGAGCTCCCCTCCCCTCGGAGGATAGCTCCGGGCCTGCCACGTGGCCCGGACCTCGCCCCCTCCGCACGGGCGAGCTCCGAAGGAGCCACGTATCCAGCGAAGCCGGAGCTCCCCTACCCTCAGAGGATAGCTCCGGGCCTGCCACGTGGCCTAGGAGGCCGGACCTCGCCCCCCCCCCCCCACAGGGGCGAGCTCCGACTTCGAAGGAGCCACGTGTCCAACGGAGCCGGAGCTCCCCTCCCCTCGGAGGATAGCTCCGGGCCTGCCACGTGGCCCAGGAGGCCGGACTTCGCCCCCCTCCCCCTCCCCCCCCCCCCCGCAGGGGCGAGCTCCGAAGGAGCCACGTGTCCAGAGCTCCCCTCCCCTCGGAGGATAGCTCCGGGCCTGCCACGTGGCGAGCAGAGCCGGACCTCCCCCCCTCCGCGGGGGTGAGCTCCGAAGGCTCCACGTGTCCAGCGGGGCCGGAGCTCCCCCTCTCCTCAGAGGAGAGCTCTGGGCCCGACACGTGGCCAGCAGAGCAGCGCTGCCCGCCCGACACGGTAGGCAGCGGGAGTAAAGGCGCGCCATGCCTTTACCGTACAAATCATTCAAGACCCGCGCCTTCCCAAGACGAAGAGGCGCGGTACACGACTGTCAGGTGGCGCTGTGACCAGTCACAGTCAAGACAAGCGTACAGTGTCTGAAGCTGCAGACCATTGAAGGCAGCGACAAGACACGGACAAGACATGCCCTGCCGCCCCTGCCATCACCAACGGGTACACGCTACACCTAGCCTGCGACATGGGCAGGACAAGGACCTCGAGGCCAGCGCCAAGACATAGTAGCTGGTAGGAAAGCACCCCGGGACCACCTGTCGGGTCCCCGGGGCCCACCTTATAAGCCGCCCGAGCCTTGGACTATAAAAGGCTCGGGTAGGCAATGTTACAAGGGGTTTGGCATTTTTCCCAACTCCCGCTAGGTCTTCCACATACTCAAGGAAACCAGTGCT
Source organism: Neostapfia colusana (assembly GCA_030760725.1). NCBI lineage: Eukaryota > Viridiplantae > Streptophyta > Magnoliopsida > Poales > Poaceae > Neostapfia > Neostapfia colusana. The sequence continues at coordinate 54,283,835 of JASWHV010000020.1, forward strand.
CCGAGCACTCCCGTGGACTAGGGTTTTACGCTCCGGCGGTCCGAACCACGTAAATCCCCGTGTCAAACCACTTTCATCTTCCTCCGTCATCCATTCCGGGGAGACCCACGCGAGAGGACTAGCCCCGCCTAAAAAAGAACCTTCGAGGGCTGCCCAGTGCAGGCCCGGGGGAAGTGTCGACCACAGACGCTTCGACATTTGGCACGCCAGGTAGGGGGCTTTTCGCTCTCCGACGAGTCTACGCCGACGAAGATGAGCAAGCCTCCGTCAGCGGCAAGCTCTTCGCGTCGACGCTCCCGGCGAACTCCATCAGCCTCAAGATCTGCAGCGGCGTAGAGCGCCACTCAAGCAAGTGCGCTAGCCGCCGCAGAAGTGCTCCTGGACAGTCCACCTGCTGAAGACGCTCCCCAGGGGGCCACCCAGCAGTGGATCCGCGACGTCAACTACCTCGTCGCTACTGCTGTCAACCCTCCGCTGTAGCGGGGATGACGCCTTGCTCAACCAGCTATGTCGCTGTCGCGCACAGCGACGGTTGACGGGCAGACGACAGACTCCCGCTCTACCAGGCTCCCAACGGCGGACCTGGGGATAGAGCTGGAGCGACGTCGCCGAGGAGAAGACGCTCGCGTAACCATCGAGCGACAGCGACAAAGGCGTCACATGCAAGAGGCAGACTACACCATGTCGACCGCCTCGACTCAACCTGGGCCGCAGATATTCACCACGCAACCTCTGCCCCAGGCATACGCCATGCATCATATGCAGCAACCATATGTCTTGGAGACGGTGCCCCCGGTGTATGGCGCACCTTTGCCCATGTCGGGGTACACCGTGCCAGCAGCCGTCCAAGGGTTCGCGGCACCAAGACATGCGACAGCACGACCGGATGTGTGGCCCTGGCGCCACACCTCCGCTTCGCAGTGTGGCCACGCAAGTTCTGGCCACACCTGCCAGAGAAGTACGATGCAAGCATCAACCCGACAGAGTTCCTGCAGGTCTACTCTACTGCCATCCTAGCGGCAAGAGGGGATGAAGCAGTCATGGCCAACTACTTCCCCGTCGCCTTGACCGGCCCGACACGGTCGTGGTTCATAAACCTGCCCTAGGGTTCCATAACCTCCTGGGCGGAGCTATACAGACAGTTCACGGCGAACTTCAGATGCTCTTACACGCGCCCCGATACGGAGCTGGACCTCCACGCCGTGCAACAACAACCGGGAGAATCTCTACGCTCCTTCATCCAGCGGTTCTCCCAAGTACGCAACACCATCCCCCACATCTCGGATGCATCAGTCGTGATCGCATTCCGACAGGGTGTGAGGGACAAGAAGATGCTCGAGAAGTTGGCCACCAGAGAGGTGCAAGACATCTAAGAGCTCTTCAGCCTGGCAGACAAGTGCGCCAGGGCAGAAGAAGGGCGTCACTGGCATTCACAGCCAGCCTCCGAAGCCGGAAGACAACCCGAAGATGGCGGAGTTCAATCTGAACTCCCGACCACGTCAGACAGTCAAGAGCCAAGCATCGACTGACTTCGTGGTCAGGTGGACGCCACCACCAAGCATCCCAGGGGGCCCCGAAGGTGGAGAACCGGAGCCCCGTGCGCCGGCCTTCACCGAGCCTCACTGGACGTTCTACCTCGACGGTGTGCTGCTCCTCATGCCAACAGGGGAGTGGTTTGGGTACCTTGGACCTGTGCCATGTACCGCGCGCCGACGACACCGTCGCCAACAACCTGTCAACGAAGGCCTCCACCAGAGCCCCTGAGCTCCAAGGAGCCTTCGAAGGGACGTTGCCACAACTCACAGCCTGGAGTGCCGACCGGGCGAAGGGGGCGAGACCAGCACCTCGAAGCTGGCGGTCCCGGCGACCATGCAGCCATGGTGCCAGCCAAAGGATCGTATGCGCCTTGGGGACTCCGTGCTACCCAGCGCCCAAGATCCAGAAGCTCAAGTAGTCCCGATGCATGGACCACGGAGGTCCGGGACTCCTTAAAAGACATCCTTCGTGATGAACGTGCACTCATTGAACGGATTGTGCGGATGGCTAAGTGCTACGCGCTGGTATCTTTACTAGCGTGGCGCCACGACATCCTATTGCGGTGCATAACCCAGGAGGAAGGCTGCGACCCGCTCGCAGTAATCCACGGAGGCGAGTGCTGGGAAGCTCATCTTCCCACACGCTGGTCGGTTAAGCCATCCGGCATGGCTCCTATCGACTGAGAGCCACCTGGACGCCGTCAAGCCGGTTAGGAGATGCAAGGCGTGTCAGGTCCACGCCGGGCAGACCCACACAACCGGTGCAGACGATGCACCCAGATCCGTCGGGGGATACCGACTCCTCTATGTCGGGGGCCAGCCGGACATCCCAGGGTCGGGCCACGGGAATTACCCTTCTACATGGCATGCGGGGCCGAAGCCATGCTTCCCCTCGAGATCGCCATGGGGGTCCCCCCATGTCCGAGCGTACGACGAAGCCACGCATGACCCGCTCTACATGAGGACATATCTACCTCGTCGACGAGGCAAGATGGCAAACAACACTCCGGATCGCACGACCTCGGCGGGAGCTCCAACGCTACCACCGCCGGTCCATGCATGGGAGCTCGAGGCAGGAGCTCCGACCCTACCTCTATAAGTCCTACCACACTTACTCAGGTGTTCATTTAAATAACGCATTAATTTATATGATCACCTCTCTGAGCTCTAGATAGTGTACGCCCTCCGTACACTCGGCTCTCCTTCCCTGCTCTCATGCCTAGTCGACATTTGCTATCCTGCCGAGTGCGGTCGCGCTTAGGGTACCTGTCGATGGCCCGGGGGCCTCTCGGACCTCCCCACAGTCAGGGTACTATGACGCCGGTCGGTCTCCTCCAGGAAAAGACCTACGCCAGAGCGGGAGGTCCAGGAGCCTTGCTTTGTCCGGTCCTGTACCCAAAGCATGCGCACTCTGCCTCCCCAGTGCTACGGTCTGAGTACTAGGGGTCGGACGGTTACACCCTGACTACGGCGGGAACCAGACCTCCGGGACCAAGGGCACCGGATTTCCCTGAGCCCCGTACACCAGCCCGGGACTGTAAGCCAAATAAGACTAAGAGGCAGGGAAAGGAGAACCTCTGAGCAGTATCAGACCTCACCCCCTCAGCAGGGGCGAGCTCCGAAGCCGGACCTCGTCTCCCTCTTCTCAGAGGCGAGCTCCGATGACCTCCGGACCTCACGCCCTCCGTGGGCCTGAGCTCCGATGCCGGCCCTCGCCCTCTCCTCTAAGGCGAGCCTCGAAGTCGGACCTCACCCTCTCCTCAGAGGCTGAGCTCCGATGACCTTCGGACCTCACGCCCTCCGCTGGCCTGAGCTCCGATGCCGGCCCTCGCCCTCTCCTCAGAGGCGAGCCCCGATGCCGAACCTCACCCTCTCCTCAGAGGCTGAGCTCCGATGACCTCCGGACCTCACGCCCTCCGCTGGCCTGAGCTCCGATGCCAGCCTCACCCTTAGAGGCGAGCTCCAAAGCCGGACCTCACCCTCTCCTCAGAGGATGAGCCCCGATGACCTCCGGACCTCACGCCCTCCGCTGGCCTGAGCTCCGATGCTAGACCTCTACCTCTCCTCACAGGCGAGCTCCGAAGCCGAACCTCCCCCTTCCGCAGGGCTAAGCTCCGATGCCAGAACTCGCCCCCTCAGCAAGGGTGACCTCTGATGCCGGTCTTCACCCCCTCCACATGGGTGAACACCGAAGCCGGATCTCTACCTCTCCTCAGAGGCGAGCTCCGAAGCCGGACCTCCCCCTTTCACAGGGCTGAGCTCCGATGCCAGGCCTCACCCTCTCCTCAGAGGATGAGCTCCGTCGAGACCCTGCCAGCACAGGAAGTACTCAAGACAAGAAAGTGCGCGGGAAGAAGAAGGCCCCACCTCGGGCTCGTTACCTCCCCCGATATGGGCCTAGGGGCCACTGTCGGTACCCTCAATACCGGATACCCCCGCGACAAGGTGAAACTGCCTAAGGACCTCGCCCCCTCCGCAGGGGCGAGCTCCGAAGACGCCACGTGTCCAGCGGGGCCGGAGCTCCCCTCCCCTCGGAGGATAGCTCCGGGCCTGCCACGTGGCCCGAAAGGCTGGATCTCGCCCCCCCCCCCCCCCCACAGTGGCGAGCTCCGAAGGAGCCACGTGTCCAGCGGAGCCGGAGCTCCCCTCCTCTCAGAGGATAGCTCTGGGTCTGCCACGTGGCCTAGGAGGCCGGACCTCGCCCCCCCCCCCCCCCCGCGCAGGGGCGAGCTCCGAAGGAGCCACGTGTCCAGCGGGACCAGAGCTCCCCTCCCCTCGGAGGATAGCTCCCGGCCCGCCACGTGGCGAGCAGAGCCGGACCTCCCCCCCTCCGCGGGGGTGAGCTCCGAAGGCTCCACGTGTCCAGCGGGGCCGGAGCTCCCCCTCTCCTCAGAGGAGAGCTCTGGGCCCGACACTTGGCCAGCAGAGCAGCGCTGCCCACCCGACACGGTAGGCAGCGGGAGTAAAGGCGCGCCATGCCTTTACCGTACAAAGCATTCAAGATCCGCGCCTTCCCAGGACGAAGAGGCGCGGTGCACGCCTGTCAGGAGGCGCTGTGACCAGTCACAGTCAAGACAGGCGTACAGTGTCTGAAGCTGCAGACCATTGAAGGCAGCGACAAGACACGGACAAGACATGCTCTGCCGCCCCTGCCATCACCAACGGCTACACGCTACACCTAGCCTGCGACATGGGCAGGGCAGCATGACAAGGACCTCGACGCCAGTGCCAAGACATAGTAGCTGGTAGGAAATCACCCCAGGACCACCTGTCGGGTCCCCGGGGCCCACCTTGTAAGCCGCCCGAGCCTTGGACTATAAAAGGCTCGAGTAGGCAACGTTACAAGGGGTTAGGCATTTTGCCCAGCTCCCGCTAGGTCTTCCACATACTCAAGGAAACCAGTGCTCCGAGCACTCCCGTGGACGTAGGGTTTTACGCTCCAGCGGCCCGAACCACGTAAATCCCCGTGTCAAACCACCTTCATCTTCCTCCGTCATCCATTCCGGCGAGAACCACGCGAGAGGACTAGCCCCGCCTAAAAAAGAACCTCCACGGGCTGCCCAGTGCAGGCCCGGGGGAAGTGTCGACCGCAGACGCTTCGACAGCTTCCCTAACCGACAACCCTGACAATGAGCTAAAGACTCAAAACTAGAGATTGATCCTAAAAGACCACGCCGAACTAGAACGGACAGACGAGAGTCACAAAGATGACCCAAACGGTGGTGCCACTGAGCAAACGTCGAAGTGGACGAAGCAACAAGACTGGCAGGCGCAACGGAAGGAAGACGAAACTAGTCAAGCTCCCAAAGACGCTGTGAATCACGACGACGAGGGCCAGTACGAACCAGGCGACCCGTGCGACGATCGTGAACATAACAAATATCATGATCAAGAATCACTCGACAATCACTATCAGTGAGTTGACCAGTAGATATAAGCTGCATTGTAAGTCCAGGAACAAAGGAAACATCAGTAACAACAAGAGTCAGATAAAAGAGTGCCATGTCCAACAAACGAAAGAGGAGAACCATCAACAGTATGAACAGTAGAAGAACGATACGAAGGACTCAAGGAAGACAAACTGGTACGATAAGGAGTCATATAGAAGGAAGCACCAGAATCAAGAATCCATGGACAAGTACCTGGAGCAGAAGTAGGAGGTGGTCCCTCAGTGGAAGACGAAGAAGCAACAACAGTACTCGAAGGTGCAGAAGACTGAGTCACAGAACCAGCAGCTCCCGATGGTGCAAAAGTAGCAAGGCGACGAAGAAGCATGAGTAATTGTGCATCTGTAGTAGCAGAACTCCCCTGAGATCCTCTAGTACTAGCACCACCAACACCCTGTGAAGACCGACGAGACTGAGCCTTCTTCTTCGTGAAACAATACGCCTCTATATGATCATCTTTACCATAATAATCACAGCGAAGAGCACCACGTCCCCCGGCCGTAGAAGGAGGAGCAACTAAGGACGGAACGGTCGGTGGAGGAGCCGTGTGCGTAGGTGTCGTAGAGCGAGCCGCCAATACCGAAGAAGTAAGCAGTAACCCAGCAGCCTGAAGATGAGTCTCCTCATTACGAACACTCGTCAGAGCATCCATAAGAGAGACACATGGGTGACGAGCAAGTAGCTGAGCACGAAGAGGCTCAAATTCAGCACGAAGACGGGTCAGAAAATCATAAGTGCATCGAAGCTCAAGTGCAGCCTTCTGACTCTGACAAGACTGACAAGTATCTATCGACAATCGAGGACCAAGAGCATCAAGCTAACACCAAAAAGCAGACATCTGACCGAAAAACTCCTCCACTGTAGCATCTCCTTGCTGTAACAACTGCTCGTGATGAATAGCAGCAAGGTAGGTAGACTGTCCAGTAGGCTCGTAACGAGAGTGTAGAAAATTCCACATCTGGTGTGCATACTCAAACTCAACTATATCAGCAACAAGACGATCCTCCATACTAGCAGCAAGAATAGCAACAGCTCGAGCATCATCATCCAACCAAGTCCTGTATAAGCTGAAACGAGACTCATACGCAGACAGACGAGTCTCATAATCCGCAAGCAATTTCTTCTCATCATCATCAGTAGCATTATCTGAAATAACGGGCTAAGAGGGAACCGTAGGGCAAGGCGGACATTTGAGATCACTTGTGAGATACTCCCAGAGTCGTAGACCACGCATGTGCAGACGCATACGGGGAACCCAGTCGCGGTAATTGGTGCCATTGAAAAGCAGCGGACATCGCACAACTGGAACCCTACCAGAAGAAGTCATCCTGATAGGATAACCGGTGACGGCGAGAGCGCAAAATAAGCAGCGGCAGGCGATGGCGAGAGCGCAAGAGAAAAGCGGCAGAAGGTGCAATTTTTTTATTTCCTTCTTTCTTGTTTTTTGGTTGAAACCCTAAACTAGAATCAACTTACAGCGGACGAAAGTGGTGGCGCAAGGACCAAGGACGCGTCGGGCACACGGCAGATCTCCAGCGCGCGCGGGATCGCTCGACCAGAGGCGCGCGGGCAGCAGGCGATCTAATCAGAAACACGGCGGGTCCCACGAGCACTTTCTGCACAAAGGGCAGAGCAGGAGAGGAGCGCTACCAGGCGCAGACCAGAGGACTGATGGGTCCTACTGGCGGTAGGCAAAGTGCAAATCACGGGCAAGCAGCGGTAGGCACGTGGGAAGGCAGATGGGTCCTACCGGCGGCAACGTAGCTCAGGGCGGCGGCAGAAGCAGGCGATGCCGGGAAAAAAACGGCGGCGCTAGAAAAAAAAACACCGTGTGGCAGAAACAAACCACGGGCTAGGGTAAAAATAAAACTCTACTTCTTGGCTCTGTTACCATGTTACAAATGATGGGCCACAAGACTCTATAAATAGATGTACAGGAATAAGGATTATGTAGAAAAGCCCTTATATAAAAAGGGAAATACAAATATACCCTACATCTCTAACACATACAACCTCCTGCAAGCAATGTTCGATTTCATTCATAAACAATTGTTTTTCCTTTTTGACGATGCAACTGTACTGCCACCACAACCTACTCTGAAGTAATCATACAGAAAAGGGCTTCATAGTTGTAGCCATATTTTACAAGATACATGACAATATAGATGTCACAACACCTTTTCTTAGCGGGACAAGGACCTAGAACCTACATATCAGAACTGCCTGATGGTTTATAATGTTCCATACCGATCCTGCAAATCCACCAACTTTGTGTTGGAGCAAGCAAACTTTACATAGAAACTTTTCATCACATGCAGGAAACATAAACTCAAGCATTTCTTTACATCAAGCAAGATATCAAATACATAAGGTACTTGTCAAAGACTATAAATAAGAGTGTCGAAAATGAGACGTAACAAGAAAATTTGTAGGGAAGGAATTATACACTTACCAGCCTACACAAAGGAGTCTACTCCTGGAGAGCTTTCACACGGGAGGTCAGCTCTCTAACTTGGTTCTTGAGACGCTCGGGGTTGCAGAAGAAATCAACAAATATTTGCCTTTCCCTACCCACCTCATGGGCACGATTTTCAAATATCTGGAATATTGTTTTACAGTTAAAATTATTTTGAAGAACCATAGTACAAGCTTTGAAACGTCTAACTAGGGAGTTACGGAAACTGCAAAGCGACCAAACCTACTTTTCTTTCAAAGTTACTTGCCTACTGATGGGTGATGACAGATGAGTGGGTCAAGAAAATAATTTACTAGTGTTATCTAGCTTGCGGTAATGGCAAATGAAAGCAAAAATAACAGGACAAGCGCTCATTCTGATATCCCATAAGGCAATGACCCTAAAGATGATAACATATCAACAAAAAAAACTACCTTTATCTTTTGAGTGCGAGCCTTGGTTACTTCTTCCACAGAAACTTCAACTTGAGCATTGGCATTTTCCATGTCATCAAGAGCTCGCATCAGTGGCTATATAAAGAAGATGGAATTAGTTTAAGGATCATGGATGTAACAAATTAAAAGATCCAATTACCATTAAAATTGAGGGTTCAAAGAATATACCCAAGGCGTCAATATCGGTTCTGCAGTTGTTGATGATGCAAATAGCAGCTGTTCCACTGTTTGAATAAGAGTGCATCTACAGGACAGAACAAATGGGAGAAGAGTGATCTGATCAGACCAGATACCGGATACGTATGATTGAATAACTGGTCAACAAGGTTTTGTCAAAGGATTATAGAGAAGACCAGAAACACAGCATACTCAGTTGCATCAATACTAATCTGATGTTTCCAGATGAATTAATTATTTAAGCTATGGATAGTAGACGAAAGATTCCAAATCTGCATATCTAGGAAAAATAAATATGAATAACACGCCAGAGTTTGGCTGCATAACAGAAAGAACATGGGCACATGAACTATCATCCAGTGTTTGGCCGCGTAAAAGAAAAATCATGGGCACAGGAACCATACCACTGTTTGGCTGCATAGCAGAAATATACCAACTGCAACAGTACATGGCTACGTGGGTTGGTTTTTACACAGCAGAAAAAGTGGGTGTACCTAATGCCGAAGGCTCCCACACATTATGGGGTCTGAGGAAGGGTTATGTCTAGACAACCTTACTCCTGCAAGCTTTTGCAGAGAGACTAGTTCGAACTCAAAACTTCAGGACACAAGTGGAAATGCACTACCACTACGCCAGGTCCACCCTACTTTTATATAGCAGAAAAAGGCATGATGAAAAGCATCCACATCCAAGATGTTGACTTTTTATTTCAAATAGCAATAAGTTAAAGGAAGCCAGTTATTAGACAGTGGTTTGGTAACTTACAGCTCATTGATACATCTTTTACGGTCAGCTGGAAGGGTATTCTCAAGTTCAGACTGAAGGGAAAGCAAGTCAGATTGAAGTGCTGATATCTGCTGAACTAATGCATGAGCTGACATGTATGTCGGCACCGTTGCTTGGACATCTATATAAAGTCAGAAACAATAAGCAACATCACAAATGCAAGAATTAAATTTTCAAATAGCTAACTGAGCAGAGTAATCTGCTTACTTGAGTGAATACACAAGAGATCCCGCACTGCATGCAGGAAAGTGTCACGATCATCAATAGCTCCTTGTTCACGTACTTCAGAAGCAGTTTGGATTAATGAATTATAATGGCCCTATGATTACATTACCACAACGAAATTAGGTATGTTACTTAATACAACGAGAATAACAGGTGACCAGAATAGGGTGCAAGTTGAAAACACCAAAAAAAGTGAGGACAAGGAGAACATTGTTTACCAGACGAGTACTGACTGCTGAGAGGTAGCTCTGTAACTCAGATTCTATTACTCTTAACAACGAGTAAACACTCGCTATGTTCTTCTTTTCAAGTTGGCAAGAAATCTTCAGAAACTGGTGTCTGGCAAGCTGATTTACCAAGTGATTGATAAACTGCAAATGAGTAAAGAACCAGAAAGATTAGAAGAAAACAAAATACCAAACAACTAAAGTCTACTAAATGTAATAAGGAAAAAAATCTGTTAAAGATCATTCCTAAACAACCATCCAGTGTTCTAGTCCATGGTACCAACATATCGTGGCATTTCCCCTAAAAACACATTGTGGCATTTCATTGCTTAGTAAGTTTAACGTGTTCCGCAATATCGGTTGTTTCCTCCAAAGAAAATAAAAGTATCAGGCGCGCGAGATTGAAAGCAGCCATCTTTTTTCATACATAGAACCAATTATTATAACACCAAAGGAACAACGGGTAATTGCCGATCTGTGTTCTTTAATGTGGATATCCAGTCGCGTTAGTTATTATCCAGTACTTAGACAGAGCCAAAATAAGTTGTATAACATCTTTTTTAACTTGATGACACCTGATTATTAAGCATCTAAAAGGTGTCATATCTTGACAGTATTAGAGAGGATCAGATACGACATGACGCATAAGAGATGTTGGAATGTCACTTCTAGTATTAGAATGTACTCACTGTTTTTTGTCTGTTAATGTAGTATTCCTGGCGCATAACCTTTAGATCGTAGTCCCCTAGATATTAGAGTGTTAAAAGGAACATTAAGAAAATGATGCAGCAAAATCTTGTAGAAAACTGAAAATAAATATTTTTGCACACCTTGCAAGATATATGTGCCCTGAAGTTGCGCGAGTTCTGAACAGAGGCATGGTATTGTCTGGAGGGGAGAACAAGTGCACAGATTGAAGTAGTTTGTGCCATGAAACAAGAAATATCATATGCTAAAACAAGAACTGGTGCACCTAGTAAGAATTATTGTTGCTACATGCTACCTCCTGCTTGTTTTGATGTCCTTAGGACATAACAGGTAGTGCAAGTTTGAACTAACTAATGTGTCCTAACGACATCAAAATAAAACTGAGGTTAGTATTCTCTAAATATCAAAGGATCTGCAAATTGAAGGGGGGCCTTAGCGCAGCGTTAATACTGTTGCCTTGTGACCATGAGGTCACGGGTTCAAGTCTTGGAAAAAGTCTCTTGTAGAAATGTAGGGAAAGGCTAAGTACAAAAGACCCTAGTGGGTTGGACCTTTCCCAGGACCCGGCGCAAGCGGGAGCTACATGCACCAGGCTGCCCTTTCTTTTACATATTTAAAAAGTAACTATTTGATAAATATGTCTACACATTCTGTTGTTGATTTTATGGCACGCTCAGAAGTCAAACACCCTGAATATTAGAATTCATTTTTTCATGGGGGGGGGGGGGGGGCTGAGTAGTAGTTTTCTTTTGGCAAAACAAGCTTTTTGGCTTGGCACTAGTAATTTTAACTTGGTGATCAAATATATATCAAAACATAAAACTGTGTTTATCCACATACCTCGGATATAAAAGCCTGCACCTTTTGGGAGAGAGTTGAGAGTTCTCCAGCAAGCTCAGAACTTTTTCTCCTGTAGAGAAATAAATATTAAGTGGGAAAAGATAAATCATTGTTTGTGCTCCATATATTTAGTCGCAATTATGCATACAGTTCTCTCAAGTAACCCAAATCTGGAAAAAACTGAACCGAATCTGGAAAACTGCCACATCCAAAATCAATAATCCATATGTACACATACCTAAGAGAATGTATATCCCTGTGTATATGAGCCTCATCAGACGATACTTGAGATTTTAACATTAAAAGTATTGCCTGTTGTTTAGAGTTCTCAACTTGTGCTTCAATCCATTGTCTTTCGCTTGTAGCAAATCTGTTACCATAACAGAGTTTCGTTAGATTACATTTCAGAACGAACAAAAAAGTTGCATAGTTGAAAATAGATAATTATAGACATCCAAGTGGTCAATTCCGCCTATGCCTTTCTAGGTATAGCCGGTCCCAAGCCCGGGTAAAGGAGGAGGGTTGTGATAGGCTTGGCGAGCCAACATCAAAACCAGCCATTCTTATGGATATGAAATCCAATTTGGGTTTCATATCTAGCCTACCTCAACATGCTTGAGACAAAGGCTTTGTTGTTGTTCCAATCTGGCGATATCAATATGGTATGATCAAATAAATGAAGGGATGAATTGGGTGCAGACCTATTCTCGGATACAAAGCGGCAAATTTTAGTGTGGACCATCGGGTATATGATTTAGTGAACCATCAACCATGGATCATGAGGGGTTGCCAGTAGCCCAGTAGTGACAATTTATTCTTTGATAATCAGGAGGTTACAGAAGTTGTCTATCCACATGACCCTAAGTCTCATGGACTCTTATCTATCCATGTCTTATGTAGTAGATCCACATGAAGAGCTGGCATGTTTGCACTTAAACTTGAGTTCACTTGATTAATTGCATTATGCAGCAAGATTGCAAAAACCGGTAGCAACTATGATTGAGTGTCAAGGGAAAACAAAGACAGAAAGATTAACACAAGGTATCAAGCCAAATCTAGTTACATAGAACGAAGTCGTTGCAACTCAGCTACACGTTGGTGATGGTGGGATTTTTCAGAATCCCCTGCATAATGAGAACATGACAGTTAGATATTACAAGTGACAATCATGGTGGTCATGCTTTTTTATGGCATGCCTCCACCATAAAGAAAATCACAAAATCCATCTTACCTCTTATCAAGCAATTAGTGATGTCATCAAGACTAACCCAGGAACATTTAGACTTGCCTTCCTCAGCAACAAGTCGAAATGGGCCCTGATCAAATAACAAACATTGAACAAACTAGCAGTCAAATCATGTAATATTGTCATTAGGTACACAACAAGTACTGAATGTAAAATTGTGCCAAAGAGACACAACTATATAAAACGGAATAAAAATAGGCGGAATACAATACAAGTCTCTGAATCTGCCAAGTTACATGTTATTGACTTGTAATACAAATACTCGGATTGCCAGTAAGTTTACTGAAAATAATGGGGCAGACACAGATAGTTTACCTTTTCAAATTGCTTTGCAAACCACCGGTTTAGCTCTTTTGTACAAGCCAAGTCACCAACAACATAAGGGTAGAAGTCCGAATATGCCAAGTAGATACTGTCCTCTGCATACCATTAATTGAGAATATATTAAAGAGGACTTTAGTTGTTAGACTGTAATGTCTATAGAATCCTCGGTCTTATTAATGAAAGAAAAAAGGAATACTAAGATGCTCAGTTGTCTTTAGGTAGAGAGTATACCATCTCCTGAATGATAATGGGCGAGTTCCTGGGTAGTAGCAGCAATTCTTCCAAGAACAGCATTCATCTGAAAGTTAGGAAAGACACAAGAATAAGATGAAGCTTCACTGAAATATAACCTTAGGGAATATATTCGTGTCTCCTATAAAACTGAGAGATACACAAACTCAGGATTTTCATATATTATATTATTTACATGTACTAAGGCATATCTGCACTGCACATAGGAAAAAAAGTGAGCCACAAACAAAGCAGCCTATGAACTTTTACATTTACGAATGCACCAATATATAAAAATGGACACCAAATTGTACCATTCAGCTATATTGCAGCTCATAAATGGCATAACTAGTTAAAATTTCATAATGGTCGAGATCGAGTCATAATAATAAACAGGGCCTTATTGTCTGTGCTATTTATAAGGAACAAACCAATCAGATGTCGATGTAAGGTAATTGCGTAAAATAAAACCTTTTCCAAGATGCAACAGATTGGATCATACCTCTAAGTTTCTGGAAGACAGTATCTCATCTAACGATATTAGTTGTCCACTAACTGTAGACATGGAAGATAGACGTGCCCTTCTACCTTGAATAAGAGTAGAAGCTTGACCTGCAAGCAAATCAAACTGTGCTTGTTGCCGTGCAAGCTGCTTCTGTAACTCAAAAACTTCAGATCTATATGCCAGTTTTGCTTCGCTGCAAGCAGAAAAAATGAAAGGCCCCTGTCAAGAAAAGTGCTCATAAGAGGCTAAGAAAATATTCAAGTGTGCAATTGCAGCTTGAACCAACTAGCATTTGGCTGAGCTTGGGTTTCAGAGGAATGCCAAACCAAAAGCAAAAGTTAAAGCAAAAACCAGCAGTTCTAGATCTTTTTATTTACAATGTTTTATCATGCTGAGTCAAAACCAGTTCCAACAAAGGTTCAAAATAGCACATGAATACCCACTTAAAAATCGGCTTTACGATATCCTATGCTAGAGTCGATATGCATGAACCAGTTCCCACTTGAATCTGAAGCCATTGCTGCAACTACCTCAATGTGAGTTTAACAATAATGGCAATATGAACATCCTGCAAAGCTTATAAAAATGCAAGATAACATACCGGATATCAAGAATCATTTCTTCTGATCCAAACACAGCTTCTTGGTTGTCTTTCTTGCTTGAAAAGGCTGAGATGCTATCAAAAGCAGAGTCCAAATCTTCACCCTGAGAAAACGATACAAAGCACCAGAAGTTTTGTAAGGTGAAGCAGATGCGTATGTCTATAATGTGAGAAAAGGCAGGTGCCTGACAGATTTAAGGTCTTCAGTTTCCTGATGCTTACAATCCACAACAAACTGAACTATTTTGGTCTTTATGGAATCTAGTGTAGCACTTAATATGATATTTGACCACAAATTTGAAATCTTGGTGTAATTTTTCTGTAATTTGGAACCCTACTTCCAAAAAGTAAACAAAGCAGCTTAAGATATCCAACATTCCTATATTGTGTTCAAATGTTAAAAATTGACAGTGCATAAATGGCTGGTAAATATACCTCTAGCAGTCTTCCTTCTTCCACGAGTTGCTCATACCTGCCACCAAAGATTTTTGGAACCATTGTGATTCAACTAAAGCAAAATATACTTATAAAGAAGCAATCTGAGAACTCCATAACCAAATTATTTCGGATAATAAATAAGACGGAAAAATACATTGAAGCACGCGTGAATTATTTAGCATGAAACAACAATTTTGGCTACGTATAAGCAGATAATAAACTACATGAACAGCTCAAGTTTTTTAACCAAATGTATACAATCGAAGTGAACAGAAACTGAAGGAAAACGAAACAGTGCTACCACGGTTAGTAGGGGCACATTTTGAAAATCACCTGCCATGAGCCACTATCCCCTCTCCCCAAAGAGACAAAACGACTCCTGGAGCCCCAGTGCCTGCCTGGTTCCATGATCAACTCGAAGAAATTCTGGTGTATTTTGGCAACCCCAGCTCGGTGAATCTCGCAAGCACCAATCCCTCCTATGTTATTTCAAAGTTTTCAAGCCTCATAATCGACACTATCTCGCAGCAGCAGCACCAAAACGAGCGCATTCCAGCTAAGCCGCCGCGAAATCGGCCTCCCAATTTTTCGAAGGAAAAGAGAGAGAGAGAGAGAGAGGAAGCTTTAGTACGAGGGAGGAGGAGAGGAGAGTCAGGCGAGGGGATTCAGTTCGCTTACTGCGCGAGGTGGGATGGGGAGAGGACGTTGGAGGGGCGGAGGCAGGAGCAGATCCAGGCCAGCAGCGGGCGCGCCTCCTCGTACTGGAACGGCCACTCCAGCGCGTCCGCGTCCAGCGGGTCCTCCCCGTCGAACCCCAGCTCCATCAGCGCCGCGCAGAGCGCCGCCCCGCTCATCCTCGCCGTCGGGGGCCGCGCCGCTCGGCTGCGGGCGGTGCTGGCTCCGGTCCGGTGGGTGCGCGGCCGGCAGCGGCAGGTGTGGAGCGGCTGCTCTGCTCGCGTCGCGTGCGTTCGAAACAAACGCGACGCGAGCAAAAAAAAAAAAAATTGAGATCTGTTGGCCAAATGGGGTTTAGAATTCGGACCGCTAGGCGCGTCCCATGGGCCGTTGGGTTTTCAATTTTGTACGGGCTGAAATTCGTGTACGAATTAACGGCCCATATTTTACTGGGCCGTATATGAAGCTGAAATTCTTCGTTGCGATCTGTACAAAGGGAAGTAGGGCCGCCCTCTACTTCTTGCTTTGTTTTACTCCACTACCCAGAGGACGCTCCTTGTCTGGCCAAGTTGGCTTGTTCTCTAGATGCAGCAAGGGAGGCGTGTATGGTTGCTTAATCCACCAGGCATCGATTTGTTTTTGTAATGTCTATTATTTAATTAGTATAGCTTCCTAATTGTTGTCTAAAGCCCCACTACCAACAAAGTTGTCAGTTGCAGAACTTTGCTTAAACGTGTTGCACAAGTGAAGGATAGTGACCTCTTTTTAAAACCGAGATGCTGCTACCTACTAACAATAAAGCCTTTACCCCAACCAGGTAGTGCTGAACAGTGAACAAAAATTAGGGGCTAACCACGCTCACGTGGCAGGTAGGCATACCAGTACCAGGAACATGTGCTGCACGGTAAGACTGTTATCACTCGTGAACTTCTATATCGGACCTCTAAAATAATATTTTTAGCCTTTTACAGTCACCTCTAAAAGATTCCTACCTTTACAGTTCAATTATCTGCACTCATTCATCTCTAAATCAGACCTCTATATCAACTATTTTATATTACATAACACAATTAACTCATATTATATATTTTTCATATAACTAATTTTATATTAATAATAATATATTTATAATTTATAAAAGCACCAAATTTTATTTGTTTTGTTTTATTTTATTCTTAATATTTCTTTTTCACATTTCCGTCTCTTCTGTTTTTTCCTTTTTTTTTTCCTTCTCCCTTTTCTTCCCTTTCCATTTTTCTCTTTTCCCTTCTCTTTTTTTTTTCTTTCTTTCCCTACTCTCTTTTTTCCTTTCTCTGCTGTTACAGGTGCACAGAGCAGCCTTACATTTATGAGATACTATACCAGCCTGGATTTTCCAGTGCCACTACTTGCAACCGCTGCGGCATTTGGCGGAGCGGACCGGATACAGTCGACTGCTGCGGGCAGCCTAAGGAAAAAAATCACGGCCTTCATGTGGCTGGCAGGCCCCGCCCTTCGCGCTTCTTCGTGCCCACGCCACCACCGCCACCACGCAGTTGGACTTCCCCTTGCTACCTCGCTCTGCTCCCCTCTGCTCAAACAAACCGCGACGGCCCACTCGTTCCGGAGTCCACTGCCACTGCTGGGCCACGCGGCGCTCGCGCGCCGATTGCCCGCCCCGCGATGACGAGCGGCCCCCGATCCCTCCCCCTCCACGCCGTCGCCGTCGTCGGCCTCCTCCTCCTCCTCGCGGTGCCCGCCGCCGTCTCCTCCGACGCGGAGGCGTGGCGCGGGGAGCAGGAGCGGGATCGGGTGCTGCGCGTGCCGGGCCAGGGCTTCAACGCCAGCTTCGCGCACTACGCGGGATACGTCACCGTCAGCGAGCAGCGCGGAGCCGCGCTCTTCTACTGGTTCTTCGAGGCCGCACAGGACCCGGGGTCCAAGCCCCTCGTGCTCTGGCTCAACGGAGGTAGCTACCCACCCGCGCGCTTCGCGTCATCTGTTTGTTGTGACTGCTAATCGTTGGCTATTGAGTTGTAGTTCAAGGATGCCTAGCTAAATAGATGCCGCTCGTCGCTAGGATGTGTATGATCACGATTGGTGTTAAAAATTTGGGGTATATTAGTCTGTGATAGGCTTGGCGAGCCAACAACTACACTTAGTCATTCTCATGGAAATGAAACCCAATATAAATTCGTTGAGGCGTAACCCTCTTAGCGACGCGCCATATCGGAACCCGGGTATGGTGTTAAGTGAGCAAGGGCCGGGTCGCCGCCGCCTTAGTGGCGCGCCATATCGAAACCCGGATATGGTGTTAAATGAGCAAGGGTCGGATCGCCACCACCTTAGTGGCGCGCTACATCATCGCCCGGATGTAGTGATAAGTGAGCAAGGGTCTTTGCATTTTACTCGACGGGTGCAAAGCGTAAGGAAGCTAGCCGAGGAACATAGATTTCGGGTGGGTAGTTGGAATGTAGGATCCTTGACGGGGAAGCTACGTGAGTTAGTAGATGTTGCCATTAGGAGACGAGTAAATATCCTTTGTATACAAGAGACTAGATGGGCGGGTCAAAAGGCGAGAGAAGTCGAGAATACCGGTTTCAAGCTTTGGTATTCTGGTTCGGCTGGGACTAGGAATGGCGTAGGTGTTCTAATAGATAAAAGTCTTAAGGATGGAGTAGTGGATGTTCGAAGACGAGGGGATAGGATCATCTTAATCAAGATAGTAATTGGGGACATTGTCTTGAACGTCATTAGTGCTTATGCCCCACAAGTTGGTCTCAACATGAGTGCTAAGAGGCAATTTTGGGAGGACTTGGAGGATATGGTTAGTAGTGTACCGATAAGAGAAACTCCTCATAGGGGGAGATCTCAATGGTCATGTGGGTGCAACTAACCTAGGATTTGAGGGAGTACATGGAGGTTTTGGATGCGGCGATAGAAATCAAGAGGGTAAGGACATCCTAGACTTTGTCGTAGCCTATGATCTGTTGATAGCTAACAGCCTCTTTAGGAAGAGGCAATCTCACCTAGTGACCTTTAGTAGTGCCCAACACTCTAGCCAGATTGACTTTGTCCTCACTAGGAGAAAGGATAGACGGGAGTGTCTAGATTGTAAGGTGATCCCGGAAGAGTGTGTTGTGACACAACATAAGCTTGTGGTAGCTGACTTTCGCTTCCATACATGTTCTTTGCGGGACAAAGGTGTCAAAATCACAAGAACAAAGTGGTGGAAGTTGAAGGGAGAATCACAAGAATCCTTTAAAAATAGGGTGATCACAAAAGGACCCTGGGCAGAAAATGGAGATGCAGATAGTATGTGGATGAAGATGGCAACTTGCATTAGGAAGGTAGCTAGTGAGGTGTTCGGTGTGACAAAGGGAAAGAAACTTGTAGATAAAGACACTTGGTGGTGGAATGAGGATGTACAAAAGGCCATTAAGGAGAAAAAGGAGTGTTACAAGAGTTGGCATAATGATAGAAGCGCAAGCAACATGCTTAAGTACAAAGAGGCTAAGAAGAATGCAAGGCGGGTTGTGAGTAAGGCAAGAGGACAGACCTATGATAAGTTATATGAGAGACTAGAGACAAAAGAAGGTGAAAAGGATATATACAAGGTAGCAAAAATCCGCGAGAGACAGATGAGGGATCTCAATCAAGTTAAATGCATCAAAGATGAGACTGACCGCATTCTAGTGAAGGATGAAGAGATTAAGAATAGATGGCGTGATTACTTTAATGAGCTATTCAATGATGGAAATGGGAGCACTATGGTTGAGTTGGATGACTCCTTTGATGACTCCAACAGGCGGTTCGTGCGGAGGATACAAGAGTTTGAGGTTAAGGAGGCCTTAAAAAGGATGAAAGGAGGAAAGGCCCTCGGCCCTGACGATGTCCCTATTGAGGTGTGGAGATGTCTTAGGGACGTGGCAATAGTATGGCTCACAAAGCTATTCAACCACATTTTTCGGTCAAACAAGATGCCTGAAGAATGGAGGAAAAGTATATTAGTACCTATCTTCAAAAATAAAGGAGATATTCAAAGTTGTACTAATTATCGAGGTATTAAGCTTATGAGTCATACTATGAAGTTTTGGGAGAGAGTGATTGAACACCGCCTGAGGAAAGTGACCAATGTCACTAAAAACCAGTTTGGTTTTATGCCTGGGAGGTCTACAATGGAGGCGATTTTCTTGCTTCGTCAGCTTATGGAGAGATATAGGGAGCAGAAGAAGGACTTGCATATGGTGTTCATCGACTTGGAGAAGGCGTATGACAAGATACCAAGGTCAGTCATGTGGTGGGCACTAGAGAAACATAAAGTGTCAACAAAGTACATTACCCTTATGAAGGATATGTACAATAATGTTAGGACAAGTGTGCGCGTAAGTGATAGTGAGACTGATGCATTTCCTATCGCAGTAGGACTACATCAAGGATCAGCTTTGAGCCCATACATCTTTTCCTTGGTGATGGATGAGGTGTCGAAGGATATACAAGGGGATATCACTTGGTGCATGCTCTTTGCTGATGATGTAATGCTGGTACATGAAACTAGAGATGGTGTTGATAAAAAATTAGAGTTATGGAGACAAACCTTAGAGTCCAAGGGGTTTAGACTTAGTAGGACCAAAACCGAGTATATGAGGTGTGACTTTAGTGGTGTTGGTCGTGAAGATGGAAATGTTAGTCTACAAGGACAAATAGTATCTAGAAGGGACTCTTTCCGATACTTAGGATCAATGTTACAAAGCAATGGCGATATTGATGAGGATGTTTGCCATAGGATCAAGGTAGGGTGGATGAAATGGCGACAAGCCTCTGGAATCCTATGTGATAGGAAAGTCCCACAAAAGATAAAAGGGAAGTTCTATAGGACGGTGATCAGACCCGCGATGCTCTATCGGGCGGAATGTTGGCCAACTAAACGGCAACATGTCCAACAAATGAGTGTCGCAGAGATGCGCATGCTACGGTGGATGTGCGGACACACGAGAAGAGACCGAATAAGGAATGAGGCGATTCGTGATAAGGTAGGGGTGGCGCCGATTGAAGAGAAATTAGTCCAACATCGACTTAGGTGGTTTGGACATATCCAACGGAGACCTCCAGAAGCACCGGTTAACAGTGGGATTTTAAGAGGTAGAGAAATATTAGGAGGGGTAGAGGACGACCAAGGTTGACCTGGGAGGAGGCGGTAAAACGAGATTTGAGAGATTGGAATGTATCCAGAGACTTAGCTCATGATAGGACCGCATGGAAAGTAGCAATTCATGTGGCAGAATCGTAGTCTTGTTTTTTTTCTTTTTCTTTTCTCTTTTTCTTTTCCTTTTTTCTTATTTCTTTTCTCTTTTCTCTTTTTCTTTTTTCTTTTTTTCCTTTTTTTCTTTTTTTTTTCTTTTTTCCTTGTTCTTATATCTCTTCCTCTCTTTTACTTCATTGATATTGGGTTTCATGTCTAGCCGACCCCAACAGGCTTGGGATAAAGGCTTGGTTGTTGTTGTTGCTGTATATTGGTCTGTACGGTTGCATTATTGGGGAGTTGGGGATATCAGAGCATCTTGCTCCATTAAAGGCGTAATCTAGAAGATGAGAACCTTTTAATTGTAGCACTAATTTTGAGATTACCGGAGCAGTTATATCTATGACTCTACTGGATTATGTTGTTGGCACTAGATTTGCAGAACATTAGCCCGGGTATATCTGGTATTGACCTATTTACTGAACCTCACCTGTTATACTGCATTGAGACTCAGATGGTTAAATTACTGCATGTAACCTTCCAGGGCCTGGATGCTCGTCAATTGCCTTTGGGCTCGGAGAAGAAGTGGGACCGTTCCATGTTAATGCAGATGGAAATGGGGTGCATCTGAATCCTTATTCATGGAACAAAGGTAGCGCCCAATTAAAGATAATTTACCCATGAACAATATCGCTGTCTTCAGTTTCTAACTTCTCGATTTTGCTTTTATGTAACCTTACATTTATGTTCTACAATGATTGTTGGGTTGCATGTGCTTTAAGTAAATATCAAAATTCTCTTATGATATATAATGCAGTAATTGTTCTTGAACTCCAATAATAGCTAGTGCTCTAGTATTGGCAGTGGGCCACTGCATTAATGATGAAAAACTGGTAATGAAAAGAATGAAAAAACTTAGCTTACCTGTGGTTATATTTCAATGTCGGGCTTATGTTTCTCTAAAATAATAGACAAAAGACCAAACCTGTACATGTTTCACTTGTAAAATGATAGCTTGTCCATCCTTAAACTGTAAGCTCAGCTCTCTTGGCATGACGTATCGCCTCTAAATGTTGAGGAATTGGTGTCATTCTATTGGATGCAAACTACAAATTCACTGTCTCTTCAATTTTGCAGTTGCTAATATATTGTTCCTTGATTCACCGGTTGGTGTTGGTTATTCATATTCAAACACCTCTGATGACGTTCTAAGAAATGGGGATGCGAGGACTGGTATCACTCTTACTTGAGAATCCTGGTCCATGAACGTAATTTTATTAGACTTCGCTCACTGGTTCTTTCTATCTTTTACAGCCAAGGACTCACTAGCGTTTTTACTGAAGTGGCTTGAACGATTTCCACAGTACAAGGGCCGTGAATTTTATTTGACAGGAGAGAGTTATGCTGGTCAGTGGGTTTTTTCTACGAACTTCTGCTTTTTATATACAATCATACATAAAAAAAAACTTGACCAACCTAGAAGGAGTAAGGTGGCTTTTAATTAAGAAGGAATAGGCACCATAATTGTAGCAATAAAGGTCAGAGGAGACCAATAGCCTAACTCAAGGTCCTGGTACATGGATTGGTAATTCACACGCTCATATCCATGGATAGCTCTTTGGTGATATTGCAATCCTTCAAATCTCTATTTCCTCCTGAAGAAATCCAAAATTCTGATGGAACTATAATTTGTATTAGGTCACTACGTTCCTCAATTGGCTCAAGCCATAAAGAGGCACCATGAGGCAACTGGAGACAAGTCACTTAATCTGAAGGGATACATGGTATGGTTTCGGTAACTGTGCCTTTATTTCTTCAATTCATCATATATTTTGATAATTCAAGGATATGCTTTTTTCTGAAGGATCAAAACCGTTGTTTGTCCTCATGTTTATAACTTCCTTTGCAGTTTTGTTGTCCCTTTATGTCCTATGTCGTTTTCTACAATTACCCTGAACTTTTAATTTCCAAATCAAGTATACTGCATCTGATATATATATATCTTCTGTGATCAATGGAACTTAAATGTTTTTGTGTCAAAATTTATGTTCTTGTCCCTTTATGTCCTATGTCGTTTTCTACAATTACCCTGAACTTTTAATTTCCAAATCAAGTATACTGCATCTGATATATATATCTTCTGTGATCAATGGAACTTATATGTTTGTGTCAAAATTTATGTTCTTGTATCTTTATATCAATGGAGGTACAAATGTACAAGTGTAAATAATCAAGTGATTACAATTGCTAATATTTACAGGGAGATGTGTGTCGCACTCAATATATGTTACAGATAACCAGAAACCAAAACTTTTAGCCCCTTTTCAAATATTTGATGCCATCTCATGCAGGTAGGAAATTCTCTGATGGATGATTTCCATGACCACTATGGAATATTTCAATTCATGTGGACCACCGGCTTGATCTCCGATCAAACATACAGGCTTCTGAATGTTTTCTGTGACTTCCAGTCCTTTGTGCATACGTCTCCACAGTGTGAGAAGATTCTTGATATTGCTGGTGCTGAAGCTGGAAACATTGATTCGTACAGCATATTCACACCTACTTGTCATGCATCTTTTGCTGCCTCAAAGAACAAAGTGATGAAAAGGCTACATGTATGTTTTCGAGCCCTGAATTTCAAGCCAAATTACATAATTTCAGTTAGAGTTTTTACCTTACATCTATGCATTTTTACCCAATTGCATATGCGTCTCTAACCTAGTTGCATGACTACATCCTCCAAACATTTAAAAGTAATGTTGCAGCTTTATACGCACCATGTTCAAACTGTTGTTTTTCCTAAATGGATTGCATGAAACACTACTGTGAGGTTATTACAAATTGAACAATTTTGGGAATTGATTGGATTCCATCTAGCATCTTGTTCTGGCTAGGGTCTGGAGGTTTAATCTGAATTTTGAAACCTTGTATGCATAGTTAATCCTGTGTGCGATTGTGCAAATGGGTGATCATGATATTTGAACTCTTATCACTTATCATATGATAGTTCCATATGTATTTTGTTATCTGATTCATAGTGATGTCTTTTAATAGTCGGTTGGAAAAATGGGAGAGCGATATGATCCATGCACTGAAAAGCATTCTATTATATACTTTAATCTGCCTGAGGTTCAAAAGGCACTTCACGTTAGTCCAGTCATTAGCAAATCAAAATGGGAGACCTGCAGGTAACTCTGACTCTGATTATCATATTTTGACATGTTGGATCATCATTACCCTGACATATTGAATTCTGAATTCCCAATGATTTATTAACAAGCAATTCCATAACCTTTTTGTCTTACTTTTTCCTTCCTTTCCTTTTCTCATTTTCTTTTCTGTCTTCTCTCACTTTCTTTTATTGGGTTTCATTTCCATGGAATGGCTAAGTATAGTTGTCGGCTCGCCAAGCCTATCACAACCCCTCCTCCTTTACCCGGGCTTGGGTCCGGCTATGTCATTACAACACTTTCTTGCCTACCTCAACGTGCTTGGGACGAAGGCTTTGTTGTTGCTGTTGTTGTTGCTTCTTTCACTTTCTTAGGATTTTTCTTGCTGGTTTTTGTGGGTTTTATCTCTAGCCTACCCCAACTTGCTTGGGACTAAAGACTTTATTGTTGTTGTTGTTGTGTTAACTAGCGATTCAGCTTATTGGTTCGCAACCTTTTTGACATGGCTATTATCTTTCCATATGTCTAGGTATACTGTTTTTATTAGGAAGAAGGATATATGATTGATTTGATTCCCACATAATAATATATAGTTCATCTTGGCACCTTGCTACTGCAACAAGAATATATGGATCTTGATGTTTGTCCCAGAAACTCTATTGCTACATGTTTATGCTTTTTAAAATGAAATGCACTGCTTTTTTAAAATTGAACTTTTCATTTCTCAATGTTGTTTCGTACTAACTGAATTGTGCGCATGAATGTCTATGACACAAAAGACACATATCAGCATACATGTTTTTCTGTAGTTAACATGTTAGTCTAACATTTTGAGTTGACATTCTCCACAGCGAAATTGTTAATACTCATTGGGGGGATTGTGAAAGATCTGTGCTGCATATCTATCATGAACTTATACAGTATGGACTTCGTATATGGGTATTCAGGTGATTCCTTGTTCTGTGAATTTTTGAAAGAGAACTTCTATCTGCCCAAAAAACATAACCTGATGGCTGATGCTAAATTATACTCCACAAAGTTTTTAAATTTGTTGGTCTCTTTGCTCAAAATTTGGCATGAATTTTTGAAAGGTGCAGCTAATATGCTGCGACTCTAGGAAGTCGTGTATAAAATTGTTTTACATATGTGTAACGTAGTTCTACCGTTAGTACCTTTTGTCCAATTAACAGGTCTGCTGTAACCAAGGGGTGATAGGATATTTTCTCTTCTTCAATTTGTTACCTAAAACTTATATATATGAAATTCAGAAAAGATCTACCTTAAAAAATCACAAAGAACAGTATTAAATAGATAATAGATAAGGACAGAGGTGCCTTTTCTTGTTTTCATTGTTATTTATTTCACCTTTATCCAGTGGAGATACAGATGCAGTGATTCCAGTGACATCAACTAGATACAGTGTTGACGCTCTCAAGCTTCCAACAGTAACTCCTTGGCATGCTTGGTATGATGATGATGGTGAGGTAGGAGCTTCTTTCACCTAATTGGGTTCAGTAGTAGTGGCTGCTTAATGATATGCATGCTCAAGTTTATGGTTTGTTTATGCATAATTGCTCTTTCTTTATGTGCCTATTTAGCATATCTCAGCTTTGCCTCAACGCTGAATCTATTCATCCATCACACTCATCCTTGTCATCCGATTATGCAATCCATCCTTTGAAAAAAGAGGTAAAAATAAAGAAAGGGAGAGAGAAAAGCAGGGATATTTATGTAGTCCAGATTGACAGAAACATATGTCGTTAACTATATCCTGAATTTGTCTGTTTTATGTTTACTCAAATACTGATATTTAATGGAAAAATGTAAGGTTTTAATTACATTTTGTTCTCATGCGTAAAATGATTTTCTAAGCTCATTGAACCCATTATGTCTAATCACAGTTTCATTGCTGTAGAAGCATGTAATCTTCTAGACCTCCTTGGTCAGACTGAAATTCATGTTGGAAATCCATGTTATTTTTTCCTTCTTAGTCATGGGCTTTTATAACTCAAAATTCATGCTAACATTTATTGTTAGTTGATTTAAAAATATGCTCTTTGTTGGGGTATCCTACCTTCATTGTT
The DNA here is from genome assembly GCA_030760725.1 of Neostapfia colusana. Taxonomy (NCBI): domain Eukaryota; kingdom Viridiplantae; phylum Streptophyta; class Magnoliopsida; order Poales; family Poaceae; genus Neostapfia; species Neostapfia colusana. Next base: position 54,309,688 of record JASWHV010000020.1, read on the forward strand.
CCTGATTTCTTTTGCGTTCAAACAGGTTGGTGGCTGGAGTCAAGGGTACGAGGGGCTCACTTTTGTGACCGTGAGGGGTGCAGGTCATGAAGTCCCTCTTCATCGGCCCAAACAGGCTCTCACACTCTTCAAATCATTCTTGGGTGGGAGCCCCATGCCTGTGCAATCCAATATGCACAGTGACATGTAATATGTAGTCCTGTACTTGTAAGGTTCAAGAGATGGCCAGCATCACGGAATTCCAGCTCAACCAAGGCAGGCACTAGTTCAAACTCCAATTGTTCTGCACCTTGTACTATACACAGATTGCAATAGCACTTTATTTTTCAGAGTAACTGGTGCAGTTACCAATTTATCAGCTCTGTTGGCGTTGGTGCCATTATCCCCTAAAGGAAACAGGGGACAAGAATGTGGAGTAGTTTCTGTTGCCACGAGCTGACACTGCACATTAACGTTAATGTGAGCCTGAGAAATAAATTCGTTTCTACATCACAGTGTGAAAACATTGTGTCCTGATGATTTTTGTGCACCAGGTGTTATTTCCGATATTTGCAATAATTATCTGGATTGGGATAGTTATAAAACTTGCATCTGTGTGAGCTGTATCATTTGTGCTAGAGGCCCTCATGGTCCAGACTTCTCTCTCTGATGAATTGTGGTAAATGATAAACTGCTATTCAAGCAAAGCTATTGCAATAGTCTATCCACGGTAGCCTGATGTAAATCCGCCACCACTCCATTACATCTAGTTGTACCTGACTCCTGAGGAGCCTGCAGTGATGCACAAAGTGGGCACATGAAACTAAATGGTGACACTTGATTGGAGATGTACTTTGGTAGTTCTACGATTGTATTCATCCATATCCTTTTTTGGAGCTGTTTCATAGTGTTACGAATGGTGACTTCAAATGTTTGGCACCTGCAACTTTTCTGTTCAGCAGTATTCATTGATTTGCTCCCTGCAGAAAAAAGGTTACCGTTGTTTCTTTTGTTCATGTGTAACGTATTTTCAGATTCACAGACCATACTGGCTCACCATGAGGCTCAGGCATCAGCAGTAAAATTTGCAATTCGAAACCATTTGCAGATGGACAGCTCGTCATTTGTCACAGGTCCTTTCCAGAAAGAAGCAGATATTGTAGCTCTTGGTACAAGGTATGCATACCTTGGGTTTGTTTGGTTCGTGAGGCATCAAATTTTGGTGCTACCAAATCGAGCGAAATGTCAAAACGTTGGCAAAAAAAAGAGTGTTTGGATTATGACCTTACCAAATTGCCGACTAAGAAACTAGAGTTTGGGTTGCAAACATCCAATATTTGGTAAAGCTATTTGTATGACTTGTGGTGTCCGAATGTCATAAAAAACTAAACATTAAAAGTATAGTCAAGTGACATCTTGTTTTACAGATTTAATTGTAAGGGGTACAAAGAAGGATAGATCTGACACGTACGGTGATAGAGATACATATACCAATGGTGCTCACATCATCCTTCAGCGGCGAACGAGAAAAGCTCCTGGATCCTTCAAAAGAAGATGCAAACACTTGGTTTAGAGTTTGTGCTTTCAGCATCGTGACAAGCTAACAACACTTTTGTATTTAACTTATGGTGTCTTATCGTGGCTGTCCATCTCTAAGTCCCTGTAATTCCGTAGATAATTAGTTTTCAACACTGTTCCATTACTACTACTTACTAGCTATGATATTTCCCCATGCTTGTTTCTGTCAAGAATTTGGAATGCAAATCTGGTCCTCACGTCTCCGAGACCAGTTCGCCTTCCACTCAGGTAACTTTTCCTCGGTCATTTTCTGGCCGCTGTAAATATCGCTCAGCCTTTTGAGTCAACACCAATCGCTAGCTCCTATAAACTTAACATCCTGTCCGCGTCCGGGAGGAGCAACGACCTGAACATCTGGTGTGAGTACTTACTTAGGTTCCTTTCTTTTTTTGAAGGTTTACTTTAGGTTCCTTTCACCATGCTTAGCGAGCTGGCCATTCCCTCGACGGTCCGACACGTGTCGTCAAGGGGTTCCCCACACGCGACAGCTTCCCTTGCCGCTTTTGCCGTGGCTGCCTCCATGGGATCACATACGTCACGCGAGTTTGCTGCAGACTCGGAGCGTGACTCGTAGCTAGCTTTCGGTTCCTGATCCTCTGACGATGGTCTGACGGCCAGTAGCTTTTGCACGTGTGTGATCGTGTCCGGGTCACCATCGGAGCAGACAAGCCTCCCCAACCGCACCAGCAGCATCAACGGGCCGGGCCGCCACATCACACCCCGCAACGCCAGCTCACAGACCACTGCTTACCACGTGACGTGTACTAGCTGCAAGCTAGACGACTAAGAACCAGGAGATGGAAACGTACCTATACCAGCAGGTTACGACGACGGCTGACTTTTCCCCTCTGGCTGCAAATCATTGTTTTATCGGCTGTAACGAACGGCACGCGTGTTAGGGCTTAATCCCACCCAAATCTGACCCGTCATCATCCGAAAATGGTCATGCATGCGCACGCTTTAGTTTAACACTCGTGTAGGACTTGTCTTAAGCCGATTAGTGGTTTTTTAAGCAGTGATATTTTATCCTTAACATCAGTTCAAGATACGTGGCGTGAACGAAGACCTCAGTTTGGGCGTTTACTTCTTGAACAGAGGTTATAAAATTTTGACACGTGACTTCGTGTCGAAGTGTTTCCTGCAACACTTTCTTCGGTCTGCTCAGGAGTAGCCCGCGGAGGTTCTTTAGGAGGGGCTTAGTGGTTTTGAGCGTTGCAGCACGATGGCAGGATGAACACGAAGATTTACGTGGCTTAGGCCGTCGAGCGTAATACCCTACGTCCACGGAGTGTTGGCTATTCTTTGTTACTTAAGTTTGAGGGTGGCTCGAGCTTGCGAGCTTACAATGGTGTTCGGGGATCGAAAATGAGAATCGGAATCCTCTTGCCCGTTGGTTGTCTGGTCCTTTTATAGCTCAAGGCCAGACAACCTTACAAGTGGGCCCGGGGCCTGACAGGCGACCCCAGTATGAGCAACAACCCCTACTACTGCTAGAACGGGTGTGTCGCCTTGTCGCATCGCCATCCTTAAGTGCTTCCTGACGAAGGTGGTAGGGATACGTCTTGTCCCGCCGCGCTGCATTGTTGCTGCTGTCAGAGCGCCGCGCGAATGATCTCTGCTGCCAGGCACGACTGTACCGGGATACGCTGGATTGCTTGCCTGGAGAACATGCTAACCTTAAATGTATGATAGGACAGCACACCTTCCTCTTTACGCCTTAACTATCTGCCCGTTGCTTGTCGGCGCGGCGTCCCGGTGGCTGGCCCCCGAGACACGCGTCGTCACCGGAGCTGTCTTGCGGAGTAGCGAGGGGTCCGGAGTCGTTGGACACGTGGCAACGCCGGAGCTCTCCCTGGCAAGAGGGGAGGTCCGGAGCTGTTATGCACGTGGCCGCACCGGAGCCCTCCTTGGCAGGAAGGGACGTCTGGAGTTGTTGCCTACGTGGCAGCATCGGAGCCCTCCCATGCCGCAGGTCAGGCCCAGAGCTGTAGGACACGTGGCACCTTCGGACGCCTGGAGTTGTTGCCTACGTGGCAGCACCGGAGCCCTCCCATGCTGGAGGTCGGACCCGGAGCCGTAGGACACGTGGCACCCCCGGAGCTATCCTTGGCGGAAGACGTGGCTCAGAGGTTCTGGACACGTGGCAGTGTCGGAGCCCTCTCTAGCGTGAGGTCGGGTCCGGCACCATCGGACACGTGGCAGCTCCGGAGCCATCCTCAGCCGGTAGTGAGACTCAGAGCCTGTACACATGTGGCAGCCTCGGAGCCCTCCTTAGCAGGTGGTCAGACCCGAGGCCTAGGACACGCGCCTTCTCATGAGTGCTCCCTAGCTGGTGGTTGGGCCCAGCCTGCAGGCTGGGTCCCTGTCTTCTGCAAACGTGCTGGCGTATGTCTTCTTTTGCTCTTACATGTGGGGGTACCTAGTCTTGAGGGTACCGAAAGTGGCCCCTCGGCCCATCTGGACAGAGATGAAGGCTCTTGCGGATGGGGCCTCCAGAAAAATACCGCGTGGTGGTCTTCTGATCTTGTTTCAGTCGAAGAGACTCCTCTGCTGTCATGGACAGGTGTCCCTTTGTCATTGGAGGGTCGTGAGGCGCACATTGCGCCCAACTGCAGCATTACTGTGACGGTTCCCAACATGACCCCTGCTCTTCCTCTTGTCAGATTTTCTCGGGGAACCGCTTTTATCTATTGACACCGTGGTGCTTTTTGCCCACACTGTCTGCCGAGTGGGCCTGGCGCCTCTCCTCTTGGCGGTATAGCCGATGCGGGCGCGATTTATCAGGCACGTCGCGCTCGGCGGTTTCCGAAGAGTCAGGGGAAAATAAAGAGGTCCTCTGCAGCTGGCAGGAGTCTCCTCCTTCATTTGCTTCCTTGCGCTTCTCCTTCCTTCCTTTTGCTTCACTCGCCTTGCCTCCTTGCTTTCTCTTCCTGCTCCAATGGCGACGAACCTCCGAGAGTCTCGTCTCCGAAGCGCTGGCGATGTGGGGCACGTGAGCCGCCTGATCGGTTAGCAGGCGCCTCAGTACGATGGGAGGATTCGCTGTGGATCCCTCCTACTCGTAGACCTTCAGCCCTGTGAAGTCGTCGTCTTCACCGGGTACATGCTGGCGGGGCTCGCCTTCCCCACTTCTTCCTTCTTTCTGACCTTGCTAGAGTTCTATGGGCTCCAGCTGCAGCACCTGACGCCACACTCCCTCGTGCTGGTGTCAATCTTTGTCCACCTCCACGAGATGTTCGTGGGGATGCGGCCTTCGGTGCGATTGTTTCGGGCGTTCTTCGTCCTGCGATCGTCGGAGAGGAGCTCGAGCTTCCTGGGCGCTTACTACTTACAGCATCGAACAAGATCTGCGGCGACGTACATCTCTCCGATCTCCCCCAACAAGTGGGAGAACTAGAGGGATGACTGGGTCATTGTGAAGACCGACGTCCACGACCGGCTTGATCTGTCGACTTCCCCCCCTTCGAGCACGCGGACCTGCTGGGAGAAGATGCCCGACCTCCAGAGCACCTACTCCCTTGTGCTGGTGAGGATTAAGCTCCTGGTAGACCGGGGGTTGTCTTCGTTGATGGTGTTGACCGACTTCCTGGGTCGGTGCATTGCTCCCCTCCAGAACCGTTGCCGCGCGGCCTGGATGTACACCGGCGAGAATGACTCGTCTCGCCTAGAGCGTGGCCACGGGACCAACTTGAAGAAGGAACTCCTGGACACCATGTTGGGGAAGCTGTGCGTCGATGTTGGAACCGACGGTGTCTCCGACGATCTCATCAACCCACCGACGTCGTGCTTACCCATCTTCAGGGACCAGGAGGTGAGATCAAAGTTCCTGAATACGATGTCGACGTTGGACAACATCGACATCGCTCTCCGGCAAGTTGGCGACGCTTCTCGAGGAGTAGCGATTCCTGGGGCGATAGGAGCGAGCGACAGGAGGGTTGCTTCCTCCGTTCCGGCCCTCGCTGCTCCAAGCACTGTTGCGCCGAGCTTCACGGCTCCAAACTCCTCCGATCCGAGCCTAGACAAGGGAAAGGAGAAGGCACCGGTGTCCCCCAGGCCTAGGTCCCCTGGGAAGAAGCGGAGGCTGATGCGTGCAGACGAGAGCTTTAACCTCGGCATCCGGCCCCGTGGCGCCTGCGATGGCCCCAAGCGCACCCGAGGTTGGACTAGAGGATGTGACCGGAGGCAGCGCAGCCGGTCCTGCATCTAAGCCCGCAGAGGGAACTCCCAACTCCACCGCCTCCGCCATCAACGATGAGGCCGGCTGCAGCCGGCGGGGGGGGGGGGGGGTCCGGTGGCTCTAGAGGCCCTAGCAAGTGTTTTCCGAGCTGCTTCATGGAGCTTCGCCGGCCTCAGGTAGATCATCCGAGTACAAACCTTGCTACTTTTGGTTATGCTTTGATGTTGTCTGCTGACCCCGTTCTTTTACGTAGGGCTACGTCCGCAGGTGCTCCTAGGAGCGCTCCGGTGACCATGGTGTCTAGCGATCCGCCGACAGCTTCTGGGACTACTCCGGTCCAGGGTGCGGACCCTCCAGCGCCGGCAATGTCCACGTTGCCTGCCTCTTCTGAAGGTGTCTCCCCGACGGCCCCTAGTGCGGAGGACCCCATCTAGGAACCTCCGTCGGTCCAAGCTCCGGGGCCTGGTTCCGGGCCACCTGAGGCTGACGAGCCCGCTCCTGCCGTCGACAAGGGCGTATCGGATGTTGCGGCCCCTACCCCAGAGGATAGCACTCCCCAGCCCGAAGCTCACCCACCTCCTTCCAGGGACCAAGCCGAAACTTCCGTGGGCCCGTACGTCTTAGTGCCTGCTCCGACGGCCATCGACATCTCGGAGGATGATGCCCAGGAGCCTCCGGCACGTTTCGTGCGGGTCCCCTTGTCTGAGGCCATGTCCTCGGCTCAGGCAAGCCTCCGCCAAGTTCAGCTTGCGCTGGACCAGTAGTGAGAAGCCCTTCAGCAGGAGGAGGAGCGCTTCGGTGGTGGGAATGGCTGCTCAACTTCCGTACTTGAGAGACTCGGAGGAGGTTGGAGAAGAAGGAGGCTCGCTTGCGGAAGGAGCAGAAACTGACCATCCAACAGCAGGACCTGGTTGATCAGTTAGATAAAAAGACCCAGCAGCTCTGGGCAGAAGCCAACGAGGCCCACCAAAAAGCCAATGCTCGCCTCGCAGGCCTGGAAGAGCTATAACTAAAGCTGGCTCGCCGTGAGATCGCAGTAGGCGAGCGCGAGCGTGAGCTAGCAGAGAAGGAGGAGGAGTCTTCATTGCGCTTGCAGCGGGAGCAGGCCGAGCTGATGTCTCGGGCCGACGACTTGGGCTGCCAGCAGGCCTCTCTTAACGAGGAGCGAGAGAGGAAGATGAAGGAGCGTCAGGACCTCCTGACTGCAGAATTTGATGCTTCGCTCTGCGAGGGGGGACTGCAGCGCCGTGCCCGTGAGCTTGATGATCGGGAGGCAGCGTTGGCTGCCAGGAAGAAAAGACTCTCCGAAAGTGACGCAACAGCCCTGGCAGCGGCACGGCGTGAGCAAGGAGCTCCGGGCTTCGCACACGGCAGAGGTTCAGCAAGTCTGGGACTTTCTGGGCTGTGCCGAGTCAGCACTGGTGCCCTTCGGCTTTAGCCCGGTGCGCGCCGGCGAGCCCTCGCAGGCTTGACTCTGCAGGCATGAAGATGGCAGCGTTGGAAGACGTTGACGTCGACCAGCTAGAGGCGGAGGGAAAGGCTCTGGCTAAGTAGGTGGCAACACATGTGTTGACTTGCTTCCGAAGCTGAGACCCCAGTGTCTCCCTGGAGCCGGTCGTCCAAGGCATCGTCGCTGCGAGGGAGGCGGCAACCTGGTTTGATGTTGAAGACATAGGATCCCTCATCGCCGAGCGGTTTAGGCGTGGTGCTGGCGAGTCCTAGGCGGGCCCTGGCCTTTGTATCTTTCAGTTGTCTTTTGCGTCTTGCCTTGTACCTTTGTGTTGATGAATGAAAGTCTCTTTGTTGGTATCTCATCCTTCAGGCACTCAGCGCAGGGTCCGGTAGGAAGGACTACATTAGCTTTTGCGAGGTCACCTGGTCCTTGATGTCACAAGGACCGGAGACTCTCTCATTTGCCGAATAGGTTGATGCTTCCTTGTTGCTTGTTGTAGATATGTACCCACTTCCTTCTTGCGTGTTGTAGGGGTCTGGCCGTCTTGCTTACCTTGACCAGTCGTGATGGCCCCCTAGCATCCAAATGTTTGGGGACACCTGCCAAAAAGGCGCAAGACACCTGCTCCGGACCCTTCGGGAGACGCCAACCTTGGGGGTCCGAGAGTGCCCCCCTGGAAAAGATGATGTTCAAGAACCAACCCCACGGACCGGAGCCCTGTGGCCTGCACAAACACTAGAATAAAGGGTTAACCGTGTTGTGTAGTTGTATTTTCCCTGTTCGCTGCCCCCATTATGGCTATGGACCTCTGATTTCGATGTAGTAGTGTCCGGACCATGGTTACCATCCTTCCAGGGGTGGTGTGCCATCCGGGCCCCCAGCAATTGGCTGCTGCACTGAAGAGGTAGAGTGTGCACGCTTAGGGTACAGGACCAGGCTAAGCAGGCCACACACCCTGTACCTCCCACTGGCATGGCACTCCGAAGGGGGGGCGTCCTTCTGGCACTACGGAACCCGAGCAGGAAGATAACCAAGGGGGTCCAGAGACAACACAGGTGCCTCAAGCGTTTCCGCCTTGTAGCAGGACGACATAATTTTGGCCAAGAGCGAGAGAGAGAAACACACCTATATACACGTCGAGAGGCACGCAAAAATATACGCAATCTTGAAAGGAAAACTGCAAAAGTATAGAAGTGCATAGGGTAGGGCAAGAGTTTTTTGTATCATGGTGCTAGATAAGAGGAGTCAGGCTGTACAGGAGTTCAACGACCCACTCTGGAATGACGGGGGTAGCCGGACCCCCTGAAGTTTAGTTGATCCGAGCACTGGTCCTAGGCACTATGGCCCTTTTACAGAAAAAGACTGCCCTACCCTAAGCTATGGGTAAAACTTACGGAGGTGCTCAATGTTCCAAGGATTTGGAATCGGGTCGCCATCCTCCATCGCCAGGCAGACACATCCTGGTTGGCATACTTGTGTCACCCGGAAGGATCCTTCGCGGCGGGGGGGAAAGCTTGTTGGACCCCTCCCGGGAAAGTATTCGCCGGAGCACTAGGTTGCCCACCCGCAGCTCTCTGCAACGCACGGACTGCTGGTGGTAGCGCCAGAGCGCCTGGCGGTATCGTGCGTTCCGGATTCCTGCCTGCCATCTGTGCTCGTCGACGAGCTCGATATATTCACGTCGGATCTGTCCTATGTGGCTTCGTTGTATGCCTTGACACGAGGGGAGCCCAAGGTGATCTCCGGAGGGAGGACGGCCTCAGATCCGTAGACCAGGAAGAAGGGAGTCTCCTCTGTGGCTCGACTGGGTGATGTCAGGCTACCCCATAGTGCGCACGGAAGCTCATCAATCCAGTTGGCGCCATGCTTTTCCAAGCCGGCGTAGGTACGCGTCCTGAGGACCCTGAGTATCTAAGCATTGGCTCTCTCGACCTGGCCGTTGCTCTTTGGGTGAGCGACAGACGCATAGCAGACCGGGATACCAAGGTCCTCACAGTACTCTTGGAATGCTGCACTGGTGAATTGGGTCCCGTTGTCAGTAATGATCCTGTTCGGGACCCTGAACCTGCAGATGATTGACTTGATGAATTTTACTGCGGACTGCTTGTTGATGGTGACCATAGGGGTTGCTTGCGGCCACTTGGTGAACTTGTCTACAGCGACGTAGAGGTACCGGTACCCTCCAACGGCTCTGGGGAATGGCTCCAGGATGTCCAGCCCCCATACCGCGAATGGCCATGAGGGCGGGATCATCTACAACATTTGCGCCGGTGTGTGGATCTACTTGGTGGCACGCCTTGCATCTCTTGACCAGCTCAACGGCATCCAGGAGAGTTGTCGGCCAGTAGAAGCCATGCCGGAAGGCTTTACCGACCAGCGTGCGGGACGAAGCGTGGTTGCCGCACTCGCCTCCATGGATCTTTGCGAGCAGCTCGCAGGCCTCCTCCCGGGTTATGCACCGCAATAGGACACCGTTGGAGCCATGCCGGTAGAGATCCCCATCTACCAGTATGTATCTCTTAGCCATGTGAACGATCCGTTCAGTGAATACATGTTCATCGGGAAGGATATTGTTCGGCGCGCCAAATTTCAAAGTTTTTCCTGCGACACTTTACCCGGTCTGCTCAGGAGCAGCCCACGGAGGTTCTTTTTTAGGAGGGGCTTAGTGGTTTTGAGCGTCGCAGCACGATGGCGAGATGAACATGAAGATTTACGTGGTTCGGGCCGGCGGAGCGTAATACCTACGTCCACGGAGTGTTGGCTATTCTTTGTTGCTTGAGTTTGAGGGTGGCTCGAGCTTACGAGCTTACAATGGTGCTCGGGGATCGGAAATGGGAATCGGGATCCTCTTGCCCGTTGGCTGTCTGGTCCTTTTATAGCTCAAGGCCAGACAACCTTACAAGTGGACCCGGGGGCTGACAGGCAAACCCAGTATGGGCAGCAACCCCTACTACGGCTAGAACGGGCGTGTCGCCTTATCGCATCGCCATCCTTAAGTGCTGCCTGACGAAGGCGGTTGTGAAATACCAAAAAAATCTAGTAAGTGGAGCTGCAAATCACACCAAGAAAATGAGAGGGAATTTAAATTTTTGAATACAAAGGGGTGAGCTCCAAATGCTAAAGTGAACTTGCACAAAAAATTCCCAAACCGGGGGATCTAAATTCACAATTTGGTTCTCCACACATCAAATAATAGCCCGGAAAATTTTCAGAGCATTTGAAAAAGATTTCCTATTTGTTAGAATTAAAACGGGAGACAATTCGAATTTGAATTTAAACTTCAGTTTTAAATTCCGACTTCACCAAAATCCAAATTTGAGTGCACCATTGTGTTCCTCACATTTCTTTGGGCCTATCCTCCAAGTTTGATCAAATTTAGAGCTCATTTGCTATTTTAAATCGAATTGGGGATAAGAGAAAGAATTGTGGCTGCGTGGACCCCACTGGACATAGACACATTTGAAGTACACGCCATGCTCTGTTTCTCCTCGACAGAGAGCGCGCCACCTCCTGCTCGCCGGCGCCAAACGACGTTGCTTGCGCCACCTCGTGCTAAGACCGGGAAAATACCGTGTGAAGGGATCAGCCCGAGCTTCTGCCGTGAACCATTTCCCCTCGCTTCCACAGATCTCCTCGCACACCCGAAGCAAAAAAAGCCGCCGCCCGACCCTCTCTGTTCCCCGACGCCCAAGCGATGCAAACCTCCTCGTGGCAGAAGTTCTGCACGAAAAAGGTCCGCCCTCAGGTGTGCAAACCGACGGTGCAACCCTCTCCTCTTCTCATGCATCGCCGAGGATGAATTTGGTCGTTTAATGTTTCGGTATTCATAGAACCGAGCTGCACAAACCTTTAAAATTCATAGTAATCACTCAACCAAAGCTTGTACCCGAGCTACAAACATGTTCTAGACTTTTCCACGCTCCTCTAGGACCAAAAACTATCGAAAATCATCAAGATTGGCGCTGTTCTTCGAGAATTTCGAGCCGCCGGTTTTGGCCCTAGGTCGTCGATGAACTCTTGTTTGCAGCCATTTTTGAGATGATTTGAGCGCATGATGAGGCTTAGGGTTCCACCACGGTGCTGTAGGAAGAAAAACTAAATTGTTTGAGCCATTTTTGTGTAAGCTAGAGGTCGCCGGAGTCATTGCCGCCGCTGCTGCCGTGGGGGGCGCCATTCCAGTCACCACCGGCCTGATTTGACCCCACCATCAGGTTTCCCATCCCTCAAAACCTCCAGGCGGCCTGAATCAACAAAGTTGGATGGGGGAATCCCAGTACCAGTGAGGGCGCCGCCATCACAGCCGCTGCCCAAGCTTCTGTTCTGATGTTGAAGAAGACCCTACAAGTGGGGCCCGCTGTCAGCCAGTATAGGTTCCAGAAAATGTTCAAACTTTGAGATCCCATAACTTTCTGTAGGAAAGTCCAAAAATCCTCAAACAAATTTCTTTGGATTCCTCTAAGTGATTAATATCCAGGGGTTCATCCCAATTTTTATGAAAATTCCTAGATTTGGCTCATTAATTCATATAAATAAAATTTTGTAGCATTTATTCCAGGAGTTCTGTGTATTGGAAAATCTCCAAATTTAGGCAGGACATTATTCCAAAAATACTTGAATTCCAGTAAAAATTTCAGAGGCATTGGACCTCGTTTGCTTGGACAAATGATGATTCAATCTTGTATGTCTCTGAAAATTAGGAAAAATAAGAGAATCAATTTTCCAGCTTTTAGCCCAATTTTGTAAATTCCATATCTCTGTGTAGGAAGCTCCAAAAATGGTGAAACCAAGTACTATATACTCATAAGATCCTAAGTTTCTGAAAAACCAAATTTGGAGCATGCCAAGACACTAGAATTGCCATAGGAATTCAGAGAAGCCAAGTAGATAAGAAAATTCCTTAGGCCACATCTTACATCAACTTTGTCTGAAATTTTTCAAGCCATACCCCTGCATGATCTATGGACCACTGTAAAAATTTCAGAGAAATTTGAGGTCATCTTCTCCATTTTTCTGCTAATTATGTCCAGCTTCATACTTATGTCCATTATATGGTCCTTTGGACTTTATTCCAAAAGCATCCACTGCTCAACATGTTCTGCCTCTATTCCATCACGTAGCCAAACCCAAATCTCGATTCTTAGTTAATCTGAATTCTTCAAGTCATAAAACACTTTTGTTTTATAATTCCTTATTTGCAATATGAACTTGTGCATATTTATATCCGTAGGGAACACGACGAAGGAGGTCGACGAAGAACTCGACGCGGAGCAGCAAGTTGAGGATTAAATCGTCGCCAAGCTATTGAATTAAAAGTAGAACTAAACCAGCAGCAACATAAGGCAAGCCCCGGTTTGCATTTAATAACTTTTTGTTATATTTTACTTTGTATCACTTTTATTGGTCTAGTATGTATTGTGCATTAGGTCAAGGTGATTGATACTTCAAATGCATGACCCATAAACCCTTGGAGTTAAAGGGTAGAACAGGTTACCTTCGTATAGTTTTCTGCTAGGCTTAAGTTGTATAGGATCCGGTACAAGTCAGGTAGTTGGAAGCTACTCGCGAGGTTAGAGTTTTGGTTCAACGGAGTATGATTCTAGAGAATGGAATAACTTGAATAGAAAATGAGACCGAGCAGAGAGTAGGAGCAGCAGGACGGTGGGCCTGTGTTGCCGTAGCTCTGTTTGTGTCGGTTAAGGACCGATGCGTATGCCGCCCTACTGAGCAAGTTTGAACAGTACCGGATGCATACTGGAATTATGGGGTCCAGGAAACCGATGTAACTCGGGTACTCTCGTGTCAAAACTTATGCGACCGTCCTTTGGGGTTGGTGTCAGAGGTGTAAACCCGCTAGCAGGGCAACTTCGACGTGTTCCGGGTAATGGCCCTTCTGATGGGTCGGCAGAACTAGTTCGGCATTTGAGTGACGGGTGAAATGTTGCTCATACAACGTAAGAAAGAGCTCTTGTGTGAGTCTTTCGAGGCGGGTGTATGTGTCGTGTGTTCCGGGTGTGTCCTGATTCGAATCACTGTCCCTCGCAGTTATATGAGTACCACTTGTTCACTGCGTTGTGACGTAGTAATTATTTCCGGATGAAGTGAAATGAACCATTGCTGATGTGAAGTTCTTACATTCATTGTATTGCCAACCATATATACTATAGTTGTAGAGATCACTAAGTTTATATTCCACTTTGGGCATAACCACATCGGAGAAAAATGTTTCTTGTTTGATTGTGGACTTCCGATGTGAGGGCTGCCTAAGGCATATTAATCTGCTGCTACAAAACTGAAAGTAAGGACTAACATGTAGGCGTGTCGTTATTGCAACATATTTGTCCTATATTATTGATCCCTGCATGTAGAGTTTCATGTTTAGGAGTGTCGGTTAAATCTTGCTGAGCCATCGTGCTCACAGTTGTATTATTAGTGTTTTGCAGGTTATATAAAATTTGCTATGAAGATGGTTGTTCTGTGAGACCTCAGAGACTCACCGGAAACCCCGCCGCTGCACTCATCTTGGTTGAAGCTAGTAAGAAGCGTCCGCGGGCTGGACGTCTTCTCTTTTGCATAGTTAGGACTGAGAGTATGTGTTATGTATATTCTGCTGCGTGTACCTTCGTGGTACATTATGTTGTAAATGACACTATCTTGAGAAATAAAATACTGTGTACGTTTATTCTTTTCGTGTATGCTGTTGGGTGCCGCATCGCCCGGCACCACCCAATGTGTATCCTGGAGTGTGGATCCCGGAAGGGGTTCCCCACAGGCGTAGTATTAGAGCCGCATTGGGAATAGCACGCATGAAAAGAGTGTCTTTTAAAAAACTTAGAAGTATACGAGTGAGGAACGTATAGTGTGCCCACATAAGGAATATTAATAGTATAGTTACTTAAGGTGGCAAGCTAACGTGTGTTATTATTCAGTATTTCAATTCTGTAACGACGCACCTATGTGGATATAATAATTATAAGGAACGCCACCGAAAGCGGATCAATATCGGTTAGCTCCCCCATATGAGGAAAGTAGTGTGGGATATTCCGTTCAACAATGGACGGGAAGTGAATATATTTTCTAAGACTCTTCATGTCTTAGACACATATGAAATGCACTAGCCTCCAGTACGTAAACCCAGGGGCAAGAGGAGGAGACCCCATCGTGTGGTTTGTAACACAAAGTGTGTTCTCTAGGACTCTTCATGTCCTATGAGGCATACGAAAGCGCTGTTCCACTGATGTGCTTTATTGCAAAGGTGTGGAGCCCCCGTCGGGTGGTGAATAACCCGATCATGTACCTTAAGACGTGACTTGACTCAATGATACGGGGCATATGTCTTTATTATGATATGGACCTGCCTATAATGGAAAACCTTTTGTGTACATCATTACTAATTGTTTTTCTACAGGTACCCTAACCACGAGTAGAACATTGCGTTTAGAAAACGTGTTGAGTGATCGTTTTAGTGCCACCATATGAGATGTATATGCCGGTGTAACGCCGGTTAGGATTTTTGATTTGGTGAGGAAACGTAGTACCGTAATATGTTTTCAACTGCATAAAAAATGAAGTTTTCAAAGAAAAGGGTAAATTTAGAGTCTAGGATTCCATTATGGGTTAATGAACTCCTATATTTAATTAAGAGTCAATTGGGAGTATAGTTTTCATCTCAAACATTTAGAAACAATCTCCCCTGTTTTCAGCAAATTTTTTGCTGAATTTGAAAAGGATATAAATTTTGATTGGTTGAATCAATGGAGGTGAGGGATACATTTTTGGAAAGGTTCTGAAGTCTTCTATAACTTTTCTGTAGAACTCCGGAACAGAATCTCCCTCCAAATGGATGAAAATCTCAGATGAGTGTTAACTGTCCTGAAACAGAGCAGACCAAAAATGCTCTCTGGAATTTTCTGTATATCAACTATAACTTCTTGTAGAAAAATCTCTAAGTGTTATGTAAGACACCATTGGAAAGTTTGTGATATGTTCTATGACTTTGTAGTTCAAAGTTTCTACAGATTTTGGGTAGAACTTTATGAAATCTTGCGGACAAAACAGACACTTTCAGAGGAGGTGCTGTCAAAATTGTTCCAGATTTCTGTCAACTTTTAAATATCATAACTCCTGATCTAGAATTGATATTGTCGGTACCCTCAATACCGGGTACCCCCGCGCACAGGGGGAAACTGCCTAAGGATCTCGCCCCTCCGCAGGGGCGAGCTCCGAAGGCGCCACGTGTCCAGTAGGGCTGGAGCTCCCCTCCGCCCGGAGGATAGCTCCGGGCCTGCCACGTGGCCCAGGAGGACGGACCTCATCCCTCCCGCAGGGGCGAGCTCCGAAGGAGCCACGTATCCAGCGGAGCTGGAGCTCCCCTCCCCTCGGAAGATAGCTCCGGGCCTGCCACGTGGCGAGCAGAGCCGAACCCCCCCTCCATGGGGGTGAGCTCCGAAGGCTCCACGTGTCCAGCGGGACCGGAGCTCTCCCCTCTCCTCAGAGGAGAGCTCCGGGCCCGACACGTGGCCAGCAGAGCAGTGCTGCCCGCCCGGTGTAGTAGGCAGCGAGAGTAAAGGCGCGCCATGCCTTTACCGTACAAAGCATTCAAGACCCGCACCTTCCAAAGACGAAGGGGCGCGGCGCACGCCTGTCAGGAGGCGCTGTGACCAGTCACAGTCAAGACAGGCATACAATGTCTAAAGCTACAGACCATTGAAGGCAGCGACAAGACAGGACAATACATGCCCTGCCGCTCCTGCCATCGCCAACGACTACACGCTACACCTAGCCTGCGGCATGGGAAGGATGAGGACCTTGACGCCAGCGCCAAGACATAGCTGGTAGAAAATCACCCCGGGGCCACCTGTAGGGTCCTCGGGGCCCACCTTGTAAGTCACCCAAGCCTTGGACTATAAAAGGCTCGGGTAGGCAACGTTACAAGGGGGGGCACTTTTGCCCAGCTCCCGCTAGGTCATCCACACACTCAAGGAAACCAGTGCTCCGAGCACTCCCGTGGACGTAGGGTTTTACGCTCGGCGGCCCGAACCACGTAAATCCCCATGTCAACCATCTCCTTCCTTCGTCCACTCCGGAGATATCCTCGCGAGAGGACTAGCCCCGCCTAAAAAAGAACCTCCGCGGGCTGCCCAGTGCAGGCCCGGGGGAAGTGTCGACAGCTACACTTCGACATTTGGCGCGCCAGGTAGGGGGCTTTTCGCTCTCTAACGAGTCTACGCCGACGAAGATGACCAAGCCTCCGACAGCGGCAAGCTCTTCGCGCCGACGTCCCCGGCGAACTCCATCAGCCTCAAGATCTGCCGCGGCGCAGAGCGCCACTCAAGCAAGTGCGCTAGCCTCCGCAGAGCGCTCTTGGACATTCCACCTGCTAAAGACGCTCCCCAGGGGGCCACACAGCGGTGGATCCGCGACGTCAACTACCTCGTAGCTACTGCCGTCAACCCTCCGCTGCAGCGGGTATGACGCCCTGCTCAACCTGCTGTCTCGCTGTCGCGCACACCAACGGTTGACGGGCAGACGGCAGACTCCCGCTCAACCAGGCTCCCAACGACGGACCTGAGGGAAGAACTAGAGCGGCGTCGCCTGGGAGAAGACGCTCGCGTAACCATCGAGCGATAGGGACAAAGGCGTCACATCCAAGAGGCTGGCTACAGCACGCCGACTGCCTCAACTCAGCCTGGGCCGCAGATGTTCGCCACGCAACCTCTACCCCAGGCGTACGCCATGCAGCATATGCAACAACCATATGTCCTGCAGACGGCTCCCCCGGTGTATGGCGCACCTTTGCCCATGCCGGGGTACACCGTGCTAGCAGACGTCCAAGGGTTCGTGGCACCAAGACCTGCAACAGCAGTGACCGGATGTGTGGCCCTGGCACCACACCTCTGCTTCACAGTGTGGCCACGCAAGTTCCGGCCACATCTGCTGGAGAAGTACGACGGAAGCGTCAACCCGGCAGAGTTCCTGCAGGTCTACTTCACTGCCATCCTAGCGGCAGGAGGGGATGAAGCAGTTATGACCAACTACTTCCCCGTCGCCTTGACCGGCCCGGCGCGGTCATGGTTCATGAACCTGCCCCAGGGTTCCATAACCTCCTGGGCGGAGCTACGCAGACAGTTCATGATGAACTTCAGCTGCTCCTACACGCGCCCCGGCATAGAGCTGGACCTCCACGCCGTGCAGCAACAACCGGGAGAATCTCGGCGCTCCTTCATCCAACGGTTCTCCCATGTACGCAACACCATCCCCCACATCCCGGATGCATAAGTCATGGTCGCATTTCGGCAGGGTGTGAGGGACAAGAAGATGCTCGAGAAGTTGGCCACCAGAGAGGTGTGAGACATCTCAGAGCTATTCAGCCTGACAGACAAGTGCGCCAGAGCAGAAGAAGGGCGTCACTGGCACGCACAGCCAGCCTCCAAAGCCGGAAGACAGCCCAAAGATGGCGGAGTTCAAGCTGTACTCAAGACCACGTCAGACAGTCAAGAGCCAAGCACCGACTGACTTCATGGTCATGTGGTCACCACCACCAAGCATCACAGGGGGGCCCGAAGGTGGAGAACCGGAGTCCCGAGCACCGGCCTTCACTGAGCCTCACTGGACGTTCTACCTCGACGGTGTGCCGCTCCTCATGCCAACGGGGGAGCGGTTTGGGTACCTTGGACCTGTACCATGTACCGCACGTCGATGACACCGTCGCCAACAACCTATTAACGAAGGCCTCCACCGGAGCCCCGGAGCCCCAAGGAGCCTTCGAAGGGACGTTGCCGCGACTCACAGCCCGGAGTGCCGACCGGGCGAAGGGGGCGAGACCAGCACCTCGAAGCTGGCAGTCCCGGCGGCCATGCAGCCATGGTGCCAGCCAAAGGATCGTATGCGCCTTGGGGACTCCGTGCTACCCAGCGTCCAAGATCCAGAAGATCAAGTAGTCCCGATGCATGGACCACGGAGGTCCGGGACTCCTTGAAAGACATCCTTCCTGATGAACGTGTACTCACTGAACGGATTGTGCGGATGGCTAAGTGCTACGCGCTGGTATCTTTACTGGCGTGGCGCCACGGCATCCTATTGCTGTGCATAACCTAGGAGGAAGGCTGCGTCCCGCTCGTAGTAATCCACGGAGGCGAGTGCTGGGAAAGCTCATCTTCCCACACGCTGGTCGGTTAAGCCACCAGGCATGGCTCCTACCGACCGAGAGCCACCCGGACGCCATCAAGCCGGTTAGGAGATGCAAGGTGTGCTAGGTCCACGTCGAGCAGACCCACACAACCGGTGCAGACGCTGCACCCAGATCCGTCGGGGGATACTGGCTCCTCTATGTCGGGGGCCAGCCGGACTTCCCAAGGCCGGGTTGCGGGAATTACCCTTCTACATGGTATGCGGGGCGGAAGCCATGCTTCTCCCCGAGATCGCCATGGGGTCCCCCCGTGTCAGAGCGTACGAAGAAGCCACGCATGACCCGCTCTGCGTGAGGACATCTACCTCGTCGTCGAGGCAAGATGGCAAGCAACGCTCCGGATCGCATGGAACCGGCGGGAGCCCCAGCGCTACCACCACCGGCCTGTGCATGGGAGCACGAGGCAGGCACTCCGACCCTACCTCAGTAAGTCCTACCATACTTACTCAGGTGTACATTTAAATTACGCATTAATTTATATGATCACCTCCCTGAGCTCTAGATAGTGTACGCCCTCCGTACACTTGGTTCCCCTTCCCTGTTCTCATGCCTAGTCGACATTTGCAATCCTGCCGAGTGCGGTCGCGTTTAGGATACCTGTTAATGGCCTGGGGGCCTCTCGGACCTCCCCCAGTTAGGGCACTATGACACCAGTTGGTCTCCTCCAGGAAAAGACCTACGCCAAAGCGGGAGGTCCAGGAGCCTTTCTTTGCCTGGTCCTGCACCCAAAGCATGCACACTGTGCCTCCCCTGTGCTATGGTCTGAGTACTAGGAACCGGACGATTACACCCTAACTACGGCGGGAGCCAAACCCCCCGGACTAAAGACACTTGGTTGCCCTGAGCCCCGTACACTGGCCTGGGATGTAAGCCAAATAAGACTAAGAGGCAGGGAAAGGAGGACCTCTGAGCAGTACCGGACCTCACCCCCTCAGCAGGGATGAACTCTGAAGCCGGACCTTGTCTCCCTCTTCTCAGAGGCGAGCTCCGATGACCTCCAGACCTTGCGCCCTACACTAGGCTGAGGTCCGATGCTGGACGACACCCCTATCGCAGGGGCGATCTCCGAAGCCGGTCGCCACCCCCAGGGGTGAACACCGAAGCCGGACCTTGCGCCCTACACTGGACTGAGGTCCAATGCCAGACGACACTGCTATCGCAGGGGCAATCTCCGAAGCCGGTCGCCACCCCAAGGGGTGAACACCGAAGCCGGACCTTGCGACCTACACTGGGCTGAGCTCCGATGCCGGACGACCCCCCTATCGCAGGGGCGATCTCCGAAGCTGGTCACCACCCCCAAGGGTGAACACCGAAGCTGGACCTTGCGCCCTACACGGGGCTGAGGTCCGATGCCGGACGACACCCCTATCGCAGGGGCGATCTCCGAAGCCGGTCGCCACCCCCAGGGGTGAACACCGAAGCCGGACCTTGCGCCCTACACTGGGCTGAGGTCCGATGCCGGACGACACCCCTATCGCAGGGGCGATCTTCGAAGCCGGTCGCCACCCCCAGGGGTGAACACCGAAGCCGGACCTTGCGCCCTACACTGGGCTGAGGTCCGATGCCGGACGACACCCCTGTCGCAGGGGTGATCTCCGAAGTTGGTTGCCACCCCTAGGGGTGAACACCGAAGCTGGACCTTGCACCCTACACTGGGCTGAGGTCCAATGCCGGACGACACCCCTACCGCAAGGGCAATCTCCGAAGCCGGTCGCCACCCCCAAGGGTGAACACCGAAGCCGGACCTTGCGCCCTACACTGGGCTGAGGTCCGATGCCGGTCACCACCCCCAGGGGTGAACACCGAAGCCGGACCTTGGGCGCTACACTGGGCTGAGCTCCAGTGCTGGCCCTCGCCCTCTCCTAAGAGGCGAGCCCTGATGCCGGACCTCACCCTCTCCTCAGAGGCTGAGCTCCGATGACCTCCGGACCTCACGCCCACCGCTGGCCTAAGGTCCGATGCCGGCCCTCGCCCTCTCCTTAGAGGCGAGCCCCGATGCTGGACCTCACCCTCTCCTCAGAGGCTGAGCTCTGATGACCTCCAGACCTCACGCCCACCGCTGGCCTGAGGTCCGATGCCGGCCCTCGCCCTCTCCTTAGAGGCGAGTTCCGATGCCGCACCTCACCCTCTCCTCAGAGGCTGAGCTTTGATGACCTATGGACCTCACGCCCACCACAGGCCTGAGCTCCGATGCCGACCCTCGCCCTCTCCTCAGAGGGGAGCCCCGATGCCGGACCTCACCCTCTCCTCAGAGGCTGGTCTCTGATGACCTCCAGACCTCACACCCACCGCTGGCCTGAGCTCCGATGCCGGCCCTCGCCCTCTCCTCAGAGGCGAGTCCCGATGCCAGACCTCTACCTCCCCACAGAGGCGAGCTCCAAAGCCGGACCTCCCCCTTCCACAGGGCTGAGCTTCGATGCGAGGCTTCACCCTCTCCTCAGAAGCTGAACTCCGAAGTCGTCTAGACCCTGCCAGCGCAGGGAGTGCTCATGACAAGAAGGTGCGCGGGAAGAAGAAGGTCCCACCTCGGGCTCGTTACCTCCCCCAAGATGGGCCCCGGGGCCACTATCGGTACCCTTAATACCGGGTACCCCCGCGCACAGGGGTAAACTGCCTAAGGACCTCGCCCCTCCGCAGGGGCGAGCTCCGAAGGCGCCACATGTCCAATAGGGCCGGAGCTCCCCTCTGCCCGAAGGATAGCTCCGGGCCTGCCACGTGGCCCAGGAGGTCGGACCTCACCCCTCCCACAGGGGCGAGCTCCGAAGGAGCCACGTATCCAGCGGGGCCGGAGCTCCCCTCCCCTCGGAGGATAGCTTCGGGCCCACCACGTGGCGAGCAGGGCCGGACCCCCCCTCCGTGGGGGTGAGCTCTGAAGGCTCCACGTGTACAGCGGGACCGGAGCTCCCCCCTCTTCTCAGAGGAGAGCTCCGGGCCCGACACGTGGCCAGCAGAGCAGCGCTGCCCGCCCAGTGCGGTAGGCAGCGGGAGTAAAGGAGCGCCATGCCTTTACCGTACAAAGCATTCAAGACCCGCGCCTTCCCAAGACGAATGGGCGCAGCGCACGCCTGTCAGGAGGCGCTGTGACCAGTCACAGTCAAGACAGGCGTACAGTGTCTAAAGCTGCAGACCATTGAAGGCAGTGACAAGACCGGACAATACATGCCCTATCGCCCCTGCCATCGCCAACGACTACATGTACACCTAGCCTGCGGCATGGGCAGGACGAGGACCTCGACGCCAGCGCCAAGACATAGCTGGTAGGAAATCACCCCGGGGCCATCTGTCGGGTCCCCGAGGCCCACCTTGTAAGTCACCCAAGCCTTGGACTATAAAATGCTCGGGTAGGCAACGTTACAAGAGGGGGGGGGCACTTTTTCCCAGCTCCTGCTAGGTCATCCACACACTCAAGGGAACCAGTGCTCCGAGTACTCTCGTGGACGTAGGGTTTTACGCTTCGGCGGCCCGAACCACGTAAATCCCCGTGTCAACCATCTCCTTCCTTCGTCCACTCCGGCGAGACCCTCACGAGAGGACTAGCCCCACCTAAAAAAGAACATCCGCGGGCTGCCTAGTGCAGGCCCGGGGGAAGTGTCGACAGCTACACTTCGACAGATATGTAGGCAAATAAATACTCGTTGGAAAGATATTGAAGTTATCTATAACTTTTATATGCAACTTGAGATACGAAACTGCGATTTTCATAATCAAATTCTGGGATTAAGGCCAAATGGTCATTCTGATCAGAGTATTGCTCATTGCCCATGTAACTTGAGGATTGTTGTGGACATGAAGGTTTTATACTTCTCTAAGTTCCATGACATATTCATTAGTTATCATTCATCATCCCTTGCTGTTGATTTAAGTGTTTGACAAACGTGAGCGATCATTGGTTATATTTCAGAATTGTCAAAAACCTTGTTTCCTTCATGTATGCGGCACAGTTGATGTGATGCTTTTGCGGTAAATAATTTTTAGTTCAAGTTGAGTACAATCTTAGATATTAAACGTAAATTGCTCAATCTTGCAGTATGGATCATACTCATTCCGGGTATAAGGTTGGTGGTTCCAGCTGGGATGGAAATGATTCATCGCAGCGACAATCACCGCCATCATCAACCGGACTGGCAGAGGTGTTGGGAAAAATGGCTGAGTCTCTCGACATGTTGGTGCAGCAAGGCATCCGGCAAGAGACCTTACAGCGTAATCGCACACTGAACACTTATTTGGATTTTCTAGCAAGACAACCACCAGTATTCTTGGAAGCTAAAGAAACCTTGGAGGCAGATCATTGCCTCCAGGTGATTGAATCTAAACTGGAAATGCTCTAGTGTGATGAATATGAGAAGGCTTTATTTTCCGCTCAGCAACTTCATTGATCTGCTGGGGCTTGGTGGTCTGAATATCTTGCTAAGATCGCTGAAGGCCATCGTGTGACGTGGACGGAGTTTTGTATTGCTTTCCGTGCATGTCATATCTGTGAGGGCATTGTCCAAACCAGAGTGGAAGAGTTCTATGAACTCAAGCAAGGAGGGATGAGTGTTATGGAGTACTTTACGGAATTTAACCGTTTAGTACAATATGCATCCGCTTATGTGGATAAGGAGACAATGAAGTGTCATTATTTTTTTCGAGGCCTCAATGTGAATCTTCGGACGAAAATGACACAATGCAATAAAGGGAACTATAGCGAGTTAGTCAATGTTGTGATGATTCAAGAAATAGCTGAACTCTAGCATAAGGAAAGTGAGAGGAAGAGAAGCTTATTACCGGCAAGTACGGACGATTGTCCTCAAGAACAATGGTGATATATTGCTTACCCTCCGGGGTGGAAATTCAGTCCTTTGACGGACCCACCGCAGATCCGATTCTATCCTTATTCAACAACGAATGTTCAGCCATTGCTACAGCAGCGGCCAATGAGTGTTTGTGCACCCCCACTTCAGCAAAGTGCACAAAAATATCAACCACTATCAGATTATGAAGATCCTGAGCTCGCATCGTATGATACTAATAACGATGTGGGGCATATCACTAAGGAGTGCAATGTGACCAAACAGAGCAGCAGTATCATGTCATCTCAAGCTGCAAAGAAATTCCATGGTCAGCCAAGGAGGACAGCACTGAAAGTGGGAAACGTAAATTATATGGCAGTTGAAGATGTTCCCGTGGGAGAACCCGTGTTTGTGGGTATGTTCAACCTACGTGATCAGCCCACGTTCGTTTTGTTCGACTCTGGTGCCACACATGATTTTATCAGCAAAGATTATGTGATTAAACACCAAGTACCATCAACCACCTTGGCCGCATCTTATCAGATTAATTCACCGGGAGGTTGTAGGACAACGGGCAGAATTGTTGCTCGAGCGCCTATATGTTTGGATGGGCGGATATATCCTACTACTCTTATCATCCTGGAATGCTTGTGTATTTACATTATCTTGGTAATGGCTTGGTTGACACATCACCAAGCTATCTTTGATATTAGTTCACGAACGGTGCAGCTGAATTCAAAGAAGCACGGGCAACACACGTTGATTCTGAAAAATGGTGCACCGGAAGTCATTGCTGTACACACAGTTGAAGCTAGGAAATTGGAGGACATACCAGTGGTCCAAGAATATCCGGACGTGTTTCCCGATGATCTACCGGGCATGCCGCTCGAACAAAGTGGAGTTCAAAATTGAACTAGCACCGGGAACCACACCCATCTCTCGGAGGCCATATAAAATGGCACCGAAGGAACTCATGGAGCTGAAGGAGCCGCTGAATGGTTTGTTAAGCAAATGCTTCATTTGACCCAGTTCATCACCATGGGGATGCTCCGCACTGTTCGTCAAGAAAAAGGATGAGACTTTTGAGGCTATGTGTGGACTATCGTCCGCTCAATGCCGTAACTATCAAGAACAAGTATCCACTACCACGTATCAATATGCTTTTCGATCAACTAGTGGGTGCTAAGGTTTTCTCAAAGATGGATCTTCGGTCCGGATATCATCAGATAAAAATCCGGGCGGAAGACATACCCAAGATGGCATTCTCGACGAGATACGAATTATATGAGTATCTCGTCATGTCATTCGAACTCACCGATGCTCCGGCCCATTTTATGTATTTGATGAATTCAGTCTTCATGCCAGAGTTGGACAAGTTCGTCGTGGTCTTCATCGATGATATCTTGGTATATTCTAAATCGAAAGAAGAACACGTTGAACATCTGCATATTGTGCTCCAACGCCTACGGGATAACAAACTATACGCAAAATTCAGCAAGTGCGAGTTTTGGATCAACCAAGTGCCATTTCTTGGGCATATTATTTCTGCGGAGGG
Source organism: Neostapfia colusana (assembly GCA_030760725.1). Lineage (NCBI taxonomy): Eukaryota > Viridiplantae > Streptophyta > Magnoliopsida > Poales > Poaceae > Neostapfia > Neostapfia colusana. Next base: position 54,334,387 of record JASWHV010000020.1, read on the forward strand.
CATTGCGGTTGATTGAAGCAAAATTGTTCAAGTGATGAATTGGAGTTCGCCAAAATCTGTCCACGAAGTCCGTAGCTTTCTCGGTTTAGCGGGTTACTACCGGAGATTCATTCCGAATTTCTCCAAAGTTTCTAAACCAATGACGGAACTTCTGAAGAAAGACAAGAAATATGTGTGGACTGAAGCATGTTAGGAGGCGTTCAAAGCATTGGTAAAGCACCTCACAACAGCCCCAGTGTTGGTGCAGCCCGATACAACTAAGGCTTTTGATGTTTATTGCGATGCATCCGGCATCGGCCTTGACTGCGTGCTTATGCAAGAAGGGCGAGTGGTCGCATATGGATCCCGACAGCTTTAGAATCATGAGCAGAATTATCCGACACATGATCTCGAGCTAGCTGCTGTGGTCCTTGCTCTAAAATTATGGATGCACTATTTACTTGGAAACTTAGTTCACCTCTACACCGACATCAAGAGTTTAAAGTACATCTTCACACAAAAGGAATTAAATATGAGGCAACGAATATGGTTAGAGTTAATTAAAGACTATGAGATAGAGATACATTATCATCCTGGAAAAGCGAATGTGGTTGCTGACGCACTTAGTCGGAAATCACATGTTCATAACCTAACCATGGCTGCAATAGAAGAAGAAAAACCGAGCCTGCGCTTGGTTCCTTATAGGTCATTGTTTAACCTTGCCCTCATTCCTACAATTGTAGAGGTTCAAAAGAAAGATAAGGGCATGGCACATATCCGGAAGAGAATAGACCAAGGAGAGGTTAAGTGCTCCCGGAAAGATGAGAATGGTACGCAATGGTTCAAAAACCGTATAGTCATGCCCCGTGACATGAAGCTTCGGAAGAAAATATTAGACGAAGCTCATTTATCAAAATTTTCCATTCATACGGGAAGCAATTAGATGTACCAATATTTGAGAAACAAGTTTTGGTGGACACGGATGAAGCGGGAAATATCTAAATGCGTATCCGAGTGCGATACGTGTCGGAGGATAAAAGCCGATCACATGAAGAAACCTGGTTTGCTACAGCCCCTCCATATTCTGGTATGGAAGTGGGAAGATGTGAGTATGGATTTCATTGTCAGGTTACCGCTCACATCTCGGAAGCATGATTCGGTTTGGGTCATTGTTGACCGATTAACCAAGTCAGCACACTTCATACTGGTAAATGTTGGATTCAACGCCAAGAAATATGCGGAGTTATACATTGAACGGATCTTATGCCAGCATGGAGTCCCAAGAACAATAGTTTCTGATAGTGGTGCACTGCTTGTTTCTCGTTTTTAGGAACAGCTGCACGCATCTTTGAGAACAAAATTGCTTAGAAGCTCCGCATATCACCCTCAAGCCAATCAAGTCTTGGAAGATATGTTGAGAGCGTGTACCATCCACCACGGAAGAATTAGGAAGCTTATTAACTGTTGGTGGAACTCTCATACAACAACAGCTATCAGACGAGTATGAAGATGGCACCGTATGAGGCTCTCTACGGCTCGAGATGTCGCACACCGCTGAACTGGTGCGAATACGGTGACGTTCGGGACTGACCTTGTCAATGACGCCGAAGAACGAGTTCGGGTCATACAAGCAAATTTAAAGGATGCTCGATCTAGACAGAAGAGCTATGCAGACCAGCGACGTTGACCACTGAACTTCGATGTCGGAGAGCACGTATATCTCCGTGTATCTCCAATGAAGGGAGCTCATCAATTCGGTGTAAAAGGGAAGCTCGCTCCCCGGTTTATCGGTCCATTTGCTAATACGGAGAAATGTGGATCTATAGCCTACCGGCTTGAGCTACCGACAAATCTCGCTGGGGTGCATGACATATTTCATGTCTCCCAGCTTCGAAAATGTCTCAAGAATACCATTGCTGTCCGCAATGAAGATCTGGAGACATTGCAACCGGATCTCTCTTATACCGAGCATCTAATCTAGATTATTGACGAAAATTCTCGGTCGACCTGGAATCAGACGCTCTTAATTTATAAGGTATTATGGAGCAACCATACCACGGAGGAAGCGACATGGGAGAGTGAAGAATACCTCCGTTCAAACTGTCGGGATTTGTTGTCCGCTTATACCTGGTAATTCCTTCTCTACCGCTTTATCTCTTCTTTTGGAATCTCGGGACGAGATTCTTTTTAAGGAGGGAGGGGTGTGAAGTCCCCAAAAAATTCTAGCAAGTGGAGTTGCAAATCATACCAAGAAATTGAGAGGGAATTTAAATTTTTGAATACAAAGGGGTGAGCTCCAAATGCTAAAGTGAACTTGCACAAAAAATTCCCAAACCAGGGGATCTAAATTCACAACTTGGTTCTCCACACATCCAATAATAGCCCGGCAAATTTTTAGAGCATTTGGAAAGGATTTCCTATTTGTTGGAATTAAAACGGGAGACAATTCGATTTGAATTTAAACTTCAGTTCAAATTCCGACATCACTGAAATCCAAATTTGAGTGCACCATTGTGTTCCTCACATTTCTTTTTGCCTATCCTCCAAGTTTGATCAAATTTAGAGCTCATTTTCTATTTTAAATCGAATTGGGGGATAAGAGGAAGAATTGTGGCTCTGTGGACCCCACTGGACAAAGACACATTTGAAGAACACCCTATGCTAAGACCGGGAAAATACCTTGTGAAGCGATCAGCTCGAGCTTGTGCCGTGAACCATTTCCCCTCGCTTCCACAGTTCTCCTCGCACACCTGAAGCAAAACCAGCTGCCACCCGACCCTCTCTGTTCCCCGGCGCCCGAGCGACACAAACCTCCTCGTGGCCGACGTTCTACATGAAAAAGGCCCGCCCTCAGGTGTGCAAATCGACGTTGCAACCCTCTCCTCTTCTCATGCATCGCCGAGGATGAATTTGGTCGTTTAGTGTTTCAGTATTCATAGAACCGAGCTGCACAAACCTTCAAAATTCGTAGTAATCACTCAATCAAATCTTGTGCTGAGCTACAAACATGTTCTAAACTTTCCCACGCTCCTCTAGGATCAAAAACCATAAAAAAATCATCAAGATTTGGCGCATAGTGGCTCGGCTAGCCCATAGTGCGCACGGAAGCTCACCGATCCAGTTGGCGCCATGCTTTTCCAGGCCTACGTAGGTACGCGTCCTGAGGCCCCTGAGTATCTCAGCATTGGCTCTTTCAACCTGGCCGTTGCTCCCTGGGTGAGCAACGGACGCATAGCAGACCTGGATACTAAGGTCCTCACAATACTCTTGGAATGTTGCACTGGTGAATTGGGTCCCATTGTCGGTGATGATCCTGTTCGGGACCCCAAACTTGCAGATGATTGACTTGATGAATTTTAGTGCGGACTACTTGTTGATGGTGACCACAGGGGTTGCTTCCGGCCACTTGGTGAACTTGTCTACAGCGACGTAGAGGTACCGGTACCCTCCAACGGCTCTGGGGAATGGCCCTACGATGTCCAGCCCCCCATACTGCGAATGGTCATGAGGCCGGGATCATCTACAGCGTCTGCGCCGATGTGTGGATCTACTTGGCGTGGAACTGACATGTCTTGCATCTCTTGACCAGCTCGACGGCATCCAGGAGAGCTATCGGCCAGTAGAAGCCATGTCGGAAGGCTTTACCGACTAGCGTGCGGGACGAAACGTGGTTGCCGCACTCGCCTCCATGGATCTTTGCGAGCAGCTCATAGCCCTCCTCCCGGGTTATGCACCACAATAGGACGCCGTTGGAGCCACGCCGGTAGAGATCCCCATCTACCAGTGTGTATCTTTTAGCCATGTGAACGATCCGTTCAGCTGATACATGTTCATCGGGAAGGATATTGCCCGGCGCGCCAAATGTCGAAGTGTTTCCTGCGACACTTTACCCAGTCTGCTCAGTAGCAGCCCACGGAGATTCTTTTTTAGGAGGGCCTTAGTGGTTTTGAGCATCGCAGCACGATGGCGAGATGAACACGAAGATTTACGTGGTTCAGGCCGGCTGAGCGTAATTCCCTACGTCCACAGAGTGTTTGCTATTCTTTGTTGCTTAAGTTTGAGGGTGGATCGAGCTTGTGAACTTACAATGGTGTTCAGGGATCGAAATTGGGAATCAGGATCCTCTTGCCCGTTGGCTGTCTGGTCCTTTTACAGCTCAAGGGCAGACAACCTTACAAGTGGGCCCGGGGCCTGACAGGCGGCCCCAGTATGGGCAGCAACCCCTACTATGGCTAGAACAGGCGTGTCCCTTGTCGCATCCATCCTTAAGTGTTGCCTAACGAAGGCGGTTGTGAAATCCCAAAACAATTCTAGCAAGTGGAGCTGCAAATCACACCGAGAAAATGAGACAGAATTTAAATTTTTGAATACAAAGAGGTGAGCTCCAAATGCTAAAGTGAACTTGCACAAAAAATTCCCAAACCGGGGGATCCAAATTCAAAATTTGGTTCTCCACACATCCAATAATAGCCCGGCAAATTTTCAGAGCATTTGGAAAGGATTTCCTATTTGTTGGAATTAAAACGGGAGACAATTCGAATTTGAATTTAAACTTCAGTTTCAAATTCTGACTTCATCGAAATCCAAATTTGAGTGCAACATTGTGTTCCTCACATTTCTTTTGGCCTATCCTCCAAGTTTGATCAAATTTAGAGCTCATTTGCTATTTTAAATCGTATTGGGGGATAAGAGGAAGAATTGTGGCTGTGTGGACCCCACTAGACAGAGACACATTTGATGTACACGCCGTGCTCTGTTTCTCCTCGACCGAGAGAGCGCCACCTCCTGCTCGCCGGCACCAACCGACGTTGCTCGCGCAACCTCGTGCTAAGACTGGGAAAATACTGCGTGAAGCGATCAGCCCGAGCTTCTGCCATGAACCATTTCCCCTCGCTTCCATAGTTCTCCTCGCACACCGGAAGCAAAAACAGCCGCCGCCCAACCCTCTCTGTTCTCCGACGTCTGAGCGACACAAACCTCCTCGTGGCCGACGTTCTACACGAAAAAGGTCCGCCTTCAGGTGTGCAAACCGACAGTGCAAACCTCTCCTCTTCTCATGCATCGCCGAGGACAAATTTGGTCGTTTAGTGTTTCGGTATTCATAGAACCGAGCTGCACAAACATTCAAAAATCCTAGTAATCACTCAACCAAAGCTTGTGCTGAGATACAAACATGTTCTACACTTTCCCACGCTGCCCTAGGATCAAAAACCATTGCAAATCATCAAGATTTGGCACTATTCTTCAAGAATTTCGAGCCGCCGCCGGTTTTGGCCCTAGGTCGCCGATAAACTCTTGTTTGCAGCCATTTTTGAGGTGATTTGAGCGCATGACGAGCCTTAGGGTTCCACCACGGTGCTGTAGGAAGAAAAACCAAGTTGTTTGAGTCATTTTTTGTGTGAGCTAGAGGTCGCCGGAGTCATGGCCGCCGCTGCTGCCGTGGGGGGCGCCATTCGAGTCACCACCGGCCTGATTTGACCCCACCATCAGGTTTCCCATCCCTCAAAACCCCCAGGTGGCCTCAATCAACAAAGTTGGATGGGGGAATCCCAGTACCGGCGAGGGCGCCGCCATCACAGCCGCTGTCCAAGGTTCGTTTCTGAGGTTGAAGAAGACCCTGCAAGTGGGGCCTGCTATCAGCCATAGGTTCCAGAAAATGTTCAAACTTTGAGAGCCCATAACTTTCTGTAGGAATGTCCAAAAATCCTCAAAAAAATTCCGTTGGATTCCTACAAGTGAATACTATCCAGGGGTTCATCCCAATTTTTATGAAAATCTATGGATTTGGCTCATTACTTCATAATTAAAATTTTATATGATTTATTCCAGGAGTTCTCTGTATTGGAAAATTTCCAAATTTGGTCAGAACATTCTTCCAAAGATACTTGAACCCCAGTAAAAAAATTCAGAGGCATTGGACCTCATTTGCTTGTGCAAATGATGATTCAATCTTGTATGTCTCGGAAAATTAAGAAAAATAACAGAATCAATTTTCCAGCTTTTATCCCAATCTTGTAAATTTCATATCTATGTGTAGGAAGCTTCAAAAATGGTTAAACCAAGTCCTATAGACTCAAAGACTCCCAAGTTTCTGAAAAACCAAATTTGGAGCATGCCAAGACCCTAGAATTGCCATAGGAATTCATAGAAGCCAAATAGCTAAGAAAATTCCTTAGGCCACATCTTACATCAATTTTGTCTGAAATTTCTCAAGCCATACCTCTGCATGATCTATGGACCACTGTAAAAATTTCAGAGCAAGTTGAGGTCATCTTCTCTATTTTTCTGCTAATTATGTCCAGCTTCATACTTATGTCCATTATATGGTCCTTTGGACTTTATTCCAAAACCATCCACTTGCTCAACATGTTTTGTCTCTGTTCCATCACGTAGACAAACCCAAATCTTGATTTTTAGTTAATCTTAACTCTTCAAGTCATAAAACATTTTTTTATAATTCCTTATTTGCAATATGAACTTGTGCATATTCATATCGGTAGAGAACACGACGAAGGAGGTCAACGAAGAACTCGATGCGGAGCAGAAAGTTGAGGATTAAATAGTCGCCAACCTACAGACTTAAAAGTAGAACTAAACCTGCAGCAACATAAGGCAAGCCCCAGTTTGCATTTAACATCTTTTAGTTATATTTTACTTTGTATCACTTTTATTGGTCTAGTACGTATTGTGCATTAGGTCAAGGTGATTGATACTCCAAATGCATGACCCACAAACTCTTGGAGTTAAAGGATAGAACAGGTTACCTTCGTGTAGTTTTCTACTATGCTTAAGTTGTATAGGATCCGGTACAAGTTGGGTAGTTGGAAGCTACTCGCGACGTTAGGATTTTGGTTCAATGGGGTATGATTCTAGAGAATGGAATAACTGGAATGGAAAATGATACCGAGCAGAGAGTAGGAGCAGCAGGACGGTGGGTCTGTGTTGTCGTAGCTCTGTTTGTGTCGGTTAAGGAGTGATGCGTATGCCGCACTGCTGAGCAAGTTTGAACAGTACCGGGTGCATACTAGAATTATAGGGTCCAGGAAACCGATGTAACTCGGGTACTGTCGTGTCGAAACTTATACGGCCGTCCTTTAGAGGTTGGTGTCAGAGGTGTAAACCCGCTAGCGGAGCAACTTTGACGTGTTCCGTGTAGTGGCCCTTTTGTTGGGTCGGCAGAACTGGTTCGACATTGGAGTGACGGGTGAAAGGTTGCTGCATACAATGTAAGGAGCTCTTGTGTGAGTCTTATATGAGTACCACTTGTTCACTGTATTGTGACGTAGTAATTATTTCCAGATGAAGTGAAATGAACCATTGCTTATGTGAAGTTCTTAAATTCATTGTATCGCCAACCATGTATGCTATAGTTGTAGAGCTCACCAAGTTTATATTCCACTTTAGGCATAACCACATCAGAGGAAAGTGTTTCTTGTTTGATTGTGGACTTCTGATGTGAGGACTGCCTAAGGAATATTAATCTGCTGCTACAAAACTAAAAGTAAGGACTAACATATAGGCGTGTCGTTATTGCAACATATTTGTTCTATATTATTAATCCCTGCATGTAGAGTTTCATGTTTAGGAGTGTCGGTTAAGTCTTGCTGAGCCATCGTGCTCACGGTTGCATTATTAGTGTTTTGCAGGTTATATAAAATTTGCTATGAAGATGGTTGTTCGGTGAGACCTCAGAGACTCACCGGAAACCTTGCTGCTGCACTCACCTTGGTTGAAGCTAGTAAGAAGCGTCCACAGGCTGGATGTATTCTCTTTTGCATAGTTAGGACTGAGAGTATGTGTTATGTATATTCCGCTGTGTGTACCTTCGTGGTACATTATGTTGTAAATGACACCATCTTGAGAAATAAAAGACTTTGTATGTTTATGGTTCTTTTCATGTATGTTGTTGGGTGTCGCATCGCACGGCATCACCCAATGTGCATCTTGGAGTGTGGATCCCGGAAGGGGTTCCCCACAGCGGTAGGGATACATCTTGTCTCGCGGCGCTGCACCGTTGCTACCGTCAGAGCGCCGCACGACTGGTCTCTGCTGCCAGGCACGCCTATACCGGGATACGCTGGATTGCTTTCCTTGGAACATGCGAATATTAAATGTGCGATAAGATAGCACACCTTCCTCTTTACGCCTTGGCTATTTGTCCGTTTCTTGTCCATACGGCGTCCCGGTGGCTGGCCCCCGGGACACGCGTGGTCACCGGAGCTGTCTTGCAGAGTAGCGAGGGGTCCAGAGTCATTGGACACGTGGCAATGTCAGAGCTCTCCCTAGCAGGAGGGGAGGTCCGGAGCTGTTATGCACGTGGTCGCATCGGAGCCCTCCTTGGCAGGAAGGGACGCATGGAGTTCTTGCCTACGTGGCAGCACCGGAGCCCTCCCATGCTGGAGGTCAGGCCCAGAGCCGTAGGACACGTGGCACCTTCGGACGCCTGGAGTTGTTGCCTACGTGGCAGCACCAGAGCCCTCTCATGCTGGAGGTCGGGCCCGGAGCCATAGGACATGTGGCACCTTCGGAGCTATCCTTGGCGGGAGATGTGGATCGAAGGTTCCAGACACGTGGCAGTGTCGGGGCCCTCCGTGGTGGGAGGTTGGGTCCGGCACCATCGGACACGTGGCGGCTCCGGAGCCATTCTCAGCCGATAGTGAGACTCAGAGCCTGTAGACATGTGGCAGCCTTGGAGCCCTCCTTAGCAGGTGGTCAGACCCGAGGCCTAGAACACGCGCCTTCTTATGAGTGCTCCCTAGCTGGCGATTGGGCCCAGCCTGCAGGTTGGGTCCCTGTCTTCTGCATACGTGCTGGCATATGTCTTCTTTTGCTCTTACAGGCGGGGGTACCCAGTCTTGAGGGTACCGACATCAGGGATAACCCAAACTAATCCACGCTTGACTTGTATAGGGCCAAGTGTCGAAGTGGGTTTACGACACTTCCCTCTGTACCGCTACTAGAGCAGCCCGTGAAGGTTCGTTGTTTGGAGGGGCTAAGTCTCTGGACCATTCGAGCATGAAGAACACGAGGTGAGCACAAGGATTTACGTGGTTCGGGCCACCGGAGCATAATACCCTAGGTCCACGGGAGAGTGTGTTGTGTTCGATCCCTTATGTGAGGCCTTGATTATTCGTGTGGTTCTCTCAGAGGCTGCCCGGTCCTTTTTGTAGCCCAAGCCCAAGATCGACAGGTGGCCCCACAGTGGTTCGTACCCTATACACAATCTAGGGTATTAATGGCGCATCTCGGATATTAACTTATCTCAGATGCGCCTTGCAGCAGGTCATCTCCTTTTACCCTCCATCGAGCCAGTTCTGATTCTCACTGATGCAGGCGCGTCTTGTTTTTCAAGATTGGAGACGATCGCCTTTGCGCTCGTCTCCGATCTTTGTCTGCGATTTGAGGTTCATACATAGGGGGCTACTTGTAGTATCCACTGTTGATAGAGTTTAGACGTGTCGCGTGACACGCCGAGTGTTCCAGGCTAAGTAGCAATTGACGATGGCGGAAGAAGGCTCTGTCTTGTCGCCGCACCCTACATGGTCAGCTTCACGGCACTGTACTGTTACTGTCGTTGTCACGTCTCACTGTCCTTTCCTGCCACTGTTGCTGCAGGTGTGGGCGGAGACGTGCTCTACGCGTCGTGCTCCTGGGGAACACGCGAGTATTGAATGTGTGACTGGACTGGTCACGTCTTCCTTAACTCCAGAGGCCCACGACCCATGGCGGGTCGTGGAACACGTGGCAGCTCCGGAGCCCGCCTCACAAGGAGCCCGCCAGAGGACAGCGGCGGTACCGGACCTCGCCTCAATGGGGTGGCAAGGTCTGAAGCCAGAGGAGACGTGGCAACTCCGGAGCTCGCCTCAGCAGGGAGGCCGGGTCCAGAGCCGAAGGACATGTGGCGGCACTGGACCTCGCCTCAGCGGGGAGGCGGGGTCCGAAGCTGGAGGACACATGGCAGCTCCAGAGCCCGCCTCAGTAGGGAGGCGGGGTCCGGAGCTACTTCATGCCTGTATGCGGGGGTACCCGGTCTACAGGGTATCGACAGTGGCCCTCAGGCCCACCTTGGGGAGGTGACTATCCTGCAGGTGGGGCCTCCATCTTTATCTTGGTAGTTGAAGCAGCAGCACGCCCCTAGATCCGGAGATCCAGGGCACCCACCGTTAATGCGAGGGACGTCGACGACGGGCCTCTTGGGAAGCGTCCAAGCTGGAGCTGAAGATTTGGGAGTGTCCATCACCAACGCAAGAAACGACGACGCCAGGCCCCTTGGGAGGTGCCGGAACGCTAGGACCTGCATAGGCATGACAGAGAAAAGAAGTAATTGTGCTCACTGGTCACAATTCCCTGCTCCTAATTTTGTTGTGATTTACGCTCCGTAGCCGAGCTGCGGGGCATGGGCAATTCAGTGTGGTAGTATCCGATTACGACGACGACTGACTTTCCCCCTCTGGCTGCAAATCATTGTTTTATCGGCAGTAACGGCACGCATGTTAGGGCTTAATCCCACCCAAATCTGACCCGTCATCATCCGCAAATGGTCATGCGCACGCTTTCGTTTAACACTCGTGTATGACTTGTATTAAGCCGACTAGCGGTTTTTTAAGCAGTGATATCTTATCTTTAATATCAGTTCAAGATACGTGGCGTGAACGAAGACCTCAGTTTGGGCGTTTACTTCTTGAAGAGAGCTCACAAAAAAATTGACACGTGACTTCAGGGATAACCCAAACTAATCCACGCTTGACTTTGTATGGGGACGAGTGTGTGAAATTGATCTCCAGCTAATCAGATCAATCACCAAGGCATGCGCGCGTGCTCACAGCCAATGCAAGGTCAAACATTTGGCGCCAAATCTATCCGCATTCCGCAGCCTTTCTTCTTCAAGTTTCAACTGCAGTTAGGCAGAGGCAGCCACGCCTTCCCGCCTTTCCTTCCTCGTATCTTCTCCCCAGCTACTATACTACTCGTCGTTCCTCTCCTTCTCCTGCTCCCCCAGAAAGCCACGGCGTTGTAGCAGACGTTGCCATCAATGATCAGCACAACCACCTCGTCGCCGCCACCGCCCTTTCGGCACCAATGGCCAAAATGGCTGGTCCCAATCGTCATCTTTCACGTCGGCCTCGTGCCGATCGCTGTCGCGGTAGCAGTCGCCGCACCACCACCAGTGATCATCGACGACGACCGCGCCGCGCTCCTCGCGTTCCTCTCCAACATCGATCTCAGCTGGACGGGCGTTGTGTGTCGTGGCGGCCCGGCAGGGCGGCGCGTCACGCGCAGCAGGTGCTTAGTGATAAGGGGACCCGCGGCGGGGTGATATCGCCGGCGTTGGGGCAGCTGCCGTTCCTCACTGTACCTGACCTTTCAAGCAATGCTTTCTCCGGCACGATCCCGCGAGAGGTTGGCGAGCTGTCGATGCTGACGCGACCGAGCTTGACGAACAACCTCCTCGATCGAGGGTGCAATCCCGGCCGGCCTCGGGCTCCTCCAGAAGCTCTACTAATCGACCTCAGTGGCAAAACCTTCTCTCTCCGGCGGCACTGAATCCCCAGACGCGTTCTCTGACACGTACTCCAACCTCACGCAGCTCAGGCGGCTAATGTAGCCCCACAACCAGCTCGCCGGCGCCATTCCTCCGTGCCTCGGAGACTGCCTCAACTTGGAAATGATGGACCTCTCCTACAATGCATGGTTTACGAGGCCCCATCCCAGCGCACGTCGCCGCCTTGAGCGTCCTTAATTAAGCTGTACCCCAACCTCTCGAACAACCACTTTGAAGGGCCGCTCCCTATCGAGCTCAGCAAGATATGGACATGATCCTAATGCTCGACCTGTCGGCGAACAGGCTCGCCGGCACCATCCCGTCGCAGCTCGGCAGCTGCGCGCGTCGCGCTCGAGTATCTCGACCTCTCCGGAAACACGCTGCGGGACGCGCTCCCAGCGTCCGTAACGGAGCTGCTGCCGTTCCTGCAGGTGATCCACGTACGTGTCGCGCAACGCGCTCTCCGGACCCTTGCCTGAGTCCCTGCAGGTGTCCACGTCGCTCAGGGAACCTAAATTCTCGTACAACAACTTCTCCGGCGTCGTGCCGAACGCCGGCGCCCTCGCGAGTCTCTCGCCGGGGACGTTCCGAGGCAACCCGGGCCTTTGCGGGCACGTCTCCGGCATTGCTATGTGCAAACCGAGGCGTGGACGCCGGCGACGCCCACTGGTCTGTCTCTGCCGTCGTCGTTGGCATTGCTATGTGCAACAGTCCATCACCGGACTGTTGCAAGGCTCAGCTGGAGTATTGCGTACGCCCACACGTGTATGCATGCGCATCTGATGAGATATCACATGTGTACACATCATTCAGGCAAGATGTTATACTATTATCATGCCCTAATCATATTGCTATTTTTTCCTTTGATTAGAGTATGGGTTAGGAGGTCCTCTCGACGCAGTGAGACGTGTACAGCTTCGGCGTGATGCTTCTTGAACTGATGATCACCGGGAAGAGACCTCGACGGGCGTGATCTTCCACGAGGGCCTCACTCTGCACGACTGGGTCAGCCGGCACTACCCGCACGACGTCGCGGCCGTGGTCGAGCACGCTCCGTGGCGAGGGCGTGAGCTGCAGGCGGCGGGCGCGCGACTTGGCGGTCGTCGAGCTGATCGGGCTGGTGTGCACGCAGCACTCGCCGGCGCCCACGACGTTCTCGACCAAGATCTCGCTGTTCTCGAATTGAAATGATGAACGTCGAATAAACTACTTCCTCTGTTTTGAAATAAATGATGTTTAGGACAGCTAATTTAGTTCAATTTAAACTAATTTTCTTGTCCTAAACATCATTTATTTTAGAACAGAGAGATTAGGATTAACTCGTTAGTGCATGCATACACTAGACGCCAGGAAACATCGATGATGGTGGTGGAGATATGATTTGATCATCTCTCATCACCTCTGGTTTTGCCACCACGGGTTGTTATTAGTTTATTTGCATTGGATCATTGGATGATGGTTGGGAGTTTGCCTACTAATAACTAGTGCTAATTCTTTGAGTTGTTAATTCACTGACGGAGAAGGCACTCGATTAATCTGTGTTGCAAACATGTCGGACGTACTCCATTTAGACGTAGTATAGGAAGCTAGAGAAAAGGCTCTTGAGTTAGGTCATTATCCAGGTACTCACGATCATACTAACTTAGCGCGGTGCGGATTAGAATGATCGATAGCGTGTACTTCAATACTTGGTTTTGTTATATTGCCTCAACTGCATTTTTGAAAGAACAAATTGAGCTATATAGTTATGTACTCACTTCGTTCTCAAATCGACAAACATAGAGTATGAGACAGAACGTACACACATACAGTGGATTGACATAGTGCTAAGGCACCGTAAAGAACCATGCACACGCCATAAGCTAGTATCGATAATTTAGGTTTTTTTATTGTTGCAGGTAGCGTAGCAATATAAGCAAAGATTGATGTGACTGTGACTAGCTTGGTGATTTCTTCTTAATTCATTCTGCATTTGATCGTCTTTTCTCCTTTGTCGTACAAAAGATGGTACCACACCACTCTTTTACAAAAGATTACCGCATGCAGACAGACACAAAACTACCACGACGTGCATCTCCCAGTGCGATCCATCTAATGCTCCGATGCGTGGCAAAATAGATGGCTCGTCATGTGGCAAAAGTGGTAGCAAAGTGCAGTTTGTGATTGTCGAGATCATGGGGCTCAGGCGACATCGCCCTTCTTGAATCAGAGCAAAGTGATCTCATGTCTCTTATCTCCCTCCTCAGGAAAATAAATTTGGATGATATATCAGGTACGTTTAAATTATAAAAATATCTTTTCTTTCTTTCTTTATCCACAACTTCTGCCTCTTTACAGTAGCTACACAAATAATCAATGTCATGCATGAACGTCTACTCTTATACTAATATGTTTATCATGAAAATGCCTTCATAAGATACTCCCTCCGTTCTGAATTAATTGACGTTTAGGATAGCTAATTTAGTTCAAATTGAACTAAAAATTTTATCCTAAATGTCAATTAATTCAGAACGGAGGTAGTATTATCTAAAACCGTAATTTTTATAAATATTATTTTTTTCCAAGTACTGTATAAGAGTGTATGCTGATGTTCAAATGAATTTGTATAATCGTGACCAGAGGAAGTTCGCAACATCATCTCCATGATCTGCAGAGAGATGTTCTGCCGAGAGGACCATATATACGCTGACACATAGCATCAATGAAGTTGCCCAATCGGCAGTATGACATGTACGAATGCACTCAGTCTATGCTGATCTAATTATTAGAGGGGGTTTGACCTAGGAGTACCTATATAAGTCTGGTAGATTGCAGCAGCATCTATAGCTGGGGTTAACATTACAAATTGTCATCTTTGTGCCACACTTGAACTTTGTCTCCTGTCGAAAAACAATGCAAAAGGATGATCCTTGAATCCCCAAAGTAGACCTATTATGCCCAGCTTTCGGAGCAAATGACGGTCCACACCATGCATGAACACGCATCTCAGCCACCTAATTACGTACCACACCTTACATAGGTCGTCTACAGGGCTACATCGCGTAGCCGACACAGCTAATAATATAATCAGCATGACACAGCATCGATCTATGGTTCAAATCACAAAACGTCCTAGAGCTAGCTAGCTGTTCCAGCATGGATGAGTGAAGATCAGCTGTGGGTGGGGACCATGCCGGCGCACGCACCGTACTTTTTGTACGCACGCACACGACACATGATTGCACCCACTAATCACCCAGTCTTGTCTGTAATACACAGACCTTAACTAACCATTTGCAGTCGGATTAGACTCCACTGAACGTATCGATACCATACGCCCCGCATTTCAGAGAAACACACCATGCGCAATCACGTCGGCCAGGTGTCGATCGCAGGACGATGCGAAGTCAAAAAACTTGGCGCCAATGTGTAACGGCTGCAGCCAAACGGCGGTTAGGCAGGGACGCCGCTTCTTCCCCCTCCTTAATTTAAGAGCGCCAGCGGTGTAGCAAACGTTGCTCTCACCAAGCATTTGCCTCCAACGCCTTGAGACTTGGGCTTGAGTTCTTCAGCACCAGGGCACCCCCATGCTTCCATGGAGGTTGCGCCAATGCCCGCCGTCATGTTCACCTTCTTTCTCTGCTTCTTCTTCCCCGATGGACCGGGCCTTATTACTGTCTCAGCTGGCTGGTCGGACGATCGCTCTGCGCTTCTATCCTTCAAGTCCCGCGTGTCCGATGACCCTATGGGAGCTCTTGCGAGTTGGGGCTCACCTGACATGTGCAACTGGACCGGTGTTGCTTGCGACATGCTGGGGAGGAGACGACGTGTCGTGAAGCTGGTGCTAAGAGATCAAAAGCTCTCCGGTGAGCTCTCTCCTGCACTTGGCAACCTCTCCCGTCTCAACATTCTCAATCTCTCGGGGAACCTCTTCACCGGGAAGCTCCCGTCGGAGTTGGGGAACCTCTTCCGCCTCAATTTAGTAGACGTGTCGGCGAATGCATTTGCCGGGAGGATCCCGCCGGAGCTCGGCGACCTCTCTAGCCTCCATTCGCTCGACCTCTCCGGAAACTTCTTCACCGGGGAAGTGCCGCCGGAGCTGGGGAACCTCTCCAAACTGACGCAACTGAGCATTGGCAACAACAATCTGGAGGGGTCCATCCCCACGGAGCTCACACGCGTTCGGAACCTCGTTTACCTCAACCTCGGCGAGAACAACCTCTCCGGGCACATCCCGGAGGCCGTTCTCTGCAACTTCTCTGCCCTGCAGTACATTGACCTCTCCTCCAACTCACTTGACGGCGAGATCCCCGTCCGAGGTGATTGCCCCCTCCCTGACCTGATGTTCTTGGTCCTGTGGTCGAACAACCTCGTCGGCGGCATCCCCGGTTCGATATCCAACTCCACTAAGCTCAGATGGCTGCTGTTGGAGTCCAATTTTCTTACCGGTGAGCTGCCGCCGTCAGACATGTTCAGCAACATGAGGGACTTGGAGCTTCTTTACCTTTCGTACAACTACTTGGAGAGTCCAGAGAACAACACCAGCCTCGAGCCTTTCTTCGCGTCCCTTACGAACTGCACCAAGTTGAGGGAGCTCGGCGTCGCCGGGAACGAGATCGCCGGGACAATCCCGCCGCTTGTCGGACGCCTCTCCGCCGGCCTCAGGCAGCTCCATCTAGAGTACAACAGAATCTTCGGCCCGATCCCGGCGAACCTCTCCGACCTCGGCAACCTCACCGCGCTGAACCTGTCCCACAACCTCCTCAACGGCTCCATCCCGCCGGGAATCGCTGGGATGCAGCGCCTGGAACGGGTGCACCTCTCGAATAACCTGCTCTCCGGCGAGATCCCGCCGTCCCTCGGCATGATCCCACGGCTGGGCCTCATCGACCTCTCCCACAACAGGCTCACCGGCGCCGTCCCCGCCACGCTCTCCAACCTCACGCAGCTGCGCGTGCTCGTGCTCTGCCACAACCGTCTCTCCGGCGCCATACCTCCGAGCCTCGCCCAGTGCGTGAACCTGCAAAATTTTGATCTCTCCCACAATGCGTTGCAGGGGGGAATCCCTGCAGACTTGTCCGAGCTGAGTAGCTTGCTCTATCTGGACCTCTCCAGCAACCTCCTGGAAGGACCGATCCCGGTGACCGTTAGCAACATGGTGATGCTGCAGGTGCTCAACTTGTCGTCCAACAGGTTGAGTGGCACGATCCCGCCGCAGCTCGGCAGCTGCGTCGCGCTCGAGTACCTCAACGTCTCCGGCAACACGCTGGACGGCGGCCTCCCGGACTCCGTCGGCGCACTGACGTTCTTGCAGGTCCTTGACGTGTCGCACAACGCCCTGACCGGCGCGCTGCCGTTGTCCTTGGAGACGTCGGCGTCGTTGCGACGTGTCAACTTCTCCTACAACGATTTCTCCGGGGAGGTGCCGGGTGCCGGGGCCTTCGCGAGCTTCCCGGCGGACGCGTTCCTCGGCAACACGGGCCTCTGCGGGTCCGTGGCTGGCCTGGCTCGGTGCGGCCGCGTGCTTCGTGATCGGCGCGTGGTGCTGCCCGTGGTGATCACGGTGGTCGGCTTCACGCTGGCTATCATCGGCGTCGTCGTGCGCCGGGCGGCGGCGCGTGTGGAGGTGAGACGACGAGACTCGCGGCGTTCGATGCTGCTGACAGAAGCCGACGAGCCGATGGAACGGGACCACCCGAGGGTGTCGCACAGGGAGCTCTCCGAGGCGACGCGCGGCTTCGAGCAGTCGAGCCTCATCGGCGCGGGGCGATTCGGGCGCGTCTACGAGGGGACGCTCCGCGACGGCACGCGTGTCGCGGTCAAGGTCCTGGACCCGAAGAGCGGCGGCGAGGTCTCGCGCAGCTTCAAGCGGGAGTGCCAGGTGCTCCGGCGGACGCGCCACCGGAACCTGGTGCGCGTGGTCACCGCGTGCAGCCAGCCGGACTTCCACGCGCTCGTGCTCCCGCTGATGCCCAACGGTAGCCTCGAGAGCCGCCTGTACCCGCCCGATGGCCGGCCGGGACGCGGACTCGACCTCACGCAGCTGGTCGCAATCGCCGGCGACGTCGCCGAGGGGCTCGCCTACCTGCACCACTACGCGCCGGTCCGAGTCGTGCACTGCGACCTCAAGCCAAGCAACGTCCTCCTCGACGACGACATGACGGCCGTCGTGGCGGACTTCGGTATCGCGCAGCTGGTAAAGGAGGTCGGCGACAGCGAGTTCGGCAGCAACACCGGCTCGGCTGATCCGTACAACTCCATAACCGGATTGTTACAGGGTTCAGTCGGCTACATCGCACCAGGTAGCTCCTTAGATCAATCCATGCGTGAAGTACTCGCACTTAATCCACTTGAAAAAAATCTAAACCATGTTTCATTTGCTCTTTTTTCCCATTGTGCTCTGTTCTTGCATGGTTCAGAGTATGGATTAGGAGGCCACCCTTCGACACAAGGTGACGTGTACAGCTTCGGCGTCATGCTTCTCGAGCTCATCACCGGAAAGAGGCCGACCGATGTGATCTTCCAGGAGGGGCTCACGCTCCATGATTGGGTCAAGCGGCACTATCCACACGACGTCGGCGCGATCGTCGCGCGGTCATGGCTGACGGACGCGGCGGTGGCGGTTGCAGACGAGACGCTCAGGGAGGACGTCATGGTCGTGCTCATCGACCTCGGCCTTGTGTGCACGCAGCACTCGCCGGCGTCGCGGCCGACAATGGTGGAGGTGTGCCACGAGATCACCCTCCTCAAGGAAGACCTCGCCAAGCATTGGGCCGCTGCGGTCGCAGTGGCCAGGGGGGTGGGATCGGTGACGGCAAGCGAGCGTTCATGCTCCACCTCAGATTCGTCTTTGTGATGTTTAACTGCACCTGAAATGTTTAAAGTTCCATGCTATTCTACAGTGTCTGAAAATAAGGTTAATTTCAGTAAAAATATTCTATTAAATAGTGTTTTAAATCCTTCTCTGTGTAACACTTCTCACATTCTTGTCACGTGTCCCTCATATGAATCTTAAAGCAATCGAGGGAGGATAGAGAATATCTTTAAGATTTATGCGAAGGATAGAAATGTAGGAGGGGTCTTGCATAAAGAAGAATTTATAACACCGTTGCATAGAATTTTTTCTAATTTCAAACAATCATTGATTCTACTTTGAGATTCGTACGAAGCAACCTTATCTTCTTCTCCACTCCTCTCTCAAAGCCCTAAACCCTTCTTCCACCACCAGCGGTGTCTGACTCCCGCGCACCACCGACGCGCTGGCGGCAAAGAAGGGGTGGAAGGGTTTAAGTGCAAAAATACAGTAACCGCAGAATAAAGATCGTGCGGTCTAGGATAAATTTTTATATGATTACACCAGAGCGTTTTACATCCTAGTGATTCGCTAAGCCCTTCTATCTCAATAGGAATTTGACCTGTCAAGTCGTTTTAAGAAAGGTCCAAGTTCATGCTGCAGGCTGCAGCTAAGGCCAGGTGGTATGGCTCCTGAGAGCTGGTTATGCTGCAGCTAAGGCCAGGTTGCCGATTGCCGGGGAGATGACGCCGGTGAGGTTAGAGTGAGAGAAGATGAATCACATTGTCCTTAAGTGTTTTCTGATCTTGACTATTGCCTGGAGGCACGAACATCTTATGTATTAGGGCCAGATCGGCGAAAGCGCAAGCCGGGGTGGAGGAGATCGTGGCAGAGCCTAGTAGGATCCTAATAGCGATTAAGTCGTGGATTAGGCAAGATATTGGTTAAACATGGATTAATTAATTAATATAAGATCGTCCTGGGTGTCGTCAAGTGTCTAACACAGCGTGCGGCACGACTACGTTACTAGCGGTAATGCCACTTGCACGCACGGAGACCACCAGTGACCATCTGGATTCAGATACAGCACACAGAAAAACAAATACTTGAAGCTACAGACCAATCAAAGATTCATGGATGGCCGCAGCAGGAGACGACACATAAGCTACACATCAAGTAGAGGGAGCATCAAGGGCAGATGAACTGCATATTTTATAGTATAAAAATATTCACACGTTACATCTATATGCACGTGGTGAAGTACTTATAAGATAGAAACAATTACATTCCGGAATATATATAATTACATGAAACACTAGCTTTCATAGTGAGGCCTATATATGATAATATAGATACTCAACAGCAGAGATACCTGAAACCTATATCATGAGGAGTTTCTGGATGTCCTTCTGCAAGAAAATTCATTGCGAAAAGTGTGTGAGCTGTGTGGAATAGCAAAATGTGCTAGAAGGAAAACCATAGGGAAGTCGGCAGAACAGCTATGTTTTTTATTTCTTTCTCAAAGGCTTAGAATATTATAATCACAAGAGTATCAAAAAGTGTAACTCAATGAAAAACATAGTAACCACTTTTAAACCATTCGAAAGATTTCAAAGATAATGAGTATACTTAATGGCACAGAACTTCAGTGTTAAAATAATGGGTCGAAAGCCAAAAAGCAAGTTGATTCGATATCAAGATAAATCGACTTGTAACTTATTGGGTCTAGCTTTCCAATTCAGAATGATATCACGAACACAACTAAAGGTGGAAACCCGTCCATTACTGCAATTTCAGAATATTTTATACCAAAGCCAGCACCACATAGGATCTTTCGGCAAAGAGAGAGCTTTAGTTTGAGTCACCACCCGAGTTGACTGGCATTCTTAACAAAATAGTCCTATCAGCGGCAGAAGAGAGTTTCACACATTGGAAAGCTCAGTGCCACTGGCACGTTGGGTGGGTCCTCAGAGAAATCCCATCTAGAACATCGTTACTAAGCTTGTGCTTACTGCTTAGAGTTAGTATGCCATGCCCTATCCTAGGACCTACTGGGGCTGAATCTCCATATGTAACCCTGGTAGTTCTAGGATATGGAGATAATGTTGTGAGGGCAAATGTAGCATGGCTGATATGGTCTTACTCGGTAGTGCAACTAGAGTTATACTGGGATCTTTAAGGATGATTTTTGCTCCAGAACAAAAACATGTTTTATGTTTGCACCTAATTTTGTGTTCACAGTTGATGTCTCATCTTCCTTGAGACAGGTGGGGATAACAAACAAATTAGAGAAAGAAATAGTTGGATTGGGAGCACCATGTTGTATATTTTTTATTTAATCGAGTGCCAATCAGTCCTTAAGTCGTATGTGAAAGAGGGCTAATGATGATTGTATGAGATGATTGAAAAGCTGAGGTACAGGTGTGATTATATAGAGGGATTAGGAGGGGAGAAAAGACTAAACTACCCCTAACCCTAATCCCTCTCTAATGACTAATATACCCCTGTGCCACACCCCTAATTACAGTGTCTAACACCCCCCCCCCCGCAGTCACAACATCTAGCCGCTGCAGATGTTGAGACTGGACCGAAACTCGGAGAACAACGATGACGGGAGGCCCTTCGTGAAGATGTCGGCGAACTACGTCGTCGTCGGGACATGGTGTACCCGAACCTCGCCCCGTGCTACCCGCTCACGAACAAAATGAAGGTCAATCTCCACATGCTTCGTGCGCTGATGCTGGACCGGGTTGGTGGAGAGGTACATGGCGCTGACGTTGTCGCAGTAGATGAGGGTGCTTTTGATGACGGGAGTGTGGAGCTCCTGAAGTAGCTGCTGAAGCCAGGAGGCCTCAGCTACGCCGTTAGCCACGGCGCGATACTCCGCCTCTGCACTCGAGCGCGACACTACGGGCTGTCGCTTCGAGGACCAGGAGACAAGGTTGCCGCCCAGGAAGACGACGTACCCAGAAGTAGAGCGTCGTGTGTCCGGGCAGCCTGCCCAGTCAGCGTCTGTGTACACGACCAGCTCGGAGGCCGTGTCACGTCGAAGAAGGAGGCCGTAGTCGAGGGTGCCTCGTAGGTACCGAAGAATCCGCTTGACAGCGGTGAGATGCGGTTCCCTCGGGTCATGCATGTGGAGGCACACCTGCTGAACCGCATATGAGATATCCGGCCTGGTGAAGGTTAGGTACTGGAGAGCACCTGCAAGACTCCTGTAAGAAGTGGGGTCAGAGACGGGTGTCCCGTCGCTGGCGGAGAGCTTCGCCTGAGTATCCACTGGAGTGGAGCACGGCTTGCAATCAGCCATGCTTGCCCGCTGAAGGATATCCAGACAGTACTGTCGCTGGTGAAGGAATAGGCCGTCTGGTCGGTCCTCGACCGTAATACCCAGGAAGTGGTGGAGACGGCCCAGGTCCTTCATAGCGAACTCCTGCTGTAAGGCAGAAATGGTTCGCTGAAGCAGAGTCGGACTGGATGCTGTTAGTACAATGTCATCGACGTACAGTAAGAGGTAAGCTGTGTCACTGCCCCGTCGATAGACAAACAGCGAAGTGTCCGACTTAGCTTCAACAAACCCCAGTGAGACCAAGAAAGAGGCGAACCGGCTGTACCAGGCTCGCGGTGCCTGCTTCAGTCCGTACAAGGATTTGTTCAGCTTACAGACCATGTCTGGGTGAGCTGAATCTACAAATCCTGCCGGCTGACTGCAGTACACCGTCTCGGTCAGCCGGCTTCACCACCGGGCTGAAAGTCTCGTCGTAGTCAACTCCAGGGCGCTGAGTGAAGCCCCGGAGTACCCAACGGGCTTTGTATCTCTCCAAGGTGCCATCCGCCTTCTTCTTATGCGTGAATATCCACTTGCCTGTGACAACATTGCCACGGCCCGGACGGGGAACCAGGTCCCAGGTCCGGTTGGCAAGCAAGGCCTCATACTCTTCCTCCATAGCGCGGCGCCAGTTAGAGTCGGCGAGGGCGCTACGCACGGAAGTAGGTATGGGCGAGATCGAAGAAGGCTCGGTCGGTGGAGTCGTCGTCGACGAGAAAGCGGTACTATCGAACCGCTCCACTGGTCGAAGACTCCCGGATGCACGTCGAGTCACCATCGGGTGGACGTGACCAGGATCCCTGTGAAGTAGAGGGGGGTTGTACACCGGCCGGACGGGTACAACCATCTTCTCTCGTCGTGGATAGACGAGAGTGGGTCTCGATGCCACGCGTGGCGTCGTCGGAGCAGGAGCCTCTCCCCGCGCTCGTCGCTGGTAGACAAGTGCGGGGTCAGCAAAACGAGAAGACGTCGTTGGTGCCGCGCGTGGCGCGGCTGGTGGCGTCGTACTCACTGTAGGTGATGTCGGGGAGGTAGCTGGTGGTGCCGCTGGTGCCGTACGTGGTACAGCTGGAGACGCCGAGGGCTCCTGGGGTACAGTAGATGGTGTCGGGGAAGCCGAGGCCGCATGTGGCGCAGCAGGTGACGTCGGAGGCGTCGATGCCACACGGGGTGCAGCGGGTGACGCCTGAGACATCGATGCCACACGAGGTGCAGCAATCGGTGTCGAGGGCGTATGGGATGTAGCTCGTGTCGATCCTGCAGAAGAAATAGGCCACGGCAACTGGGAGGCAGCCTCGGGGTCAGTAGGAAAAAGGGAGTCCAGCTCTGTGGTGAAATCAGAAGAGGTGGTGGAAAAAGGAAAAGATGACTCGTCGAAGACGACGTGCCGAGAGATCAAAAGACAGTGGGTAGTGAGATCTAAGCATCGGTAACCCTTATGATCAAGGGAATACCCGAGAAAAACACACCGTGTCGAGCGGGGCGCAAGCTTATGTGGGGCGGTGGCGGAAAGATTAGGGTAGCAAGCGCATTCGAAAACTCAAAGGTGATCATAAAGAGGATTGGTGCCATATAGAGCAAAGTAGGGGGTGGAGGCACGAATCGCTTTGGTGGGAAGACGATTGATCAGAAGTGTGGCGGTATGAAGAGCCTCCACCCAGTATCGGGCTGGAATAGATGCCTGGAACATCAGGGAGCGTATGACATCATTAATGGTGCGAATCATGCGCTCTGCCTTGCTGTTTTGAGGAGAGGTATACGGACAAGACATGCGTAGTTGTACCCCATGTGCGGAGAGAAAATTACGAAACGCAGAGTTATCAAACTCTCGTCCGTTATCGCACTGGACAGCTCGAATGGTACGCCCGAATTGAGTAGAAATCCAAACGAAGAAGTGAGAAAGAGTGACGAAAGTTTCAGACTTCAATCATAATGGAAAAGTCCAGGAGAAGTGAGAAAAATCATCAATTATCACCAAATAGTAATTAAAGCCCGATATACTAGAGATGGGAGAAGTCCACAAATCACAAT
Source organism: Neostapfia colusana (assembly GCA_030760725.1). Taxonomy (NCBI): domain Eukaryota; kingdom Viridiplantae; phylum Streptophyta; class Magnoliopsida; order Poales; family Poaceae; genus Neostapfia; species Neostapfia colusana. Next base: position 54,358,039 of record JASWHV010000020.1, read on the forward strand.
GTATAAGATCGAATGAGTGCTCAACATGAGTCACAGATGTGGGAAAAGGGAGGCGAATATGGCGACCAAGTTGACAGGCATGACATAGAGAGTCATGTGTACCCCTAGAACACGAGATAACTGAGCTACTGGACAGCTTCGACATAGCATCTGCACCAGGGTGGCCAAGCCGACGATGCCAGATGGTAGATGAAGCTGTCGTAGTCAAAGCAAATGGCGGTGATGCAGCGGAAGTAGGAAGCCGAAGTGTGTATAGGGGCCCCGAGCTATCACATCGGAAAAGAGGTCGCCGGGTGGAAAGATCCTTCACAGACAAACCAAAAGGATCAAATTCAATGGAAACATTGTTGTCAGTGGTAAAACGGCGAACAGAAAGTAAGTTCTGAATGATATCCGGAGCAACAAGAATGTTTTTAAGTTGGAAAGTACCCGGAAGACCGGAATCACCTACTGAGGTGACCGGAAGAACGGACCCATTTCCAACAACGATAGATGAAGGAAAAGAGGGATTGGGAGGATGGGTGGAAGAGAGTATACCGGAATTAGGAGTGGTATGGTATGATGCTCCGGAATCAACTACCCAGTCGGCACCAGGTGGTGTAAGGTGCATGGTGCTAAAGGAGGAAGCAAGCGACTGTCGATCCCACGTCGACGGTGGCTCCTGAAGGGGTGCCGATGGCTCCGAGTTCCCAACAGGGTAGTCAGTGCCTCCGTAGGTCGGGGCTGACTGCCCGCCTGAAGAGTAGCCAGGCCCACTATAGGCCTGAGCTGTCGGCCTACCAGCACTGTGGGCTGGTCCACTGTAGCCGGGGGTAGCCGCAAACGCCGGCTGAGGACGCGGTGGTCGTGGAGGCTGAGAACCTGGGGACGGTCCAGGCCACATGTAGATCTGGCCAGTCCACGGGTTGTAGGGTGTGGGCCAGGGTGCACCTCCCTGTCCGGTACCACCACTACCTCCAGTAGTCGAAGCCGTGGGGGTGCTGCCTGCACTGCTGCCACCACGGTCGCCGTTCTTTCCTCGGCGACGACGGTTTCCACCTCCTGTACTGGTAGGACGTGACGGCGATCCACCAGCTGCTGGTAAGGGTGGACGCGGGGACTGCCCGGAGCCATAGAAAGTTGTGGCAGATCCAGAGCCAGTAGAGCCTCCTGCAGTGATCTCTTCAAGTTCAAGATCAGACCATACCTTCTCGAAGGTAGGTAGTGGCTCCAGTCGAAGTAGCCATGTCCGTAGGTGACAATAGCGCTCGTTCAGGCCCTGAAGGACCCGAAGGACAAGAGCGCTGTCAGTGACCGGCTCACCAAGGTCACGTAGGGCATCCGCCATGCCCTTCATCTCCCGACAATAGGTGGAGATGGAACGATCCCCCTGGACGGTGTTCTGGAACCGAGTGCTTATGTGGAGGGCTCGAGTCGCACGGTTCCCTAGAAACCGTTGCTCAAGTACTAGCCAGGCCTGTCGAGCAGTACCACCACCGCGCTGCCTGACGATGTCTTGTAGCTCCTCTCAGGGAGCCAAGGATCCAGGATAGTACCAGGCTGTCCATGCTGATCCAGGACACCTGTACTGAAGACTCATCCTGGAGGACGTGGTCATCGAGGCAGTAGCGCCTCAGCGTGAGGAGCACCATATCACGCCACCGGGCATATGAGGTGGACTCGGAACTGAGAATAACCGGCACGAGCGTCCGGATGTTCTGAATCCCTGCGGCCTGTGCATGAAGAGCGGCCATAAGCGAAGTCGAGTACGTACCAGCGTCCGAGGGAGGCTCATGGATAGCACTCGTTGATCGGCGAGCACTCTCCTCAAGTTGGTGGGATAGTGATGCCACGGAGGCACGCTCCTGCTCTAGGGCAAGGGCGAAGGCCCGCTCGCGCTCGCGAGAGGCGGCCAGTGCTGCGGCGATGTCAGTTGTCTCCGCAGTGTCGGTGCCGTAGGAAGAAGCTGTGTTCTCAAAAGCTTAATGGGCCAGCCGCCGCAGCCCTGGGCGCACGCCGCCGCCACCCCACCCTGGGCCAGAACCACCGCCGCCCCCGAGCAGCCGCCCGCCGCCGCCCCTGAGCAGCCGCCCGCCGCCGCCCTGGTGCACAGATCCGGCGGCTGGCGGCGCCCTGGCGGCGGCGGGCGGCGCACCAGGGGCGGCGGCGGGCGGCTGCTCAGGGGCGGCGGCGGGCGGCTGCTCGGGGGCGGCGGTGGTTCTGGCCCAGGGTGGGGTGGCGGCGGCGTGCGCCCAGGGCTGCGGCGGCTGGCCCATTAGGATTAGGGTTAGCCCTAATCCTGATTATTCCTAGCTAATGATACCATGAAAGAGGGCTAATGATGATTGTATGAGATGATTGAAAAGCTGAGGTACAGGTGTGATTATATAGAGGGATTAGGAGGGGAGAAAAGACTAAACTACCCCTAACCCTAATCCCTCTCTAATGACTAATATACCCCTGTGCCACACCCCTAATTACAGTGTCTAACAGTATGGGCAAAAAAATGTTACTTTGAGAACTCAAGTTTGCAAGTGAACAGAACATATAGAGTAGGTGTGTTAGGATTAGTTAACAAAAAAATTTCACATACCTCAATCTGGAATGGTGAAGTTGTAGGTGGATATCTCTCCACGACTTTGCCATTTTTGTCAACTATGAACTTCTCAAAATTCCACTTGACTAAGTCACCCAAAAATCCTCCAGCACTCGACTTCAGAAACTTATAAATCGGGGCTGTATTAGGTCCATTGACATCAACCTGGCATTTTATAAAAACGCAAAAATGGCATCATGCACTCATCTCCTGTTGTAAAGTCTGCCAATAGTAATGGGAAAAATTATGGATTGAACTGCTAACAGAGTTGCCCACGACTATCATACCTTGTCAAAAATTGGGAACTCAGCTTTAAACCTTGTACATGCGAACTGCTTTATCTGTGGATTTGATCCAGGTTCTTGTGCACCAAACTGGTTGCATGGAAACGCCAGAATCTCAAACCCTGTATGCCAAATAAAATATCAAACAAAAGATGTAGAATGTCAAGCTTACCCCTGATGTCAATGTTTACATCATACCAATCATCGGACTTTGAATGGTTTATGGATCCAATCAGAAGCAATACTAAATCCTCAGCAAAGGCCAAGTAGTATGGCATGTATGAGTAGGAGCATAACAAAAGACAAGAAAGGGCAGCCCGGTGCATGTAGCTCCCACTTGTGCAGGGTCCGGGGAAGGGTCCGACCCATTTGGCTTTTTGTATGCAGCCTTTCCCTGCATTTCTGCGAGAGGCTGTTTCCAGGACTTGAACCCAAGACCTCATGGTCACAAGGCAACAACTTTACCGATGCGCCAGGGTCCCCTTTCATATAGGGTTTTATGCACCCCCATGTTGTGGACTCCTTTGTGGGCCGCCAGTACCACAGGCGTGCCCACAAAGGGTCCACCAGCAGGGCGCCAGCCACTGCTGTTTAGATAAGAACAGTTTGTTACATCTGTTCTAGAAGAATAAATCTGTTAGGATTGTTAGGATTTTGTGGAGTTTGTTACTCCTGTACGCTGGGTGCCGGCCAGCTATAAAACCAGGCCTAATCTGTACTAGGAGGATCATCCAGAATAGAAGCAGTTTCCCTGTGGGGCGGCTGTTCACCCTGGCTGGATCCTCTGCCAACGCAGGGGGTTCTTCTCAGCAGCAGCCGCACAGGGCTCCCTACCCTCTGCGATCAATTCCCTCATCTCAGATCCATCTACACTCACCCCTCCACTCTTCCCGACGCAAGAAACACAACAATTTGGTATCAGATTCACTTGGGGCATCGACCATGTCTGGCCCCGAGACTGATCCTGAGACCTTGTCCTTGGCCTGCCTGGACTCCAAGATCAGCACCATCTCCACCACGCTAGGCGATGTCAACAACACGATGACTCGCATCTTGGCCCAGCTGTCCACCATGAACTCCAGGCTGGATATGCATGATCAACGCCTCGCCAAGTTGGAGAAGGCCCCTGAGACGATGGGATCTGCGCAAGAGGATCAGGGCCCTACTGGTACCTTCCCTCAAGGACCAGGAGCCGGCGGTCGTGGTCCCTGGAACCATGACCGTACTGAGGATCCCCCCTCTCGCCGCCATAAAATCAGTTTCCCTAAATATGATGGGGAGACCGATCCGCTACCTTGGATTAATAAGTGTGAGGCTTATTTCCGAGGTATGCGGACAATGGCAGAGGAAAAAGTCTGGCTCGCATCTCTCCATCTGGACGGTGCCGCTGCTGAGTGGTACTACGCATTGGAACGGGACTGCGGCATTATTTCCTGGGCCAGGTTCGCAGAATTTGTGAACATGCGCTTCGGACCACCGCTGCGTTCCAACGACTTGGCGGAGTTAAAGGAGCTGCGTCGCAACGGGACCGTTAAGGAATATCAGCGCCAATTTTTGGTGCTGCTCTGCCGCTGCGAGGACCTGTCTATGCGCCAACAGGTCAATATGTTCACCGCAGGCCTCGGCGAACCGCTTCGGACTGATGTGGAACTACAGTTCCCTTCCAATCTGCAGACAGCAATGAGCCTCGCACGGGCTTATGAGCGTCGTCTGGCAGTAACCGCTCCTGCTACTACAGCCTTGGCTGGCCGCCCTCCTGCTCCTGCGCAGGCTCCTACTGTTGCGCCCCTGGTCAGCCGCCCGTCTGCTCCTGTGCAAGCCCCTGCTGCTGCTTCCTTGGCGGTTGGGCGCAGCCCTGTTCAGGCGCAGAAATCTGCACCTTCCAGACAGCGGTTCAGGCGTCTGTCCCCTGAAGAAATGTCAGCCAAGCGGGCCAATGGTGAATGCTACTACTGCACGGAGAAGTACACCATTGACCACAAGTGTGCCAACAAGGGGGTTTATCTCCTGGAACTTGATGATGGTGATAGTGAGGATGCTGCGATGGCTGAGTTGGGCATTTCCCTCCATGCCCTCACCGGGATCAACGTCGCCAACACGATGAAGCTTGCTGTCCAGATTCAAGGACAACAATTTGTGGCTTTGGTGGACACGGGCTCCACCCACACCTTCATCAGAGAGCCTCTTATCCAGGAGCTCTGCTTGATGATGCACCCTCGACCGGGTGTGGGGGTCAAGGTCGCCAATGGTGAGAAGCTCTCCTGTACTGGACTATGCCCCCATGTTCCTTTGTCAATTGCAGGAGAGGCCTTCACCATCAACTGTTATGCTCTTCCTCTCGACGGTTTCGACATTGTGTTGGGGGTTCAGTGGTTGCGGTCCCTTGGACCCATCCTCTGGAACTTCGACGACCTCAGCATGAAGATATGGCGCCATGGCCAGGAGGTGTGTTGGAGGGGTCTCACTACCAGCAACCCTTTGTGCGCCTCCTTGGGCAGCCCTGACCACCTCATGGGCGCCCTCCTAGACTCCTTCCAGGATCTCTTTGAGGAACCACATGGCTTGCCCCCACCTCGGCGCCAAGATCACCGCATCAGGTTGTTGCCCGGAACAGCCCCCGTCGCCGTCCGACCGTACCGCTACCCACAACTCCTCAAGGACGAGATTGAGAAGCAGTGCGCAGATATGCTGCGCCAAGGCATCATCCGCGAGTGTACGTCGGCCTTCTCGTCTCCAGTGTTGTTGGTCAAAAAGACCGATGTTGTGGATGCATTTGTGGGCCGCCAATATGGTCGGCATGGGGCCCACAAAGCCCACAACTAGGCCGGCCAGGCCCTGCAGCCGCACCAGGAAAATATTTAGAAGAATTAATTAGATAATGTTTAGGAATAAAAGGGAGTTATAGATTGAATCAGTTTAGATAGAAAGAAATAGACTAAAAAAAGGGAAGAAAAGAATCCTAGTCAGTTTGGGGGATTATCCCCAAACAGACTAGGAGTAGGCTGCGGCCAAAGGGGGGGGTCCTGTCCCCCCTTTATAAGCAGCCCCCCTCCCTCATGTTTTGAGCATCCAGGAAAAAATAAGAATCCCCGTTGAGGGTTGTTCTTCTCCTTGCATCACGGTGGCTTCGAACCCTAACCCTAGCCGCCGTGACCAGCTACTTTGTCCCCCACGTTACGTACTGCGCAGCTGCCCCCACGCCTCCTCGCTGCTGGTTTCTCCCCTGCGCAGCCCTAAGCGCAGCCAAGGGGTCTCCCACCTCCCTGTTTCTCAGCATTTGGTATCAAGAGACTCCGGGGCAGCGACCATGTCCGGCCCCGTGGACGATTCTGGGACTTTCACCCTCCAAGATCTCGGCAACATGATGAGCAAGATGATGGGGCAGATAGACACCATCAACAAGCGCTTGGACCGCCACGATATGCGCCTTGCGCGCTTTGAGAAGGCACCGGAGCGGGAGCTCTCCGGTGGCGAGGACTTGCAACAAAACTCACCGCAGGGCAGCAACCTTCCCCGCAGCTGCGGCAGCGGCAAGGGCGGCGGCGGTGGCAGCGGCGGCCATGGCGGCAACGATGACCACTACAGTACCAGGCGCCCACCGGGACGCCCGACCTTCGACGACAGCGGGCTGCGTCGTCACAAGGTCAATTTCCCCAAGTTCGACGGGGAAACAGATCCGCTGCCCTGGCTCACCAAGTGTGAGACATACTTCCGAGGGACACGTACGATGCCAGAAGAAAAGGTGTGGCTCGCGTCTCTCCACCTGGAGGGTGTCGCGGCCGAGTGGTACACTGCTCTAGAACGTGACTGTGGCATCGTGTCCTGGGAGCGGTTCGCGGACTTCGTCAACATGCGCTTCGGGCCTCCGCTCCGCTCCAACGACCTGGCGGAAATTAAAGATCTCCGTCGTACTGGCACGGTTGAGGAATATCAGCGTCAATTCCTGGTCCTTCTTTGTCGTTGCGAGGACCTCAGCCAGCGCCAGCAGATCAACCTCTTCACAGCTGGCCTCGGCGAGCCACTTAGAACGGATGTGGAGCTGCAGTTTCCCACTAATCTACAAACCGCCATGAGTCTGGCCAGAGCCTTTGAACGTCGACTTGCGGCAATAACAGATAGCGGAATACAGAAGGGCGCCGCCTCTCAACGCTCCACACGCTCTTCTATTGTGTCCCGCGCCTCTGCTACGGCCTCAAGTGGCAGTTCTACAGCACCCGCCCCGACATCGTCAACAACGACATCTTCTCGCCCACGCTTCAAACGCCTTACACCCGATGAGATGGCTGCTAAGAGGGCAAGCGGCGAGTGCTATCACTGCCCTGAACGGTACACACCGGACCATAAGTGTGCCGGCAAAGGAATCTTCCTTCTGGAGCTTGACGACGATGATGACGTTGACGCGACCGTAGCTGATATGGGCATCTCCTTACACGCCCTGACCGGCATCGACTTCGCCAACACAATGAAGCTCCAGGTCTACGTCCACGGCAACCTACTGACAGCATTGGTCGACACAGGGTCCACTCACACCTTCATCAGGGAACCACTCATCAAGGAGCTCGGCCTGATGATGTTGCCACGATCAGGCGTCGGCGTCCGAGTCGCCAACGGCGACTCTATCTCCTGTACAGGCATCTGTCCACGTGTACCCTTGATGATTGCAGGGGATCGCTTCGACGTCACATGCTACGCACTCCCACTGGACGGCTTCGACTTTGTTCTAGGAGTCCAGTGGCTGCGATCTTTGGGACCCATTCTCTGGAACCTTGAGGACCTCACGATGAAATTGTGGCGCGGGGACCGTGAGGTGATCTGGACGGGGCTGCGAAGTTCAGCTCCGGTATGTGCCTCTCTAGCACCACCTACTGATATGATGGGCGCCCTCCTGGATGGCTTCCAGGACCTCTTCGACGAGCCACGCGAGCTTCCTCCTGCACGACGCCACGACCACCAAATCAGGCTCCTGCCGGGCACAACTCCAGTAGCTGTCCGGCCGTACCGCTACCCCCAGCTTCTTAAAGACGAGATTGAGAAGCAATGCGCCGAGATGCTTCGCCAAGGCATCATCCGAGAATGCACATCTGCATTTTCCTCGCCAGTACTGTTGGTCCGAAAAGCCGACGGCACGTGGCGCTTCTGCATCGACTACCGCGAGCTCAACGCCAGAACTTTGAAAGACAAGTTCCCGATCCCAGTGGTTGACGAGCTACTGGACGAGCTTCGCGGCGCAAGGTTCTTCACCAAGCTTGACCTCCGCAGCGGCTACTTTCAAGTGCGCATGCACTCGGACGACATTGAAAAGACAGCATTCCGAACTCATCGAGGCCACTATGAGTTCTTGGTGATGCCATTCGGCCTCACCAATGCGCCGTCCACGTTCCAGTCGTTGATGAACGACGTCCTCGACCCCTACATCAGAAAATTTGTGCTTGTCTTCTTTGATGACATATTGGTGTATAGCAGGACCTGGGTCGAACACCTTCAGCACGTCAAGCAGGTGTTCCAGACACTACGGACAAACAAGTTGTTCCTGAAGAAATCTAAGTGCTTCTTCGGCCAGGAGACTGTGTCCTACTTAGGATACATCATATCCGCTCACGGCGTGGCAATGGATCCGACCAAGGTGGAGGCCGTGGAACGTTGGCCTACACCTCGGTCCTTACGAGCCTTGCGAGGTTTCCTCGGGCTCACCGGCTACTACCGCAAGTTCATTGCGGGGTATGGTGCGGTGGCCGCACCCCTCACCGCCCTACTAAAGCGGGAAGCATTCCGCTGGACTGATGATGCGCAGGATGCTTTCTCCCAACTCAAGCAGGCGTTGATGACAGCGCCTCTACTTCAAATGCCGGATTTCGACAAGCGCTTCATCGTCGACTGCGACGCGTCCGGCGCCGGCTTTGGGGCGGTTCTACACCAGGGCGACGGCGCCATAGCATTCTTCAGCCGCGCTGTAGCGACTCACCATCATAAGCTACCGGCATACGAGCGTGAGCTAATCGGTCTTGTGAAGGCCGTACGTCATTGGCGGCCTTACTTGTGGGGTCGTCCCTTCACTGTTCGGACTGATCACTTCAGCCTGAAATATATCCTGGATCAGCGACTCACGACGATTCCCCAACATGCTTGGGTGAGCAAACTTTTTGGTTATGATCTGCAGGTTGAGTACCGACCGGGGCGCTTGAATGGGGCAGCTGACGCCCTGTCCCGCCGCGACGAGGAAGACATAGTTATTCACGCCATATCCGCGCCAGTCTTTCCACTCTTCGACTCGCTCCGCGCGGAGATCGCTACAGACCAGCAGGCGCAACAGCTATGTGCCCAACTCCGGGAGGGAGTCGCACCTGCTGACTGGGCCGAACGCGACGGCCTTCTACTTCACAAGGGGAAGCTCTTCGTTCCCGACAAGTCCTCCTTGTGGCCCTCTCTCCTAGCTGAGGCGCATGATGGGGGCCACGAAGGCATCCAGAAGACAGTGCATCGGCTACGCCTCTCCTTCTACAACCCGTCCTTGCTACGGCGGGTGCGTGAGTATGTCCGCGGGTGTGCTACGTGCCAACGCAACAAGACTGATCATCTTCATCCAGCCGGCCTGCTACAACCGCTGCCTATACCGTCGGAAGTCTGGAGTGATATCTCCATGGACTTCATTGAAGGTTTTCCGAAAGTTGGTGGGAAATCAGTGATCTTGACAGTGGTAGATCGCTTCTCCAAGTATGCCCACTTCATTCCCCTAAGCCACCCTTACAGTGCTGCATCAGTGGCGCGGGCATTCTTCGACGACATTGTACGACTACACGGCTTTCCCTGCTCCATCGTCAGTGATCGTGATACCGTCTTCACCAGCCTCTTCTGGTCAGATTTGTTCCGGCTAGCCGGTGTCCAACTTCAGCTCAGCTCGGCCTTCCACCCGCAGTCTGACGGCCAATCTGAGGTCGTCAACAAGATCATCACTGTGTACCTTCGCTGCTTGGCTGGTGACCGACCAAAGACTTGGTTGCAGTGGCTTCCTTGGGCTGAGTATTGCTACAACACTTCCTACCAGACGGCCCTCAAATGCTCGCCCTTCAGAGTGGTCTATGGCAGGGACCCTCCGGCTCTTGTTGGTTACCAACCGGGCGTATCTAGAGTAGCAGCAGTGGATAAACAACTAAAGGATAGAGATGAATTCTTAGCTGAAATCAAGAACAGGTTGGTACAAGCACAAGTCACCATGAAAAGCTATGAAGATAAGTTCCGCCGAGAGGTGGAATTTCAGATCGGTGATTGGGTTTGGCTGCGGCTTCATCAGAGGACAGCTGTGGGAGTAATGACGACGCCTTCTTCAAAGATTGGACCAAAATATTTTGGACCATATCAGATCATTCAACGCATTGGGACTGTATCATATAAACTTCAGTTGCCTCCTCAAGCAAGGATACATGATGTCTTCCATGTGTCCCTGTTAAAGAAATTTGAAGGTCCTACTCCCATACAGGTGGTGCCTTTACCACCACTTCTGCATGGACGTGTTGTACCTACGCCTGAAAAAGTACAAAGGGCGCGTTTGAACAGAGGTGTCTGGGAGCTACTCGTCAAATGGGCAGGACATTCTGAAGCTGATTCATCATGGGAGCAACTAGAAGATTTCAGGATGAAGCACCCCTCCTTTAAGCTCGAGGACGAGCTCTTTGTCGGGAAGGGGGGAAATGTTGTGGATGCATTTGTGGGCCGCCAATATGGTCGGCATGGGGCCCACAAAGCCCACAACTAGGCCGGCCAGGCCCTGCAGCCGCACCAGGAAAATATTTAGAAGAATTAATTAGATAATGTTTAGGAATAAAAGGGAGTTATAGATTGAATCAGTTTAGATAGAAAGAAATAGACTAAAAAAAGGGAAGAAAAGAATCCTAGTCAGTTTGGGGGATTATCCCCAAACAGACTAGGAGTAGGCTGCGGCCAAAGGGGGGGGGTCCTGTCCCCCCTTTATAAGCAGCCCCCCTCCCTCATGTTTTGAGCATCCAGGAAAAAATAAGAATCCCCGTTGAGGGTTGTTCTTCTCCTTGCATCACGGTGGCTTCGAACCCTAACCCTAGCCGCCGTGACCAGCTACTTTGTCCCCCACGTTACGTACTGCGCAGCTGCCCCCACGCCTCCTCGCTGCTGGTTTCTCCCCTGCGCAGCCCTAAGCGCAGCCAAGGGGTCTCCCACCTCCCTGTTTCTCAGCACCGATGGCACGTGGCGCTTCTGCATCGACTACCGCGAGCTCAATTCGAAGACGGTCAAGGACAAATTTCCTATTCCGGTGGTTGATGAGTTGCTGGATGAACTGCGGGGCGCGAGGTTCTTCACCAAGCTCGACCTCCGCAGTGGCTACCACCAGGTGCGCATGCACCCGGATGATATTGACAAGACTGCGTTCCGCACTCACCGTGGCCACTACGAGTTCCTGGTGATGCCCTTTGGCCTCACTAACGCTCCTTCGACCTTTCAGTCTTTGATGAATGAAGTGTTGCACTCCTTCATCCGCAAATGTGTCTTGGTCTTCTTCGATGACATCTTGATATATAGCAGGTCCTGGTCAGAACACTTACAACATGTAAAGCAAGTGTTTCAGGTCCTACGTACACACCAGTTGGCCCTGAAGAAATCGAAGTGCTTCTTCGGTGAGAAGTCGGTGTCCTACCTTGGACACATCATCTCCTCCAGTGGTGTGGCCATGGACCCCGCCAAGGTGGCCGCAGTGGAGAGTTGGCCACCGCCCCGCTCGCTGCGGGCACTTCGGGGCTTCCTTGGGCTCACGGGCTACTACCGCAAGTTCATTGTGGGATATGGCGCCGTGGCTGCCCCTCTCACTGCCTTGCTCAAGAGAGAGTCCTTTCGGTGGACTCAAGATGCGGAGGACGCCTTCAACCTGCTGAAACAGGCATTGATTTCTGCACCCCTGCTCCAAATGCCCGATTTCGACAAGCCATTTATTGTTGACTGCGATGCCTCCGGCTCTGGATTTGGTGCTGTTCTGCACCAAGGCGATGGTGCAGTCGCTTATTTCAGCCGTGCAGTGGCTCTTCATCACCAGAAACTGCCGGCCTATGAGCGGGAATTGATTGGACTTGTCAAGGCAGTGCGGCATTGGCGTCCCTACCTCTGGGGCCGGCATTTTACGGTCCGAACAGACCATTACAGTCTCAAATTTATTCTGGACCAGCGGCTGTCCACTATTCCTCAACATACTTGGGTAAGCAAATTATTTGGGTATGACTTGACGGTGGAATACAGGTCTGGAAGATTAAATGGAGCCGCCGACGCACTGTCCAGAAGAGAGGAACACACTCTAGAGGTCCACAGCATCACAGCTCCGACATTTCAGCTCTTTGATACTCTGAGAGCGGAGGCGGCTGCAGATTCTCAGGTGGCTGAAATAAAGGCGCAGATTGAAGCAGGAACAACCAATGGAAATTGGACACAGGTGGATGGGTTGCTGCTGCACCGGGGTAAACTATTTATTCCGGACACTTCTTCTGTTTGGCCGCTACTGCTAGCAGACGCCCATGAAGCAGGACATGAAGGTGTTCAGAAGACCCTCCATCGCTGGCGAGCCTCCTTCTACAGCCCGTTGGCCCTCCGCCGTGTTCGGGAGTTTGTTCGTGGGTGTGAAGTATGCCAGCGCAATAAATCTGAACACTTGCATCCAGCAGGCCTGCTACAGCCCTTGCCGGTTCCCTCTGCAGTTTGGAGCGACATTTCTATGGATTTTGTGGAGGGCTTTCCAAAAGTTGGGGGAAAGTCAGTGGTATTAACTGTGGTGGACAGATTCTCAAAATTTGCCCACTTCATTGCCTTGGGCCACCCATATACTGCTGCAACAGTGGCCAAGGCATTCTTTGAAGGCATTGTACGTCTCCATGGTTTTCCCTGCTCTATTGTCAGTGACCGTGACACAGTTTTTACCAGCCTGTTTTGGTCTGAACTGTTCTCACTGGCAGGGGTAAAACTTCACATGAGCTCTGCTTTCCATCCACAGTCAGACGGACAATCTGAAGTGGTGAACCGCGTTCTGACTATGTATCTACGGTGCCTGGCTGGAGACAGACCGAAGTCCTGGTTACAGTGGCTTCCTTGGGCAGAATTCTGCTACAATTCGTCCTACCAGACGGCTGTTAAATGCTCTCCCTTTAAAGTGGTTTACGGTAGGGACCCTCCTACAATTTTATCCTATCAGTCAGGGGCTTCTAAAGTGGCTGCGGTGGATAAGCAATTGCAGAACAGAGATGAATTTCTCTCTGAAATCAAGGACAGGTTGATCCAGGCGCAGGTCACCATGAAGAATTATCAAGACAAGAAGAGAAGGGAGGTAGAATTTCAGATTGGTGATTGGGTGTGGCTCCGGCTCCAGCAGAAAACAGCAGCTGGAGTGAAACCTGCAGCAAACTCCAAGTTGGGTCCCAAATTTTTTGGCCCCTACCAGGTGCTGCAGCGCATTGGGCAAGTCTCTTATAAGCTTCTGCTACCTCCCAGAGCTCGTATCCATGATGTTTTCCATGCTTCAGTGCTGAAGAAATTTGAAGGCGCTACTCCAGCACAAGTTGTTCCTCTTCCACCTCTGCTCCATGGGAAAGTAGTCCCTACACCGGAGCATATCATCAAAGCAAGACTCAACAGAGGCGTTTGGGAGCTTTTGGTCAAGTGGCTGGGACGTTCTGATGCGGATACTACATGGGAGCAGCTGGAAGATTTTAAGTGTCAATTTCCTGATGTAACGCTCGAGGACGAGCTGTTTGTCGGGAAAGGGGGTAATGTTGTGGACTCCTTTGTGGGCCGCCAGTACCACAGGCGTGCCCACAAAGGGTCCACCAGCAGGGCGCCAGCCACTGCTGTTTAGATAAGAACAGTTTGTTACATCTGTTCTAGAAGAATAAATCTGTTAGGATTGTTAGGATTTTGTGGAGTTTGTTACTCCTGTACGCTGGGTGCCGGCCAGCTATAAAACCAGGCCTAATCTGTACTAGGAGGATCATCCAGAATAGAAGCAGTTTCCCTGTGGGGCGGCTGTTCACCCTGGCTGGATCCTCTGCCAACGCAGGGGGTTCTTCTCAGCAGCAGCCGCACAGGGCTCCCTACCCTCTGCGATCAATTCCCTCATCTCAGATCCATCTACACTCACCCCTCCACTCTTCCCGACGCAAGAAACACAACACCCCATAATATAAAGAGCCTATAATCAGGGAAGATTGATCATTAGCTGTGAACTGTGTTCTCTACTATCAATCCTAGGCCATGGAGGAAAATGACAGCAGCTACAGCAATAAAACGGTATGAAAAACATTCATGCTTCGAAGGAGTAGAGCAAAATAAACAGAAGGGCGTTCTGGAGTGCATACGGCATGTGGTTATGCACCACTCTTAATACCATAACTCGAACAATTGACATTCTGAACTGGGGAAGGGAGGATCCTCCCCATACAGTAAATCTTCGGAATGGCTGGCAGGAAACATATCAAGTGAGAACTGCTCACTTGATAATTTCAAGACCTAGTGAAACCGCTAAGACATAGGTTGACTCCACATATAATCAAGATGATACACAAATGTATTGAGGGGGCCTCTAGAAGAAGAGCACTACCTCTATGTAATTGACAAAAGGATGTTACTATCAATATGAAAAGTTCAGAAATAATTACTAATACCATAAATGGGCATGTATAAATATTGTTCTTGGATGTATGCTTTTATGATATAGCTAGGACCATGCACACTAAAGGGTACCAACTTTAACTGACAATAAAGCAAGCTACTGTAAAGTATAGATTTATCATACCTTGGGTCTTGTACTTCTCATAGAGATGAGATAGTTCAGTATAGTTTGATGTTGTCAGGCCACTGATATTCACAGATGAATGCCAAGTTAAATCCCAAACGTACTGAATAACTTATGATACTAGGTAGAAAGTGAACATCTTTTTCAGCGAAACTACCATTGAGAAGCAACATTAACAATCAGCAGCACCTTTCCCTTGAACTTGCTTAGAGGAACATCTTTTCCATCAATGTCCTGTGCAATGCAAGAACTTTAAGGAAGAAAGCTCAAAAAATATGCATGTGAGAATCATTTTCTTTAGGTGTATACATTAGTTCATACAGCAATATGTAAGACGAAAACAAACTCAGATAGAAAAACAGCTGACAAGCCTAACAAGTGAATAATGCCCAGCTGCTAACTTATGGAATTTCTTATCGGACGACTAAACAAATGGCATCCCATGCAATTTTTCGTATATCCCTCCATTTTTACTTATTTTGAAGGGCAAGTGCCATCTGACTTGTCTGCAATTAATTGGCCTACGTTTTTACTCATGTACTAGCATCTGCATGGTAAATAGATGTAGTTATTTTTTACAATTCCATCGCAGCAAACAATAATGTTCATAAAAGATTCATGCAGAATAGTTGTGGAAGAACAAGCATATCCTAAAACTTCCAACACATTACAACCATGATAGGCAATATTGTACTGTACCCATTTGGTTCCGGAAGCAAAGCTTCAATAACATTCGCGAATCACGACAGTTGATTTAAAACATCATCAACAGCACTACAAAATGTCTGGAATAGACTGCTACCAATCAAAATGTGGTTGCGGCGCTCACCACCTACCCCAACAACTCCATCGCAATGTAAACCAAAAAAATAATCGCCCAAATTTCTGACAAATATTCCACGCAACCCTCTTTTACCCCTGCTCGAATGATTCCACGTGTCACGCGTACCACACGCAACGCTTCCACTAGAACAAATTATCGCTACAGACTAACAGTAACGACGAGCGTAAATCCCAGCAGAGAAGAACGTACCTTAACGGTGAAGTCGTAGATGTTCCTCTCGGTGGCGGCGGTGGCGTAGGCAACCCAAGGCGCCCGCCTGCGCGCCCGCGGCGCCGCGACGGAGACCCCCGCCCACGCCGTGGAGTGAGCCGGGACCAGCGCGAAGGAGGCGGCGGCGGCAGCCGAGGGCCGCCGCGCGGCGACGGCAGCGGGGCGGAGGCTAGTGAGTGCGGCGGGCGCCATGTGGGTCGCGCTGGCTGTTGGACGCGTCGCGCGGCAGAGGCAGCGATAACGAGCGAGGTGGGGAAGCCGCGGTTGCTGGATTGGTCCGCGGCGATTCTGGCTGGTGATGGCGGGGCGGACACGTGAAGCGCCTGCGCGGCAGAGCGGAGCGGGTGATGGTCTTTTTCAGTGGGAGCGGAGCGGTGGAAGCTGGACCAGCCCGGTCACGATCTTTATCCGCTTCGTTGCAGCGCACGGCGTCGCACATCTGTATTCTGTCCCGTGGCGCGGCGAAGCTGTCGCGTTATCGCTGGAAGGTAAGAATGGCCGATGCGTCGCCGCCAACTTGGCATTGTCCATGAAGTGTCCAGAAAAAAAAAAACACAAAAGTCAAGCGCAGCCTTATTCACCATGACTCTGCAAACTGGAGACTGAAAAATGTTGTGGCACCTGAAAGCCCTTTCCGTAGCTTATCTGTTAGCGGCATCTAGACAAAGGCTAGTGCTAAATTATGATCCATGAATCTGAGAAAACACAATGTGTGATTTTTCGCAATTTTCTCTTACTCTTGTCATATAAATATAACGTGAACAAGAGAAGCAGTTCTGTTCAATCAATGTAGATGTGAACAGGGATACAAAGATAACAGTGAATGACCTGAGCTATGAAGCCAGTTTCCGTCATCCATTTTCAGAACCGATGGAGCTGAACCCAGGTACCTTGACCAGTCCTCTCTCCTGCATCCATCTCCTGACAGCCAGGGAGTTATCCCACATCCCATATGAGGTGTACAAGTTGGATATCAGCACGTAAAGATCTGGATTTTCAGGATGAAGAACCATCATCCTCTTGATAGCTTCTTCACCAAACTCTAACCTTGAATGGAGCCTGCATCCATGAAGAAAAGCCCCCCAGACAGTAGTGTCTGCTTGCATTGGCATCTTCTCAATGAAATTCAACGCTTCCTCCAGGTTTCCAGCACGGGAAAGCACATCAACCATACATGCATAATGTTTCATGGAAGGTGTGACTTTGAAGTGCTGAGCCATGCTGTCAAAATACTTTTTCCCAGCTGTGACCATCCCAGTGTGGCTGCAAGTGGAAAGGATGCTTGTGAACACTACATCGTTCGGGTGGATGCTATCTTTCAGCATCTCGTTGAAAAGCTCAATAGAACCGGTAGAATCACCTTGCATTCCATAACCGTCAATCATAGCACACCAAGTCACAGAATTACGATCATCCATCTCATCAAATACCCTCCGGGCTGATGGAAGATCAGCACATTTGTTGTACAGGTTCAGGAGAGCAGTGTTGATATAGATATTGGACATGAATGCATGCTTGACAGCATAAGTGTGGAAGCATTTACCGATGAGTAGGTCATCCAAACAAACACAAGCCGACAAGGCATTCACCACGGAGATGGGATCAGGTGAAGCACCCTGTAACCTCATCTTTTTTAATAGCACCAATGCATCATGGCCCATTTCATTCTCGGCATAGCCTGCAATCATTGAGTTCCATGTGACAACATCCTTGTTCAGAATTCTCCCAAATAAGCTGTTAGCATCTGACACCACTTGGCATTTTGCATACATATCAACCAAGACATTCATCACCACATCTTCCCCAGCCACAGCTAACTTAATAGCCATGCCATGAATCGACCTTCCTAGAGACAAGTCCCGTAACTGAGCAGAAGCCGAAAGAACAGTTGCTATGGTAACTGAATTTGGAACGATGCTCAGAAACTTCTTGTCTGTAAATAGATGCAATGCAGAAATAGGGTTCCCGTTCTGTGTGTATCCCACTATCATTGTTGTCCACAGAACAAGATCAACGCAGCTGAGATCATCAAATACTACTCGAGCACCCTCAACCTCCCCGCACTTGACATACATATCAAGCAAAGCCGCGGTGATGAAAGAATTCGAAATCAACCCATGTTTGACTACTGATCCATGGATCCACCTCCCTTGGTGCAAACCACTGAGCATGGTGCAAGCAACGAGAACGCTTGCCCATGTATACTCACTTGGATGAACATTTTCTCGCCTCATTTTATTGAACAAAAACAGAGCTTCTCCAGCGGAACCATTCTGTACATACCCACTGAGCATTGCTGTCCACGAAACTACATTTCGGCTGGGGATTCTGTCAAACACCTTCCGGGCGCACTCCAAGTCCCCAGATTTCGCGTACATGTCAACCAAGCTGTTCATCACGAAGTCGTCCGCGCCACCAGCCTTGACGGCGTCACAGTGCAGCCGCCTGCCGTATCCAAAGTCCGCGGACCGAACGCAGGCCTTGAGCGCGAACGAAATCACGACGCCATCCAGCGCCGCGGGGCCATGGCACCGCCGCCGCATGTCCCGGTGGATCGCTACGGCGTCGGCGTGGCACCCCGCGTCGACGATCCACCCGAGCACGACCCGGTAGGAGTACGCATCCGGCTGGGGCGTCCCTTCGAACACCCCGCGCGCGGAGGCGATGTCGCCGAGCGCCGCGTAGCAGCTGAGCAGCTTGGTGCGGGCGCGGAGGTCGCCGAGGAGGCCGCCGGCGAGGAGGCGCGCGTGTAGGGCGCGCAGGGAGGGGAGGGTGCCGCATGATGGGAGGAGACGGAGGAGGTCGCCGGGCGGGAGTGCACGAGCCAGGTGTTCGACGGGACGTGCGCGTCGGGGCCTCGGGGGTGGGGACGAAGTGGTGAGCGGACTGGGTTTTTTTTGCGTTTGGTCCGCTTCTTAAGCAGATGTGCTCAGATGTTAACTCACACTCACCGCTCTCCCGTTTATGTAGCGATCTAGGCCCGATATCACTTGTGCACCAATCTGGCCCACCAAGATGGATTGGCCTACCAAGCAAAAAGTTGAATCCACTCGATGCTGCAAGCTAGGATCACATCACCTTTTGCTTGCAGCACTATAGATTTTCTGCAGTATCTTATGCCATGTTCATAGCTCTTCACCACTCGCCAACTCGATCTGCTGTACAACTGTGCCCAAATCATCTAAACTGATCGCCATTTACAGGTAGGTCTTCGATGTATGTGGTCAGTTGATCGAGCATCTTTGCTTTGGTGGTGCTTTTTGGTTTTATTGAATTGTGGCCACTAAGGAAAAGGCACATGGTAGAGGACGATGCATATGCCTAATGCCTTGGTCCGCCTTATTAAACCGAAGCCAATGGAGCACGCATTTTTTGAACGGGCCTATTGCTCGGATACTATTAAGGAAAAGTGAGATATCTGAGTTCGGGAGGAATCGAACTCGAGTGGGCAGCCCTCCATTTGCACCTGGAGGTGCTAGCCATCCAGCCTCTAGCCGGTTCTCCATCATATACTCTTCTTAAATTATTATAGTTAGGACAATAACTTTACTTTTTTAAAACGTAGAATTTTTATCCCAACGACAATAATTTAAAGACGAAGAGAGTATGTTATATACTGCTTTATTGTGCTTCGTAGATGGTTCTAGAAAACAAAAGTTATGGTACGCCGTTGCATTGTTTTTCCAGTAGTTCTAGGGTTGTACTATCACTTGAGTATCTTTTTTTCCTTCGGCGCTTCTTTACGGTTTCTTTGATCTCATTGGAAGCCAGCTAGGCCAGTAGTAGGAAGGCGATGACATCATGCATGAGGTAAAAGCATTGGAATTATAAAGGTCCATGGTCGTGCGACAAAGTGCATGCATCATGCCTAGCACAGGTATAATTTGATGCTCTCAATTGAATTTCTTTGTCGTGTTAAACAAACGATGAACGAGGCTTTCAATTCTACGTCTCTCTGTCGTGTTCTTCTATCTCAGATAGTGGCATGTATGTATGCAAAACTCTCGGTTAGGTTGCTATGGTTGAACCATTGTCCACGCCAGATTCGACCATTTGACTCAGAATGGATGTTAGTACTCACGGCTAAAAGACGTGAGCATATAGCAAGGACTAGCAACAATTAAAGTCACGCAGATCTATCTTTTACTGCACGATCGTGCATGCAGTTTCTTTATAAAGCATAATATATATGAGACACTCACATACACGTGTACAAGCATCAATGCACGAGTGCATGCTTTTGTTCATTGAAACACGCAGTGCTCCGACTGCTTTGCAGATTGCATATATGTTATGATGATCATTAGGAATTTTTCTTGGTCATCGATATGACACCTTGACTAAATACGGACTATGGGCATATATTATTTTTAGTTACAGATTTATGTATTATTAAGGTATTTTCATGAGAAATCCAACGGCGTCAATCTCATGTTATGAACCTATCAGCCAAACACATTTACACCTCCACTTATCAATTTGAAGAGAGAAGGGGGTGAGAGTATTTCAATCCGATAATTCTTATCCTCTCTATGTTCTGAAATAAATGACGTTTAGAACAGCTAAATTAATTTCTTTATCTTATACGTCATTTGTTTAATAAGGGAGGGGGTAATCTTTTAGTTGGGCAATCATCACGCCGTGACCTCTTATAATTTTCATCTAGGAATCATCCTCATTAGTCGCATGGATCATATTAAGTTCAAATAATCTTCCAGCAAGCAACCGTATGTGAGGTGTTGAACAACCTCTCTCGTTGCTCAGGATTATGCTTCTATCTCAGCTGGTTAAACTTTTTGAACACGCAGGAGAGGGCTACTTTTTCACTTCATTAAGAGAGATCTCTGACTAAACTAATTGGATAAAGCTTTCGTTTTCCTTGGGGAAAAAAAAGAAAGGAGACAACACCACTACACCAGTCAGAACACAGGAGAGGTCTGGAGCCTTCCAATTCTAAGTCCATGGCGGCTGCCTATAGGTACATCGGACAGGTACCCAACAACCCTAAAAACTACAAAAGGTTCCTTTCCACCCTTTGAATCCTTGGTTCCTCCCTGTTTTCCTCTCAAAAGGACGCCTTTTGTTCTGGTAGCCGATCATTGCATTTTGCATCCTTTGGAAATTCTGTCGTCCCTGCTCGATCCGGAGAGGAGTGTGGACGTTGTCTGAACACGAAATATTGGAGGTAGCTCGGTGAAGCCGAGAAATTTCGTCCCCTGCTTTTGACCGCGGAGCCCAGTCGTGGCTTGGTTAGGCGCACGCAAAGCAGACTTGGCAGCTCCACCAAACGCTGAAACGCATGCAGAGTTGCTGCCGCCGCAGTGTTCCATGTCGACATGAGAAAATCCCTCGCGTGTTCAGGGGCAGTTTCGTCACTCACCTGAGCCGCCAAGCGTCATCTTCGCGAATGACAGCGGCTACCTGAACCATCGCTCTTCTGTCAGCATGATTAGTAATGAACGCGAATGACAAGTCTTTTACGGCGGTTGCATCTCCTCGCACCAAACACGAAGACATCGGGGCCGTGCTGCTCCGACTCCGAGCGAGAACCAGCATGCCAGTACCCTGTACTGCTTTTCAACGGAATCTTATGCATCGTACTGGCCACACGAAACAACAAGCAGTGAATCCCCAGCCGTATTCCGTTCGTAAACTATGACGTGTGTTGGGATCTACTCCTAATTAACTGGAAACCGGGACCTTAAAAGTAGCTGTTAGAGAGGATTCTTTTAGAAACACGGGACAGACGTGTACACTTATAAACGCAGCATGAATACTCACTTTATTAACACACATATGCGCACCACACTATGGGCGCCTCCAAAAGTTTGAGCGAAATTCACGAAGCCTCCATGAGTGTCTCATTGTGTCAACGAGGACGTCATCTCCCAGTAAAAAGAATAATTAGTTGTATATCTATATATATATATGCATCACCCGTACCGAGTCTATGATTCAAATCTGGATGAGTTAGTTTCACCAAAAAAACTAACTAGCTAAACTATTTGAGGGGATTATGACAGAAACGACTTGTATTGGACTCTAGCATTCAAACAAATCCAATATGTCACAGTTGTGGTGATTTCTACACCCTCAAAATTTGAAGAGTATGTTTTCGATGAACTAGTATCTGGAAACTGTGGTACACAGAGTAGCTTACAACATTTTAACTCGTGTACTGTGCCGCATGTCTCCAACTTTCTTTCCATGGACAAACATCTGTTTACTGCGGTACACAGAGTAGCTTACCACACCTGCAACCCGTCGTTGCATACAAAACAATTCTTCTGCGTACTAACACGGCCTTACCCTTAGATGCACCGCTAGTGACTGAAATAGACTATAGGGATCAACGCAGAATCGTCCAATCATGTGTTCGAGCCTCCCAAATGTGTTGGTGCATTCGCTCACGTCTTAACCCGTCAGCTTTTTACACGGCTGCGAACGACGGACAGCGATCCGTCTCCATCTCCACCAACCGCGCCCTCTCCAATCCTCACTCCTCATTGTCACACACCTCTACTTAAGACGAACAAAAGCTCGCAAGAAACCATCAGCACCAGCTGCTCAGCTCTGGGAGTGTGTGCTAGTGCTAGCTAGCTTGTCAGAAGGAGGCCAGGTCATGGCGACGGTTGAGGTGTTGACGTCGGAGGTGGTCGTCCCTGCCGAGGAGACGCCGGCGGGGAGCATCTGGCTGTCCAACCTTGACCTCGCCGCGCGCCGCGGGTACACGCCCACGGTGTACTTCTACAAGCCCAATGGCGAGCCGGGGTCGGGGTTCTTCGCCGCCGACGCCGTCAAGGACAGCCTAGCCAGGGCGTTGGTGCCGTTCTACCCGCTTGCCGGCCGCCTCGGTCTCAACGCCGCCGGGCGCGTCCAGGTGGACTGCACCGGCGAGGGCGCCGTCCTCGTGACCGCACGGTCCGACTACGTGCTCGACGACCTCGTGAACGACTTCGTGCCGTGCCGCGAGATGCGGGACCGGTTTGTCCCCGCGACGCCGGCGCCGAACCCGCCGTGCGCGCTGCTGTTCGTGCAGGTCACGTACCTGCGCTGCGGCGGCGTCGTGCTCGGCCAGGCGATGCACCACTCGGTCGTCGACGCCCGGGGCGCGGCGCATTTCTTCGAGACGTGGGCCAGCATTGCGCGCGGGGACACCGCGCCCGCGGCCGTGCCGCCGTGCTTCGACCACGGCCTGCTGGCCGCGCGCCCGTCGCGCACGGTGCTGTACGACCACCCGGAGTACAAGCCCGAGCCGGAGCCCGTGGACGCCGTCGCCGCGTCCACGTACGCGAGCGCCATCGTCACGCTGACCAAGGCGCAGGTGAGCGCGCTCAAGGCGCGGTGCGCGGGCGCGTCCACGTTCCGCGCCGTGGCGGCGCTGGTGTGGCAGTGCGTCTGCCGCGCGCGGGCGCTGCCGCCGGAGGCGGAGACGCGGCTCTACTCCATGATCGACATGCGCGCGCGCCTCGACCCGCCGCTCCCGCCGGGCTACTTCGGCAACGCGGTGATCCGCACGTCGGTCTCCGCCACGGTCGGGGAGGTGGTGTCCAACCCCGTCGGCCACGCCGCGCGGCGCGCGCTCGCGGCGACGAGCCAGGGCGACGACTACGCGCGGTCGCTGGTGGACTACCTGGAGGGCGTGGACGCCATGAACCTGCCGAGGAGCGGCATCTCGCGCGCGCACCTCCGCGCCATCAGCTGGATGGGCATGTCGCTGTACAAAGCCGACTTCGGGTGGGGCGCGCCGGTGTTCATGGGCCCGGCGCTCATGTACTACAGCGGATTCGTGTACGTGATGAACGCGGCGGGGAAGGAGGGCGCCCTCGCGCTCGTGCTGTCGCTGGAGCCGGAGAGCATGCCGGAGTTCAGGAAGGCGTTCGCCGACGAGCTGGCGAGCCTGGAGGTGGTGTAGTTCATCATCAATACATACCTACGGTACACAGTTGCAGGCGCGGAGCATGGCTATATATCACAGGCCTCTCGCGGATTTATAAAACCCTGCATTTTAGATTACTGCGTTGCGATTGACTGTGGTTCTTGTTGTTGTGAATTACAAAATATTGATATATACTCTTACGGTTTTATCCATTCCACTAAGCCTTTATTTGGATATAGTCCAAAACTCTCTATTTAGAGTGGATTGAGGGGGGTTAAAATGAAAATCAGCTCCTTTTCCACTCCATCCCACTCCTTTTTTATTACACAAACAAGCCCTAGGAAGGATAAGTTACCATTGGTTCGGTGGCTCCTCCTCGGTGCGCACTCCCGGTTTGCCCCTACCTTCTCCCTCAGCGGCATCGTGCAGCCGCGCCACCTCGTCACGCTCGACGGCATTGCACGGCCTCGGCTCTGTGTAGACGCTGTAGGCTTTGTATGCCGTTTGCCTCATCAGCACATTAGCCGCCGTTGCATAAAATGCCACGAGAAGAAAAAAATTATGCAACGGTGTTGTAGATTCTTTCTCCATGGAATACCTTCCAAATTCAGTCACATTTACTCCACACGAATCTTAAACTAGATGAGGGAAGATATTGCATGAGGAGAGAATTTACAACACCGTGCGCGCTAGAAGTCGAGGAACGAAGGAGACATGCGACGTCGTGGGCAAGCCAGCCAACGCCGGTGGGCTCGGCTGGAACAAACGGGCCAGGGTCGGTGGGTTGGTGCCGATCGCTACTTCGCTCAGACCACACCGCGGTGACCGGTGCATCCATGGCGGGCGGGCGGGCCGGACTGCGACCTTGGACGCGGAGATTCCCTGCTGACCATGCCTACTTAAGGCCGCCTCGTGCTTCTCACCTGCTTTTCTCGTATATGGACACGGCTGTGTATAGTCGTTTTCAACAGCGTGTTCATGCGCGTGGATCTTGTTTCCCCTGGAGCCTGGCCAAAACGGGAACACCAAGATGTGAAGCTATCTTCCTGACGCGCGCGCATCCATGTGCCGAACAAGATTCTTTGATCGGTCTCCAGGTATCAGCAGGGCCGTCCTAGATTCTCCTCCCTCCTTGATCAAACTCTGGCCATGCATCATGAGCTGCGAGGTTGGCTTCTATACCGTACCGCGTAGCTGCCGTCACGCAGACAAACCAATATGACGCACATGGTGATTTGATCAGTCCGTGACGACAGTGACACTGCAACAATTCTTTTTTTTTTCGAATGTCCGACACTGCAACCATCTTTGAAGGCGTCGTCGTCGGCATTGGCTGCCTATCCATCGTCAGTCGTCACGGTGAACGAGTACATTACCCGCAAAGTCATCGTCGGGGTCAAGCTCCAGTTAGCTGGGTAAATATAATTAGGGTTAGTTAACTTCCGAGATGACTGCTAATGTGACGGGGAAAAAGAAAAAGGAGTCCTCGATTCCTTTACGTGGGCGGGTGTGCCACTAACGGTACGGTACTGCTCCCGTGTAGTGGCAACTGGTGAGATTCGCTTCGTCGTCGTGCTCGTGCAGCCTTTGGACTTTGGAAAATAAAGCAGGCTGTATATGCTTTCGGTACGTATGAACCGATACAAAGTTTCCAAGTTTGTAGTTACTGAATGATCACTGACGCAAGTGGTAATGGATTCGATTTCATGTCAAATGTAATGACGTGTCGTGTACTTGATTCTGATCACGATTACAGGACACACGGATTGACCTAAAGACTAGGTGTGGTGATGTGGTAGGACGGTACGTCCACCGCGTCATCAACCTCACAGCAGTTACAAGCTTACATAACACTCATGCGCATGGACGACGTGTGGTGTCTACAGCTCGAGACGAGCCAGCTCGTCCGCGAACACCTTCCTGAACTCCGGCATGCTGTCCGGCTCCAGCGACAGCGCCAGCGCGACGGCGCCCTCCTTCCCAGGGGCCTGCATCACGTACACGAACCCGCTGTAGTACATGAGCGCCGGCCCCATGAACACCGGCATGCCCCAGCCGAAGTCGGAGTCATGCAGCGACATGCCCATCCAGCTGATGGCGCGGAGGTGCGCCCGCGAGATGCCGCTCCTCGGCAGGTTCATGGCGTCCACGCCCTCCAGGTAGTCCACCAGCGACCGCGCGTAGTCGTCGCCCTGGCTCGTCGCCGCCAGCACGCGCCGTGCCGCGTAGCCGACGGGGTTGGACACCACCTCCCCGACCGTGGCCAGCGCCGACGTGCGGATCACGGCGTTGCCGAAGTAGCCCGGCGGGAGCGGCGGGGCCAGGCGAGCGCGCATGTCGATCATGGAGAACAGGCGCGTCTCCGCGTCCGGTGGCAGCAACCGCGCGCGGCAGGCGCATTGCCACACGAGCGCGACCACCGCGCGGAACGTGGACGCCCCCGCGCACCGCGCCTTGAGCGCGGTCACCTGAGCCTTGGTCAGCGTGAAGATGGCGCTCGCGTACGTGGACGCCGCCGTGACCGCGTGCACCGGCTCCGGCTCGGGCTTGTACTCCGGGTGGTCGTACAGCACCGTGCGCGTCGACCGCGCGCCGAGGAGCCCGTGGTCGAAGCACGGCGGAAGGGGCGCGTCGTCCGTGGACCCGCGGGCGATGCTCGCCCACGTCTCGACGAAGTGCGCCGCGCTCCTCGCGTCGACGACCGAGTGGTGCAGCGCCAGCCCGAGCACGGCGCCGCCGCAGCGCAGGTAGGTGACCTGCACTAGCAGCAGCGCGCACGGCGGGTTCGGCGCCGGCGTCGCGGGCACGAACAGGTCCCGCATCTCGTTGCACGGCACGAACTCGTTCAGAAGGTCGTCGAGCACGTAGTCGGACCGCGCGGTGACGAAGACCGCGCCCTCGGCGGTGCAGTCGATCTGGACGCGCCCGTCGCCGTCGAGCCCGAGGCGGCCGGCGAGCGGGTAGAATGCCACCAGCGCCCTGGCGAGGCTGTCCTTCACGGCTTCGGCCTCGAAGAATTCCGGTTTGCCGTCGGTGCGGTAGAAGTACACCGTGGGCGTGTAACCCCGGCGCGCTGCCAGGTCGAGGTTGGACAGCCAGACTGCGCCGGCCGGCGTCTCCTCGGCCGGGACGACCATCTCCGACGTCAACACCTCCACTGTGGCCATTGGCACGTCGACCGACCCGCTCTTGGGGGTGCGGCGGCTTTGCACTGTATGTGCGTGCTTCACTGCTTCTCGTGACGAGTGCAAGCGGGGTTTTTGTGCTTCTGTTGTAGGCTTGCGGTGGTTTTAGCTTTAGCAGGCTTTTGTGGGGGTATATATCGAAGAGGAGGCGCATGCATGTCGCGCGCGCGCGGTTGGTGACTCGGTATGTTGCGAGTGGGAGCCACTTCTCTTTCCCGCGTGTGAATTCCTTGGCTCGGTTGACTGCGGCATTGCTGTGGAGCATGGGGACTAGAAAGTTGCAATGGTAGGATATATATATGAACGGAAATGTTGAGATGCATCTAGGCCTGATAACATACTCAAAAAAATATTTATTTTTAATCTAGCATTTAATAAGTACCAAAATAAATTGTAAAAGCGGGATGGGCCGAAGCTCTTTCTCGGGTCTAGATGTACCAGACATTAAGAATTATGACATAAGAGAAGCAATGGATGGTTCCTTGTACAAAACTACAACTATTTTGGTCTGGTCCTTAATTAACAATGAGAACCAACAACTCTTCGTTTTTGGCTTGGTTTCACCAACCAGACACGTATATTCCACATAGATTTTTCCCTATATGGCTAACCACACATGCGCCATAAAGTTGTAGTTTCTTGGTGCCAAGCGCTGAAGTGGTTATAGTTTTGTAAAATAGACTTTAAGAGTTATACAGTTGCGTTACATGATTTTGTAAAAAATTCTCTTTCTAAACATAAGCCACTTGACGAGGTCACGAGTAAAGCTAGTACTTTTCTCAACAAAGCCATGTTACAAATATTAATGCCCTCTATATTTCAGTTTTAGATTTCATATCTCAGCTTTTGGATTATGGACTGCAGAACCTGAGGTTCTGAAAGGCTGGTCTGATTCCACAATTCAACTTTGTAAATGTCTGTGCCGCCATCTAATAAGTAAATGCTTGTCTTTGATTGTTAAACCGTGGAATTTGGATGGGTAGATTGTAAAATACGCGGTCCCAAAAGTTTGTCCGTTGTTTCAGGTCGAGACGATAAAAGTTATGATCCACACGATCTACAACTGAAACAGAGGGAGAAAAAGAGCCTAAGCGTCGCGTAGCAGGTGAACGCATGCGCCACGTACGCTCCTTGTAGAAAATAAAAGATGCCAGGACAACGCCTGCGCTGGCCCAGGTTCGCAAATTAAGTCGTTCTAAATACAACGCATTGTGAAAGGCGTGCGAAATAAAGACGCTATCAGGCCGGATAACACTCTACACGTGCGTACAGCACACGACATTTGATCGAAGAACAGCCCGTGCCGTCCGATCTAAGCACGGATGCCCTACGTAGGCAGCCTGGCATTTAGGACCAAGCCAGCTTCTTACTAAAATAAGGTTCCTGGCTTGCGTGCCAAGCAGGGAAACAACTATATACATATACGATTCTTCGCCCTGACTAAGTAGTGGTACACGAGGTCACAGAAAATGTCTCGATTTCCTGACCTAGTCACAAGAACATGTGGCATCTATGCGTGGCTGTCTACTCCATACATGGAACTCACTACTTACTAGCAGACACCGAAAAAAGAATCAGAGGCCGGAGCCCGGAAGGGCTGTTAAAATTTTGATAGTGGCACGGTTGGGTTGGTTGGTGGGGCGGCCACCTCTTTAATTTTGCCGGCGATTCACGGCCGGCGGGGAGCCCGGCCACCGAGCGAGCCAGTAGTCATCGACGGCGGCTTTGCTCTACCGGTTTCGCTCGCCCCGTGTCTTGTGTGTGGCGCGGCACCATTGGTCACGTCGCGCTCACGGAGCCTCCTAGCTAATGGCCTTGGCCTGCGCGGCGGCTATGAACCAGCTCGCACCAACCCCGTGACCTTGGGGGGCCTTGGAATTTTTGGGGCGCGTAGATGCAGCTGGTTTTATCAGTGACGGCGCTGATGGCGTCATCTCCACGTCATGCATCGATAGAACACTGCAGTGGTGCACTGCATGGGTCGCGGCAGACGGTGCGATTCCGTTAACGGGTCCAAACGGCGAGGACAATTCGGGTCGGGGTACAGGTTCCGTTGTCGATGTAACGGGGCCGCGGGAGACGGAGACGGACGGACATCCCCAAACGGCAAAGCCTGCCCACTTCGGCGGCGGCGGCGGGTGATGGAGTGGGACGACGACTGGCTCGCCCCGGACAAGCTGCAGCACGTCCTCGCCTGCCTCCTCATCTCCCTGCTCGCCGCCGCTCTGGCCGGACGCAGCTCGCGCCCCGGCCTCCGCCGCCGCGCCGCGGCCGTCGGCTCCGCGGCGTCCCTCGCGACCGGCGCCGCCAAGGAGGCCGCGGACGAGGCCGGGCTCTTCGGGTCCTCCGGCGCCTCGCCCAAGGACGCCGCCGCCGACCTCCTCGGCGTCGCGGCGGCCGCGCTCGTCCTCGTCGTCCTCCGCCGCGTCGGGCGGCGGCGCCGTGACAGGAAGGCACGCGAGGACGAGGCCCGCGACGGCGGCATCTCCATGGCGTGACGACATGCTGACAGCGAAAGAAAGAGCACGTCTGCTTCGATCCATTAGGTTTCGGATCTTTGCGAAGCAGTGTAGCAGAGCCGGCTGCCTGTTCATTATGGTCTCCAACTCGGCGTTTCGGATCTTTGTAATTTGACCGAAAAAGGAACAAGTTTTGCTTCATCTCGTTGGTTCCTTGCTGCCGCCGTTGTGCAAATGTAAAACACGTTTGTTTCATTTGGATTTATAGTCACC
This sequence comes from Neostapfia colusana, assembly GCA_030760725.1. Taxonomy (NCBI): domain Eukaryota; kingdom Viridiplantae; phylum Streptophyta; class Magnoliopsida; order Poales; family Poaceae; genus Neostapfia; species Neostapfia colusana. The sequence continues at coordinate 54,387,542 of JASWHV010000020.1, forward strand.
AAAATCCTCAAGCTGAATTCGCTTCCAACGTTATTTAAAATGAAACGGATGGGGTATCGATTTGGATCACCATATTATAGGTGTCGGAGTCAATCCAAGGGCCTGCCGGAGTTGAACGACGATAGAGCCGATGCAAAACAAGCATCCAACTCTTTTAGCTGACTCGAGAAAACAACATATAGTATCACGCGAAGACGGTGAACAGCTGAGTATTTTACCCAAGTACAACATACAGCGGAATAGCTCGGTTTGTCTTGCAAGATGGCTCTGCAAGTTACATGACCCACATGATGAAATTGAAATGGTTTCATTTACACAGTGTTGAATAAAATTTCTAACTTGTTGAATTAGGTCCACAAAATGTTGAAACAAGTATTCAATTTTTTAATTCAAATAAAGCAAGAATTGTGGGAGCGATAACTAATGTAATAACTACTGCAGATCAGAAAAGAATAAAAACGTGAATAGAAAAAAAACTTACTTGACTTTACTGGACCGTGCTTCTGTTGTTACTGAGCCGTTTCATGGGCTGTTCCATTTTATGCGCTCAAGCTCGCGGTTTCTTCTACGTGGGCCGACCCGATTCACGTTGGGCCGTTGTCGATGTGAAAACTATTTCCGCACGCTTGACAAACAGGAGGTCCCGCCGCGCCCACCCGCCACCCCGACCGAACCCTAGCCCACGCCGCCGGCACCTTCCCCTCGCTGCCGAGGCCTGCAGCCAGTTTCCGTCGGGACGGTGGAGGCACCGCAGCAAGGACAGTGGAGGCAGGCACCTAACAGCGTCTCGGTCTCGTGCGGCCAGCGCCTCCTCCTCCAGGTGAGACAGAGAGCCGAGCTCTCCCCCCTCCATCATCTAGAGAATCCTCCTCCTTCCTTCTGTAGTTGGCATTTAGGCTGGACGTAGCGGTGATAGGTCGATCCCTGCGCGAGGGAGAGGGCGAAGGCGGCAACATTTCATTCCAATCGGAGATGGTATGGGGATTTTTTTTCAGAGTTTAATGATGGTATGGGCCTATGGGGATTGGGAGGGCAGTTTTCATCTGTCGGAGGAGAGGGGAGGAGAGGGGTCTCTATACTGACGTCAGGTAGGGCGTTGCCCTGCCTCGCCCTATTATTCGGTCCGCCTCTGACTAGAGTAGTGAACCAGCTTTGGCGGCCGCAATGAGTATCTCAGGCAACAACACCGGTGAAGGTTCCGACGGCGAGGAGGAGGTCTACATCAACGAGGAGGACATCATCCACGAGGTTACCATCGACGATGAAGGTGCTTTCCTTTTACTGCTAGCCTAAGTTCCCTTTACCTCCTGCTTGCTCGCTGCTTATTTACTGCCGCGGCCTGCCTTGTTCAGATCTTCCCGACCGCGATGAGGATGATGATGACGGTGACGGGATGGGTACGGTGGCGAGTGTCATTCTTTCTTTCCTGTACAGGATCATGGTTCCTTTTTCAGTTCTGGATATTTCATTTGCTCGGCGGGCAGAGGACCAATCTCATGGTTACTGTTCCTCTAATCATTCCTTATTTATTACTGTTACAGTTGATGAAGAGAACGATGACTCTACATATGCATTCCATGGTCATAAAGGCAAGTTCGTACACAACGATAAATGGAATTACAATTTCTTGTAGAGCCGATCAACTTATTTCTTTGTTTGTGTAACTATCGTGCATGTTCTTTAGCCTGTGCTTGCAAAATCAGACAATAGAATATTTTGTTTCCTCCCTTAATCCTACTTATTACTCTTTCTTTTCTGTTTACAGATGAGGTCTATGCTGTTGCTTGCAGTCCCACAGATGCATCACTTGTGGCTTCTGGAGGCAAAGATGATAGAGGATTCCTGTGGAGGATTGGTTCAACAGGGGGTGTTTTGGAGCTGACCGGTATTCCTGTTCTTGCCTTTTTGCTTTATTTCGTATCAGTAATTCATGGGAAATCTCTGCTCAGCATAAGCTCCGATATCTCTGCAAATGTGCCCTTCCATTTCTTTTTATCTCTGCAAAAATATACTCATGATTCCTGTGAATCCATTTATACAGTGTATGCACAAATAACTGTGCACCACATTTTTATCCCTCATGTAAATTAATGATGTCACTCTCTTTGTTTAGGATCCATAATTTGACATAAAAGCTAGTTCTTGGCCATCTCAGCAATGGCGTGACAACATCTATATGTTTTTTTTATATGTTGCAGCATAGAAGTTTGTGAATTATCCATTCTCTAGGGATTATATCTTTTTGCGATATTATATGTTTTTTCACATGTTTGTTGGCCCCTGTTTCTGTTCCATTCTCGGAATTGTTGGTTTATGCTTGGATTTGAATCCAGAAAACTTATGCATTAGTTGTTGCTAACACAGGACACAGCGACACTGTTGGTACAATAGCTTTCAGTTCTGACGGAAATCTATTGGCATGTGGAAGTTTTGATGGGCAGATAAATGTGTGGAATACATCTACACAAACTCTTCAGGGAACTCTTGAAGGCTCTGGATCAGGTTTCGAGGTGAGATGTTTCTGGTACTTTTCACTCATGTAATGAACTTGTTCACATTGTGAAACCCTTGTTTTCTCATCACAAAATACATCATGACATGATGATTTGTAGTGGCTTAAATGGCACCCACGAGGACATTTGGTAATCGCCGGATCAGAAGACTGTAATGTATGGATGTGGAATGCTGATCATAGCGCCATTCTGAATACCTTTGTTGGTCATAGCAGCGCCGTGACGTGCGGCGATTTCACTCCAGATGGTAATTATAGTTCCTGATTATTTTATTTTCTTATCATGATATTGTGATGGGTTGCATATGTAGTTGGGTCCATTAACTGGTCGACGGAATAAATTGTGACCTTAGTTATACAGTGTAGTTATATAAGTGCTCTGGAATTACATGTTTCATTTAAGGTAAACTTATTTGTACTGGATCGGATGATGCAACATTGAGGATATGGGATCCAAAAACTGCACAAAGCAGACATGTCATTCGAGGTACCATATAATTATTTTAGTATCTTCTCAGTCAACCATGCACGTCAACATTTAATCATTTGTCCCCTGTTACAGGCTATGGCTATCACACTGATGGATTGACATGCTTATCAGTAACTTTGGACTCTCAAACGATTGTTAGTGGCTCAAAGGATAACTCTGTGCACATTGTGAATGTAAACTCGGGCCAGGTAGGTGGAATACTATAATTCAATACAGTATTCTTCTATTGTTTCCTTGCAGCCTTCGAGACTGGAATGGAAGATGTATAATTGTCATAGAGCTGATGAGTTCTTGGTTTCAGAGGCTGTTGTTTGTCAGTACTAACTGGGTCTAATAAGCACTAACATACGTTTTGCAGGTCGTTGGTTCATTAATTGGTCACACCAATTCTGTTGAGTGCATTGGCATCTCACCAAGGTATTGATCTAACATTGTGTTGTTTGTGCAGCGCACGTCTCATTACTTGGTTACGTGAATGCACGTGGCTCATGTCTGTCTGCAGTTACAACTGGGTGGCTACGGGGAGCATTGATCAAAAGCTCATCATCTGGGACCTTGGTCGTCAATCAAGTCGATGCACTTGCGAGCACGATGTGAGTCATTTGCCTTCTCCCTGGTTGCTCTCATTTCATCCATTTTTTCTTGGTTCGTTGTCATCGTGGTGAAATGATCATTGTAGGAGGGCGTGACATGCCTGGCATGGCTGGGTTCGTCAAGGTACGTGGCGTCAGGATGCATCGACGGCAAGGTGCGGATCTGGGACAGCCTCTCCGGTGACTGTGTCAGGACCTTCAGCGGGCACGCGGATGTTGTTCAGTCACTTGCCGTGTCTGCCGATGGCAACTCCGTCGTCGCCGTCTCGTCTGATGGCTCCGCCCGTGTGTTTGACATCTCCATGTTCAAGTAAGAGCCTCCAATCGATCCTATGCAGGACAGGCAAGCAGTATAGGTGTGCGTGTGTTTGTCTACTCTTTAATGGAGGACCTAATCCTGCTGTGTACGGTCACAAACCTACATAAACTTGTAACGTATGGCCTTGAGGGAAACTTGTAATCTTGCTCTATCATCTTATCAGTCATTGAATGCGCTTCTTGGTGAATGTAAATTCTCTCTCCTCTCTGTAGTCAATAAAAAGTAGTGGGGCTGAAGAGAACGCCATTTGAGCTAGATCGAGATCTCTAGGGGTGAAAAACGGATGATAATTTTCCGAATCATCTGAAACTGTTTCTGAAAGTTTCTGAACTGTTTTATGTTTTAGTCGGTAATTTTTGGAAATGGGTCGAAAATTGGAAATTAAAATTCGGAAATCGGAACGGAAATGATTTGGCCAGATTTTCGACCGAATTGTAGGAATTTTGAATTTGTTCGGAAATTTCCGAACAATTTCTGATTAATTTCTGACTATGCCTAATTAGCTTGGCCCATTTATAGCCCAACCCAGCGGCCACCGGCCCACCGCGCCTAGGTCAGCCCCAGCGCTCCAGCCTCCAGTAGTCCAGTGCAGTCGGTCGATGCCAACCGCCTGCCCGAGTGCCTGACTCCCTCCCGCAGCCGCAGTCCCTGAGTCTCGATCCGCCGCCCCCGCCCGCGTGTGGCGTGCCGATCTGCGCGGCTCGGCGCCTCGGTGTTGCGCGCCTGCGCCTGTGCCAGGCCGCCACCGGCCCACCGCCAGCCGCGTGCCCGGTGCCCCGTGCCTGCCTCCGCCTCCAAGCTCCAGCTGGACCAGCTCCAGTCGCTCGCCTCCCTCCAGTGCCAGGTCGTCCGCCTCCACGCTCCACCGGCAGCGCGGCCAGCGCTAGGCCTCTTCGGCTCTTCCCGCCTCCACGCTCTGACGCTCCACCGCCACTCCGCCAGCACCAGGCGCAGGCCTCTGCCCGCTGGGCCGCTGGCCTCTGCTCTAGTGCTCTGCCCTGTGCCAAGTCTGCCCGAAGTCCAAAGGCCCTTTGCTGTTTGCCCGCAGGCCACATCCAGCAGGCAGCAGCCAGCCAGCCACCTCCTGTATCCGATCCGGTGATGGCGCCAACCGGAGAGAAGTCTACTTCCAACCGGACCACCCCCACCCCCACGAATCGTTTGTTGTTCTTGGAGCCGCCTCCACCATCTGTGGCTGTGGATGCTCGAATTACAGGTACTAGTTCACATGAATATTCTGTTTATAGAATTATAGTTTGTTCTTAGTTCAGGTGTATACATGTGTTCACCAATTCAAATGAGGGTACATGGTTTGTTCATAATCATGTGTTGACACTGAAGTATTGCTCCATCGTCCATCGATTTACTATTTTGTTATGTGTAGGCATATCTAGTGGCACTGGCAGTACCAATGAACAACCTTGCATAAATCCAGCATCTAGTACCAATGAACAACCTGCTCATCAAGAACAAGTTGTTGATAGTGATGATGATAATGAACATGATGCAAAGAGACGTAAGAAGAGAACGTCAGCTGTGTGGCAGTATTACACTAAGGAAAAAAAAGACTATCATGGTTAATGGCAAGAAGTACATTGAGAGATGGGCATTTTGCAATTTTCCAAAATGCAAAGCAAAGTATAGATGTGAGAGTAATAAGGGAACAACAGGATTTTGGACCCACCTTAGAACTGCCCATAGTGTGGTCAAAGGTCAACAACAACTAGCAGCTCGAAAGGATAATGAGAAAGACATAAATTATGTTGAACCTTACAGGTATGATCTAGAAGTCAGCACAAAAAAATTTATTTAGCGATCATAATGCATGAGTATCCTTTCAACATAGTTGAGCATGAGTATCTTGTTGACTTCATCAAATCCTTGCGTCCTAGCTTTCCTATTAAATCTAGGATCACTATTAGGAAGATATCATGGAACTGTTCTTTGAAGAAAAGAATAAGTTATATGCATACTTGAAGACTTTTAAGTGTCGATTTAGCACAACTATGGATATGTGGACTTCAAATCAAAACAAAGGATATATGTGTGTCACGGCCCACTGGATAGATGATGATTGGCATATTCAAAAGAGGATTATTGATTTCTTTCATGTGGAAGGGCGACACACAGGGGAAAAGTTATATGTATCCTTTACGGAATGTATGGTTAGATGGGGGCTTGAGAAGAAACTATTTTCATTGACTTTGGATAATGCATCTGCAAACGAGGTAGCAGTTCGAGATGTAATTAACGATCTGAAGACAAGTGTTGATGCTTTTTTGGTTTGTGACAGTGCTTTTTTTTCATGTGTGGTGTGCTAATCACATTCTAAATTTAGTTTCTAAAGATGGACTAAGTGTAATCTCTCATACAATTGAGAATATTAAATCATTAGTATTAGTTGTGAAGGGGTCTCCACAACAATGGGAGGAACTAATGAAGCATGCAAGAGAGTGTGGTTTACAGACAAGTAAGGTATCTCTCTTGATGTCTCAACAAGGTGGAATTCAACTTTTTTGATGTTAAGTGATGCTATATATTACAAGGTGCAATTGTAATACTTATTTATGTACTAGTAACTAGATTATGCCTTATTCTTTTATATTTATTAATTGCTTATTGTCTTATTTGTAGGATGCTTTTATGAGGCTTAACACTGCTGACCGATGAAGATATGAGCACATATCTCCGTCTCCTGCTGAGTGGAACAAGGGCAGAACATTGTGTCATGCCTTGAAGAAATTTTATGATCTAACTAAACTTTTATCTGGCACTTTGTATCCGACCGCCAACTTGTTTTACAAGAGTTTTTATGAGATTAGAACTCTGCTTACTGAATGGTCTACTCATGAAGATACCACTATTTGTGAAATGGCCATTGCTATGAAGAAAAAATTTGAAAAGTATTGAAAGAAAACAAATGTTGCTCTTGCGGTAGCAAGCTTTCTTGATCCAAGGTATGTTTATGTCATAATTTGTCTTAATACTTGATTGCTAAAATGAGAAATACCTTCTTCCATTATAAGGTAAAAAAAAACTAATAGAGTTCTACACGAGGAAATTCTATGGTGATGTGTTGTATCATGCTAAAGTTGAGGAATTTGTTAGTGTGTTGAGGCAAATTTATCAATTTTATGTTGCACTAGCACATGCAAAGAAGACACCAGAACCTAGTACAACTAAGTCATCTGATTTATATTTGGACATGGACAATGGAGATAATGAGTTGGAACAATTTTTATATGAGTCATGTTCCTCTGAGGTAGAGAGCTCAAATGACTTGAAAAAGTACATGGTTGAACCATTTTTTAAGCATACTGGACAATTTGATGTTTTATCATGGTGGAAGAATCAAGGAAAGGAATATCCAATTCTTTCACAAATGGCTCGTGATGTTTTGGCCATACAAGTGTCAACAGTCGCTTCAGAATCTGTTCTTAGTGTTGGTGGGCGCGTGGTTGATCCATATCGTAGTAATCTTGATCTTGAGATGGTAAAAACTTTGATTTGTACCAAAAATTGGGTTGCTGCAGCAAAAAAGGTAGCAATTTCATTAATGTGTAGTTTTACATGTATTTCTTACTTGTTTTAACTTATCCACTATTGTTTTTTTATTATAAAAGTGTTGCTTCAATTGTTGCTGATCTTGAGGTTATGGAGGCTATGACTAACATGGCATTTTAGGTTTGGTTGTTGTAATAAAATATAAAATATTCTTCTATTTTAAGAAATACTAGAGAAAATGGCAATCTAATTGTTTCATTTATCCTTTTGTTTTGTTCTTGAAGGATGAGGACTTAGAAAGTGATCCAGATGTGATGGATGAAAGTGAGGAGCTAGGTGGTTAATATTATTTTTAATTATTTTTGTGATCGTGATATGGATGTATGACACTATTTTATTTTTAGTGAACTTTATTGTATGTGCTACATATGGATGAGGGTGCAGATCATGAATGATTATATTTTACTTGCATTACTTATTATTATTATTTTGTTATGGTTACTAGAGTGAAGTTAGGGTGTTATTTCTGGAAGAACAAATCGTCACCGTTCCGATATAGATAGGTTTCCGGTCTGATATATTCGTTTCCGATATTTCTGAAATTTCCGATATCATATCCGTTTCCGATGGTACCGATTCCGACTCCGTTTCCAAAAATTATATATGAAAATAAAAACGATTTAACTAATTTTCCGACCGTTTCGGACCGATCTCACGGCAGTGTCCCAAGCGGCAGCACCGATCAGTTACCACACTAGTATCAGGCCTGGACGCTAAACAGCTCAAGGCCCAATCAGCGCTCTGCTGCAGCCCACGGCCCATCCAGCTTGCCAAGTCCTCCAGTGGAAGTGTGCCGACCGTCGGAAACCAAGCCCACCACACCATGGCGCTGCTCGCCAACTCCGTCTCCCTCTCCCACACCGTGGTGAGGCTGGGGCCCCTTCCAGTCGAATAGAACAGAGGAACAAGGGGTCCCTGTTGGTTTCTCCCCCATCCGCGCGCAGCGAGCGACACACGGGCAATCCCGAATCCCCCGATTCCCAAAGCAACCGGATCGAAGGCGAAGGCACGACAGCAGCAGCCAACAGCCCTCGCCGGCTGGCTGGCCCGGTCGCGGGCAGGAGGAGATGGGCTCGTGCTGCTGCCGGTGCCTGGAGCTTCTGTGCTCCGTCCTCCTCCCACCCCTCGGCGTCTGCCTGCGCCACGGCTGCTGCTCCGTCAGTCCCGCCACGCCCGCCCGCCCGGCTCCTCTCCTCCCAGCTCCTCTCCCTCTAACCCGCCGGTTCATTCCTTGAAGCAGCTGGAGTTCTGGATCAGCGTGGCGCTCACCGTCCTCGGCTACCTCCCCGGCGTCCTCTACGCCGTCTACGTCATCCTCTCCGTGGACCCTCGCCGCCGCGACCCCGACGACGACTACGTCTACGTCGCCTGACCGCGGTGGATATCTGCTCTGCGGCCCGTGCCTCCCCTCCCCTCGCCGCGTGGGTAACTGCTCATCCGTCTTGGGTTAGTAGGATGAACTCGAGCCTTTTTCATGCCCCAGGTAAACCGGTGTGTCCTTAATCTGACGATTTGATCTACGGTTAACCGGATCAACATGCGCTCGTGTGGGTTATATGCAGTTAATTGGGGATAATTCGGTGCTTGTGTTGTTTGTGCTTCAAAATTGGCTTGTTCGAGCTTGGCTATGGCTCTCAATCTTAAACAGTTGAAAATTGATGTTATCTAGGGAAGCTCTGATGTTTTCTACCATCAGATCATCTGGATGCCACAGGTATACTCTGTCAGTGACAGTATCATGGTGTGCAATAAACTCAGAGTATCTCTGTCCATATTTCTGTGGTTGAGCACGTCGGTTGTGGGAACAGATTGCCGTGCCAATCTCCCCAGGAATACGCGTATCTTGGAAGGTACCTGAACTAACTGTCCAGATTGCACTCGTCATTTTCACGGGCCTTGAAACCTGGCTTGCCCGCTGTTTCTGCTCTCCAGCCACGGCGATCTCCTCCTGTCACAGCGCTGAACAAGCATCCGGTTGGCGGAGCGGACCGAGCGGTGGTGCAAAACAAATTGCGTTCGGGCCCAACCCAACGGGCCTAGCCCAGTACGAGCGGCCCGAATTTGGATAACGGGCGACCAGTACAGGACAGGCTCGTGATGGCCGCACTCTGCCCTGCGTAGCTGAAACCGAAGTCGTAGCTCTCGACTCCCCAGCAGGCATGCTCTGAAACTTGAAACGCGACAGTTTCTCTTTCTCACAGGTCATGAAGGGATTCAACAGCAGATGTGGGTGGAGAACGACGTGGCCGTGAGACCACCACAATTTTTCTCGAGATAATCCGGAATATAACAGCCGGTGCAAGTTGCCAAACAGCAGACGACCGATCACCACCACCCTCCGACCCGTAACTCCTGAGCTTGGCCGCGCTCGTAGCCCCTGTAGGCTGTAGCCAGCTAGGCTTCCTCCGCAGGCGACAAGCCAGGCCACCCCTCTCGATCTAATCGACCTACCCTATCTAGATCCCTACACACGTTTCTTCTAAACAATCGCACCCGTCTGCTGGTGGTGCCGTGACCTTTGTGGACAACAGCCGTAGAGTCTAGTATCTAGCTTTAATTCACGCCCTAATCTATACGTTTTGTACTACTAGCCATACGGACGAGTGCTAGCTCTGTCACTCCATTATCACTTGGCTGTTTGGATGGATACCGCAGCTCGCCTCGCCGCGAGTTGGGCGTGCCGCGCTCGGTTAGACTTCTGTTTGTTTCACTTCCGAGCCCCGGCGAGCCACAAGAAGTCTATAGCAGCCGTCGTGCGCGTAGCCGCAGCGTTTCCTGACTAAGGTGTGGCAAACAAATCGAAAAAAAGGCTTCTTATATTAGTTAATTGTATTCAGTCGTGTAGAAAAAGTTATATATTATTACCGGCTAATTCAGTCTTTCATTTGATACCATGAGATGATCTTGTTATCATGATGGATAGCGTCTTTACACGTTCAGTTACGTATTGTACTTGAAATCGGATACTTTGTCTTTTCCTTTCCTTCGTGTCGTTGCATCAAGACACCTGGCTTGACAAAGTGGCGCGCCAGTTTTCCTCGTCAGGCCAGGTAAAAGTTTCTCCATTATTATTTCTTACCGTTGCTGTCATCCTTAGGAACTCCATTGAATCTACTCGCTTTCACGATGGTTTTGCACCGTACCACCATCATCTCGCACTCATGAAAACAATGCTCGTATCGACTTCACGTACGATGGTAGATCACATGAGATCTTATCTTCTTCGTTCTTCCTTTCCAAGCATGACCATGAACAGTGTAAGTGGTGCAACAGAGTTATATATACACAGGCCAAGGCTTTTTTTTTTCTTTGAGAAAAGTATATAATAAACAACGTTGTTTGTGCTTTCTGTCCCGAGCAAAACTTTATCAGCTAAATAAATAATCAATAAGGTCGCATTAGCTCGAGCCAAATCCCATATTTTCCTCGTTTTATCAGATCACGGACATATCAGAATGAGACCAGATCCGTAAAAGTCATGGCCTCTGACGTTGTTGACACGGAAAGGCAAAGGCAGGAGAGATGCAAAGCATCCACAGCAACATCAGAACACGTTTTTCTTTTTGCCAAAGGAAATCCAAACATCTATAGTAGTAAGAAACCAAAGAAATCAGTTGTTCAAGAAAAAAAATAAAATAGTACTGCAAGAGTGAGCTGAGTGGCAAGAAAGTTAAGGGAGAGACCTTACCCAACGACAGGAACAAGGAGAAGCGGACAAAAGCTTTCATCAAAAGCGGCGAGCACTTTTTTGGTGAATTCCTCGCGACGCGAGTGACAGAAGCTGGCGACTGCCGCGGCGTCAGCAGCCGGGGCGGCGCTTTGGAGGAGGAACCAGCAGCGCTGCCCCTGCCTGCTAGTAGGTTTTGCGAAGGGTAGGGCGCTCTTTTTGTCTCGTGCAGGAGTGGCAGCCCCTGCGCTAATGCGCCCGAAAAGGGAGGAGGCAAGCAAAGGCGGGCTAGCGCCGGTAGCAGGAATCGGCGAGCACCGAGCGAAGATGGATCGTGGACAACCTTTTCCTAGTCTACTTCATAAACAAGTACTACTCATCTGTTTCAAAATGTAAGTTTTTGTAGGTATAGGGAGTAATCAGCTACTCAGGGGAGTATTATATTACTCGATGAGCTAGCAGGGTGTTTGTACATGCATGAGTCGGTTGCTAACAACTGAATGATCTGCCACGAGGCGTTTGGTTTAGAGAGGATCACATGTCCAAGTAGTTACCTCATCCTTAATGTGTATTGACTTTCATGTATAAATACATTTATCTATATCTGCAACTTAAAAGACAAATAATCACTACAGAATAGTGTAGTGATGTCCATCAGATTACCTGAAGCCGTCTCAAGATTGCCACGCATGGACGACCATGGGTACTGGTAAAATGGTAATCACATGTAGATGATGAATCTAATAATATAAGTTATGATTTATTCAACTGACTATCTAAAAACTATCCTTGATCAAAGTTGGAACGGTAAAAGTAAAAACTGTCAATTATTCGGAAACAGGGGTCTGTACTACTCGTATCCGCGCAGCGCGTTGGCACGAGGTGTTGGAGCCGGCGCGTGTCGCCGTGTGCGTCGCCATGGCGCTGCGGCAGAGCGCACCGAGCAAAAGCTCGTCACAGCGTCGGGCGGCGCGAGCGGCAGCGGCTAATAGGAAAGTTGCTTCCGCTTTCCGCTTGATCGATCGATCGATCGCGACGTCAAAGATCAGGCGACCAGCAAGCAGAGAAAGCACGCTCGCGACGGCGTCGTCGTCCTCGTCAGCGTGTCAGGCCTTGCCTGCCTGCCTGCCTGGCGCGCCAAGATTCGTGTTCGTACGCGGGCAGGCAGACGCAGGCGCGCCGAGCAAGAAGGGGGGGGGGGAGGGGGAGGAAGCAGACGACGAAGAACAGTTTGGCCGCGCATGCATGGCATGGCGAGCACTGGCACGGGCACGGGCGCATGGCATGAGCCGCGGCAGGCCTCGCGTCTCGCGAGGCCGCGGCCAGCCGAGCCAGAGCGGCGTGCTCTGCTCTGCTCGCCTCTGTGCGCGACGGAGTGAGCGCATCGCATCTCTGGCGTGCGTCACGGTTGCCAGTAGCCGCTCCCTCTGGCCGCACAGTGCGCGCGCATGGCGTCTGGTCTGGCGCGCGACCTCAAAAGCTTCGCCTGCGCAAGCGAGCAGGCAGGCAGCAGCAGCGGCTCGTCGTCTCAGTGGCGAGCAGCGGCCGGACCCCTGGGTACTCCGACCAGAAGCGCGCACGTGATATTCCGTTGCGAGAATATATCCTGGTTAGAAGACGCATGATCTCGGGGAGAGGCCGGGACACCGCTGCCCGAGGTAAGGACTGGCATGTCCTTTGCGTATGTAACGTTGTACCCCCTCTGCAGCCTCGTCGAATTTCTTGTTCCTGTTGAATGTTCAGGTTAACGACTGTTAAATCTATAACTAGAGCAGTGGGGAGTTGTCGATACATGAACAGAAGCAGTGTACAGGTGTTTTTTTGCATCTTTTTTCTGTCAACTACAAACCAAAAAATAAAAAAGATGAACACAGCACGACGAAAAAAAGGTTCTGGAGACCACACTAACCGACAGAGTACATGTAGGCAGAGGCCACCCCATGCCACCACGCGAGAACTCATCGACACACTTTACGAAAGAGGGGGACACGGAAAAGCTCTGCTGCTGCTGCTGCTGCTGTAGTTGGGCAAGCCGTGGTGGTCCAGGGACTCCAGACGCCTAATCCCGTGTTTGACTGCGTTAACGAGCCTAGCCTAAGGTGAGCTGAGGACCGATGTCCCCTCCCCTGCTGGGAATGGATGGTCCGTCCCCTCGCCTTGGCAGCAGCGACAATCATTTGCAGGCGGCTGCGACCATGGATCAACGGGAAGAACTACTACTACTAGAGACGATCGTCACCACCATCATCATTAGATTAGAGCTCTCGTTGGAGCTGTGGTCCAGGGCAAATCACTGCACCGGATTCTTCCAACTCTTTGATTAGCCTAAGCCGACAGTAGAGATTAGCTAGCCGACTAGTATAATCTAGTCCCAGTGGTGTATTTTATTTGTTGTTGTTGTTGTTTCCGAGGTCCCGCATAAGCAACAAACGAATGAAATAGGATGCCACGTAAGCAAGAAACATTCATTTGCTGTTTCTAAGGTTGCAAGCTCGAGTCTCAATCTCGTTAAGTATTTTTAATGACGTGACGAGAAATTAGTAAGAAGAACACGCGACGGGTTTCGTTCAAGATGAAACAATGTCTACACCGTTTTCAACACGGCTTATGTCTTACATATGTTCTATAAAAACAACGAAACTAAAATCTTGCATTATATAAGGTACTCTATCCATCAGATATTTGACTTATTGATTACATATCAGCTTTGAAAACAATAAAATAAATTTATCCATTATGACTAGCCTAAGCCTATGTGGACAGACACATGGTGCTGCATGGCCATTTCCTTGGATGCTGCTACTGCTACCCAGTCGTCTGGATAATTCTCTTTTCGAGTACTTTGATCGAGCGAGGGAATCGTACGTACGTGCGTGTCGGTATGCGTATGTGCGGCCACCAGCTGGCCATATTCGATTAGATCATAGCTAGCGGCTCGTCGGCGCGTCGCGGAAAAGATCCGGGGAGATCTGTAGGGTGATCAACGCTGCTTGTACGTACGTGGAACAGCATGCTCGTTAATCATGAGCTTCACGTCCCCCCGTTTTGGACTAATCCGCTCTTTCGTCCCGTTCTATGACCACGGGCTCACTGTTTAGGCCCCTTTTATAATTTATTAGTGATAATGACTCGGAACATGCGTCAACGAGGAGTCCTGCACAATCTGTGGTGAATCTTGGAAAAAATTCCACGACACATGGCCACATAAACACAAGGTGGTGCCACAAACAAACTAGCCAAAAATTTAGTTTTTTTTTCATGACACGCTGCAGAAGCAAACACTCATATACACGCACATAGATTCTGATGAGCACACAAATGTACAGTACGTTATACTCTTATGATGAGGTGCTAAGACAGTCTTGAGAGTTATAAGTTACCATTTGTTCACAGTGAGTAGTGAAATTTCTTACGGTTGTGGTGGAATCTACCGTACGTTCTGGGTCCCAAGTCCGCACTCAATATGAATACTGCATTTATTGATAATTATTATGACTACGTGAACCTCAATATCAAATTGATACAGTTTGTTGAAGGTGTTCATAGAGTTAGCATATGTTTGCGTGTTTATAAGGATGAGAAAAATAACGTATTGTTATACAACTAAAAGAATACGGATTCGTAAATAATACAACACTTGACCAGGATGCGGTGGGTAGGTTTGCAAGAATTTTTGTTGTTTGAACAATGACTCAGTTTAGTTCTTCTCCTCAGGGCATTCATTTCATGGGTGCTTTTGCTGTGTTATCTTAGGACTACAAGGTCACACGCAACGAAACGCAACGCATGCCGATATATACACGAACACGTCTACATATATTACTAGTATTTGACTAGGAGTACTATGCACGTATCAAGTAGTATGCATCATGCACGCGGCCCTGTAGGCTGCAGAGCTCCATGATTACCCGCGATTGCGCGATCCGAAAAGAGATTCGGCGAGCCCCCCACTGTGGAGGACACGCCGCTCCCTACTTGGTTTTCAGCCGGTCTCGTCTGCCGGTGGATCCGCGACCCGGCCAACATCAACCATAACACACTGGGGGGCTTAATCTCAACATACATTCCCCTTGATCCCAGCTTTTCGTCCAACATCACGAAAGTTTCAGTGAGGAAGCGACGCTGACGGCGACGCCTTGTAATCGGAGCATTTATATGCAAACCCATCCCAGTTCATCACCTTCCTAATTACCGTCACCCATTCCCGCACAAATCTCAAAACATCATTTTTTTTCTGAGATATGATCGTTGTCGAGCTGAGCCGAGGAAACTGATGGGTTTGTTTTCACCAGTGTCACTTTAAAATTTGTAGGTGGCAGGAAAACGATGCACTGAGATAGGTCTGCATCACCCCTACGTAGGATTTGGCTTCCTGTACATGCCAACATCTAAGGGGAAAAAAGAAGAAGGGGGAAGCCAGAACAGAATACAGAAGCGGAGTGGAAGGGACACGGGGACCCCGTTCAAATTGTGTTTCTTCGTGTTCGGGACGTGAACTGCAAAGGAAGGCGGCCCCGCACGCCGCACGCGTCCTCCTGCACGACACGGCCGCGCTCCTGCTGCTCCTTGCACGCACTGGCCATGGCGGCCGGCGTTGCTGCTGCCGCTACGGCCGGGCCCGGGCCAGCCCCTTTGTCTCGACGAGACGGCGACCCCAGTCTCCGGTTCCCGAGCAACGTCTGCAGCTTTTCCTTCGAGTCCATTTACCACTCGTTTTCCCCCGTTTGCATCAACACCTACTGTGCCTGTAACAGTAGCAGCCGCAGCTTTGCACAGAGGCTAGTAGTATTGAAGGCTGCCGGCCGGCGAGCTACGGTACTATTCCAGCGTCGAACCACATGGAGAGGAACAGCTACGAGGTCCGCATGAGATCCCTGTTCGTGGGGCCCCATGTCAACGAAACGGCGAGCGGAATGTCAGTCCCTCCCATCCAACCGGCGCTGCTGGAGCGCGAGACTTTGCGTTGACTCGGTTGACCTGACCCTTCTGTCCGTTGTACACTTGTTGGCCTTCTTTTCTGTACTTGGGCAGTTCAAACTCACGCAACACGGTGTACTGGCAACTATGGTAGAAACCTTCAGTTAGGACAAATTCGATTGATTTCTTGCATTAGCTGATTCTTTGGTCTGTTTGATCGTGACGCGCGGTTGTACTTCTAACTTATCATGATCCTCTAACGCTGATCACACTGAACTTTCAACCCGGTTCGTTGCAGACAACCACTATAAACTGCAGAGTAATGCAATATCAAACCATTCCCGTACGTAGTGACATCGATGAGGGTCAGCATGAAGCAGTAAAGAGACACGAGTAAATGCCACCACCCTCTTCCCACCAAACAACCCCATTCGCCACTCTCTCTTCTCTTCTCTCTCCCTGCTGCTCCCGTGTGCGTTTCTTGGGACTACGGCCTGGTGGTGGCTGCTGGCCTGGTCTCCACTGTTCCCTGAACAGAGCAACGAAAGAACCGGAGGCACAAGGCAGGCAGGCAGGCAGGAGGCGTGAAATGCAAGCAAGGAACACGCCGCGCTGAAGCCGCAGAGAAGGTTGTCGCTGCGAAGCAGCACAAGCACTCGCGAGAGAGACGGACAGAGAGAGGGAGGGAGTGGATTGCTTTCGTTTCCACCATGAAGTTCATGAAGCTCGGCTCCAAGCCGGACGCCTTCCAGAGCGACGGCGGCGACTCCAGGTGAGCCGTTCTCCTCTCCTCCCTTCGCCATTTTCGATCAGTGTTTCGTCCTACTTCTTCGCCGGCATGATCCGGCGCATGTCCCTTGTTGCGCTCCTGTTATGCATCACAGAAATTTCTTGCGCTCGTTTCAAAGAGCAAAGTAGAACGCGCTGTTTTCTCGTTTCTATGTTTCGGAAGGAACCTGAATACCACAATGTCATATAGTTTGGGGGGCAATGCCAACTGCCAAGCATGTTTCTGACTTGGTAGTTCCTACACCACAGATGATGTTTTCTTGTTTTTTTGCCTCTTTTATGCCTGCAGTCTGCAGACACAATGCATTGTTACTATCTTAGAAAAGCTTGGATTTGGAAGTGTAAATCTTCCACTTCAAGAACCTGTGCGAGCTCTCGATTTGTTCTAAAACGGAAATATTTTCTTCGTTTGCGGAAACTGTTATACTATGATCATTTTTCGATGTGGGGCTGCTACTGCTCGAGTGCCCGTGAGCTACGCGGGTAATCATTTGGCCACGATTCCCACCCTTTTGCATCCAAAAGTGCCCTTTCTGGCTGTACAAACAAAACATAGTTGTAGTTGTGGTGATAGGACCATAAGATTCTACTATTTTAACTGGTTGACTGGTTGTTGCGATAAGGATCATGATGTTCTCTTTCTTGCTTGAAGCTCTTTTAAATCATAGTCCACGCTTGCTCAATGTTCTTCCACTTTCCCTCAAACTTTATGGGAATGGCCAGTACTACTGATCTTCTCAGCTGAAAAGGCTTGTCTTAGTTCCTGTTAAAGTGTATCTGTATTTCTGACCTGAATACGAGTACTCAGCCAGAACGAGATGTTCGTTCGAGATCTGTTGTCCGAACTACTATGAATGTTTTACTTGTTTTTCCCGAAAGAATGATTTACCTGTTATGTTGTGCTCTGTTGCTTAGGAGTTTCTACCTCTAAATTTTAACCAGCTAGAACTTGCTTTGCTTTGTTTTGACAAGTGCCTCCACATTCTGTTGTGTGGCCACAATGGTCATGAATGCTCACCATGTGACGTGAAAATAGTTTCAGCTGCCAAAACGTTTCTTGTTTTGCTTACCTTAAAGTGCATCTTCATTTACATTTATATGAAGCTCTGAACAATCTAATCTCGTATTCTCTCACGCAGATATGTGCTGTCCGACCTGCCGTCGGACATCGTTGTTCATGTGGACGAAGCAAGGTTCTACCTGCACAAGGTAATGCCGTACCATTTCAGTCATTTGTGAACCAAACTACTAGATTAAGGCGCTTGCTGTACTTAAGAGCTAAAACAATGGATCCGCCAAAGTACAGCTGTTAGCACGCTAGAAGATGCTGCTATAGTAACATCTGCTGTCAGGCGCCACTTGTGATTTGGATCTATGTTGCTTTCCGAATCTTTGGCACCCTTTCTTTAAACCATTTCCAATTCCCCATGAGTTTCTTCTCTGCTACTAGATGACAGCACTTCCTGAATGTGTTCGACAGAGATAATAAGGCTAAAGTAAATCTACAAATGTCTACTGTTCAGCCATTGCCATTTTCCTAGAAAATGCTCTAATTAATATCTGTAACCTTGATCTCTTAACTGTCTATTTGCAGTTCCCACTTCTTTCCAAGAGTAGCTTGTTACAGAGGCTGATAGTTGAGGCCAGTCAGAACGGAACTGATGAAGTTGTTGTACATGACATTCCTGGTGGCGTGAAAACTTTTGAAATCTGCGCCAAGTTCTGCTATGGAATGGTTGTGACCCTCAATGCATACAACGTTATCGCCGCAAGGTGTGCTGCGGAGTACCTTGGGATGACCGAGGACGTTGATAAGAGCAATCTGATATTTAAGATTGAAGTATTCCTGAACTCCGGCAT
Organism: Neostapfia colusana; assembly: GCA_030760725.1. NCBI lineage: Eukaryota > Viridiplantae > Streptophyta > Magnoliopsida > Poales > Poaceae > Neostapfia > Neostapfia colusana. The sequence goes on from JASWHV010000020.1 coordinate 54,406,253, forward strand.
CTTCAGAAGCTGGAAAGACTCAATCATAGCACTGCAGACCACTGATGTATTGTTACCATGGTCTGAGGAGTTAAAGCTGGTTGGAAGATGCATAGATTCCATTGCTACCAAAGCTAGTGTTAACCCGTCAAATGTAATGTGGTCATACACGTACAACCGAAAATCTGCATCCTCCATTGAGATAGTTGAAGCTCGTAAGAGCGCACTGGCCGTTCCGAATGATTGGTGGGTTGAAGATCTGTGTGAGCTGGATGTAGACCTTTACAGGCGTGTCATGGTTGCAGTTAAATCTAGAGGAAGGGTCCCCTCTGATGCCATCATAGAAGCTCTCAAGGCTTATGCTGCTAGATGGTTTCCTGATTGCTGCGACACACTGGTCGACGATGTCTACCTCACCTCATATAAGCATCTCCTTGAAACCATCATTTGGCTTTTGCCGTCAGATAAGGGATCTTCAGGCTGTTCATGCCGGTTCTTCCTGAAGCTACTGAGAGTCACTGTCTTGATTGGAGCTGGGGACCTTCTGAAAGAAGAGCTTATGGAGAGGATTGTCGCCCAGCTACACAGGGCTTCAGTCAACGATCTTCTGATTCCCTCCAAGCCACCGGCTCAGACCACTTACGATATTGAGCTAGTTCATACACTCATCAGTCGATACATGAAGGGTGCCGGAGTAGCTGAAGATGGAATCTTCCTTAACAACCTTGACCAGGAGATGTTTGAGACAAACGTTGATGGTGAATCATTGCTGGCATTATGCGAGCTTGTTGACAAGTACTTGGTTGAGGTTGCCTCTGATCCAAACCTGTCGGTGTCGAGATTTGTGGGACTGGCGACATCCATGCCTGAATCAGCTAGACCAACGCATGATGGATTGTATACCGCCATTGACATCTTTCTGAAGGTATGTTTGACAGCAACCATGTACAATTGCATCCTTGATTCCGCCTTTCTCAAGAAATCAAGATCGTAAGTCAGTTCATATAAATTTCTGATATTCGTCTGTCCTTGTTATCTTCAGTTGCATCCCAGCCTACCCAAGATGGAGAAGAGGAAGATCTCCAGCCTTATGGATGTCAAGAAGCTCTCCAAGGAGACGTGTATCCACGCGGCGCAGAACGACCGCCTCCCGCTCCGCGTCTTAGTCCAGGTCCTTTTCTTCGAGCAGCTTCGCGCCGCGGAGGCGCAGGCTACGGTCGCGGCTGACAACGGCGGCGGCGCGGCGCGGTGCCTCGCGCGCCTTGCGGAGGACGAGAACGACTGGAAGGCGGACCGCGCGCTGCCGGAGCCACCGACCCCCGGCGCGCTGAAGAAGCAGTTTGGGAGCCTGAAGCTGACGGAGCAGGTTGACGACGACGGCGGGCGGCGGCTGGTGGCGAGGAGCAGCTCGGCCATCCAAAGCAGCAGGCTGTCGCTGTCGTCGCGGTCGCGTAGGATCTTCGACAAGCTGTGGGTCGGCGGAGGGAAGCCGCCCGGGGAGGTGATTGTCGGCAAGGGGTCGGACACGTCGGGGAGCTCGCAGAGCCCGCGGTCGTCGGCGAAGCCGCTCGAGTCCAAGTCGTCCAGCTCGTCCTCGAGGAACCGGCGGTACTCGGTCTCGTAGGGGCAGTCAGAGGAGCCTGTCCATCTTCGTTCTTCGCGGACGATAATGCGCTGCTGCTAACTTTCATCGGAGCTCGTGTCTGTGCCGTAGTCGTCTTACTCGTATTTTCTGAAGAACATGTTCAGGGTTCAGACATGCTTGGGTCATCAAGTTAGACCGCTTTTTTCACTCTAATCGTCTTACTCCAGCAAGAGCATGGTGTAGTGACTGAAGTAAAAAGGGGTTTGCTTCAAATCGCAACTGCCCCTGCTCAGGTTCATGGAGAGCATAGCAACAGCCAGGTAGTAGGGGTGACAAAGGGCCGTGAAGGATTGTGAAAAGACCTATGGACCGAGCTCATTTACCACACCTCTAGTCAGGTGCTAAAGACACTGTCACCATTTTATTTACCTGAGCCTCCATGCATTTCGAAGAGTAGTGGCTTACGCTCTGACTAACTGAAAAATCTACCACCATGAAGTGGGCACAATGCAATCTTCTCTACTATTAAAAAAATCTAAAGTGAATCATTTCTTCCACCTTCGTTCGCACCTACTACCCTCGTTTCGCACTGCGATCCCTCACACTCTCCCAGCGACAGCCGCTCCCCACCAGCGATTGTAACACCCACATTTTCTTCCTTCTCCTCTGGCCCAGCCCACATTCTCCCCCCAACCCTAACTTTTTTCTTTCCTTCTCCTCCCTCCCGAGCACCCCCCCCTTGCTGATTGCCTCCTCACTGAGCGCCGCCGTCCGCCCCGTCTCCCTCCCCTCCCGCAGCCCGCGCCCCCCTATGGACCGCGCCGCCCCGCGTCGCCTTCCCTCACCGATCCCGCGCGCGCCACCTCTCGCGCCACTGCGCCCCCGCCTCTCCTCCTTGCTGCCTGCCGCTCACCCGCCAGCTCCGCCTCGCGCCCCTCGAGGTCGCGGCTTCCTCTCTGCTTGCACCCACCCGCGCGCTCTCTGCGGCCCCAGGGCGATGCCTCCTAGTCGTGCGCCGCGCTGCCGGCAAAAAGGCGAAGGCCACGTAGGAGTCGATCCCCATCGAGAAAAGTCGGACCATTTCCCCCTCCCGTGCCTCGTCCGTTCGTGCTCAGCCGTACTGACCGGGTTTCTCTAACTGGTCATGTGCGTTGCGGTGTTTCATGCCTTCTCTTTCGCGTGTTATTGCAGGATTCCCTCCCTTCCCGAGCGTCATGGACATTAACCAGATCCGTGAGATTCTGCCACACCGGTGCGTGTCTGTTCTTGGGTTCTCCAGTCTGCCTTTTGCCACTCGTGACATTGCTTGCCATTGCGACCACTGAATTCTGATGCTATAACTCTGATGCTAGGAGTGTACACCTATTCAACTGTGGTGACTTATGAAATAGTAACCGGGATGTCGAGGCATGTCAGTATCATCGGATCCGACTGTTTCATTGGTTTAGTCACTTGGATTCGGTGGTTTCAGGCTTGTCAGGTCATGTGGTGACCTTGTCTGCGCCATGAACATCGACGACGACAACGGCCTCGCCTGCCCCACCAAAATCCCGCCGCACCGTCGGCCTCCACCATCTCGCCGCTGCCCCATCGGTTCGTCGTCAAGGACCTCGTCGTGGATATGACCAACTTCTACAACCACAAGAGCATCGAGCCGTGGCTCAAGCGCAAGAACGGCCATCGCCGAGCGCTACGCTGCCGCTCTACCCGGGACTCTGGCAAGCTGACCAGGGAGTTTTGTGACGCGGATCACCGCTCCCGCACCCACTCCGGCGAGTCTCGGTGAGAACCTTCAGCTCCTTGTTGTGTTTCGACGCGACCATGTGTTGAAACATCTATCTAACCCACCGGCGTTTTTCCCCTTGCTCTAGCACGTGTCACTGACCCGAAGGACGCGAGGAAGCGCCGCTCCTACACCGATCCCGGTGAAGACCGAAGCGATCCGCCACCTCTCCGCGTCTTCCCGGGGCCCTACCAGCTCCTAGGTGAGTTCACGACGATCTCTTCTTTCTTTTCTGATGTTTAGTTGTGAGTAGGAGAGTTTGTAGACAGGGATGATGAAGACCCGGCGAGTTCCGGCCAGCCCCTAAGGTGCGCTGCCGCACGCGATTGTCATCGGCAGCCGAGATGGGCCGAGGCGATGTAGGGCCGTTCGATTTTGCAATGACGCCCCCGGTTAGATCCAACGTACAGTTTCGGTTCGTAAAAATCTAGTCGTAGACGGTGGATCCAACAGCCCCAGTTAAGCCACCTGTTTCTCGCGGTAGGACTTACAAAAAACCCTGGGGTCTTCGGTTCAATGCGAACAGGCCCTGTAGAGTCCTAATTTAACCTTTTAACACCTAGTACATGCTGGAAATATTCTTTAGGCCTGGAAAATACCTAAAATAATATTTAGGCCCCTGTTATTGCTGCAAATTCATGTTTAGGCCTCTAGAACCTCCCGAAATTTAGGCTTTAGCCCCTGTACCCTTCTGAGAATTTACAAAAAAACCCTAGGCCTTGCTGTAATCACAGCAAACACCCTGTAGTATTTTGAGAATGTATTTTAACCCCTGCACCTAGCTGCAAATTAGCAAAATAAGACCCTAATCATGCTGAATTCACAATTATAGCCCTGTTTTTAGTGCTGATTTCACACAAAACACCAAGGAACATGTAGATTTGATGTTTTAGCCCACAAGGCGTGCTGCACTTGTGTAGGAAAACCCCTAGATACTGTTAATATCACCAAAAGACCCCCACCACATGCTGAAAATTGTAATCTACCTCCTGTTGAATGCTGTGTTCACATATTTAGTTGCTAAATCTTTGCATGAACATCCCTGTTAGGGTAAAAATTTACAGAAATATCTATCTAACATGTTGAAATGATCCTTCTGACCCTAACAACCTTTACCTTTGCATTACACACTCTCACAAAGGTTCATTAGGGTAAAAACTTGTCCTAAAGAGAAATAAAAGTTATCCTCGCACGTTAAAAATGATTTAGAACTTGTGATTAATGGGTAAATATGAACTAGGGCAAGAAAATATGTAGGATTTGCTTAAATGAAATGTAACCACCATGACCTTCTTGTGATAGGAGACATTTTCTTATTGATCTCTTGCTATTTGCACACGCTAGGCTATGGATACAATCAACCCCTAAGCCGACGTATTGACCTGCGATCCCAAAACTTTGAAGATCAAGAGTTCGACCCGTGGACTGAGCAACAGTATAAGAAAAAGGCAAGTGCCCTTGACCATTTTGCTCCTTTTTAGGGATTTTAGTTAGAATTTGCATGCACGTCTGAAATTTGAATTCCATGCTAGGTTATTTACTAGAATTTCTTTGCCGTTCCTTGTAGCCTGGGTTTGGGATTAGATAGGATTTTACTTTTTATCATTTTCACATGCTTGGCCTGCCTAAGTGATGGGATTGGGAGTAATTTACATTAATATTTATTATCATGATATTTGAGATGATGTTGTGGATATATATGGTATATATGTGTGTGGAGATGTAGAGATAGGGATCTAGTAGGCTGGTTGGTACGCGGTTGGTGCGTATGCACGAGACTCGGGCTGGTGGTTAGTGCCTGCGTAGATCCTAAGGACCGGTTCGTGGGACTCCGTGAACTAGCTTATACCGTGCCACCACAAGAACTGGTATGGGACAGAGTGACCAAGTAATTAGGTGCATTCTCGATGTTGTGTGAGTGTTTGGTAGGTGCGGGGAATGGGAGTCGGGCGGGACTACCCTGGGATCTGCAAGGCTCAAGAGGGGGCCACTGCAGGCGGAGGTAAAATAAACTCCAGGAGGCCGCAGGGGCGAAACCTCAGTGGGCTCATGCTCGTCGGGATTCCCTTTGTAAAGGTCACATCGTGATCTCCTGGCCGCACACCTTAGGAAGTGTGAAATGTGGCTAGCTACCACGGGCAAAAGGGAGATTTTAGTCCACCTGGCAACAGGGGCGGAATCACGACTTGTGGGTAAAGTGTACAAACTTTGCAGAGTCAAAACTATCTAGACAGTCGTGCTCAAGGTCAAGAGCGGGCTAGTAACTCTCTCATAATTTGCATAGTTTGGGTTGGATTGGGTTGGATTGGATTGATGGTTTTGGGGATGTGGTTGGTGGTTTTTGGGAGATAGATACAGATGGCTTTGGAGATACTTGGAGGATTGGTTGGGATGGTTAGGGTATTCATCTAGTAAATAGGATGCTTAATAAGACTAAGGTATAGGTTACTTAGTGCATAAGTCGTGTTTAGCCTTTCTTGATTCTTGTCTCATCATGCATAAAACTTTCCGACACTTGCTTAGTACATTATGTACTCAGACGTTTTCCTTTTTCTTCTATTACAATTGTTGCTCAGTGAAAAGAAGATCAAATGAAGACGGTGTGAAGGTCACGTAGATGCCAGTCGATTCGCCTGTGGATGGCACTAGAAGCTTCTCCTCTTCCGCTGCTGAAAGTTTCCTAGAGGAGGGGTGAATAGGCTAATAAAACCTGAAACTATTGCAAACAGCGGATTAAACTTGAAGGAGGCCGGACTAGTCCGGTCTAGGTATAAAATTGCGTTTTAGGTTTTCTTTTAAGTTTGTTTAAGCGTAAGATGTATAGTAGTCAAACAATCTCACCAGTTAGTTGTGAATGATTAGGTTGCAAGATAGTGGAACAATTCACAAGTGTTAATAAGACGAAAGCTTAATGAGTAATTTAAGTGAGCGAGCAAGAAGGTAAAGGAAGCAAGGACACAATTTATCTCGAGGTTTGATTCTAGACAGGAATCTACGTCCTCGTTGAGGAGTCCACAAAGGACCGAGTCTTTTCCAACCCTTCCCTCACCGAGCGATCACAAAGATCAAGCCCGGGCTCTTTCACTATCAATAAAATGTGAATACAATGCTCTTAGAGGCTACTCACAACTTGAGGCTCACTACGACAATCTAGAAATTTTAGGAATCAAAATACAACAATCAGGAACTCAAATTAACAATCAGAGTGCAAGAGAGACAAACCGAGAGCTCAAACATCGATCACCACGTCTCTCCTCTAACAAATCCACAAACCCCTTAAGATTCAATCTTAGGAGTCAAGAGGGTGAGGAAAGAGGCTTAGAAGAGCTCTAGGAATAAGTTTTCAGTGCTGAGGTTGTTGTCTACTACATTTTAGTCGGGGAGTCTCCTTTTATAAAAATTTTGGCATCTACCGTTACCTACTAAAGTCCAGACTAGTCCGGTCCAAACCTCGGACTAGTCCGTTCTTAATGGACCACCCACGTCATAAGGCTACCAACTAAAGTCTAGTGACCGTTGGATTCAAACGGTCATAAAATCCCGGACTAGTCCGGACAAGAGCGGACTAGTCCGATCTCTGTCAAGAACCTTTGTTCCGTATGAGAACGAACTAGTCTGGTAGGATCGGACTAGTCCGACCTCAATGGCAGACTAGTCCGGTTTTACCAAACTTAGTCTAGAAAAACTCTCTGATCTAGGACTGCGGACTAGTCCTGTCAACTTCGGACTAGTCCGAGCTCACACATGAACCTTTGTTCTAAACCGGACTAGTCTGAAGGGATCGGACTAGTCCGACCCATGGAGCGGACTAGTCCGAGGTCACTCAGAGACATCTTCTCTAGACCTTAACGGCTTAGTCCGCATGGCGGACTAGTCCGACCCTCTGAGACTTAGTCTCATAAAGGCTCAGAGTCACTAGACAACGGACTAGTCCGACCTAAAACGGACAAGTCCGAACTTACTCAGAGACATCTTGTCCGGTCTAAAATGGAGTAGTCCATGTTGGAAGAGACTAGTCCAGCCCGATGTCCGGACAAGTCCGGTCTTCCCTTTTTCAGCCACACCTATGACTACTTCCTCTCACGATTCTAACTTTCTAACTTTAGTTTGAGCTCTCTAATGATTCTCAAGCACTCTAAAAGAGAAGATCCTTTACACAACTAAAAATGTAAAACTCAATAGAAAAAATCTATTTTCTACTCTTGCGAGTCTTCTTCTTTTTCTTTTTGCTTCTTGAGAGACTCCACATCCATTCCTTTTGATAAGCACCTGTGCTGATACTCAGTAGAACTCATTAGTATCTTAATTGTCATCATCAATTATCCAAAACCCACGGGAATTACCTAGATGCACTTTCAATCTTCCCCTTTTTGGTGATTGATGACAACACATTAAGATTCTCGATAAATAGATATGATAGAGTGTTTTCATAACACTGGGTGTATGGTTCACTCCCCCTAAATGTGTGCATGAAGATTGTCAAGGAAAAATTATGCACAAGAGTGAGTTCTTTGGGGATTTTATACATACACGTGTTATGATGGGGTGACTAAGTGTGATGTGATAAAGCGAGTACTAAACGCATGAAGAAATATTTACGAACCAAATCATCTCAATATAGCATAATATGAAGACATAAAATGGCATAGTCATTAAAATAACATAACGTAAGATAATGTGGCATAGTTATTACAAACAAACATAAAGTGGGTGTTTAAAGAGCAAGACTAAAGATTAAAGAGCTAGACTAGACTACGACTAGACTACCCCTCTTATTCTCTCCCCCTTTGGCATCAAAGCACCAAAAAGGGAAAGAAAAGAGAGAAAGACCTAATCGCTATCATCTCCATCTTGATCTTCGTCTTGGTCACTTTGAGTTTCCTCATCCTCATCTTCATCTTCGTCTTTATCGTCATCCTCTTGATGAGTGTGGGAGGTAGGAGGAGCAGCTGAGGAGGATCCAATATAGGCAAGCTCGTCCTCGGTGAGAGTGGGAAACTCTGTCACTGCGTCATCGTCTGATGACGGTGGAGACATAGGTATCTCCATTTTGTCGCACATTGCCTTGAGATATTTCTCTTTGCGTTTCTTCATGTCCTGCGTGCGAACTTCCACTTTCCAGCACGAGGAGAAAATAGCCTTGAATATTTTGAGCTGCCCACTAGAGGAGCCACTCGATGATGAAGGGACGGATGGCCCAGTTGAGGAGGATGGAGCTGCAGAGGAGCTTCTGTTCAAGGACGTAGGAGGGCGAGGAAGGGGAATCGACATCTGGGAACGTAGCTTCCTGTGCTTCACATCCTTTGCAAATTCTAGGCCTGTGACTTTTTCTATCACGCACATGATGTATGGTGCATATCCACGAGACCTGTTTGGGGTGTAGGAGATGTTGAATATATCATTGTATATGTAGTCGAAGACATTGAATCTTTCTTCTTCATTGAGCAGCTTCAACAAGTTCCTGAGATACCCAAAATGTATCATCCCCGCATCCCCATCTTCTGGAGCTAGAGTCTTCCTCAAGATTCTTTTTAGCACTCCAAAGAAGAGTTTGATGTTGTGGGTTGAGGATGAATCATAGGTGAGATATGAGGGATACATGAAGTCCAAGTCATCCTTTCCCAAGGTTCTCTCATTGTGAACTATGATCTCATAGTTCAAGTGCTCCTCAAGTCCAAGGATCCTAACAAATTCATCATATTACACCGAGTAGACCACACCATTTGTCATCCAAGTGATTTTTCTGTCTCCATAGGTGTGTAAGTAGCAGATGGTGTAGAATTGGACTATCACCTCGATGTTCCAATCATACTGAAAAGCCATTAGATCCTTGATCCCATGGCGTTCTGCCACTTCAATTACTGCATCAAAAGCTTGATGCTTCTTTTTTGCCATGTATGGACAATCCACCCACTGAGCATCAACTATCGGTGTCTTCATTGGGAGATAGACGAGGCGATAGTAGTCACAATAGAAGTCGCACCAGAAACGAGGGTCTGGTGTGGACTTCTCATATTTGTAAGCTTCCTCTTCTCTGAACCTTCGAGCTTTGTCAGCTCCTTTACCTATGAAGGTTGCACTCGCCAAATTAGGTTGGCGGTTTGGATTGTGCATAGGAGGTTCCCTCTCAACGGGCCCAATAGGTCCTTGTGGGGGATTCTTCCTTCCCCGTCTAGGGTTGTTATGAATGACGAGTCCCTTGTTGGCCAAGGCCTTTTTTCTGGGAGGATTAGCCGCTTTGCCTTTTCCTTTGTCTTGGGTTGATCTTTGTGACTCAGCATGTTGTTTCTCCTTCAGGGTCACTAGCCTCTTCCTCCTAGGAGGACCAACGGACTGAGAGGCTTGTGCTTCCCTATCAGCCCGTTTCTTTGTTCGAGCCTCCCTTGCTGCAGCCTCTCCTCCCTCTGCCTCGGCTGCCGCACGATAAGCGGCTTGGCGAGCCGCTTCGGCCTAGGGATTTGGAAGAGTACTGTCTCCGGAACCTTACATGATCTGGTGATAGATGAAAAGAAAGGCTTAGATGCTAGAGCATTGCATTTGAACTAGTTTACATCCCCAAAGTTAGGGGCTAAGACTGTATCAGCCGGACTTGTCCGGGCCAGGGGCGGACTAGTCCGCTCGGGCCGGACTTGCCCGGTTTGTAGTCTGGACTAGTCCAAACTCTACAGTTTTAAACCCTAACTTAGGTGATTTGATCACTAATTCAGTAAAGTAGTCACAATACTATGAGGGATTTGCAACAATGTGGCGTAGGACCATCAGAGAAGGCCTAAGGCACTATAGGTATGACCTAGAAATAAGAGTTTCGTAAAAAAATCAAGGTTAGGTCAAAAAGTACCTTAGAGTGAAGAAATTTGATGAAATCTACGGATCGAAGGAGCGGAGATGGTCGGAGAAGGATTCCCCGCACTGCACAAGCCTTGAATCAAGGGTTCCTTCGAGGGATTTGAGGGAGAACTCCAAAATCGCCAATGGGAGCGAGTTTTGGAGGATAAGAGTGGAGTTAAATGAGAGAGAGGGAAGGGGTCAGCCCGACCCTTGGAAGTTAAGTCTACAGGGGCCGTGTGACGCCATGGTTCTGAGAGAGAACCTCTCGGAATCGAGACTGATGCGTATGTGTGCCCAGGATGTTCATCACACATACACATATAATCCACAAACTGAATTTTAGAATAATACCACGAATAACAGGGGTTATTACAATGTCTCATGAGTCTTGGACTCATTCTAGCAGCGGAAGTCTTATTCTAGCAGCGGAAGTCTTCTAACTAGTGGTGAAGCAAACTAAGCAGCAGGAGCGGCTCCATCTCTACTCCATTCCCACAGGCAAGTTGACAGTGGATCACACTCCTAATACTCCACGTGGTCTTCATAGTAGTCCTCTCCTGTTGCTCATGATGTATGATAATGCAAGTTTGAGTGCATGACTGTTGGTACCCCCGATATGGGGTACCCCCGCGCACAGGGGAAAATGCCTAAGGACCTCGCCCTTCTCCGCAGGGAGAGCTCCGAAGGCGCCACGTGTCTAGCGGGGCCGGACCTCCCTCTCCTCAGAGGAGAGATCCGGACCCGCCACGTGGCCAACTAAGTCGGACCTCCCCCCTCCGCGGGGAGAGCTCCGAAGGCTCCACGTGTCCCGCGGGGTTGGACCTCCCTCTCCTCAGAGGAGAGCTCCGGGCCCGCCACGTGGCCAGCAGCAGCCGGACCTCCCCCCTCCGCGGGGAGAGCTCCGAAGGCTCCACGTGTCCCGCGGGGCCGGACCTCCCTCTCCTCAGAGGAGGGCTCCGGACCCGCCACGTGGCCAACAGAGCAACGCTGCCTGCCACCGCGCGATAGGCAGCAGGAGTAAAGACGCACCATACCTTGCCCGTACAAGGTATTCAAGGCCCGCGCCTTCCCAATACGCGGAGACGCGGAGCACGCCTCTGTCAGGTGCCGTTGCGCCCAGTCACATCGCTGACTAGCGTGCCGTGTCAGAGCCTGCCCGCCAATAAACGTGGAGGGCCCGGAGCTCTCTTGTGAGGAGAGGGAGGCCCGGCACCGCTGGACACGTGGAGCCTTCGGAGCTCTCCCCGCGGAGGGGGGAGGCCCGGCTCTGCTGGCCACGTGGCGGGCCCGGAGCTCTCCTCTGAGGAGAGGGAGGTCCGGCCCCGCAGGACACGTGGATCCTTCGGAGCTCTCCCCGCGGAGGGGGGAGGTCCGGCTCTGCTGGCCACGTGGCGGGCCCGGAGCTCTCCTCTGAGGAGAAGGAGGCCCGGCCCCGCTGGACATGTGGAGCCTTCGGAGCTCTCCCCGCGGAGAAGGGAGGTCCGGATCTCGCGGCCACGTGGTGGGCCCGGAGCTCTCCTCTGAGGAGAGGGAGGTCTGACCCCGCAGGACACGTGGGACCTTCGGTGCTTGCCCCTGCGGAGGGGGCAAAGTCCTTAGAGGGTACTGACAATGACCATAATATAGCCAAAAATAATATGAGAGAAGAATGAGAGAGAGGAAACAAGTTTTTCACAATCTTACATATTTTTGTAATTTGTGAGAAAATTTTGAAAGACTTATAATTGTTAGCATTCAGATGCACAAAGGTTCAACTCACATTCCTAGAGTCTAGGATATTTAGCTCATTTCAAAGTTCACAAAATCATTTTTCATCTAGTGGTTTGGTGAAAATATCGGCTAGTTGTTTTTCGGTTCTTACATGTGAGATAGCTATGTCCCCCTTTATAGAATGATCTCTCAAAAAGTGATGCCGGATGTCTATATGTTTGGTCCTAGAGTGTTCAACAGGATTATGAGCTATCTTAATGGCACTCTCATTGTCACATAGGAGTGGAATGTGGTTCATATTGTAACCATAATCCCTTAGAGTTTATCGCATCCATAGAAGTTGAGCACAACAACTTCCGGCTGCGATATACTCCGCCTCGGCTGTGGAGAGAGCTATGGAGTTTTATTTCTTGGATGACCATGATACTAGGGACCTACCCAAAAATTGACAAGTCCCTGAGGTGTTTTTTCTATCTATTTTACATCCGGCGTAATCCGCATCGGAGTATCCGATGCGATTAAACTTAGATCCCTTTGGATATCATAATCCTAGGTTAGGTGTGTGAACTAGATATCTTAGGATCCTTTTAACGGCTGTTAAATGACATTTTTTAGGTGATGCTTGAAATCTTGCACACAAATATACACTAAGCATGATATCAGGCCTAGATGCATATAGATAAAGCAATGAACCGATCATAGAGTGATATACCTTTTGATCCACGCTTGGTCCATCTTCATTGAGGTCAATGTGGCCGTTTGTTGCTATTGGTGTCTTGATGGGTTTGGCTTTGTCCATGTCAAACTTCTTGAGTATGTCTTGTGTGTACTTTGTTTGACTAATGAACGTGCCTTCTTTGAGTTGCTTGACTTGAAATTCTAGAAAGAACTTCAACTCTCCCATCATGGACATCTCAAACCTATCCGTCATTATCTTACTAAACTCATTACAAAAAGATTTGTTAGTAGAACCAAATATAATGTTGTCGGTACCCTCAATATGGGGTACCCCCGCGCACAGGGGAAACTGCCTAAGGACCTCACCCTTCTCCGCAGGGAGAGCTCCGAAGGCGCCACGTGTCCAGCGGGGCCGGACGTCCCTCTTCTCAAAGGAAAGCTCCGGGCCCGCCACGTGGCCAACAGAGACGGACCTCCCCCCTTCAGGGGGAGAGCTCCGAAGGCTCCACGTGTCCAGGTGGGCCGGACCTCCCTCTCCTCAGAGGAGAGCTGTGGGCCCGCCACGTGGCCAGCAGAGCCGGACCTCCCCCCTCTGCGGGGAGAGCTCCGAAGGCTCCACGTGTCCAGCGGGGCCGGACCTCCCTCTCCTCAGAGGAGAGGTCCGGGCCCGCCACGTTGCCAGCAGAGCAGCGCTGCCCGCCCCCGCGCGGTAGGCAACAAGAGTAAAGACGCGCCATACCTTGCCCGTACAAGGTATTCAAGACCCGCGCCTTCCCAAGGCGCGGAGACGCGGAGCACGCCTCTGTCAGGTGCCGTTGCGCCCAATCACATCGCAGTGAAGACTGGCGCGCCGCGTCAGAGGCTGTACGCCAATAAACACAGCGACAAGACATCCCCTGCCGCCCCTACCATCATCAACCACTACGACTAGCTTGCGGCATGGGCAGGGAGGCAGAAGAAGACTTAGAAGCCCTCGCTAGAGACAACTGCCGGCGTAACTGCGGATACAATAGATGGCAGACAATCTCCCCAGGACCACCTGTCGGGTCCCGGGCCCACCTTGTAAGCCACCCGAGCCTTGGACTATAAAAGGCTCGGGTCGGCAATGTTAGCAAGGGTTCGACTCTTTGCACACTTACGCTCCAGCATCCGAGCACCCAACTCATCCTCAAGCTCAGAACTCCGGTTCTGAGCATCAAGCAATACAACGAGCATCTCTGCTCACCGTGGACGTAGGGTTTTACGTTCCGGCGGCATGAACCACGTAAAAATCTCTGTGTCAAGCTTCTCCCTCCATCGTCCCTAACGCATAAGCTCTCCGTGAGTGACTAGCCCCTCTGAAAAAGAACCTACGAGGGCTGCCCAGAGCAGGCTCGGGAGAAGTGTCGGCTACACACTTCGACATTTGGCGCGCCAGGAAGGGGGATTTTCCCTTGCGCGACGAGCTTTCGCCGACGAAGATGACGAAGCTTCCTTCAGCGGCAAGCTCTCCCTACCCATGTTCACGATGAACGGTGACCAGCGGGGACTACGTCTCGACACACTCACGACGGAGTGTGTCGGTGCAAGCTGGAAGCCAGCAGCCGCCTCCGGCAGCGACAACTCCAGCGAGCCCAAGATCCACTGCAGCGTTGAGTGTCTCCCACGGGAGTGCACTAGCTGCAGCACGAGCGCTACTGCACAATCCACCTGCTAGGGACGCGCCTCAGTCAGCGACCCTGCAGTGGATTCGTGACGTAGACTGTCTCGTCGTCGCCGCCGCCAACCCTCAACTTCGGCGGGGACGACGTCCCAGTCAACCGGCTGTGTCGCTGACGCGCACGCCAACGGTTGACGGGCAGACGGCAGACTCCCGCTCCACCAGGCTCCCATCGGGGGACCTGAGGTCGGAGTTGGAACGACGCCACCTGGGCAAGGATACCCGAGTGGTCATCGAGTGACGGCGAGAAAGGCGTCGCAACAAAGAGGTCGACGACATCATGTCAACCGCCTCGACCCAGCCTGAGCCGCAGACGTTCGTTACGCGATCTCTGCCCCAGACATACGCCACGCAGCATATGCCCCAGCCACATGCCCTGCAAATGGTGCCCCCGGTCTATGGCGCAGCCTTGCCCATACCGGGGTACACAGTGCCGACCGCGAACCAAGCGTTCGCAGCACCAACACCTGCAGCAACAGGAGCAGGATGTGCAGCCCTGGCGCCACACCTTCGCTCCGCGAAGTGGCCATGCAAGTTTCGGCTGCACCTCCCCGAGAAGTACGATGGCAGCGTCAACCCGGCGGAGTTCCTCCAGATTTACTCCACCGCCATCGTTGCTGCAGGAGGGGACGAGGCCGTCATGGCCATCTACTTCCCCGTTGCCTTGACCGGCCTAGCCAGGTCTTGGCTCATGAATCTCCCCCAGGGTTCCATAACCTCTTGGGGAGAGCTCTGCCGGCAGTTCACTGTGAACTTCGGCAGCTCCTACACCCGGCCTAGCACGGAGCTCGACCTCCACGCCATCCAACAACAGCCTGGAGAGACGCTGCGCTCCTTCATCCAGCGGTTCTCCCAGGTACAGAACACCATCCCGCATATCCAAAATGCTTCTGTGGTGGTGGAATTCCGGCAGGGTGTACGGGATACGAAGATTCTCGAGAAGCTCGCGACTAGAGAAGTTCGCGACGTCTCAGAGCTCTTCAGCCTGGTGGACAAGTGCGCCAGGGCAGCTGAAGGGCGGAACTTGCACTCACA
Organism: Neostapfia colusana; assembly: GCA_030760725.1. Lineage (NCBI taxonomy): Eukaryota > Viridiplantae > Streptophyta > Magnoliopsida > Poales > Poaceae > Neostapfia > Neostapfia colusana. The sequence goes on from JASWHV010000020.1 coordinate 54,421,550, forward strand.
GCCAGCCTCCGAATCAGGAGGACTGCCCGGATCTGGCGCTGCTTCCCATGGAAGCAGCAAGAAGATCAAGAACCAGGGCGGTGGCAAGATGAAGCCACCGACCGCAGCTCCCGTTGCTGCAGCAGCAGCACCGAGTGGAGCTCGGGGGCCACGCCCCGACAAGAGGCAGCGACAGTCACCAGCTCCATATGGTGACCAAGGCGAGCCGTGCCCCGTGCACAACACCAGCAGCCATACTGCTGCTGAGTGCCGGGAGATTCAGAAGCTCGCAGAGCGCTTCCGCAAGGGGAAGCAACCGCGTGCTGACGCCCCTCCCTTCCGTCAAAAGGAGGGCAAGCAGAAGATCGACACCCAAGTTAACGTCGACCACCAGGTGGTGTTCCAGGAGCCTCAGCGCGCCGTGTAGGCGGTACACAACCATGAGGACTCCAGCTCCAGCGACGACGAGTCATGGCGGTAGCCCACTACGACTGCCCCAAAGATCTGTGGAGATTGCACTGCTGCAGTATCAGCCTTGGAAAAGCTCCAAGCAAATACAACAGCCCAAGCACCAGCCCCCGGCGGTGCAGAACCGGGCCAGCTCCACCTGAGCGCATGCCTCCGTGCCTCGGCCTCACCTCCCGGGGGCTGCCCAGGATCCGTCAACCTCCTCTCGGCCTTAGCCAATGGAAGAAGACATCCTTGGTCTCCCAAGGAGGGTCCGGGTCCACCTACCTCCTGTCGGCCTAAGCCAATGGAGGAAGACATCCTGGGCCCCCAAGAAGAGTCCGGGTTCGCCTGCCTCTTGTCGGCTTGGTCCAATAGAGGAAGGTACCCCGGGGCTCCCGGAAGAAGCCGCGCAGGATCAGCTCCGGCGTGAAGGTATCGACCTCGTCAACGAGGCACAATCACAAGCAACACTCCACAACGCACGGTCCCGGCTGGTGCTCCGGCGCTACCGCCAAAGGACCAAGCGCGTCTGGGAGCTACAAGAAGGCGACTTGGTGCCGCGGCGCGCACTTTCTCGCGAAGGACCTATAAACTCTCCCGCAGCCAGGAAGGTCCCTTCCGAGTCACGAAAGTTGCCACCCGAGGAACATACGCCTCTCCACCAAGGATGGGATCCACTCCCGAACCCTTGGAACATGGAACATCACAGTAAGTTCTATCCCTAGAGCATTAGTAGAACAGACCTTTTCCTTTCTGTAATATATCCCATAGGCTCCAGGAATAGCGCTCGGAGCAGCTAAGCCTCAGGGGACGGTCCAGAGCTACGTTCAGCTTTGCTTGGTTCCGACCCCAAGCGCGTAGAGTCTTGCTTCCCTTCTTAATGGGGCGGGTCGTTGCCTCCATGTTCAGCCTGCCTTCCCCCTATGGGCATTTACACAGAAACCTCTTCTACCACGCTCTTACTTATGTGATCATTTAAATTACGCATTAATTTCTATGACTGCACTTTCCATGTATGCTCACCGTACATTTAGCTTCCCTTTCCCGTTCTCATCCGTAGTCGGCATTTGCTATCCTACTGAAGGCGGTTGCGCTTGAGGTACCTGCCGATGGCCAGGGGCCTATCGGGCCTCCCCCAGTCAGGTGTTGCGGTGCCAGTTGGTCACCTCCAGGAAAGGCCTGCGCTGTGCATGTGGGGTCCAGGGTGCGTAGACTGCTTTGCCTGGTTCCGACCCAAAGCGTGCGCGCCCTGTCCTTCGGAGGTCCAGGGGAGTACAACCGCTTTGCCTGGTTCCGTACCGAAAGGCTGTACACTCTGCCTCCCCGGCGTTAGGTCCGGTACTAGGGGCCGGACGGTCGTACCCTGACCTCGGAGGGAGCCGGACCCCCGGCGCCTCGCGCACAGAATTGCCCAAGCCCCGTATACTGGACCAGGACCGTAAGCCAAATAAGACTAGGAGACGGGGGAGGGAAAGCCCTCGAGGAGAATTACGCTTCCTCTACCCGTGTGCAGGACCTTTAGGTTTTAGCTACAGGGACCGCACTGGGAGGGGCCGGAGCTACTGACTACTCCAGCGCAAGACCGGAGGATCCGGGTCTCGCCCCCTCCGCAAGGGCGAGCCCCGAAGGCCCCACGTGTACCAGCGGGACCGGATCTCCCCACTCCTCAGAGGATAGCTTCGGGCCTGCCGCGTGGCTGGCAGAGCCGGACCTCGACCCCTCCACTAGGGCGGGCTCCGAAGGCTCCACGTGTCCCGCGGGGCCAGACCTCCCTGTCCTCAGAGGAGCTTCGGGCCTGCCACGTGGTCAGCAGATCCGGACCTCCCCCCCGTCCTCACGGGGCGAGCTCCGAAGATTCCCTGATAAGGGCCCACGGAGGGTGTTTGTGCAAGACTTCAAGATTGGTGGAGACCTCTAAGTACCTTGCGGAGCTAAGAACTTGGGTAGGCCAAACCAAGAAGAAGATAAAAGAACAAAGACACAGAAAACAACAAGGGTCTATTCATTCAAGGCTCCATGAGCTGGACTACAGAATCAAAAAGAAAAAGAAAAGGTACAAGCCCTAGGATTCCCCTGGCTGACGCCGGAATCTAGAGTCTACAAGGGCGGCCACATCCCCGACTTCAGCCCTCGCAGTTTCCTCCTGCTCCGCAGCTGGCCCTGCCTCACTGGCTCTAGAGAGAGGGAGGGATCCCGGCTCCGGAAGCACGCCAGTACGTGCGTAGCAACCTCCATCGCCAGGCCCCGTCCCTCCGCCTCGAGCTCACCAGTGACCACCGCTTCAAGCTTGTGCAACTTGGCGCCAATAGACTCCAGCGCAGGGATCACCTCGGCCACCTTCTGCGTCGGAGCCACTGCCTTCACCGGGCTGAAACCAAGGGGGACCATGGCGGACCCTGCCTGGTCGACGAAGCTCCAAACCGCTCGGGCATCGGCGTACCGCGAGGCCTGGAGCTCCTCCATCTCGCGACGGGCTGCCAACAAGGCGTCACGACCTTCCTCAGAGAATTTCTTCTCCTTGGCTGCTAGAGAGCCTTCACGAAGCTGGAGACCCTGGGCGAGCTGCTCCAACTCCGAAGCCCGGAGGTCGACTGCTAGCTCCCGATCCAGCACCACCTGGCGCTCCTGGGAGACCTGCTCCTCCCTTGCGACCAGATCTGCCTCCCGAGTCTTTAGCTCCTTAGCTCAAGCCCTCAGGTCGCCCTCGCCAGCCGCCAGTCGCGCGGTGACCTTCCTCGCCTCAGCCGCCATAGCGTGCTCTCGGTCCGCGATGACGCGCTCGCGGTGCGCTAGCTTCAGCCGCACCTCCTCCAAAGCAGAGAAGTTTGCCTCGACCCGGGCATGTGCCTCGCGGGTCTCTTGGTGGAGCCGCCGAGTCTCGGAGTCTAGACGGTCAACGACCTTCTTCTGACGATCAAGGAGCGCTTCCATGACATCGAGCGACGTCCGCCTCGAGTCAAGCTCCGCCCTGACCTCCTCGGTCCGCTGCTTCAAGAGGCGCCCCCAACTAAGGAGGCGATCCTTCTCTCCTACCTGCTCCTCCCGCTCGCGACCGAGCGCGGCCAGAACCTGCCGGACGCTCGTCCGGGCAAGCTCAAAGGCGTCCGCCAGGGGCAGCGGGGCGGCAGAGGCCGAAGCCCCCCCCCCCCCCCCCCGACTTCCTCCATCATGTTGTCATCAGGAGGAGCTAGCGCTTCGGCGTCCGGGATGAGGCGCTGATCAGGAAAAGCCGGCACTGGAGCGGGGCCGCTCCCGACGCACCCCGGTTCGCTGCCCGCAGTAGGGCGCGAGGCTGATTCTCCTGCTTTGACACCAGAGGGCGGTGCGCTGCCAGCCGGTCCCACCGAACCTTCAGCAACTGCCAACTCCAGAGCTAGCGAAGGGGGATGAGCGGGTGTTGTCTCCGTTGCCGCAGGAGCCGGAGCAACCGGCGCAGGAGGAGCCTGCGCCAGCTTGGGGGCCGCCGGAACCGCTTCAGCTTCTGGGCGCTGTGGCGCAGATCCCCCGTCACCCAGGGACGGCCGGGAAACGGAAACGTTACCAGTACTTGATGAGTCCCTGCAAACATGGAAGGCTCTCGGGTCAAGGAAAGAAGGAAAGAATGCTGGCTCTGGAACCTGGTAAGGGCGACACTTATCAAGGGACACGAGCGCTCCAACGGGCTCTGAACCCCGGCTTCCGAGCCGAGGTAGGACCACTAGATCCCGCCGTCGCCATCGGGGGCTGCCCCACAGTCATCCGGACCGGCGAAGCAGGGGACGCTTCTGAAGCCCCCCTAGGTGTCGATCCAGCTCCCGAGGCCCGGGGCGCCTGAGCTCTAGACTCACCTCTGGGCATCGCCGCACCAGTACTCCCCCTCGAAGCTCCACCATCTGAGGACGGAGGGCGTGACGCCCGGGGACCCTCTGGCCGCCGCCGCTCGAGCGGAGTCCCGTCAGAATGGAAAGCCCGAGACCTTTGCAGTCGCCACCAGACAAGATGCCATCTCGAGGAGAAGGACGAGCGGGTGCCCTGGTTTCCTGACCTGGCGCGAACGACGCCGCCGGAGGTGAGCGGGCGCGCTTTTTCTCCGGAGGCAAGTTGGAAGCCATGGCAGATGGAAGCTCAAGAACAGGGGAGACAAGGGCGCAAGAGCTCAAGGAAACCACGAAGATTCAAGCGCAGGGAAATGCAAAGGGAAGCCGCGATGTGGGCGAGATCCCCTTTTAAACTTCCCAGGCGCGATTCAAAGCAATTCGAAACTCTTTGAATACGTTGCTTGGACAATCGCTTCAGCTCCAAGACCAAGCGTCAATGACAAGTGGACCCAAGCCGTCCAGCTGAAGCGGTGGGTCAAGAAGTCAGTCTCTCAAGAAGATGAGCCAGCAGGACGCTTCGGCGGTTCACGAAAAGGCGCTGCGATGTGCAGAAGTGACAGCCTTGGAAACTGCCGCAGTAAAAGCAGCCATCAAGTGGGGCACATGCTCCCTCGATCCCGCGACTGTTCGTGCCACAGCAACGGTCAATGCGGGTCTTTGAGAAGGTGCGCGGAGTGGAAGAGTCGGGGGCCCCACCTCGGGCTCGTTATCTCCCCCGAGATGGGCCCGCCAGCCACTGTCGGTACCCTCAATATGGGGTACCCCCGCGCACAGGGGAAACTGCCTAAGGACCTCGCCCTTCTCCGCAGGGAGAGCTCCGAAGGCGCCACGTGTCCAGCGGGGCCGGACGTCTTCTCCTCAGAGGAAAGCTCCGGGCCCGCCACGTGGTCAACAGAGCCCGACCTCCCCCCTCCGCGGGGAGAGCTCCGAAGGATCCCCGTGTCCAGCGGGGCCGGACCTCCCTCTCCTCACAGGAGAGCTCCGGGCCCGCCACGTGGCCAGCAGAGCCGGACCTCCCCCCTCCGCGGGGAGAGCTCCGAAGGCTCCACGTGTCCAGCGGGGCCGAACCTCCCTCTCCTCAAAGGAGAGCTCGGGGCCCGCCACGTGGCCAGCAGAGCCGGACCTCCCCCCTCTGCGGGGAGAGCTCCGAAGGCTCCACGTGTCTAGTGGAGCCAGACCTCCCTCTCCTCAGAGGAGAGGTCCGGGCCCGCCACGTGGCTAGCAGAGCAGCGCTGCCCGCCCCTACGCGGTAGGCAGCAAGAGTAAAGACGCGCCATACCTTGCCCGTACAAGGTATTCAGACCCGCGCCTTCCCAAGGCGCGGAGACGCGGAGCACGCCTCTGTCAGGTGCCGTTGCACCCAATCATATCACAGTGAAGACTAGCGCGCCGCGTCAGAGGCTGTACGCCAATAAACACAGCGACAAGACATCCCCTGCCGCCCCTGCCATCATCAACCACTACGACTAGCTTGCGGCATGGGCAGGGCGGCAGAACGAAGACTTAGAAGCCCTCGCCAAAGACAACTGCCGGCGTAACTGCGGATACGGTAGATGGCAGGCAATCTCCCCGAGACCACCTGTCGGGTCCCGGGCCCACCTTGTAAGCCACCCGAGCCTTGGACTATAAAAGGCTCGGGTAGGCAACGTTAGCAAGGGTTCGACTCTTTCCACACTTACGCTCTAGCATCCGAGCACCCAACTCATCCTCAAGCTCAGAACTCCAGTTGTGAGCGTCAAGCAATACAACGAGCATCTCTACTCACCGTGGGCGTAGGGTTTTACGCTCCGGCGGCCTGAACCACGTAAAAATCTCTATGTAAAGCTTTTCCCTCCATCGTCCCTAACGCGTAAGCTCTCCGTGAGTGACTAGCCCCTCCGAAAAAGAACCTCCACGGGCTGCCCAGAGCAGGCCCGGGGGAAGTGTCGGCTACACACTTCGACAAATGTCATCGACATATATTTGGCACACAAAGAGATCATTATCTACATTCTTTGTGAAGAGTGTATAATCTTCCTTGCCTATCTTAAAGCCATTATCAATGAGAAAGTCTATAATACACTCATACCAAGCTCTAGGAGCTTGTTTGAGGCCATAGAGAGCTTTATGCAATTTAAACACATAGTTAGGATATTCTTGATCTTCAAAGCTGGGTGGTTGCTCCACGTACACCTCCTCCTTGATTGAACCATTTAGTAAGGCACTTTTAACATCCATTTGATAGATTTTAAAATCATGGTGAGTAGCATACGCTAATAAAATTCAAATGGACTCAAGCCTAGCTACGGGAGCAAAGGTTTCATCAAAATCCAAACCTTCGACTTGAGCATATCCCTTTGCCACAAGTCGGGCTTTGTTTCTTATCACCACTCCGTGTTCATCTTGCTTGTTGAGGAACACCCACTTGGTGCCTACCACATTTGCATTTGGTCTTTTCACTAGCTCCCATACTTGGTTTCTTGTGAAGTTGTTCAACTCTTCTTCCATGGCCATCACCTAATCCGGATCCTTGAGTGCATCTTCCACCCTAAATGGTTCCAAGGACGACACAAAAGAGTAATGTGCACAAAAGTTAGCTATTCAAGAATGTGTTGTTACCCCTTTTGTGATATCTCCAAGGATGTTGTCAACGGGGTGATCCCGTTGAATGCTTTGATGAACCCTTGGGTGAGGCACTTGATTTCTTGAGTGATCTTCTTCTTCTCCCCCTTGATCAACATCATTGTTTCGATTTTCTCCTTCTTGAAATTGACCGTATTGATCTTGGGGTTCTTGAGTTTGATCTTGAATGAGAGGTGCTGATGGTGATGAGCTTGTAGAGTCTTGTCCTACATTTTCTTGGGGACGGACTTCTCCAAGCCCCATTCTTCTTAGTGCTTCACATGGTGCTTCTTCTTCATCTCGCACACATTGATCAACTTGCTCCACTTGGGAGCCATTAGTTTCATCAAACACTATGTCACTTGCAATTTCAACACAACCGGAGGTCTTGTTGAATACACGATAGGCTTAGGTGTTTGAGTCATAACCAAGTAGGAAACCTTCATCGGATTTCGAAGCGAACTTCGAAGTCCTAGGCTTCTTGTTGAGAATATAGCATTTACTTCCAAAAACTCAAAAGTAAGAGATGTTGGGTTTGTTACCGGTTAGGAGCTCGTATGGGGTTTTCTTCAAAAGTCGATGGAGGTAGAGGCGGTTTGTAGCATGACAAGCGGTGTTGTCCGCTTCCGCCCAAAATCAATCCGAGGTCTTGTATTCATCGAGCATGGTTCTTGCCATCTCTATGAGTATTCGGTTCTTCCTTTTAGCTACCCCATTTTGTTAGGGAGAATAGGGGCCGAAAACTCATGCTTGATGCCCTCTTCATCCAAATATTCTTCTACTTGAGTGTTCTTGAATTCGGAGCCATTGTCGCTCCTTATCTTCTTGATTTTTGAGGAAAACTCATTTTGAGCTCTCCTCAAGAACTTCTTGAGGACACTTTGAGTTTCTCCTTTATCATGCAAGAAAAACACCCAAGTAAAACGAGAATAGTCATCAACAATTACTAAACCATATTTGTTATCGCCGATGCTTATATAGGTGATAGGGCCGAAAAGGTCCATGTGGAGCATCTCCAATGGTCTTGTTGTCATCATCACATTCTTGACGGGATGAGCTGCTCCAATTTGCTTTCGTGCTTGACACGCGCTACATGGCCTATCTTTTTCAAAAACAACATCTTTTAATCCACGGATGTGATCTCCCTTTAGAAGTTTTTGTAAGTTTCTCATTCCAACATGGGCTAGTCTCCTATGCCACAACCACCTCATGTTGGTTTTTGCTATTAAGCATGTGTCAAATTGAGCTTTATCCGTGGAAAAGTCCACTAAGTAAAGCTTTCCCTTTAACACACCCTTAAAAGCAATCGAGTTGTCACTTCTTCTAGAGACGGTCACACCCTCGTTAGTAAACAAGCAATTATAACCTTTCTCACATAGTTGAGATATGGACAATAGGTTATAATCTAGTGATTCAACATGTAGAACATGAGAAAGGTAATGTTGAGAAGAAATTGCAATTTTACCCATACCGAGTACCCTTCCTTGGCTGTTGTCGCCGAAGTAGATGCCTTCACTTGGATCATCATTTTCTTCATACTCGACAAACATCTTTCTCTCTCCGGTCATATGGTTAGCACACCCACTATCTAGCACCCATTTAGTGCCACCGGAGGAGTAGGGCTGCAACACAATTTAAGCTTTGGTCTTAGGCACCCAAACTTGGTTGGGTCCTTTGAGGTTAGTTACAAGGCACTTGGGCACCCACACACAAGTTTCTGGACTCTTGTGGAGTGGCCCAACATATTTTGCAAAAACTCTACCATACTTGCTTTTTATAAGAACATAAGATGCATCGAAATTATGGAATAATATAAATTTTACATTTTTGGTAATTTCATGTGAGGTCGATGCAAGGTTCTCACTCTTGTTTTGACTTTAGTTTTCTTTGACAAAGGCTACGCATTTGCTATTTTTTTTAAGGATTCTAGCGTTTTGCTTTCCTCCCTAGTATAACCAAGCCCATCTTTGATGAAAGGAGATATTGTGATTGTGTATGCACTACGTGCATATTTGATCTTCTCCTTATCAAAGATTCCACTTTTGTGTGTATTCTTGCTTTGTGCTTCCTTGAGCTCATTTTTCAAGTTTAAAACAATGTTAGCACATTTGCAAGTTTTAGTGTTGGATTCTATACTTGTTGAGAGAGAGTTTTTGGAGGATGAATTAGTTGAAACATTTGACTTAAGTGAGTTAAGTTGTGCTTCAAGATTCTTGTGAGTTTTGGTTAAACTCACAAGTTCATCTTGAAGTACTATATTCTTACTTCTAAGCTCAACACAAGTCTCCTTGCTCATGGCAAGTTCGCTTTCAAGCGCTCTACTGTTCTCTCTCTAAAGTTCAAGGAGCTTCTCAATCTCAAGGTTTCTTTCATTTTCAAGGATAAGCAATTCTTCTTGTTGATTGAGAAGCTCTTATTGCTCAAATACTTCGTCCGATAGCATTTTCATTTTAGCTATAGCCTTTCTGTTTAATCCTTTAAACATGAATTCGTTTTCACTACTACTATCAAAGTCACTATCATCTACGGTATGTAACTTGGAAGGTTTAGACATTACCTTGCGCTTTCCTTCCTTTGCCATGAGGCATGTGTGGCTTGGGCTCTTCCAATCACGCTTGTTTGGCAAGAGTGATTTCTTCATGGTTGGCTTCTTGATGGCAACGGTTGCCACCTTTTCTTCATCTTCGGAAGAGGATTCTTCATTTGAATCCCACTCTTCTCCAATATGAGCTTGTCCATAAGCCTTTTTCTTTGTGAATATTTTCTTGTCTAGAGGCCTCCCATTCTTGTTCTTCCTCTTGTCATCTTCCTTGCTATGGGGGCAATTCACAATGAAGTGCTCATGTTCGCCACAGTTGTACCAAGTCTTCTTTGTCCTTGACTTGCCCTTGTCTTTGCTCTTGTTCTCATAGTGATGGCTTCTCCTTCTCATCAACCTTTTGAATCTTTTAATGAAGAATGCCATTTCTTCATCATCTATGTCCGTGCTCTCATCATCACTTTCTTCATCTTCACTTGTGAGTTGTGTATATTTTCCCTTGGACTTGGATGTGGCCTTGAGAGCAATTCCCTTCTTCTTGGATGAAGTGATCTTTGCTAGGTCGTTGACGTGTTGGGCTTCCTTCTCCATCATCTCGTTGTTAATGATTTTCCCTAGCACTTCATCCGGAGTCATCATGTGAAAGTTTGGACTTTCACGGATTAAAGTGCATAGGGTCACATTGTGAGGCATGAAGGCTCTTATCATTCTTTTGACCACCTCATGGTCATTCCATTTCTTACATCCGTACGCTAGACTCTTGTTGATGAGAGTTTTGAGTCGGTTGTACATTTCTTTAGGTGTTTCGCCTTCTTCCATGGCGAACCTTCCAAGCTCTCCTTCTATCATCTCAATCTTGGCTTCCCTCACGGATCGGTTTTCTTCATGTGCGATCTTGAGGGTGTCCCAAATATCTTTGGCGAGCTCCAACCCATCTACCTTGTTGAATTCTTCAATGCTCAGAGATGAGTTGAGCACGGCCGCCGCTTGTGCATTGCGATGGATTTGTTGTTCTTGTTCTTGAGTGAGTTCATCCTCGTCTTCGGGGATATCTATACCTGTACACACCACATGCCAAAGACTTGGGTTCAAGGAAATTAGATGCAACTTCATGTTGTGCTTCCACATTATGTAGTTAGTTCCATTAAAGTGAGGTGGTTTGCCTAGAGGAATTGATAAATAACTAGACTGAGAATTTAGGCGTTCATAATTAAAAGGATATCGCGAGTAGTCTTGTTGAGTAATCTTTAGCTTCTTCTCCAACTTCTCCTTCTTTCTCTTCTTAGCTTCCTCCTTCTTTTTGAGGAGTGCCATGAGACGAAGAACTTCTTCATCATCTTTTGAGCTTGAAACGTCTTGTGTAGGAGTAATCGCTGGAGGCGGGTTAGAACCTTGTTCTTCAAAGTTGCTCGTACTTGCTCCTTTTCCCCTGATGAGATCAATTTGGCTACCGGCCTTGTCCCCCATCTCCTCTCCAAGCGGTTAAGCTTTTGTGGAGAGTTAGGCTCTGATACCAATTGAAAGATGCCTAGAGGGGGGGTGAATAGGCTAATAAAACCTGAAACTATTGCAAACAGCGGATTAAACTTGAAGGAGGCCAGACTAGTCCGGTCAGTGGGCGGACTAGTCCGGTTTAGGTATAAAATTGTGCTTTAGGTTTTCTTTTAAGTCTGTTTAAGCGTAAGATGTATAGTAGTCAAACAATCTCACGAGTTAGATGTGAATGATTAGGTTGCAAGATAGTGGAACGATTCACAAGTGTTAACAAGACGAAAGCTTAATGAGTAATTTAAGTGAGCGTGCAAGAAGGTAAAGGAAGCAAGAGACACGATTTATTCCGAGATTCGATTCCACACAGGAATCTACATCCTCGTTGAGGAGTCCACAAAGGACCGAGTCTTTTCCAACCCTTCCCTCACAGCGATCACGAAGATCAAGCCTAGGCTCTTTCACTATCAATCAAATGTGAATACAATGCTCTTAGGGGCTACTCACAACTTGAGGCTCCCTACGACAACCTAGCAATTCTAGGAATCAAAATACAGTAATCAGGAACTTAAATTAATGATCAGAGTGCAAGAGAGTCAAACCGATAGCTCAAACGTCGATCACCACGTCTCTCCTCTCACAAATCCACAAACCCCTTAAGATTCAATCTTAGGGGTCAAGAGGGTGAGGAAAGAAGCTTAGAAGAGCTCTAGGAATGAGTTTTCAGTGCTGAGGTTGTTGTCCACTACATTCTTAGCCGGGGGATCACCTTTTATAGAAATCTTGGCATCTAGCTATTACCTACTAAAGTCTGGACTAGTCCGGTCCAAACCCCGGACTAGTCGATTCTTAAGGGACCACCCACGTAACAAGGCTACCAACTAAAGTCTAGTGATCGTTGGATTCAAACGGTCATAAAATCCCGGACTAGTCCGGCCAAGAGCGTACTAGTCCGATCTCAGTCAGGATTCTTTGTTTCGTATGAGAACGGACTAGTCTGGTAGGGTCGGACTAGTCCGGTCTTACCAGACTTAGTCTAGAAAAACTCTATGATCTAGGATTGTGGACTAGTCCGAGCTCACATAGGAACCTTTGTTCCGTCATAAACCGGACTAGTCTGAAGGGACCGGACTAGTCTGGCCCATGGAGCGGACTAGTCCGAGGTCACTCTGACACTTCTTATCCGAACCTTAACGGCATAGTCTGCATGGCGGACTAGTCCGACCACACGGGCGGACTAGTCCGGCCCTTTGAGACTTAGTCTCATAAAGGCTCAGACTCACTAGACAACAGACTAGTCCGGCCTAAAACGGACAAGTCCGAACTTACTCAGAGACATCTTGTCCGGTCTAAAATGAAGTAGTCCGTGTTGGAACGGACTAGTCCGGCCCGTTGTCCGGACAAGTCCGATCTTTCTTTTTTCAGCCATACCCATGACTACTTCCTCTCACGATTCTAACTTTCTAACTTTAGTTTGAGCTCTCTAATGATTCTCAAGCACTCCAAAAGAGAAGATCCTTTACACAACTAAAAAAATGTAAAACTCAATAGAAAAATTTTATTTTCTACTCTTGCGAGTCTTCTTCTTTTTCTTTTTGCTTCTTGAGAGACTAACTCCACCTATGTTGTAATGACATAGCCGGTCCCAAGCCAGGGTAAAGGAGGAGGGGTTGTGATAGGCGTGGCGAGCCAACAACTACACTCAACCATTCTCATGGAAATGAAACCCAATAGAAATTCGTTGGGGCGTAACCCTCTTAGCGACGCGCCAAATCGGAACCCGGGTATGGTGTTAAGTGGGCAAGGGCCGGGTCGCCACCGCCTTAGTGGCGCGCCATATCGGAACCCGGATATGGTGTTAAATGAGCAAGGGCCGGATCGCCACCACCTTAGTGGCGCGCTACATCATCGCCCGAATGTAGTGGTAAGTGAGCAAGGGTCTTTGCATCTTACTCGACGGGTGCAAAGCGTAATGAAGCTAGCCGAGGAACATAGATTTCGGGTGGGTAGTTGGAATGTAGGATCCTTGACGGGGAAGCTACGTGAGTTAGTAGATGTTGCCATTAGGAGACGAGTAAATATCCTTTGTGTACAAGAGACTAGATGGGCGGGTCAAAAGGCAAGAGAAGTCGAGAATACCGGTTTCAAGCTTTGGTATTCTGGTTCAGCTGGGACTAGGAATGGCGTAGGTGTTCTAATAGATAAGAGTCTTAAGGATGGAGTAGTGGATGTTCGAAGACAAGGGGATAGGATCATCTTAATCAAGATAGTAATTGGGGACATTGTCTTGAACATTATTAGTGCTTATGCCCCACAAGTTGGGCTGAATATGAGAGCTAAGAGGCAATTTTGGGAGGACTTGGAGGATATGGTTAGTAGTGTATCGATAACCGAGAAACTCCTCATAGGGGGAGATCACAATGGTCATGTGGGTGCAACTAACCTAGGATTTGAGGGAGTACATGGAGGTTTTGGATGCGGCGATAGAAATCAAGAGGGTAAGGACATCCTAGACTTTGCCGTAGCCTATGATTTGTTGATAGCTAACACCCTCTTTAGGAAGAGGCAATCTCACCTAGTGACCTTTAGTAGTGCCCAACACTCTAGCCAGATTGACTTTGTCCTCACTAGGAGAAAGGATAGACACGAGTGTCTAGATTGTAAGGTGATCCCCGGGGAGTGTGTTGTGACACAACATAAGCTTGTGGTAGCTGACTTTCCCTTCCATACATGTTCTTTGCGGGACAACAACAACAACAACAACAACCAAGCCTTTATCCCAAGCCTGTTGGGGTCGGCTAGACATGAAACCCAATATCAATGAAGTAAAACAGAGGAAGAGATATGAGAACAAGGGGAAAAAAGGAAAAAAAGAAAAAAAAAGGAAAAAAGAAAAGGAAAAAGAGAAAAGAGAAAAGAAATAAGAAAAAAGGAAAAGAAAAAGAGAAAAGAAAAAAAAAAGAAAAAAAACAAGACTACGATTCTGGCACATGAATTGCTACTTTCCATGCGGTCCTATCATGAGCTAAGTCTCTGGATACATTCCAATCTCTCAAATCTTGTTTTACCGCCTCCTCCCAGGTCAACCTTGGTCGTCCTCTACCCCTCCTAATATTTTCTCTACCTCTTAAAATCCCACTGTTAACCGGTGCTTCTGGAGGTCTCCGTTGGATATGTCCAAACCACCTAAGCCGATGTTGGACTAACTTCTCTTCAATCGGCGCCACCCCTACCTTATCACGAATCGCCTCATTCCTTATTCGGTCTCTTCTCGTGTGCCCACACATCCACCGTAGCATGCGCATCTCTGCGACACTCATTTGTTGGACATGTTGCCGTTTAGTTGGCCAACATTCCGCCCCATAGAGCATCGCGGGTCTGATCACCGTCCTATAGAACTTCCCTTTTAGCTTTTGTGGGACTTTCCTATCACATAGGATTCCAGAGGCTTGTCGCCATTTCATCCACCCTACCTTGATCCTGTGGCAAACATCCTCATCAATATCGCCATTGCTTTGTAACATTGATCCTAAGTATCGGAAAGAGTCCCTTCTAGGTACTATTTGTCCTTGTAGACTAACATTTCCCTCTTCACGACCAACACCACTAAAGTTGCACCTCATATACTCGGTTTTGGTCCTACTAAGTCTAAACCCCTTGGACTCTAAGGTTTGTCTCCATAACTCTAATTTCTTATCAACACCATCTCTAGTTTCATCTACCAGCACTACATCATCAGCAAAGAGCATGCACCAAGGGATATCCCCTTGTATATCCTTCGACACCTCATCCATGACCAAGGAAAAGATGTATGGGCTCAAAGCTGATCCTTGATGTAATCCTACCGTGATAGGAAATGCATCAGTCTCACTATCACTTACGCGCACACTTGTCCTAACATTATTGTACATATCCTTGATAAGGGTAATGTACTTTGTTGGCACTTTATGTTTCTCTAGTGCCCACCACATGATTGACCTTGGTATCTTGTCGTACGCCTTCTCCAAGTCGATGAACACCATATGCAAGTCCTTCTTCTGCTCCCTATATCTCTCCATAAGCTGACGAAGCAAGAAAATCGCCTCCATTGTAGACCTCCCAGGCATAAAACCAAACTGGTTTTTAGTGACATTGGTCACTTTCCTCAGGTGGTGTTCAATCACTCTCTCCCAAAGCTTCATAGTATGACTCATAAGCTTAATACCTCGATAATTAGTACAACTTTGAATATCTCCTTTATTTTTGAAGATAGGTACTAATATACTTTTCCTCCATTCTTCAGGCATCTTGTTTGACCGAAAAATGTGGTTGAATAGCTTTGTGAGCCATACTATTGCGACGTCCCCAAGACATCTCCACACCTCAATAGGGACATCGTCAGGGCCGAGGGCCTTTCCTCCTTTCATCCTTTTTAAGGCCTCCTTAACCTCAAACTCTTGTATCCTCCGCACGAACCGCCTGTTGGAGTCATCAAAGGAGTCATCCAACTCAACCATAGTGCTCTCATTCCCATCATTGGATAGCCCATTAAAGTAATCACGCCATCTATTCTTAATCTCTTCATCCTTCACTAGAATGCGGTCAGTCTCATCTTTGATGCATTTAACTTGATTGAGATCCCTCATCTTTCTCTCGCGGATTTTTGCTACCTTGTATATGTCTTTTTCACCTTCTTTTGTCCCTAGTCTCTCATATAACTTATCATAGGTTTGTCCTCTTGCCTTACTTACAACCCGCCTTGCATTCTTCTTAGCCTCTTTGTACTTAAGCATGTTGCTTGCGTTTCTATCATTATGCCAACTCTTATAACACTCCTTCTTCTCCTTAATGGCCTTTTGTACATCCTCATTCCACCACCAAGTGTCTTTATCTATAAGTTTCTTTCCCTTTGTCACACCGAACACCTCACTAGCTACCTTCCTAATGCAAGTTGCCATCTTCATCCACATACTATCTGCATCTCCATTTTCTGCCCAGGGTCCTTCTGTGATCACCCTATTTTAAAGGATTCTTGTGATTCTCCCTTCAACTTCCACCACTTTGTTCTTGTGATTTTGACACCTTTGTCCCGCAAAGAACATGTATGGAAGCGAAATTCAGCTACCACAAGCTTATGTTGTGTCACAACACACTCCCCCGGGATCACCTTACAATATAGACACTCCCGTCTATCCTTTCTCCTAGTGAGGACAAAGTCAATCTGGCTAGAGTGTTGGGCACTACTAAAGGTCACTAGGTGAGATTGCCTCTTTCTAAAGGGGGTGTTAGCTATCAACAGATCATAGGCTACGGCAAAGTCTAGGATGTCCTTACCCTCTTGATTTCTATCGCCGCATCCAAAACCTCCATGTACTCCTTCAAATCCTAGGTTAGTTGCACCCACATGACCATTGAGATCTCCCCCTATGAGGAGTTTCTCGGTTATCGGTACACTACTAACCATATCCTCCAAGTCCTCCCAAAATTGCCTCTTAGCACTCATGTTGAGCCCAACTTGTGGGGCATAAGCACTAATGACGTTCAAGACAATGTCCCCAACTACTATCTTGATTAAGATGATCCTATCCCCTCGTCTTCGAACATCCACTACTCCATCCTTAAGACTCTTATCTATTAGAACACCTACGCCATTCCTAGTCCCAGCCGAACCAGAATACCAAAGCTTGAAACCGGTATTCTCGACTTCTCTCGCCTTTTGACCCGCCCATCTAGTCTCTTGTACACAAAGGATATTTACTCGTCTCCTAATGGCAACATCTACTAACTCACGTAGCTTCCCCGTCAAGGATCCTACATTCCAACTACCCACCCGAAATCTATGTTCCTCGGCTAGCTTCCTTACGCTTTGCACCCGTCGAGTAAGATGCAAAGACCCTTGCTCACTTATCACTACATCCGGGCGATGATGTAGCGCGCCACTAAGGTGATGGCGATCCGGCCCTTGCTCATTTAACACCATATCCGGGTTCCGATATGGCGCGCCAGTAAGGCGGTGGCGACCCGGCCCTTGCCCACTTAACACCATACCCGGGTTCCGATATGGCGCGTCGCTAAGAGGGTTACGCCCCAACGAATTTCTATTGGGTTTCATTTCCATGAGAGTGGCTAAGTGTAGTTGTTGGCTCGCCAAGCCTATCACAACCCCCTCCTCCTTTACCCGGGCTTGGGACCGGCTATGTCATTACAACATAGGCGGAGTTATGTTCTTTGCGGGACAAAGGTGTGAAAATCACAAGAACAAAGTGGTGGTAGTTGAAGGGAGAATCACAAGAATCCTTTAAAAGTAGGGTGATCACAGAAGGACCCTGGGTAGAAAATGGAGATGCAGATAGTATGTGGATGAAGATGGCAACTTGCATTAGGAAGGTAGCTAGTGAGTTGTTCGGTGTGACAAAGGGAAAGAAACTTGTAGATAAAGACACTTGGTGGTGGAATGAGGATGTACAAAAGGCCATTAAGGAGAAGAAGGAGTGTTACAAGAGTTGGCATAATGATAGAAGTGCAAACAACATGCTTAAGTACAAAGAGGCTAAGAAGAATGCAAGGCGGTTTGTGAGTAAGGCAAGAGGACAGATCTATAATAAGTTATATGAGAGATTAGAGACAAAAGAAGGTGAAAGGGACATATACAAGGTAGCAAAAATCCGTGAGAGAAAGATGAGGGATCTCAATCAAGTTAAATGCATCAAATATGAGACTTACCACATTCTAGTGAAGGATGAAGAGATTAAGAATAGATGGCGTGATTACTTCAATGGGCTATTCAATGATGGGAATGGGAGCACTATGGTTGAGTTGGATGACTCCTTTGATGACTCCAACAGGCGGTTCGTGCGGAGGATACAAGAGTTTGAGGTTAAGGAGGCCTTAAAAAGGATGAAAGGAGGAAAGGCCCTCGGCCCTGACGATGTCCCTATTGAGGTGTGGAGATGTCATGGGGACGTGGCAATAGTATGGCTCACAAAGCTATTCAACCACATTTTTCGATCAAACAAGATGCCTGAAGAATGGAGGAAAAGTATATTAGTACCTATCTTCAAAAATAAAGGAGATATTCAAAGCTGTACTAATTATCAAGGTATTAAGCTTATGAGCCATACTATGAAGCTTTGGGAGAGAGTAATTGAACACCGCCTGAGGAAAGTGACCAATGTCACTAAAAACCAGTTTGGTTTTATGCCTGGGAGGTCTACAATGGAGGCGATTTTCTTGCTTTGTCAGCTTATGGAGAGATATAGGGAGCAGAAGAAGGACTTGCATATGGTGTCCATCGACTTGGAGAAGGCGTACGACAAGATACCAAGGTCAGCCATATGGTGGGCACTAGAGAAACATAAAGTACCAACAAAGTACATTACCCTTATCAAGGATATGTACAATAATGTTAGGACAAGTGTGCGCGTAAGTGATAGTGAGGCTGATGCATTTCCTATCACGGTAGGACTACATCAAGGATCAGCTTTGAGCCCATACATCTTTTCCTTGGTGATGGATGAGGTGTCGAAGGATATACAAGGGGATATCCCTTGGTGCATGCTCTTTGCTGATGATGTAGTGCTGGTAGATGAAACTAGAGATGGTGTTGATAAGAAATTAGAGTTATGGAGACAAACCAGTCCAAGGGGTTTAGACTTAGTAGGACCAAAACCGAGTATATGATGTGTGACTTTAGTGGTATTGGTCGTGAAGAGGGAAATGTTAGTCTACAAGGACAAATAGTACCTAGAAGGGACATTTTCCGATACTTAGGATCAATGTTACAAAGCAATGGCGATATTGATGAGGATGTTTGCCACAGGATCAAGGCACGGTGGATGAAATGGCGACAAGCCTCTGGAATCCTATGTGATAGGAAAGTCCCACAAAAGCTAAAAGGGGAATTCTATAGTAGGGTGATCAGACCCGCGATGCTCTATGGGGCGGAATGTTGGCCAACTAAACGACAACATGTCCAACAAATGAGTGTCACAGAGATGCACATGCTACAGTGGATGTGCGGGCACACGAGAAGAGACCGAATAAGGAATGAGGCGATTCGTGATAAGGTAGGGGTGGCGCCGATTGAAGAGAAGTTAGTCCAACATCGACTTAGGTGGTTTCGACATATCCAACGGAGACCTTCAGAAGCACCGGTTAACAGTGGGATTTTAAGAGGTAGAGAAAATATTAGAAGGGGTAGAGGACGACCAAGGTTGACCTGGGAGGAGGCGGTAAAACGAGATTTGAGAGATTGGAATGTAACCAAAGACTTAGCTCATGATAGGACCGCATGGAAAGTAGCAATTCATGTGCCAGAATCGTAGTCTTGTTTTTTTCTTTTTTCTTTTTTCTTTTTCTTTTATCTTTTTCTTTTTCTTTTCTTTTATTCTTTTTCTTTTTCTTTTTTTCCTTTTTTCTTTTTTTTTTCTTTTTCCTTTCTTCTTTTTTCTTTTTTCTTATATCTCTTCCTCTCTTTTACTTTATTGATATTGGGTTTCATATCTAGCCGACCCCAACATGCTTGGGATAAAGGCTTGGTTGTTGTTGTTGTTCTTGAGAGACTCCAAATCCATTCCTTTTGATAAGCACCTGTGCTCATACTCAGTAGAACTCATTAGTATCTTAATTGTCGTCATCAATCATCCAAAACCCACGGGGATTACCTAGATGCACTTTCAGCTGCTACTCGAGACTCATCTAAGGTACAAACGTTGTTTATTTTTTATATATATCTGTTTATCGCTATTTGTCCTACATGTATGATTAAGCCGATTCTGGCATACATGTAGTTTGCGACCGGTTTCGTTTTTTTTGTAAAACCGGACGTGACAACGATCCACATTGAACCAATTGCGGTCCCTGCCGCCAACCTACCACAGTCGTCCTCCACCTACGATCCACGTCCCATTGTCACACATTGTCGCCGTGAGCACCTGTGTGCACACAGTTGATAGTCGGATGGTGCGGCTGGCGGCGCCAGAGGCCGTGAGGTCGGCGACGGGCTGAGGCAGGGGCGAGTGGCGGAGGTTGAATATGGGTGCCGTGGTGGACACGTGGTCGATGGATACACGTGGTGGGCGACAGCGCCGTCATGCGGTGCCGACATATGTTTGGTAGTTACATAGTTTTTGTTGCAATAATGCTACATCATGAGAGAGACTACGGTCCATTGCTGGGCCGCTTCTAGTTCAGTGTATTATGATCTTAACCCAAGTTAGTGACCACTTAAGCCTCTTTTAGATAACATAATAATAGTCCACGATTAAGTTTTGGAACTCTCCTGTGCATGTTTAATCATGCACTCCTTTTGTTCTAGTATGTCACTTTAGCTTTGGATACACAAATTAAGAAGATGTGAAAATGTATGGTGCATAGGAAACGATGAGGAGAGAGTTAGAGAGAGAAATTTAGAAGATATAAAGATGCATCGAGGAGTGCAAATGATATATATATATATATATATATAATATCAAAACCTAGAATGAAATGTAAATTGGAAAAAGAATTAACATTTATTTTCTCTTTTGAACCTATTTTTTCGCACTGTACATGCTTTAGTAGGGATGAAAACAGACAGATATGAACGGAAAAAATACTTTCCATATCCATATCCATATTAAAAATTCTGGAAACGGATTGGATCCGATGTTATCGGAAACGGATATGGTATCAGATATGTCGGACATATCAGAAACGGATTCATCGGATCGGAAAAATATGGATATCGGACGGAATTCAGATATTTATTTTGAAAAACAATTCACAAGTAACATATAATTTATAGTTCATACATTTAATTCAAAGTACATCCACATCAAATTCATACATGGTTCGTACATGAAACTTGAAACACATAAATAGTTCATACATAATACATAATATATATATATGGTTCATACATAGTGCATATTTTCTAATCTTCATCACCGCTAGATGAATAAAATCAGTAACATCATTCATCTCATCGGGATCACTTCTATGTTCTCGTCTTATGAAATAATGAAGCAATAAGTGAAATGATGTTAGGGACAAGTCCGAACTTACTCAGAGACATCTTGTCCGGTCTAAAACGGAGTAGTCCGTGTTGGCACGGACTAGTTCGGCCCGTTGTCCGGACAAGTCCGGTCTTCCCTTTTTAGCCATATCTATGACTACTTCCTCTCACGATTCTAACTTTGTAACTTTAGTTTGAACTCTCTAATGATTCTCAAGCACTCTAAAAGATAAGATCCTTTACACAATTAAAAATGTAAAACTCAATAGAAAAATTCTATTTTCTACTCTTGCGAGTCTTCTTCTTTTTCTTTTTGCTTCTTGAGAGACTCCACATCCATTCCTTTTGATAAGCACATGTGCTCATACTCAGTAGAACTCATTAGTATCTTAATTGTTGTTATCAATCATCCAAAACCCATGTGGATTACCTATATGCACTTTCAGCTGCTACTTGAGACTCATCTAAGGTACAAACATTGTTTATTTTTGATATATATCTGTTTATCGCTATTTGTCCTACATGTATGATTAAGCCGATCCTGGAATACATGTAGTTTGCGGCCGGTTTTGTTTTCTTTTTTGTAAAACCGGACGTGACAACGATCCACATTGAACCAATTGCGGTCCCCGCCGCCAACCTACCACAGTCGTCCTCCACCTACGATCCACGTCCCATTGTCACACATTGCCGCCGTGAGCAACTGTGTGCACACTGCTGATAGTCGGATGGTGCGGCGGGCGGCGCTAGAGGCCGTGAGGTCGGCGGCGGGCCGAGGCAGGGGTGAGTGGTGGAGGTTGAAGATGGGTGCCGTGGTGGACATGTGGTCGATGGATACACGTGGTGGGCGACAGCGCCGTCATGCGGTGCCGACATATGTTTGGTAGTTACATAGTTTTTGTTGCAATAATGCTACATCATGAGAGAGACTACAGTCCATTGGTGGGCCGCTTCTAGCTCAGTGTGTTATGATCTTAACCCAAGTAGCATTTTGGGCCTTCCATATAGATTCAAAACTACCAAGCTAGTGACCACTTAAGCCTCTTTTAGATAACATAATAACAGTCCACGATTAAGTTTTGGAACTCTCCTATGCATCTTTGATATATATATATATATATATATATATATATATATATATATATATATATATATATATATATATCATTTTCACTCCTCGATGCATCTTTATATCTTCTAAATTTCTCTCTCTAACTCTCTCCTCATCGTTTCCTATGCACCATACATTTTCACATCTTAATTTGTGTGTCCAAAGCTAAAGTGACATATATATATATATATATATATATATATATATATATATATATATATAATTAAAACTGTCGATGTGTAGCTGTCGACACTTCTCCCGGGCCTACACTGGGCAGCCCGCGGAGGTTCTTTTTCGGAGGGGCTAGTCCCCCACGGAGAGCTTAAGCGTGGTTGGACGAAGGAAACAGATGAACACAGGGGTTTTTTACGTGGTTCAGGCCGCCGGAGTGGAAAACCCTACATCCACGGTGAGCGGAGGTGCTCGTTGTATTGCTTGAGGATGAGTTGAGCTAGGAGGCGAACTCGACCGAGTGCGAACCTAGCGTGAGAGTGTGCAAAAAGCCGAACCCCTTGTAACATTGCCTACCCGAGCCTTTTATAGTCCAAGGCTCGGGCGGCTTACAAAACGGGCCCAGGACCCGAGAGGTGGTCCCGGGGAGATTGCTATCATCTACCGTATCCTACAGTTACGCCGGTAGTTGTCTCTGGCAAGAGCTTCTGAGTCTTCGTCTTGCCGCCCTGCCCACACCGCAAGCTAGGCGTAGCGGTTGATGACGGCACGAGCGGCAGGGAATGTCTTGTCGCTGTGTTTATTGGTGTAGAGCTTTTAACGCGGCGTGCCAGTATTCACTGCGATGCGACTGGGCACAACGGCACCTGACAGCGGCGTGCTCCGCGTCTCCGCGTCTTGGGAAAGCACGGGTCTTGAATACCTTGTGCAAACAAGGTATGGCGTGTCTTTACTCTTGCTGCCTACCGCGTGGAGGCTGGTAGCGCTGCTCTGTGGCCACGTGGTGGGCCCGGAGCTCTCCTCTGAGGAGAGGGAGGTCCGGCCCCGCGGGATACGTGGGGCCTTTGTAGCTCTCCTCGCCGGGGGGGGGGGGGTCCGGCTCTGGTAGCCACGTGGCTGGCCCGGATCTCTCCTCTAAGGAGAGGGAGGTCCGGCCCCGTTGGACATGTAGAGCCTTAGCTCTCCCCGCGGAGGGGGGAGGTCCGGCTCTGTTGGCCACGTGACGGGCCCGGAACTCTCTTCTGAGGAGAGGGAGGTCCGGCCCCGCTGTACACGTGGGGGCTTCAGAGCTCTCCCTGCGGAGAAGGGAGGTTCGACACTGCTGGCCACGTGGCGTGCCCGTAGCTCTCCTCTGAGGAGAGGGAGGTCCGGTCCCGCTGGACACGTGGAGCCTTCGGAACTCTCCCTCAGGAGAAGGGAGGCCTGGTTCTGCCGTCCACGTGGTGGGCCTGGAGCTCTCCTCTGAGGAGAGGGAGGTCCGGCCCCGCGGGGCATGTGGGCTTTCGGAGCTTGCCCCTGCGGAAGGGGCAAAGTCCTTAGACGATTTCCCCTGTGCGCTGGGGTACCCCATATTGAGGGTACTGACAGTGGCCCCCGGGCCCATCTCGGGGGAGATAACGAGCCCGAGGTGGGCCCCCCGTCTCTTCTACTTTGCGCACCTTCTCGAAGACCCGCTTTGACCGTTGCTGGAGCACGAACAGTCGCGGGATCGTGGGGGCGTGAGCCCTACTTGATGGCTGCTTTTACTGCGGCGGTTCCCAAGGCTGCCACTACTGCACGTTGTAGCGCACGTCGCAATGTCTTGTTAGGAACCGTCGGGTTCTCCGCCTGGGGGGCTGACTACCTGGTCCACCGCTTCAGCAGGATGGCCTGGGCCTACTTGTCATTGACTCCAGGGCTTGGAGCTAAAGTGGTTGTCCCAAGCAATGTATTCGAAGGGTTTCGAATCGCATTGAATCACGTCTGGGAAGTTTAAAAGGGGATCTCATCCCCATCGCAGGCTTCCCTTCGCACTTTCCCACGCGTGAACCATCTAGAGTCCTCTGAGCACTCAAGCGTTCTCAGCCCCCAAGTTCTTGCGCTTCCGTCGGTCATGGCTTTCATCCCGCCTCTGAAGGCCGACGGAGCTCGGACCGCCGACAGGAGGAAGGGCAGGGAGCCGGCCTCCGGATTGCCAAAGAAGAAATGTGCCCGGTCCCCTCCGACGGCATCGTCCGCGCCAAGGCAGGAGACCAGGGTATCTTCGCGTCCTCCTTCTGGAGGTGTGAGTTTGTCGGGCAGCGACCCCAAGAGGCCTCGGGCCTTCCATTCCGACGGGACTCCTCTCGAACAGTGGCGGTCCGAGGGGCCCAGGGCGTCCAGCCCTCCTTCCTTAGGCGGAGGGGCTCTGAGGGGGGACGTCGGTGCTGCGATGCCCGGGGGCGAGCCGAGGGCTCAGGCGCCCCGGCCAGCAAGCGTCCCGGCTGCACGCTCGGCAGGCAGTGGCGTCGGAAGGAGCAACGCTGGGACTCATCTTGGGACGCAGGTGCCCCAGGCCTCAGAAGCTGGATCGGCGAGCAGCGCTAGAGGCGCCGCCGGCAGGGGCCCTACTGCTCTACCTCCTAGGGGGGCTCCGGGAGTACCTCCTGTTCCGCCGGTCCGGGTGCCTGCGGCGCAGGCACCGGCGGCGACGGCAGGGTCCGGCGGATCTGCCTCGGCTCGGAAGCCGGGGTTCCATGCCCGTTGGAGCGTTCGCGTCCCTTGGTAAGTGTTGCTCTTACCGAGTTCCAAAACTTGCATTCTTTTTTTTAACCCGAGAGCTCCCCATGCCTGTAGGGACTCATCAGGTACCAGGAACGACTCTGTTCCCCGGCCATCTCCGGTTGACGGGAGATCCGCGCCGCAGCGTCCCAAAGTTGCGGCGGCTTTGTCGGCCCCCAAGTCGGTGCAGGCATCTTCTGTGTCGGTCGGACCAGCTCCTGCGACGGCGGCGGCAGCACCCGCTCGTCCTCCTTCGCCAGCTCGGAAGCCAGCGGTTGTCGAGGGCTCGGCGGGGCCGGCTGGCGGCATCCAGCCTTACAGTGTCGAAGCGGGAGGAGCAGCTGCAGGTCCTACGACGAGCAGTGAACAGGGGCGCGTCGAGAGCAGCCCTGCTCCGGTGCCAGCTTCTCCAGATCGGCGCCTCATCCCGGTCGCCGAGATGCCGGCATCACCTGATGACGACGTGATGGAGGAGATCGGGGGCGCGGCTTCGGCCTCTGCCGCCCCGCTGCCCCTGGTGGACGCCTTTGAGCTTGCCGAGGCGAGCGTCCGACAGGTCCAGGCCGCCCTAGAGCGAGAGCGGGAGGTGCTGGCCGGGGAGAGGAATCGCCTCCTCAGTTGGCGGCACCTTCTGAAGCAGCGGACTCAGGAGGTTAGGGCGGAGCTCGACTCGAGGCGGTAGAAGCTCGATGTCATGCAGGCACTCCTTGACCTTCAAAAGAAGGACGTCGACCGCCTGGACTCCGAGACCCGACGGCTCCACCAGGAGACCCGTGAGGCTCATGCTAGGGCCGAGGCGCACTCCACTTCCATGGAGGAGCTACGACTGCAGCTGGCGCGCCGCGAGTGCGCCGTCGCGGACTGGGAGCGAGCTGTGGTGGCCGAGGAGAAGAAGGTTGCCGAGAAGCTGGAGGCCGGTGAGGGTGGCTTGAAAGCCCGGGCCGGAAAGCTAGAGCTTCGGGAGGCAGCTCTGGCCGAGAGGGAGGAGCAGGCCTCCCGGGAGCGTCAGGCGGCGCTGGAGCGGGAGCTGGCGGCCGACTTCCGGGCGTCAGAGCTGGAGCAGCTTGCGAGGGACCTCGAGCTTCGCGAGAACTCCCTCTCGGCCAAGGAGATGAAGTTCTCCGAGGAGGGGCCCAGCGCCCTACTAGCAGCCCGCCAAGAGGTGGAGGAGCTCCAGGCTTCGCGGTCCGTCGAGGCCCGAGCGGTCTGGATCTTCGTCGGCTAGGCGGGGTCTGCCCTGGTACCCCTCGGCTTCAACCCCGTGAGGACGGGGGGCTCCGGCGCAGGAGGTGGCCGAGGCGATTTCGACTCTCGAGTTCATTAGCGCCAAGCTGGACAGGCTCGAAGCCATGGTCGCCCACGAGCTTGAGGCAGAGGGACGGGGCTTGGCGAAGGAGGTCGCCACGCACGTGCTGGCGTGCTTCCGGAGCCGGGACCCTTCCCTCTCTCTGGAGCCGGTAAGACTGGGCCTCGTCGCCGAGCGGGAGGAAGCTGCTAGGGTTGAAGTCGGGGACATGGCCGCCCTCGTAGCCTCCAGGTTCCAGCGGGAGTCCGGGGACTCCTAAGTATTCGCCTCCGCGGCCGGAAGGCCTTGTATTTTTTTCTTTTTTTTTTGTTGAATCTATAGTCCAACTCATGGAGCTTTGATGAATGAATAGACTCTTGTTGCTTTTTGTGTCTGTGTTCTTTTATCTTCTTCATGGCTTGGCCCGCCCGAGTCCTTAACTTCGCAAGGACTTCAGGAGGTCTTCACCGATCTTGAAGTCTTGCATAGACGCCTTCCTCGGGTCCTTGTTGTGATAAGGGCCCGAGGGGTCTTCGGAGCTCGCCGTGTGTGGATGGGGGAGGTCCTGATCTGCTGGCCACGTGGCGGGCCCGGAGCTCCTCTGAGGAGAGGGTGGTCCGGTCCCGCGGGACACGTGGAGCCTCCGGAGCTCCCCCCTGCGGAGGGGGCGAGGTCCGGCTCTACCGACCACATGGTAGGCCCGGGGCTATCCTCTGAGGAGAGGGGAGCTCCGGCCCCGCCGGACACGTGGGGCCCTTGGAGCCCTCCCCTATGGAGGGGGCGGGGTCCGGTTCCTCCGGTCATGAGTTGGAGCAGTCAAGAGCTCCGGTCTCTCTTCGCGCGGTCCCTGTAGTGGCCCCCTGGTAGGTGTGGCCAATGGTTTGGGCACACCTACCATACTCCTGTGGGGGATCTAAGGCCAGGAGGTCCTGCACACAAGTAAGAGAACCGTAATTCTCCTTGAGGGCTCTCGCCTCCCTATCTCATAGTCTTATTTGGCTTACGGTCCTCGTCCGATATACGGGGCTTGGGAAATTCAGTGCACCTGGCGTCGGGGGTCCGGCTCCCTCCGAGGTCAGGGTACGACCGTCCGGCCCCTAGTACTGGACCGTAATGCTGGGGAGGCAGAGTGCACAGGTTTTCGGTACGGAACCAGTCAAAGCAGGATCTACTCCCCTGGACCTCCGAAGGGTAGGGCGCGCACACTTTGGGTCGGAACCAGACAAAGCAGGCTACGCACCCCGTACCCCCCCCCCCCCATGCACAGAGCAGGCTTTTCCTGGAGGTGACCAACTCGCATCGCAGCACCTGACTGGGGGAGGCCCAAGAGGCCCCCTCGCTGTCGGCAGGTACCTCAAGCGTGACCGTCTTCGGTAGGATAGCAAATGCCGACTAGGGATGAGAGTGGTAAAGGAGAGCTAAGTGTACGGTGAGCATACACCGGGTTGATATGAAAGTTATCATAAAAAATGATGCGTAATTTAAATGAACACAAAATTAAGAGCGTGGTAAAATAGGTTTCTCCCTGTATAAATGTCCATAGGAGGAAGGCAGGCTAAATATGGAGGCAACGACCACCCAATTATGAGGGGAAGCAAGATCCTACGCGCTTAGGGTCAGAACCAGGCCAAGCTGGACGTAGTCCTGGACCGTCCCCTGGGGCTTAGTTGCTCCGAGCTGTCCTGGACTCTATGGGATATATTACAGAAAGGAAAAGAGTTGTGCTACCAATGCTCTCGGGATACAACTTACAGAGGTGTTCTATGTTCCAAGGGTTTGGGAGCGGATCCCCATCCTCAGTGGAAAGGCGTGCGCACCCGGGGCGGCAAACTTTTGTGACTCGGAAGGGACCTTCCCAGTTGGGGGAGAGTTTATCGGTCCCTTCGCGAGAAAGTATGCGCCGCGGCACCAGGTCGCCTCGTAGGAGCTCCGGGACTCGCTCGGTCCTTTGGCGGTAGCGCCGGAGCGCCTGCCGGAACCGTGCGTTGCAGAGCGTTGCTTATAATCGTGCCTCGTCAACGAGGTCGATGTCTTCGCGCCGGAGCTGGTCCTACGCGGCTTCTCCCTGGGGGGCCAGGGTGTCTTCCTCCATTGGATCAGGCCAACAAGAGGTTGACAGAGCCATGGCAGGCCTCGTGAGGTAAGGCCGAGGCACGGTGGCGCGCACTCGGGTGGAGCCGACCTGGTTCTGCACCGCCAGGGGCTGGTGCTCGGGTTGCCGGAAGTGCTTAGAGTTTCTCCAAGGCTGATACTGCCGCAGTGCGGTCTCCATGGATCTTGAGGACGACTGTTGGTGTAGGCATCTTCAAGACGAGGTAGCCATAGTGGGCTACCGCCATGAACCGGTACAGAGCTGGCCTGCCGATGACGGCATTGAAGGGGAGATCGATCTCCGCCACATCGAACAGAATGTATTCTGTCTGGTAAATATCCGGTGCCCCGAAGGTGACCGGAAGGCTGATGTTGCCATAGGGGACGACTTGTCCCGGCCCCACCGCTGAGAACGGGCTCGAGGAGGTGAGCTTGGCCATTGGGATTTTGCACCTTCTGGAAAGTTGTGCGGCTGATGAGGTTCAGGTCGGCTCCACCATCTACCAGAACGTGGTACATCTTCACGTTGGTGATGGTGGGGGCTACCAAGAGCGGTAGCTGCCTGCCCCCAGCCATGTTCTTGGGGCAGTCGGTGGCGTCGAAGCTGATGGGGGTCCCCATCCACTTGAGGTGCGGTGCTGCACTTAGGCCAGGAGCCACCGACGCCACTTCTCGGCGCAGAGTCTTGACTACATGCTGAGACAAGGGGTCAGAGGACCCGCCGTACATGACGTAGAGCGCCTTCCGGTGCTCGTCGTCGCTGGAGTTGGAGCCCTCGTGGTCGTGCACCACCTTTACGGCGCGCTGGGGCTCTTGGAACTCCATCTGCTGGTCGACGTTGTCGCGGGCGTCGACCTTCTGCTTGCCCTCCCTCTGACGAAAGGGAGGGGCGTCTGCACGCGATTGCTTCCCCTTGCGGAAGCGCTCCGCGAGCTTCTGGATTTCCCGGCATTCAGCAGCAGTGTGGATGCTGGTTTTGTGCATGGGGCACGGCTCGCCGTGGTCACCGTCTGGCTGGTGATTGTCGCGGCCTTTTGTCGGGGCGTAGCCCCCGAGCTCCGATGGGTGCTGCAGCTGCAGCAACTGGAGCTTTGGTCGGCAGCACGATCTTGCTGCCGGCCTTCTTGACCTTCTTGCCGCTCCCATGGGGAGCAGCACTTGGTCTGGGCTGTCCTCCGGCTTCGGAGGCTGGCCGTGAGTGCCAGTTGCGCCCTTCTGCTGCTCTGGCGCACTTGTCCGCCAGGCTGAAGAGCTCTGAGACGTCACACACTTCTCTGGTCACGAGCTTCTCGAGCATCTTCTTGTCCCTCACAACCTGTTGGAACGCCACCACCACAGAAGAATTTTGGATATGTGGGATGGTGTTCCGTACCTGGGAGAACCACTGGATGAAGGAGCGCAGCGACTCTCCAGGTTGTTGTTGGATGGCATGGAGGTTGAGCTCCGTGCCAGGCCGGGTGTAGGAGCTGCCGAAGTTTGCAGAAAACTGTCGGCAGAGCTCTCACTAGGAGGTTATGGAACCCTGGGGGAGATTCATGAGCCAAGAACGTGCTGGGTCGGTCAAGGCGACGGGGAAGTAGTTGGCCATGACGGCCTCATCCCCTCCTGCAGCAAGGATGGCGGTGGAGTAGATCTGGAGGAACTCCGCCGGGTTGACACTGCCGTCGTATTTCTCTGGCAGGTGTGGCCGGAACTTGCGCGGCCACATCGCGAAGCGAAGGTGCGGCGCCAAAGCTGCACACCCTGATCCTGTTGCTGCACGAGTCGGTGTCGCGAGCGCTTGGTCCGCTAATGGCACCGTGTACCCCGGCATGGGCAAAGGTGCGCCATAAACCGGGGAACCCATTTGCAGGGCATATGGCAGAGGCATATGCTGTGTGGTGTATGCCTGGGGCAGAGATCGCGTAGCGAACGTCTGCGGCCTAGGCTAGGTCGAGACAGTCGACATGCTGTCGCCAGCCTCTTGGTTGCGACGTCTTTCTCGCCGTCGCTCGATGGCCACGCGGGCATCTTCGCCGAGGTGACGCCGTTCCAGCTCCGACCTCAGGTCTGTTGATGGGATCCTGGTGGAGCGGGAGTCTGTCGTCTGCCCGTCAACCGCTGGCGTGCGCGACAGCGACACATCCGGTGGACTGGGGCATCGTCCCCACCGAAGCTGAGGGTTGGCGGCGGCGACGACAAGACGGTCTATGTCATGAATCCACTGCTGGGTCGCTGCCTGAGGCGCGTCCCCAGCAGGTGGATTGCGCAGTAGCGCTCGTTCTGCAACTAGCACGCTCCCATGGGAGACACTTGGCGCTGCAGCAGATCTTGGGCTTGCTGGAGTCCGTGCTGCCGGAGTCGGCTGCTGACTTCCAACTTGCCTAGACACACTCCGTCCCGAGTGTGTCGAGACGTCATCCCCGCTGGCCACCGTTCCTCGGGAACGTGGGCGAGGAGAGTTTCCCGTTGAAGGAAGCTTCGTTATCTTTGTCGGCGTAAGCTCGTAGCGCAAGGGAAAATCCCCCTACCTGGCGTGCCAAATATCGAAGTGTAGCTGTCGACACTTCCCCCGGGCCTGCACTGGGCAGCCCGCGGAGGTTCTTTTTCGGTGGGGCTAGTCCCCCACGGAGAGCTTAAGCGTGGTTGGACGAAGGAAACAGATGAACACAGGGGTTTTTACGTGGTTCAAGCTGTCGGAGCGTAAAACCCTACGTCCACGGTGAGCGGAGGCGCTCGTTGTATTGCTTGAGGATGAGTTGAGCTAGGAGGCGAACTCGACCGAGTGCGAACCTAGCGTGAGAGTGCAAAAAGTCGAACCCCTTGTAATGTTGCCTACCCGAGCCTTTTATAGTCCAAGGCTCGGGCGGCTGACAAAGTGGGCCCGGGACCCGACAGGTGGTCCGGGGGAGATTGCGTGCCATCTACCGTATCCTGTAGTTACGTCGGTAGTTGTCTCTGGCGAGGGCTTCTGAGTCTTCGTCTTGCCGCCCTGCCCACGCCGCAAGCTAGGCATAGCGGTTGATGACGGCAGGGGCGGCAGGGGATGACTTGTCGCTGTGTTTATTGGTGTAGAGCTTCTGACGCGGCGTGCCAGTCTTCACTGCGATGCGATTGGGCATAATTGCACTTGAAAGTGTCGTGCTCCGCGTCTCCGCGTCTTGGGAAGGCGCGAGTCTTGAATACCTTGTGCGGACAAGGTATGGCGTGTCTTTACTCTTGCTGCCTATCGCGCGGAGGCTGGTAGCGCTGCTCTGCGGCCACGTGGTGGGCCCGAAGCTCCCCTCTAAGGAGAGGGAGGTCCGGCCCCGTGGGACACGTGGGTCCTTCGGAGCTCTCCCCGCGGAGGGGGGAGGTCCGGCTCTGCTGGCCACGTGGCGGGACGAAGCTCTCCTCTGAGGAGAGGGAGGTCCGGCCTCGCTCGACATGTGGAGCCTTCAGAGCTCTCCCCGTGGAGGGGGGAGGTCCGGCTGTTCTGGCCATGTGGCGGGCCCGGAACTCTCTTCTGAGGAGAGGGAGGTCGAGCCCCGCTGGACACGTGGGGCCTTCGGAGCTCTCCCTACGAAGAAGGGAGGTCCGGCACTACTGGCCACGTGGCTGGCCCGGAGCTCTCCTCTGAGGAGAGGGAGGTTCGGTCCCAATGGACACGTGAAGCCCTCGGAACTCTCCCTCCGAAGAAGGGAGGCCCAGCTCTGCCGGCCACGTGGCGGGCCTGGAGCTCTCCTCTAAGGAGAGGGAGGTCCGGCCTCGCGGGACACGTGGGCTTTCGGAGCTTGCCCCTGCGGAAGGGGCAAAGTCCTTAGGCGATTTCTCCTATGCGCGGGGGTATCCCATATTAAGGGTACCGACAAAAACCTAGAATGAAATGTAAATTGGAAAAAGAATTAACATTTATTTTCTCTTTTGAATCTCTTTTTTCGCACCGCACATACTCTAGTAGGGATGAAAACGGACGGATATGAACGGATAAAATACTTTCCATATCCATATCCATATTAAAGATTTTGAAAACGGATTGGATCTGATGTTATCGAAAACGGATATGGTATCAGTTATGTCGGACCTATCAGAAACACATTCATCGGATTGGAAAAATATGGATATCGGACGGAATTCGGATATTTATTTTGAAAAACAATTCACAAGTAACATATAATTTATAGTTCATACATTTAATTCAAAGTACATCCACAACAAATTCATACATGGTTCGTACATGAAACTTGAAACATATGAATAGTTCATACATAATACTTAATACATATATATGGTTCATACATAGTGCATATTTTCCAATCTTCATCACTGCTAGATGAAAAAATCAGTAACATCATTCATCTCATTGGGATCACTTTCTATGTTCTCGCCTTATGAAATAATGAAGCAATAAGTGAAATGATGTTGGATAAAATAATGCTACCAATTTTATTTATAATAAACAAATCTAAATTTCATTGATACTCATCGTCTTCACAAAATCATCAACAATAGTAAGTATACTCTTACGATCTGAAATAGATGAAAACGACATAAGCAAGTCTAAACCCTCAAGAATAAGAAACATTAAGCTAAAATATAAACAAACTTCTCACCTTTTCTTGCTGCAGCAATACAACTCTTGGTACAAATCAAAGCTTGTACAATTTCAGGATCGAGTCGATTACGGTGTGGATCAATCACACACCCACCGGCACTAAAAGCCGATTCTGAAGCAACTGTTGACACTTGTATGGCTAACACATCTCGAGCCATTTGATAAAGAATCGGATATTCATTTTCTTAATGCTTCCACCATGATAAAATATCAAATGAAGAAGATCCACTATGCTTATATAGTGGTGCAGCCATATATTTTTCTATATCATTTGAGCATTCTTCAGTTTGAACATATGACTCATTTAGAAAATGTTCCAACTCTTGAGCTTCAGCATCCATAAAGGAGCTGAATATTTTGCTTTTGTTAGTATCTGGTGTCTTTGAAGGAGGTGTTTGTACAACATAAAATTGATACATGTGCCTCATTATAGTAACAAATTTCTCAATCATAGAATGATATGACACATCACCATATAACTTTCTTGTGTAGAACTCTATTACTTTTCTCTTGAACCTTAGAATATAGAAAGAATCATTTCATTTCAGCAAATAATTTGAAACTCTAATAGCATGGTTAATGGTAATAACATAAACATAATGTACCTTGGATCAAGAAAATTTGCCACTACAAGAGCCACATTTTATTTGTGCCAATATTTCTCAAACTTCTTGCCCATAGGAATGGACATTTCACAAATAGTTACATCTTGATGTTTAGACCACTTGGCAAGCATACTTTTAATCTCACAAAAGCCTTTATAAAATAAGTTGGCAGTTGGATATAACGTACCGGATAGAAGTTCCGTTAACTCATGAAATTTCCTCAAAGCATGACATAATGTGTTTGCTTTTATCCAATCATCAGCAGACAGACATATGTGGTCATACCTTTGCCGATCAACCCTCTTGAGCCTCATAAAAGCTTCCTACAAAAGAGATAAAAAAATATAAGATATGGTTCGCACCTTTTTGAAGAAAGATCAAGAAATTTAAAAGTTCAAGAAAGTAGACCTTGTAGTATAAAGCATCCCTCAACATCAAGTAAGTTAAGTTCCACCTTGTTGATACATCAAGTGAGATCCCCTTATTAGTTTCCAATCCCTCAGCAATTGCACACTTCATCAATTCCTCCCATTGTTGTGAAGAACCCTTCACAGCTAGTACCAGTGACTTGATATTTGCAATTACACTATTGGTCTTCAATTCATCTATTATATCTTTAACCGCTACTTCATTAGATGATGCATTATCTACAGTCAATGAGAACAATTTCTTCTCTAGATTCCACTTAACCATGCATTCAGTGAAGGATACATATAACTTTTGCCCTGTGTGTCGCCCTTCTACATGAAAGAAATCAATGATCCTCTTTTGAATTTGCCAATCATCATCTATCCAATGCACTGTGACACACACATATATCCTTTGTTTTGATTTGATGTCCACATATCTATTGTTGTACTGAATCTACACTTAAAGGCCCTAAGATATGCAAATAACTTGCTCTTTTCTTTAGAATATATATCCAAGATATCTTTTCTAACACTTATGTGAGATTTCAATGAAAAACTAGGACGCAAAGACTTGAGAGCATCCACAAGATACTCATGCTCCACAATGTTAAAAGGATGCTCGTGCATGATAATTGCCAAATTGAAGTTTCTTATGCTAACCTCGGGATCATACTTGTAGGGTTGAACATAATGCAAGTCTTTTTCATGATTTTTTCCTGTTGCTAGCTGTTGTTGACCTTTCACAACATTGTGTGCAGTAGATGTGTCCAAAACCTAGTTGTTACCATGTTGCTCTCACATCTATATTTTGTCTTTCACCTTGGAAAGTTGCAAGATGCCCATTTTTACACATATTGCTTGCCATTAACTATTTAAGTCTTGTCCTCCTTAGTAAAATGTTGCCACACTTCTGAAGTGGGCTTCTTAGCCTTCTTTATCGCTCTTCCATCACCATCATCATCACTAGCAACAACTTAAACATTATCACTTTCAAGTACATTTACACTTGAAGAAGATGCCGCAACATTACTACTAGCAGTACTAATAGACATTCCTGTATACAAATTTTTTTATTGTCATACACTCAAACAAATCACTATTTTTTCTCAGAAATGAGTAATAATTTGACACGACCCCACGGTCTTGTCGAGCCAGTATCACATTGAGGGGTGCTGCGTTGCACATCACCGGATAACACACATCAAAGGTACAAAAGCGGAAGCAAAGTTTTATTATATAAACAGATTTATGAACATTTTTACAACAAAATATTTTCAGTCTACACTCACGGGCGTAGATACGCATCGCGTTCACGTTCAGCCCATGAACGTGTCCCCGCTAGCACGCACGCACAATAACACGGCGGCGTGCACGACTCCCACTCGACGGGGTTCCCCTCCTGGGGTTCCGTCTCCTCCTCGGGAGTCCCTTCCTCATAGAACCCTGCAAAAGCTTCAAACACAAGCAGTGAGCACGAAGGCTCAGCAAGACTGACCCGTCTCTCCTAAACATGGAACTTCTACATGAGGGGTGATAGGTACATGAGATAAAACAATTTGCAAAGGACTCGCCTAATTATTGGAACCTTACTTTCAAGTTTTACCAGCAGGTTGTGGAGAACCTTACGCGAAGGCACATGAAAGAGCCGCAATCAAACAAGAAACACATTTCTCTCAAGTACTTTGCCCAAAGTTGAAAAGAACTTTAATTAGCTCTAAACTACAACAAGCCATTAACAAGCAAGGTATGTCTTTCAAATCAGCAAACTTTTAACATGTGTCTAGCCTGTTCTTTCTACGTCACGGTATAGTGAACAAGTGGTACTCACTGACCGCGAGGGACGATGATTATAATCGATTTACACCTAAAGGGTTACCCGAATAACCCGTCACGTACGCACGTACTCGATGTTGCCTACAACAACCATCACGGACGCCGTACGCAACCACCTTTCACCCGTCAGCCAAATGTTGAACCAGTCCAAACGTCCCGAGCAAGAGGTCTCTGCACGCGCATCTCAGTGCCGCCAGCCGATTTACACCTCGAGCTCTCAACCTACCCTCTGAACGACCAGCTATGCCTCAACACCCATCTACCTGAGTTTCATTGGTTTCCTGGTTCCCATATAGCCGGTAGGTCTTCAGTACTGTCCTAGCTTGTTCAACAGGCCCGCACACGGCTCGGTCCCCAATCGACACAAGCGGAGCTATAACACCCAGGCCCTAAAGTCCCGCTGCCCTTACTCTCCGTTGGTCTCATTTTTCTTGCCATGCGTTTCATTTGCTATCTCTACCCGGGTCAAGTGCCTCTAGCCTATTCTCGCGAGTAGTTCTAACTACTCGACTTGTACTAAATCCTACACTATATTAGCATTGCAGTAGCTAAACGGGGTTTCAATCCTAATCCCAACCCACGGTTTTCTAGGCTATGGATTTGGGTTTTCAAACAAGACTCTAATGCAAGAATTCATGGTACTCAAAGTAAGTTCTCAAAACAATAAAAGTTTGTAAAAAGGTTAATGCAAACCGGAGCTTGTCTTGTTGCTCTTGATCGTAGGCTAGCTGCTCTTCCAGAGTAACGAAGTCTAAGACTTCGGGTTCCGCCTCAACCTTAGCGACTACATGATATAACAAGTACATGTATTAATTTAAATGCATTTGAATTGAATTTAAACTTGTGAAGTTTATAAGTCTTACTAGACAGACCCAATGACTCTGAAATTTCTACTGTGGTTTGGTTACAATCTAAACAGAGACTTGACCAAGTTTTAGTTGCAGCAAAACTCATTTGAGCTCTCTACAAATAATTATGTACTTGACCTTAGTTGGAGCTCTTATGGTGTTCTAGGGATTTTCATGGAGCAAGCCATGACTTTCTGAAAATTAGATTTTTAGAGGGTTCTTCTGGAATTGGTCTCACTTAATTTGAAGGTTCCTAGCTAGAGATATGAGCTAAACAATTTCAGAGAAATTCTGAAAATGTTTCTGAACATTTTCCATTTTCTCTGGAACATTTTTATTAATCACACCATTAAGTGGACCAAATGAGCTCAAATGGATCTGAAAATTTTATGGTAGCTTAGAGATATTTTGGTGAACATCCCAGTAAAATTTCAGAATTTTCCTCCAAAGGATTCTCCAGTTCAAATTCTAAACAGTATAAACTTTAGATAATTAATTCTGGAGAAATAGGGATTTTCATGAAGTAAAACTTGATTTGCTAGAAACTACTCAGAGAACTGAATCCAACAAATTTTGGTTCACCCGATTTGGAGTTTCCTAGCGAAAGTTATGAGGATTTGAAGTTTGAATGAAATTTGAAAATCGGGGAAAGTTTAAATCTACCGGTGGGTCCACGGGGACAAGTGTTGGGCGCTGGAGCGACGGCACACCGGCATCCATGGAGTTTTTGCGCGGCAGCACACCGGATCCGGGCCACAGACCGATCCCAATTTAAAATCCGAGCCGCTGACACGCGGGCCACCCAACTTTGTCTACCTCCCGACGGTCGCGTTCGGCCGCCGCGACACCTCACCGTAGAGCTTGCCGGCAGCATCTGTGATGCTCCAAACTTCATGATTCTGGCCGTCTCTGCCTAAGTCCACTCAGGGAACATGATTTTGGGACCAGTTCGTCATGAAAATGGTCGGCACACGGTCGACGACGAGCAGCAGCTCCGGAAGTACTTCAACTGTGTCGGTCGACCTCCCTAGTGCCCCAACCGATCAAGCTAAGGGTCGTCGAGCACCAGTGGACCCTAGGAAAGGTCGACATGAGCTCCACAGAGCTCGGGAAGGGTTGTGTTGGGCTGTCACCGTGCGACCTCGGCCGAAAATCGGGATTTTTCCTAAAACTCAAAGAACAGCGGTTTCCCTCCACGGTTCTTCGCGGTTTCTGTTCCAGTGAACTCGTACGGGCACCTAGAAGTGATCCCCTCCACGAGAAGATGAGTGGTGTGGTGTAGACTACGAATTTTGCGAATCGGTTTGAGCTCCCTTTTTGCACACCGTCGCGAAATCATGAAATTCCGGCGTGAGCAGTCTATGTCATGCCGTTGGAGCTTGCGGTAATGAAAGAGGGACTGAAGGCGAACCTTTTTGCTGTTCACAGCTCGGCGAACGGTAGGCTGTGGTGGCCGGATGGATCGTTCCCGTGGTGGCGGCTCGAGCTGAACCGGGAAATGAAAGATCGTCGCGGGGAAGCTCGGGAAGGACTGCTGAGGGCTTGAACCGGCGCGAGGGTGTCAAGGATGGCTTGGCGCACCTGGTGCTGGTCTCAGATCGCCGGGAGGATAACTGGACCAGCCGGGCGATGAGAGATCGAGAGCTCAACCGAGCGGCGAGGAGTTTCAGCTTTCTGGGTGGGAACGCGATGGGGCAGCGGTGAGATGCACCGGCGACCGCTCGGGCGCCTAGATAAAGGCCTCGAGAGGCGGTTCATCGGCCGAGGGCGGCAAGCAGCCGCTGTCCTCGCCGTTTCTTCGCCGTGGCGGCAGTTCGGTCGGGCGCGAGTAATCGAGTTCAATCTTCAGTCGGTTGAATTCTCTCCAGTGGCTGACATGTGGGTCCCATTTCCCTTTTAACCTCTGAACTTAACTCCATATTACCGTTGTAAACAGTAATCCCCACAATGCCCATGGTGATTTGAATTATCTACTCCTGAGCCATTTGAATTGGTTAGAATTCAAATTGGGTTTGGTTTGACTAGATTTCAGCACATATTCAGTTTGAAATTCAAATAAAGTTTGAATTTGCTAAACTTAGCTCATGTCAAGATCAACTCCAAATGGAGTGAAAATTGGTGTGTGAGCTCACAAAAATATGTTGAGTGAGAATATGCTTCCCATTTTTGAATTCATGGGATAAAAACAGTTTGAATTTGAATTTAAGTTCAAACCACCCTCTTTCTAGCTATACCCAAAAGGATCTCAAAAAAAGTTTTGAATTTGGGTGAAACTTGGCATGGACATTCCTAGCAAGGTGTAGGAGTTTTCATATGCCCAGCCCCTAGATGATGCATGTGGGAAATGCCACTTTTGCATTTTGTGAGTTTATTCTCTAATGAGCATGTTGATAATGGTTACTTGCTCTTCAAATATGTTCATCAATCTTCAAATGAGGTGTGTCTGTGGTGATGAACACTTTGAATGTGTCAAAAACTTAGGCCTTTACATAATTATACCGATCGGTAGTGTTGGAGGGGACCCAAAAGAAGATGACGTGTAGGGATGATTTCGGAGCCAACGCGTTAGTGGGTGTCTCTTTCATTGTTGGACTAAACGATAGAGTGAGTTAACACTAGCCATGAAAATAGCAGAAAATAAAGATATAACTATATAAGGTCTCGCTGCTGCCATGCCAATGCCATATCACATATGCAGAAAATAACACCTTAAAATCTTGGGATAGCAAAGTGCAAGGATGAACTTGATACGTTAATTGGTAATTGGTAAAGATGTAATTGGTAAAGCTGAACTTGATATCATATAACTGTACTTGCTTCCATGCCAATGACATATCACATATGCAGAAAATATCACATGTGCAGAAAATAACTGTACTTGATTCCGACCTTGGCGGCAAGGTGAGGGGGCGCAGGGGCGGCACATTGGGGACGAACTGTCGGCTGGGCGTCGGGGGCGGCAGGCCGTCAGGCGCGGAGCGCTGGGGACGAACTGGCGAAGCGTCAAGGGCTCATAGGCCGGCTGGGCATCGGGGGCGGCGGCCGTCGAGGGCTCGGAGGCCGGCTGGGCGTCGAGGCAGGCGGGCCTTCGGGGGCTCGGGGGCCTGTTGGGCGTCGGGGCCTCAGGGGCGGCGGCCGGTGGCGTGTCGGGGCGGCGTCGCTGCTGGGCGGCGATGGCTCGGGAATCGGGAGTCGAGGGCGGAGGTCGGGCGGCGGTGGACCAGGCGGGGGCGGCGCCGGCGAGCCGGCGACAACCGGGGCGGAGCCGCGGAGGTCAGGCATGGCGGCTAGGGTGCTGGGCCCGCGACAGCGCTGTGGCAATGGCAAACCGGAAAACCCTAGTCGGGGGCACGAGGAGTGGAGGACTGGAGGTGGAGGAGGACTCTGCTCGAGCCTCGGGGTAGCCGGGTAGGGCCGTAGGGGAGGTGGTTGTGGCCTCTGGCCTGTGAGTTGTGGCTGGCTACGGGCCCGTAGGAATTTGCTGGGTCGGATATATGTCGGATATTGTTCGGATATATCCGAACCAATATGGATATCCGTCAAAACGGACGGATTGTGACGAAAATCATATCCGATTCGATATCCGATTTAAAATATACGAATCCATATCCGTATCCGAAAAAATCCGACCAAAATGCACATGGATTGGATATCTTCGAAAACAGTTACGGACAGATCGGAAAATATCCGATACGTTTTCATCCCTATGCTCTAGTGCCACTCTTATTCTACATCACCTACAAACATCTAGTGTGAAATTAAATCATAGTTGCTGAGAAGATCGTACTGCAAAAAAGGTATTAAATTACACTATTGATAATAAACTAGGATAAAAGTTTCTAAAAGTTCTAAATAATGCCATTTTAATGTAAGAAATAAAATGATAAATTATTTGAACCAAAGGAAGGACAATTTCTTTGTAGTTATGTTGAAAGGAAATTGTACATTCAAAACTACTTTATTTACTCCTATAATATGTGATATATATATATATATATTGTGCATCGATATTTGGAGAAGTATATTATCAATTAAGTAGTAATGCAGATCATCAACAGTCGCTTACAGGTGGGCCACAGTCGGGCCCAGCGCAGAGAGCTACCAAAGGAAGAAGCAGCCCAAGCAGGTGCGTCGCAACAACGCCTGAGATCGCTTCATCGTCCCGGGCAGGGGACATTCTCAGCCGTCCATTCGCTAGAGGTGTAGGGTTTTTAGCTCCCGTCTCCCACCTCCGCCGCCCCTCTTCTGCCATCGCGTCGCGATCGGCGGCCGGAAAATAGAAAAAAAAAGATTACCACGCCAATCTCCCCTTCCTATCGATCGAACCCGCAAATTTCAATCCGAAGAAATTACCCTAGAATTCACTTCTAATTCCTCGCCTGCTCAATTTTGGAGTAGTGTTCGGGCGCAGCTCGGGTGCGAAACTCCACTAATGGCGGAGGTGTCCACTGCGGCGGCGCCCGAGGGGGTGCTGCATAGGAGAATCGAGTTCCACCTCGCGCGAAGGCCGCACAGCGTGGCGGCGGTGGGGGCTGGCGGGTTCCGGATGGAGACGCTGAACCCTGATGCCGCGGGTAAGGCTGGTGCCGTGGCGGCGGAGAGCAGCGAGCGTGAGGCGAGGAAGCCGGAAAAGGGGGACACCGGCGGGATGGATCCGGAGCTGAGCGTCGCAAGGATCTACCTCGGGAGAATCGTGAGTGCTCTGAATTAGTAAATTGTCTCCTTTTTTTGCTGGTTGGCTGTCAAAGCTGCGATTCTGATAGGGTTTTCGGGCGGTTGAGAAGCGGCGTGTACTGTTTTTTACTGGAACTGTCAATTTGGGGGGCTAAGATTAAAATGTAGCGGTGATTTTTCGTATCTTGTTATTGAAAGTTGCTTGTTGTTGTTCACATCCTGGCCGTTTCGTGAGGTTTTAGTCTGTTGACAATGCTTTATTTTGACCAATAACTATCGCTCGTTGATTATTGCAGGGTGCTGGTTTGCAAAATCTTGGGAACACCTGCTACCTCAACTCGGTTCTGCAATGCCTGACATACACAGAGCCGTTCGCAGCCTATTTGCAGAGCGGAAAGCACAAGTCCTCATGTAAGTGTTGCTTCTCCTGTCAACTGGCTGGCTAAACATTGTGTACCATATGACAATGTCACACACGAGCTTGAGTTCCAGAAGTACAGTAAATGTACTGACAATTCTAAGCTACTGAATGCTAAGCTCCATACCGATTCGTTGCGATTTGTTTGCGTGTATCACTATTAAGCCAAAAAATAGTACCTACCATCCTACAAGTATCAATAATCATGGTTATTGCTTTACGCCATCAGACAATTTCACAATTATTGGCTTCAACCTGGTTCAAGCAGTCAAGAGACGTGATTCCATCTTTCTTGAGTCCACCTATCTTTTCCACTGAGTTCCATTTGACCTGATCGTTCTACTTAGGGTGAGAAGCCAGTAGCAGATATTATGACTAAGAAGTCCATTCCTTAAAAAGAAAGTCCAGAGAATATCAATTGATAATTAATTGTTCTGGACCATCAATATTGTAACTTATTGTCACAATCCTACCTTATTCTGGTGTTTTGTAGTAAATTTTATTAGATTAACCAACTCTTTGTTATTTTGACTTCATATCTGGATACTGGCGTTTGGCATATTAATTGACCTTAATGTATTTCCATATTTGAATCTTCTAATGCTAGATAATATTTTTGTATTTCTTGACCAAATGTTTGTTCCTGTTTCACTGTATTATGAGGTTATTGTTTTAAAGTTGAACATATGCCCTGCATACATGTGTATATGCTGGAAATGCATGATAAGTTTTGTAGCTGGATCACTGGATGCGTCAAGTTTTCGCCTGCAAGGTTTCTTCTTCTTTTTAGTTGGTATAGTGAGATGTTGAGAAAATGCTTTGCATATGTAACTGACTAACTGCACTAATGAAACCGACAGGAAATTGGCTCACTGGCACCATACTACCATAGTAATGTAGAAAATTACTAGT
Source organism: Neostapfia colusana (assembly GCA_030760725.1). Lineage (NCBI taxonomy): Eukaryota > Viridiplantae > Streptophyta > Magnoliopsida > Poales > Poaceae > Neostapfia > Neostapfia colusana. The sequence goes on from JASWHV010000020.1 coordinate 54,463,888, forward strand.
ACATAACATGATATTATTTACTGATTTGTAAATCAACTTAACCGTGCTTCTAGGCTGTTGGTCCTTTTTTGATGTACCTGTGGGGGGCTACGGAGTAGCATTGATGCTAGTAATATATTTGCGTGCCGTCAACCTTTAGTAGAACTAAAAGTGTGTTAATGATCCTATTAATTAAGCATGGAGATTATTTGTCTATTTTCCAGCACAAGGTATTTCTCCGATAGCTGTGGCTGATAAACTTTTCTCCTCCCTTAAGGTCGCACTGCTGGTTTCTGTGCACTATGTGCTCTTCAGAATCATGTCAAGACTGCTCTCCAATCAACCGGAAAAATAGTGACACCGTCACTAATTGTCAAGAACTTACGCTGTATCCTTCTATTTCCTCGTTAACTGAGATGTTTCTTTTCATTCTAACCTTGTCAACTATCTCTCCCTCTCTTTTTTTTGGAAATTATGTGAAATCTTTCAACTAGCTTTTACCCAATGATAAGTATGGAATCCTTGACTGTAGAATAGGCATTTCTCGTAGTTTTCGCAATTCAAGGCAAGAAGATGCACACGAATTAATGGTTAATTTGCTTGAATCCATGCATAAATGTTGTTTACCTTCTGGGGTACCAAGTGAATCTCAAAGTGCTTATGACAGAAGCTTAGTCCACAAAATCTTTGGTGGTCGTCTTAGAAGTCAGGTATACCTTGAGCATTGTTTTACTTATAACGAGACTGTCATAAGAAACTTCATTTCATAGTCGTCACTGCTTGGTCACGTATGTGCTTGCAGGTGAAATGCACGAGGTGCTCCCATTGTTCTAATAAATTTGATCCTTTCTTGGATCTCAGTCTTGATATTGCCAAAGCCACAACTTTGGTGCGGGCACTTCAAAATTTCACCGAGGATGAGTTACTGGATGGCGGGGAAAAGCAATACCAGTGTGAACGCTGCAGACAGAAAGTTGTGGCTAAGAAGAGGTTTACAATTGACAAGGCTCCTAATGTTTTAACGGTTCATCTCAAGCGCTTTAGCCCTTTCAACCCTCGTCAAAAAATTGACAAGAAAGTCGACTTTCAACCAGTTCTTGACTTGAAACCATTTGTTAGTGATTCTAAGGTCAGTACTTGTTATGCCATACCTTGAACACTTTGAATTAGCTTCATCTAATAATGTTGTTCATGAGCATGTTTAATAGTATTCTCTTGGTATTATTTTTCATGAAGATTATTTTGTGCAGGGTACCGATTTTAAATACAGCCTTTATGGTGTCTTAGTTCATGCTGGTTGGAACACTCAATCTGGTCATTACTATTGCTTCGTTCGTACTTCCAGTGGGATGTGGCACAATCTTGATGATAACCAGGTCTAGTGTGGCATTACTTTCCATGAAACTTTACTCATTCATTTATAGTTGGCATTGCTACTTCAATGTTCTGTTCTCTATGCTGTGCTATTATGCGTCATGAAATCATGGCTGCTACTCTAGATAGTTTGGCAGACAGTTTTCGTCATGCTGATTATGGGGCATGAACTGCAGGTACGCCAAGTTCGTGAGGCAGATGTATTGAGGCAGAAGGCATATATGTTATTTTATGTACGTGACACTGTTGGAAACTCAATGTCGCGCAGAGATAATACCATTGCTAATGGGACATTAAAGAAAACCCCTGAAAAGGTCTCTTGTCTAAATGATATAACCAAAAGTGATAAGAAGATTCACAACATAAGCAACTCCAGCATTTTTGCCAAGGCTACAATGGACTGCTCAAAACATGTTGTAAAGGCTGAAGGTGCTGCAGCCTCTCAAAACAATGACCTGCCTTATGCGCAGAAAGCTCTTGCATCTCAAACCGATGGCGCTACCTTGCCCACTAAATCAGTTCTATTAGCTGCAACTGAAAAGTGGACTTCTTCCTCATACCAACCTTCATCACTTCACATTTCTAGTGGTAAACAGTCAGTTGCTGAGAGGTCTTCACAGGAACTGCTGCCGAAGGCAGATAAATTTACTCCTGTTGCCTCTCCCATGGTAAATGCTGCTAAATTGTGTGAGTCAGATAAGCAAACTTCTCAGCCTCAACCAGTTCCATTTTCCAAGCAAATTACCATTGGAAATGGCATAAGCACAAGGTTTACTACACAGATTTCAGCAAATGAGGTTTGATTTATGATGTTCACTGTATGTTTTCTATATATTGGATAGTTTGTAGCTGATTAATTTTCTTATAACAAATCAGGATGTTGTGGTTTCAAATGGTGTCATGCCTATCGGAGGATGTCTAACATCTCATGAGAATGTGAAGGACCTGCAGGAATCTTCTGAGCAAGCTAATGAGACTGCCAAGGCACTTGTCACGAGCAAGGTATGTCATCCCCTGCATCCATGACCATCCTTAGATCTCTTTTTTGCAGTCAAACTAAAGCGTGAGTAATTTATTTTGAGAAACATGATGTTGTATTTAGTATATCTGTTGCAATAACCTCATGCAGGATGGCACTACACCAGAACTTTCACAAGTTGATGGTGGAAAACAAATCTGCTCTGGAGGTTCTGTGCAGGTCATTATGGCCAGTTCATGTAATGGCAATATGGTTAAAAAGGTGAATGTGAAGCCAAGGAAGTTTGTGAGGTATCCTGTTGTGAACATTTGGAGGTCCAGACAATTGTTGGTGGCTTCACTGAAGCTAGGGAAGAACTTGAAACACAAAAGAACTAGACAACGCACTGCAGTGTGCAAGGCCATGCCAAATATTGCTTGTTTAGGTGACAGCATGTACGAGCAGTTGACATCAACATCGTCTGAAGCTGTAGAACGTATTTCCAGACGGCAGAAACATGCACATGCCGGTCCAAGTCCCAAGGATGCTAATCTGTCATCTAAAAACAAGCAGAAGGTTGCCGGAGCTTGTTCTGGTGCTGGTACAAGTGCAACTACTGATAGTGCTGACGTTCTTAAGTTGGTTCCTAGCTCTTCCATGGACCAGACACAGTCAAAGGAGAATGTAGACGCAAAGTCGGGAGTCTCCGGAACTATGAGTATTCGTGCCACGGACTTGATGGAAGCTACAGGTCAGCACATGTCTTTGGTGATGCACAACTTGTGCCAGAGATGAAATATCCTGTTGTGCCATCGATTTTAACCTGCAAATTGTTTCCTTGCATTTTTCAGTTCCATGCTGGGATGACATTGAGGTGCCAAGTGCCAAGATTACAGGGCCACGACAATCCAAAAGGAGCATTGGTTATGTCTTAGATGAATGGTGAGTTTCTATCTGCAGCTCGTTCACAACTTCTCGTGTCACGCTTGCTTTCATGCTGCATGTTTTTCTTCCCTAGGCTAATCCAAATTTGAACTTGCCTGACCGAACATATGTTAACGTGTCCTCTGTGTAGGGACGAGGAGTATGATCGCGGAAAGACAAAGAAAGTCCGGGCACCAAAGGAGGATTTTGATGGGTCAAACCCCTTCCAGGATGAGGCAAACTACCTATCGCAGCAGCGGATTAAACAAAAATCATACCATGGCAAGTCTTGGAACAAGCCAAACAGAGTACATGAGTTGAGAGTATGACGACCCCCCCCCCCCAAAAAAAAAGAAGCATGGATGTTGTTGTACCACCCTATTTATGAAGAGATAATTCATTGTTCTTTTCCAGTAATTGTTATTTAACAGTTTTGACAGAACTTCAATATTGTATTGTGTTGTATCAGACTCGTTAGCGCGATTAAGTGGGATGATGCGATGTAGGCATTCCCTGTAATTTGTCGACTCTGTCATTTGTTGTTCCTTGAATAATAATGGTATATGATGATGGTGATCTAAGATATGAGTGGCATTCCCATGTAGTACGCCTCATTAAATTACCGTGTGTCCCGGGGCACGTAAACTTGCAGTCGCCGTGATGCGATGCGATGCTCTACTGATTCCCAAGGTGAATTATCTTTGCACCGCTGCGATGTCGCGATCCTACTCCCCGTTGGTTTTGATGGGGTCAGGGGGGGAGCTTGCCATGCTATTATGCTAGCCGCTGATCCCACCCACCTGTTAATGGCGTGCGAGGGTACGACTTACGAGTCAGTTCACACCCTGGACGCTGTCCGTAGGAGGGGGAGGAGCAGTGCGGCGACCGGCGAGTAATTTCAGTAACGGGTAGCGATCCGGTGGTCGCCAGGACAGCATCGTACGGTGGCTTCGGGGCGCGCCGTGAATGCGCGATCTTATCTGGCTCCGCTCCTCCACGCCAGCGTGGCCAAAATGCAAAAGAGCAGAGATTGCGCCGGATACCCGGTCGACAGAAGAGAAGAAGATCAGCTCATCTTTCTACCCGCTACCATTTTCAAACATCTGCACGGACTCGAACCGGGTCGCTGCTCCTGCGCTCAAAGATCCGCTCGCCCCCACGCGATTCCGCTCCTTGTCGGCGACTTGCTCACGTACGAGTAGTACGTACGTCTTAAGGCTGTGCTCTACCCGTACTCGCCAGACGTGCGTGCTACGTACGGCTAGATAGATAGGGTAGACGCGACTCATTTGAACCGGTGAAGTCGATCGAAATCACCAGACAACAACGAGTTCCTCCAGCCGAATTTATTTTCATTTTTTTGGAAAATGAAACAATTTATTTATGCAGGAAATCGATCGAGCACGCAGGCCAGGCAGAGATACCGGCGGCAACAGGTAGCCCAGAATCCCCAGATACCGGTATCCGTATTAACCCATCCCGTGCGCGGGCGAGTTAATAATGTGTCGCGCGGTCACGCGTCCCCCATGACGACGCGTCCGCTTCCTCGTCGTCGGGCTCGGGCGCCGGCAGCCGGCCGTGGAGAGGGCAGGTCATCATCGGACGACGGCGTGGAGCGGCGGCGGTGGCCACATGATTGAGTGCCCATGAGCCGTGATCAATGCACGCGCGGGAGCGAGAGCGAAGACGCCGGCGTTGTTCGAACGGATTTCAGCGACGAGGGCCGCGCGAGCACACGTGAGGCGCGTGCGTTCCTGACGCCCACGCGTTGGCGTACGCCTTGCAGTCGATGCCTCGAGGAGCAGTTCGGTGGCGGCCAATCATCGATCGGACAGTAATACTACCATACCGAGTGTGCGGAGTGGAGCCCGTGCGTGCGTGCGTAGCGTGCGAGTTTGGAAAATTTGAATGGCGTGAGTGGCACGTACGGCATGCATGCATGCTCCCGGACCTATAGCTAGCTCGGCCTCGCGTGCGTAGTAAGATCTAGCTTGCAAACCTGAACTCGACCGTAATGCTGTTGCTGCCCCTCGATCGACGACGAAGAAACTGCATGCACAGTTAATGCGAGTAAGCTATGTTAACTTCACTGCTCCGGACAATAATTAATCATCAGAGTCAAGAGCGTGATCTAGCTAGCTGATTACGGAGAAACGTACAGCGCCAAGAGCCCGTGTTAGGTAAACCGAACCGTAACTTTTGAGGATGACGACGTCATGCTTAATCACCGAGCATTGTCGTCCTCAGTAAGACCACAAGTATTTATCGACCTAATCGTGTACCTCCCAGTTGGATTAATTAGGCACTAGCTAGGTCTGACGGACACGTACTAGCTAGCCAAGTGTCGTTGGACGCCGGATTTGAACTCAAGGGGTCAAAGGCTTTTGCTACGTTCTACCAGAGATTGGAATCTAGGACGTTTATAAATTTTTAACCCGGGAGGGTAACTCTGCCGACGACAGTAGGATTCGTGGCTTCCATTCAATTCTCTCTCAAAGCGTTAGAGATTGAATTCGCACGGTGATTAACACGGATGCTAGTACGCGTACCTCTAATTAATCCCTCATACGTGTGCCGGCCTGATGATGAGCGAATTTGAATATTTTGTTATTTACTCCGTCTGATCAGACGCGATCCATCTCCTCTGCCTTTCCGTCGTCACGCGCGCTGCAGCGCCGGATCGGGCATATTCATGATCAGAAATTGATAACGCGAAGGATTGAGTAGTTTGAAAGCATGGTCGCCAAGAAATAACAGGCTCGGAAAATGCGCATGTTTGCCTGTTGCTTGCGGCACACTATGCCACGTAAACATCACCAATTTATTTTCCGATAAAATTTACGTACCATGTAACACCCCTTATTAGCTCCCGACCAGCCTAAGTGTCAGTACGGACCCGCGAGATTAGAAACTCTATCCATTATATGCCCTTTTTCTGTTATTGCTGTGAATTTTGTGCTTTGTCAGAAACAAAACGGAAAACGGAAGTTGTTGTATGCGCTTCGTTAGAAACAAAACGGAAGGTTTATTTTCTGTCTTCTTCCTTGCTGGAACTTTGCTCATGTGCTTGACTTTTTGCGTGCTGCGTGAACTGGCTGGAAGGGCAGTGGTAATCAGCAAAATGGAATTATTAGGAGGTGTAGAATATGGTAGTGTGATAGGTTAGGTCTCATACATGGTCCATGCCATGAATTCTATAGAATTTTTTAGGAAATTTTTATACTACTCAGTTTCAAAAATAAATAACGCTAATTAATTTAAAATAAACTAACCAGCATTATTTATTTTGAAACCGAGTGAATAGAATTTATTGCTAGCTTCTGGAATGAGGAAATAAATATTTTACTAAAAAAAACACCAACAACTGCCTACCCAGCACTGGCGACCTTCCCCTGCAAAGCTGCCCTGCAGCGTACCACGCTCCCAGCGCAAAAAATTCCCCTGCCCCGCCCTGCTCTGCGGCGGGCGTCAGTAACAACCAGAATTCACAGTTCCATTCCCAGAGCAGAAGGTAAAAATGGCAGCGTCGCACAGTGCCAGCCGCTTCTCTTCCCTGGACCAACATGGGTTGCTCGCCGCCGCAGTTAATTTCCCTCCCCTGCGCTGCGCCTCCGATCACCGGGGACCGTCGCCATTAGTTCCCGTGGCCCAAGCTGTCGTAACGTGGTGAGCTTCCATGATCGTCCCGTTCGTCGTATTGATTAGTGGCCGCATTCATTTCCATGTTGTTTTTAAACTTTCCGAGCTTCCCTCCAAGCTTGCCGCGCCTTCTGGTTCCGGTGGAGCGGCGGCGGTTGCCACCGCCTCCATCTTCTCCTATAAATATGCGTAGCGTTGCCGGAGTATGAGACGTGTTCGAAGATTCGAATTCTTCGGTGCGCGCGCTCGTGTCCTCGCGCTCCAGCCGGTCGCTTGTGTTGCCCTGCGATGGAAAGTTGCGTGAGAGGTGGACCGGGCGGGAGAGGGGCGGAGGTGGGGGGCTTGCCTCTGCCTCCACCGCCGCGCCTCGCTGCGGGGTCTTCGTCCTCGTCTTCAGCGGCGGCGGCGGCGGCGTCCATCCGCGCGCACCTGGCGCGGACCGGCAGCGAGGTGGACTGCCAGGCGTCACCGCGGTCGCTACTGTCGCGCATCCTGCTGCGCGGAGGCGGCGGGGGCGGGGACGGCGGGAGCAGCGGGGGAGGGTTCGGGTGCCGGGTGCGGCTTCCGCGGCGGTACGGCAGCGGCGGGAGGGAGGACCGCAAGGACGGCGGCAGCAGCGTGCAGGGAGACACGCCCCGGGTGAAGGTCGTCGAGCGGCCGCCGCCGGATCCGCCCGTCGAGACGCCGCGGAGTTCTTTAGGTGCGGCGTGGTAAACCTATTACGAGAATTCAGGGGAAATTACGACGATTTCAATGACGATAACGCGGTGAATTTAACGGGTCGTGCAGGGAGGAGGAAGCCGGAGGAGGAGCTGGTGTCGATGAACCTCGGGCTGGGCGCAAGCCTGGTGCTGCTGCTGTCCAAGAGCGCCGTCGAGCTGAACAAGATGGTGGAGCTGCGCGCGCAGATGGAGGCGCTCGTGTCGGAGATCAGGCAGGCGGCGCAGAGGAAGATGGAGGAGAAAAGGAACTCTGCCCCTAACCCTGCCTCCGGCTCCCATCAAGAATCCAACGGCAGCAGCGCCACAACCACCGCCGTCAAGGACCCCATCGCCTTTCCCGCTACCGACGCCGACGCCGTGTCCAACTGCTCCCGGACCACGGACACCGCGCCATCTGACCGTGGCGGCGGCGGCGGAAGTGCGGGCGTGGTCATTGACCAGATGGAGGCAGAGCTGCAAGCCGAGCTGAACCGCATGCAGCGCGGCACGGTGCACGGCGACAACCGAACGGCTCCGATGCAAGGACTCGAGGTAGTGCACTGCTCGGTTTCTCGTCACGGAGCATAAGTACACCATGTGCGTGTACGTATCATGAAACTCCAGGCACATTAGCTGATGATGTGTTTGCCATTGCCATCCCTCAGTTGCCGCTGCTGAAGGTCAAGACGAAGGCCAACGTCCCCGACAGCCCGTCGCGGAGCTGCGTCGACGACGGCGAAGACCAGGGAGTGGATGCCGAGGACGACGAGGAGGCAGATGACGATGAGGAAGAGGACGTGGAGGATGAGGAGGAGTCCTGCGAGGACAGGAGCCCCCCGCACGGCGGCGTGTCGGCGCGCGCGCTGGAGCGGCGTCTGCACGAGCTGCTGCAGAAGCGGCAGCAGGAGCGGATCGTGGAGCTGGAGTCGGCGCTGGACAGCGCGCAGCGGCGGCTCCACGAGAAGGAGCGCGAGGTCGTGTGGTGGCGCGACGCCGCTAAGCTCGTCTCCCACCGCCGGGACGAGTCGCGCCGGATCACCGTCGCTTCGTCGGGTAGAGGTGGCGCGAACGCGCGCGCGCGCAGCTAGCGAGCTCGCGGGTTTTTGGCGCGAACACTGTTGGACGAGGTTAGTGGCACGTGCCGGTCCGTTAGTTTCGCGCTGCCCCGACGCCGTCGTCGTCTGATCCTGCTCTAGCGGCTGCCGGAGTCAGTGGCGGTGTCAGTTTGGTCGGGTTGTCACGCTGCCCTGGTGACGCGGCGTAACTGCTTGCTTGGGGCTATGCGGCTCTGCCCTCTCGCTTGCGTGCGTGCAGAAACCGGAAGTTTCGGCGCATGCGTCCGTGTGGCCGCGGCAGCAGAAGCCGCAGGTTGGTGGTGGTCGTGTCATGTACTGACGTGTCTGTCATGTCGTCTTGGTGGCGTGAATCCGAGCAGGACTTGTACTTGGATCGTTGCTTGTCCATTGTCCTCCTCCTCCTCCCGCTTCTTCTTCGAATGGGTCATTTTGATTTGATCATTGTATCAAAATAAATGCTGATGATCATTGGGTTAGTGTCGTGGGCTTCCCTTCCCTGCACGAATGATTGAATGAACGAGCAACTATTAGTATCTGTCATGGACTCCCAAACTGGAAACGGATGGAAAATGTGGGGAACAGAAATGTTCCAGAATCGGCTGTGTCATACAGTACCTGAGCTCAATCAGCAAACCTGCAATTAAAAAAAGTAAACTGAATTACCAGGAGAATTTTATTCTAGATCTCGAGCATTGGTTCTTCCTCTGCTCTCTCTTTAGACTCTGCTCCTTTCCGAATTTCAGGGAAGGATTATGGAATTATTTTCCAGCAAGCGGAAAGAAAACGGAGACCGGGGACCAGGAGACATGAACGGGCTCTTTCTGTCTGAATTTACTTGGCCACTGCAGCTCGCAGCGGGCAGTGCAGACTGCAGAGGCTTTCATCGCGCAGCAGTGGAAGGCGCGGAACGGCGCCGGTAAAAAATGGAAAGGGACAACTGCGGCGCACTAGTGCAGCAGCCTACTTACACAGGGGTGGAATCGAATAGAAGGCGCAGCGGAGAAGCTGTTACTGCAGCCGCGTGGCAGCTCTGCTGCCAGCTGCGTGTGCCAGATTCCATGGCACTTCCACTGGGCACTGGCCCACTCCACGAGCACTGCGAAGAAGCTACCAGGCCGCGTCGCTCGACCGCGCTCACCACACTGCAGGCCCATGAGAACATGGGCCGGAAAAACTTCCGGCCTGGCGCGCAGAAGGCCCCATGAAAAAAGGCCGGTCCGTCTTGGCGTTGCCCAACCCAACCCATGCGCTTCTCCGCCGCCTCCGCGCCGTTCCCCTACGCTACGCCGCCGTCGTCGTCGTCGCGGCCGCCGCCTTGATCCGCTCGACGGCCCGGAACCGGCGGTAAGTTTCTCGGCCCGTTCCCGTTCCCTGTATCCCCCTCTCTCTCCCTGCCTCATCGTCTTCTGTTCCGCTGCTATTCCCTTTGGTCGCCCGGTTGATTTAATGCGCCCTCCCATCCTCTAATTGTCTGATCACCTGACCTGCTTGAGGTAAAGTGGTTAGAAGTTCGTAGAAACGGTGCGTGAGCTCTTGCAACGCGGGTCGTAACTTCGCTTATGCATCGGGTCGGATTGCGACTGTTCCGTTCACCAAGTGGGTAGCCGAATCGATGAGCAATGCATAACGCGGAACCCTAGATCCGTGTATGGAAGTCTGGAAGCTTTACCGTGTTAACTGAATTTTTGATCCAGCTGTGTTCCCCCTTTAACGGTTATTCTGTGGCACGAGGCGCTGGATTACGTTGCGGCAAACACTTTCAGCTTCTATAAATGTTAAGCAGAGCTTGTATTCAGTTTATTATGTTTCTCACTGAATCTTTAGTTTACTGAATGGAACTTTTGTATTATAGGTCACTGCATAACTCAATGTTGCAGGTTGTGGCACCTCCATGTCTCATCTCATGTAGTGTTTTGTCTCAGTTTGTTGAGGACTTGCACATTGGCATAGCTTGAAACTAGAATACATTGCTATCTGGGTGAATTTCTTACGTGTGTTATTTGATAAGTTGTATTGATTGACAGAATGGCCAGTGAAGACTCAAAAGATATCCTAAAGAATGTAGACTGGAAGACTGTGGGTGGCTCAGTGACTACCGAACCGAGCCAACCGATTGTTAAGAAACGTCTCCCAAAGAAAATCAGACAAGTTCCTGACTGCTATTTTCTGCCACGACGATCTTGGCCTTCGGCACTGGCATTCTATGGTACTGTGTGTGCTGCTGGGGTTGGTGCAGGGATGTTGCTCGAGGTTTGGATAAACAAAAAGATCAAAGGTACTTTCCTGGGTTTCTTGGTACGGAACAATTGATCGCTTGAATTTCTTATCTGTGAAACATAAAGATAACAAAGTATACCCTTTAAAAAAAAAGATTATAACCTTGTACTGCAGAAAGCATTGAAAATATTCTGTACTTCACTTTCTTACTTCTATATATATATATATTGCCATTTCTTACTTTTGTTTGTTGCTGCATTTAGAGGATGGTGGCATTATCTGGGAGATGGATAAATGATGTTCAACACACTTTGATGTTGTGAAACCTGCCCAGTCTTTTATAGGCATAGCAAAAGTTGAAGATTTCTGTATCTGGATCTTTATCATGTGTTATAGCTGTATGCTGCTCAAAACTATTTAACTTCATTAATCAAGGAAGATGAAAGTGTCAGAACCGCAATTCATATTGTGTTGCCTTTTTCAGCAGGCGTTATCACTGAACTGGTAAGCATTACTTTGAAGTTTGAACATCTCATATTTGTAGTTTGTCCGATGGTTCAGTTGCATGTTATAGCTAAATTTGGTTCATTGTCTATCATCTTTTATTATGCTGACAAATCATGAGAATTCTGGCAATTTTATATATTAAGCTGCTGTTCCTGTTAAAGTGTATACCAAGTTACTATGCATTCAGCTAATCATGTAGGCAGAAAACCAGAAGGTTTACAATGGTAAACTTGAGATTGGACTAATCAAACTTGAGATGGACCTTAGGGTCTAAAATGTAGGCTAACTTGATGATGTTCCAAATGAGCTTACCCATGAAGAAATAAATGAACTCTCTTTGCATATGGTGTAATATTAGTGAAATATGAGTTGTGCCTTTCAAGCTTAGTACTATTCTTTTCTTTTCCTTTCTAAGTGATTGACACTCCGATTTGGGTTTCCTTTTTTTTCAGAAAAATGTTAGTGGTAACACTCTAGTCTATGCGGCTCAAACTTGATGCAGAATCTTTTAGAAAGTGCTTTACTTCTTGGTCTTCCTGGTGTGTGTGGCGCTGGCGCTGTACCAAAATGTGGATGTTCATGGATGGAGTTCCTCTGTTTCTTTAAGCAAAAACGGGCGCAATTTCTCCATCCAGTACATGAACGACAGAACATTAATGCCATGTGTCATTCCATGCGTGCATGCTGGGAAGTCTGGGTGCATGGGGATTAAACTAATCCTAGAGGCCATTAATGTTGCAACCAGATTTGATTAGGAGTTAATGCGAAGATTGACCCAAACCTGCTACTACTCTTTCTGCTGATCTATGCATTCCCTTGGATCTTCAGCTCTGCAAGAGGAATGTGTCGCAGTTAATGCGCACAGCTGACTTCTTCGCGCCAAGCCCCCACTCCCCGTGCACTCTTCTTCTTTCTTTAGGTGATGGGACTGTGCAATCGTGCGCTTTTCATAGCCCCTTCTTATTTTTTAATCATGTCAAGAGATCTGTGGATGTTTGGTGCACCAAGTTGTATGGCATAATGTGCAATTTTTTGTGGGATTTAGTTTTAGTTGTCTTTAAGCCTTTGCCGTATATAAGTTGTTCAAGAATTATAGAGTGGTGTGCATCCAGCGTAGAAGAGACAGCTGAGCTCAAGAACTGGCAAATGCTGGTGTGCAAAATATAGAAATAGATTGGTAAAATGCATCAAAGACTCGTACACCGTCTTTAAATGAGATGATACATTACTTTAGAGTTTACACTTTGATGCATTTATTGTACCATGCTACATTGACAAAACTAAGTTGTGCCCACGATGATTCCTTGTAGTTACGTGTGTTGAAAGCTATAAAGTATCAATTTGTCAAATTTTACGAAAGCTGGGTAGGTAAAGCGTGCTGCTGGCCTTTACATCTTGACCCTTTTCCTTCTTTTCCTTACTGTTATGATATTGATATTTATCTCCTGACTTTTACAAGTTGCACGGCCTTCTCAATCAGCCAAGACCTTGTGCACTTTACTGAGAGTTTTTCTTTTTTGCTAAGCAAAGGCATAGGATCCTCTGTTATCGTTAGAAGCTGCTCGTGATAAATAATCTTATCGCCTTACAAGACAGAACCTTGGACTAGAGCCAACGCACTTATGCTGTTTACATATTTTAGGTGAAAGAACAACAAGACATGACTCGTAGTGGGGGCGTCGGACTAATAATCCGATGGTTAATGCACATTTGAGTATGTTTATACTCTATTCTATGCCTGGAATGGTTAATGCACATTTTTGTATGTTTATACTCTTCTATGTCCGGTAATTTTCCTAATCCCACTCCAGTCACTCCTGACTGTTAACTGAATAGCCGCGTTTACCTGTTTACCTGTCACTGTCACTGTTGATTACTTCCTCTGTTATGAAATAAATGATGCTTAAGATAAAAAAATTTAATTTAATTTGAACTAAATAAACTGTGCTAAACGGTCATTTATTTCAAAACGGAGCTGAGCACGCGTGGATCTGACACTTGCGTATGTCGTCGCACGTGTGTGGTGCAGAGCTGCAGCCTGAACTGAAAGAGGTCGTTCAGCTGTGCAGAACATGCATGGGCACAGATATCATCCAGTAGAGGCGATGGTGTAGATGTAACAACTGAATACAATCGGAAGGTTTCATAATACACAAAGGGTACACGTTCAGACATTCTTAAGTGATTTCTGCTGCAAAAATTGTGAAGCAGGATGCAGGCACATCAAGTTGATTTAAACTCGATCTGAGATTATTTGCGAAAACCCACTTGAAATCTGCTGAAACTTAACCAAGTTCACCATGTGTTTCAAGGTGCTGCCGAGGAACTGGGGGTCCATCTCGAGCACAGGATATGAAACATCTGTAGCTCGAAAAACACTGTTTTATTATCAAAATAATGTGTTTCTGTTTGTGATCAAGCTAAATTCAAAGGTGGAAAAAAAGAGTCTCAATATAAAATTCGAAGATATCGCTCGAACTGAGTACAATTCTGTTTTTTTTAACAAAAAGAAGAAACAAAATTTGCACGTAGGAGGCTGTTATAAATCCGCGCACGTCCTAAGGTCCCTTCCTCTGAAACGCCTTTACTAGCACATCGCATTCCGCTACCAGCCTCTGTCATTCCACGGCCCAGCAACCTCAATAATCATCGCCATGCAGCCGAGCGGCCGCGAAATGGCCGGCGGCGACGGCGGTGGCGGGCCGCAGGCCGACGACTTCTTCGACCAGATGCTGTCCACGCTGCCTTCCGCGTGGGCGGACCTGGGTGCCGGCGGCAAGTCGCCGTGGGAGCTTCCCGCGGGCGCCGCCGCCGAGGACCACTGCGTGCAGGGGCCCTTCGGCGACGAGTCGGCGCTGCTCGCGTCCCGCCTCCGGCAGCACCAGATCGGCGGGGACAAGTCTTCTTCCCCGGTCATGCTGCAGCTCAGCGACCTGCACCGCAACGGCCTGGCAGGGGGCGGCGAGGAGAGCGGGGGCGCGGGCGGGTTCTCCCCGCTGCCGCTGTTCACAGACAGGTCGGCGCCGGCGCCGGAGGAGATGGAGGGCGGCTTCAAGTCTCCTAACGCCACCGTACTGCTCTCCGCTCTAGAAGCGCTAGGTTCTCCTCCTCCTCTTCCTATCATCGTGCTGATCCTTCATAATTCTTTCATTTCTTGAGCGTTCAGGGAGGTGACCACGCGGTGTTCAACGGGTTCGGGATGCACGGCGGCGCCGCGGCCGCCGTGCAGCAACAGCTTGGGCAGCAGGTAATCAAGGTCACCCCACCCGCTCACTAGCTACACATGTCAGGGAATTTCCATTCAACACCTCCATCAATCCGATGCTTTCTCGTGGAGTCGTGATACTGATGACGCATGCTTCCTTTTCCCGTCATCATCTGTCCTGTGACAGGGAGGATCAGTATCGCCTCAGAGCCTGGGAGGGCCGGCGGCGAGCAGCGGAGGAGCGCCCGGTGGCGCGACCTCGTCGGCCGGTGGAGGCGCGGCGCCGCCGCGGCAGCAGCGGCAGCGCGCGAGGAGAGGCCAGGCCACGGACCCGCACAGCATTGCCGAACGCGTATGCCCTACACGTCGCGACCTTCGTCTCGTCAACCACCTCCCCGTCCTGAACTGTTCTTTCGATGGTCGATCACCATGCTACTTATTTGGCCATAGACGTGACAAAGACATTGCAAACCCCCAGCCTCTTTTTTCGCTGCAATTCCATATTGTCTGAGATTGCTAACTTGCTTTGATAAAATGACGAACTGCTGCACGCTTGCACTGAACCGTGTTGATGCTATTTGCAGCTCCGGAGGGAGAGGATAGCGGAGCGGATGAAATCGCTGCAGGAGCTGGTCCCGAACGCCAACAAGGTCGGCACCCTCTCCCTCTTGTTTCTTCTTACTGTATTTCACGTCCAGGTAGGGCCGCTTTACATCGTCAGTGCGCTCTCCCGTCGTCTCGCTCTCCGATTTACACATCGTTTTTCTTTGATGCCGCCTGAGGCCTGACCTTTGAATGAACTGGAGATAAACAGCATTGCGCCACCGGTGCATGCCCTTGATGCTTTGTACTACCAGTAGTATATGTAGAGCGCAGTAAATGGGCACGTGCGTACGTGCTCTCCATGCCTCGTTTTCCTCAATTCGTCCCTAAATTTCGGAAGGGGTGATCAACGTCGGCACGCCGACCTGTTCGTCGCTCTCCGGCGAGGCGAAAGTAGTGTGTAGTACAGTAATAATTAACAGCGAGAAGAAAAAAAACAATCGAGTGGCCGTCACTGAAACGCGAGGTGGGGCTGTCGTTTTGCAGACGGACAAGGCGTCGATGCTGGACGAGATCATCGACTACGTGAAGTTCCTGCAGCTCCAAGTGAAGGTGACGCGTGTTCTTCTATCCCTGAGCTTAGCTTAATTGAGGACGACGGCTGACTGTTCTAGCTAGCCGTCTTTGGTCCCTGGCCACCTGCATGCGTTTTCAGCTGACTTGCGCGTTGCAGGTTCTCAGCATGAGCCGGCTGGGCGGTGCGGCCGCCGGCATGGCGCCTCTGGTCGCGAGCATGTCATCCGAGGTGACGCACGGGACACTCTCAACAACGTGGTTTAGAGGCGTTATTACTCGCTTGTAGCTTTGATTCTGAGAAGCATAATCTGTTACTTACGCGTGCAGGGCAATAGCAACGGAAGCAGCAGCAACGGCGGTGGCGCAAAGGGCGGTGCGGCCACCAAGGGCAACGGCAACGGCGAGAACGGCGGCGGCGGGCTGCGGGTGACGGAGCATCAGGTGGCGAAGATGATGGAGGAGGACATGGGCACGGCCATGCAGTACCTGCAGGGCAAGGGGCTGTGCCTCATGCCCATCTCCCTCGCGTCCGCCATCTCCTCCGCCACCTCGTCCGCGTCGCTCCTCCCCCGCCCGCCCGTCCGCCACGCCGCCGCCGGTGGTGCCGCCTCCGGCCACATCAGCCACGACGACGGCACCGGCGCCGCGGCGACGTCACCGGCGTCGGATGACGGTGCAGCAGCTGGAGGCGCCGACGTCGCACGACGGCCCGTCGTCAACGAATGAGCTAGCTAGCCTGCTGATGGACCGACCGGCCGGCAGCTGTATCAAAGAAGTGTGTGTAACGACTAAGATCGTGGCACGTAGCATCCTACTATATCATAATTTACACCGCATATACTCTCCTTTCCCCCACTGTCTTATCATCAATTAATTCGTTGAAAAAGAGAAATTCTGTGATCATGCATGCCCTTCGTCCCTCCATTAGTTACCGCTCTCTTAGCCCTGACTTCTCTTCGATCAGCATCGCGATCTTCTCTCACGTACGTATAAGAGTATTTAGAACAGTAGTTAGTTTATTGCACCGTTTTACGCGACGACGTGGTAGCAACCATGTGCGACGCGGCTATGCCGGCGAAGATCTGCGATACGTGCAACACATGTTCTCTAATTAAAAAGAAAGGGCTATGACGATGACGAAATCATCTTAATAATCTGCTGTCGTCGTCGTCTCAAAAGCTCAAGATACACCCGCCAATAATTGAGACGCCGGAGTTTTACGTTGCCAAATGATGGACGGGCGACGACAACGAACGGTGTGGTCGGTGTAGGTACATGCAGGCTACTACTAACGTACGTTGGTGGTCCTCCCTCCTGGCGATCGACTCCGGTTCGCACGTCGTCGCCGATCGCGACGCGGTGGCGCTGGACCAGGTGGTAATAAAAACGGATCCAGGAGAATAAGGGCGTGGAGGCGTTCACCCAGTGTCCGATGGAATTAGAAACGCGAGCAAGTTGTGACTTGTGAGCCGTGCTGAGGTGTGGTGATCGTGCCATGTCCGAGGTCTAGCCCACGACGGACAACACAACAATATTATAAAATGGCTGCAAAATAAAATTTAATATTTTCTCTTGAATCGTATATAAATAATTATAAAATATAAAAAACAGTTGAGAGGTGTTTGAACCCGCACGGCGTGATGGGCTGACACGTGCCAGCGTTGCTGGACACGACACGACAGAAGGCACCGCGGGCCGAGCCGGCACGGTCCGAGTCTCAGGACTAGAAAGGAATAGAGCTCCTACCGAAATTGTTTTTTTAGCTTGGTACGAAAATAAAATAAAATAGTAACGCCGTTTAGGGACCTGCTGAATGATCTAAAGGGCTAAGAATTTGGACGTCATGGCCCCCGGGTCCTGCCGAATTCTGATCGCCGGAGACGTCCAAATTCTGATCGCCGGCTTCTCCACAGTCCCACAGATATGACCCAAATATCGTCGTCACGGCCCCACCCATCAAGCTCAAAAAAGCCCTTCTTCTCGAAGCCCATCCCATATTTTCCTGTGCCCCTTCCCGCCTTCCGGCCTGCAACTGCAACAACGTCGGTTCACCCACTCCGCGCGAACTTTTCCACGGCCAGTTCGCACCGAAACCGTCCCGATTCCCCGTTCCCCGTCGTCGTCAGTCGTCACTCGACCACCCCTTCCACCTCCGCTCCCGATCCGGCCAGCCTCGCCGAAACCCTGAACCCTAGCCCGCCATGGCCGGCCGCATCCGATCCTCCGCCCGCGCCGGCGCCACCAGGTCCGTCATCCTCCGCCTCGACGACCTGGCGCTGCCGCCGCGGCACCTCGCGGTCCCGTCCCACCTCCCCGTCTCCGACCTCCTCGGCCCCCTCCCGCTCCCCTCCTCGTCCTACTACCTCACCTCCGACGGCCGCCCGCTTCCGGCCTCCTCGCCGGTGTCGACCCTCCCGCCGTCCGGTTCCGTCCAGCTCCGCCTCCGCGCTCTCCGCGGCGGGGGCGGCGACGGCGGGGCCACCGGCGCCGAGTCCCGCGACTGCTACCTATCCATGTACCTCGCCGAGAAGCCCGACGAGGTCGACCCCAACGAGGCCCGCCTCTCGCGCTTCACGTGCTGCGCGCTCTCCGGGGAGCCCCTCGCCGCGCCCGCCGTCGCGGACCGCCTCGGGAACCTCTTCAACAAGGAGGCGCTCGTCGAGGCGCTGCTCCACAAGCGCCTGCCCAAGGCGCTGTCGCAGACCCGCGGCCTCAAGGACATGGTCCCCATCCACCTGCACCCCAAGCTCGACGCCCACGCTGCCGGGGCGGAGGTTAGGTTCCAGTGCCCCATCACGGGGCTCGATTTCAACGGCAAGTATCAGTTCATCGCGCTCCGTGGCTGCGGCCACGTGCTGAGCGTGAAGGCCCTCAAAGAGGTGAAGTCGTCCGCCTGCTTGGTCTGTCACAAGGAGTTTGAGGAGGCTGACAAAATACCCATCAATGGTACCGAGGAGGAGGTGGCGGTGCTGAGAAAGAGGATGGAGGATAGGGGGAAAGTGAAGGAGAAGGTGGGGAATGGCCCCAGTGGGAGTAAGCATGTTGCTGCTGCTGCTGTTGAATCAGGATCAGGGACGGAGAAGTTTGGGAATGTGAAGAAGGGGGGGGGGGGGCTCACACCACCAAGCGGTTCAAGGCTGCAGACCATGCGCCAGCCTATGCGGACAAGGAAGTGTATGCATCAATTTTCACTTCCTCTAGGAAGTCAGATTTCAAGGAGACATACTCGTGCCGATCACTGCCGCTCGGGAGGAACTGAACTGATGTGGTGCTGGGAGAGGTTGCACAATGGTGAACTCTCGCGCCGGTTTGCTTTGTATCATGTCTTGCTTACAAATGAAGGGCTGTTTAGTTGGTGGTTTTACTTATATTTGGTTGGTGATATGGGGCTTTGTATTTCTCCTATTACGGTTAGAGCAGTGCAAAAATATACCAGTTGATCTTGTTGCAGATTTTCGTAATGCAATTTTGTAACATATACGATTGGTTAGGAGGGACCCATAAGAAAAATTGCACACTAAGGAGGAAGGAGTGTCATTGTTGTAGTTTCTGCAGTACAGTTGTTTTTTTCTTTATGAGCAGTACAGTTGGACGGAAAACATATATAGTGTCTTGTTTGATTCTCATTCGTCATTGTACAAAGGATGAAATCTATAGGAATGAACATTTTCATGGGGTACTTTGTATCTATGTGGAGATGAACATGACAATATAATGTCAATATTCTTTCTTGTACCATCTTTTCAATTGATACCGCATAACTGTTGACAGTGATCAATATTCAGATGCTTTAGTACATAATGCTTTTTACCGGGTTTGCTATTGTAGTTTTCAAGATTGCTGCTCTTGCACATCACTGAAAGTAGTGTCCATGTGTAATGCTAGTTTTCAATATACTCATCTTCTCTTCTTGATGTTAGGATAGGTGTTATAAGTCGATTTTGAAGTACAATACCTGTCCTAACGTCAAGAGAGATTTTTGGAGGAAGTAATTTTCTAATTCTGTGCTTATAAGATATATAAATAATGACACCACCGTTTCTTAATAGCAGATCCATGTATGTTTCAAGATGAAAGAGTACCTTTCTTGGACCATTCTTTTGGGGATTACTTAGTTCTGACTCGTGAGCATGACGATATGTATCAACAACTTTGATGCATGTGTGTCCATCTATTGAATCTTGTTTACGTGAGGTGTGCCATCTGCCATGCTCCTTGAAGTGAAATTGTATATTCTCTCAGTTCTAAAATAAATGATTGTTGAAGTGTTTGCTACGACACTTACTCCGGTTTGCTCGGAAGCAGGCCGTGGAGGTTCTTTTTTTAGTGGAGTTATAGGATCTCGAAGGGCGATGCACAACGGCGAGAAGGACACGAGGATTTACGTGGTTCGGACCGCCGGAGCGTAATACCCTACGTCCACGGGTGTGTCTGCTATATTGTTCGCGTGTATGAGTTAGTGAGTTGGCTAGGTCGCGAACCCTTTGCCTGGAGGCTGCCCCGGTCCTTTTATAGCCTAAGGCCGGGGCAGTTACAAGGTGGCCCGAGACCCGACACGTGGCCTCGTAGCTATCTGTCTCCTATACATGAGCTATAGTCATTTACAACTGTATGCATTGTCATTATCGGTGGAGTTAAGGCATTGCCGCCTAACACGCCGGGCGCCTCTAACCGGGTGGACGGTGATGATGAAGCCCCCGTCTTGTCGCCGCGTCTCCTCGCTCTACCAGTCGACTCTGCGCCGTTGGGTGGCACTGTTGTTGCGTCACGCCTCGCCGTCCTGTCTTTCACCGTAATGGTGCTCAGACGGGGAATGGAGGCGTGTGCCGTGCGCCATGCTTCTAGGGAAGGCGCGAGCCTTGAATGCTCGGTCTGACTGCGTATCTTCCTCTTTACTCCTTGGCCATCTACCCGTTGCTCGCCGGTGTGACGTTCGGGCGGCTGGCCCCCGGGACACGCATCTCCACCGGAGCTGTCTTGCGGAGTAGTGGGTGGTTCGGAGTCATTGGATACGTGGACTCATCGGAGCCCTCCCGTGCTGGAGGTCGGGCCTGGGGCCGTAAGACAGGTGGCACATCCGGAGCCTTCCTTGGGGGAAGGTGCACCTGGAGTCGTTGCCCATGTGGCAGCACCAGAGCCCTCCCGTGCTGGAGGTCGGATCCGGAGCCGCACGAGACGTGGCACCTCCGGAGCTCTCTCTGGCGGAGGGTGTGGCTCAGAGGTTCCGGGCACGTGGCAGCGCTGGAGTCCTCTCTGATGGAAGATTAGGCCCGACACCACTGGACATGTGGCGGCTCCTGAGCCACCCTCGGCTGGTAGTCAGGCTCAGCGCCTGAAGACACGTGGCAACCTCGGGACTGCCCATGGGGCCCAGGGCACGTGACTTACGCTGGGGTCTGCCTAAGATAGAAAGGCGGGACCTAGAATGTTTTTTATCCACTACGCGGGGGTACCCGGTCTGCAGGGTATCGACAGTGGCCTCCGGGCCCATCTCAGGGGAGGTATTGAGCCCGTAGGTGGGGCCCCTATCTCCCCCGCGTGGTGGTTTCGAAGTTGCATTTTTTTGGAAGTCGAAGCAATGACGTGATTCCCGCGTAGTGGGCGAGCGGCCGTACCTGGGAGATGAAAAGTTTGTTCGTCCTTGGTGTAGCGGGCGCACTCAGTCAAAGCGGCTACGCCTCACCGTGTCCTCTCTGACTTGACCGGTCAAAGCGTGGCAGCCAAGGGGCTGCCTCGGGGCAATTGCTGCGAGCACTCGTGAACCGTCTGGGTGCCGCACTGCTTCCCTCGGGAACCGCTAGGCGCTCCCGAGTTCTTACTTGTCTGTCCCGCCAGTGCCTCACTGGTGGGCCCGGGCCCTTCCTGTCATTGTCGAGTGCTACGGCGACGTGCTCGAGGGGTCATCCTGGGCTGTTCACTGTGGCAGCCGAAGAGTCGGTCACACCATTCTTCTCGGGAATCGCCGGGCGTTCCCAAGGGGTTATCCTTTCGGCCCCCAGTGGCTGACGAGTGGACCTGAGTCCAGCCCATCATTGGGGGAGGCGGATAGCCCTCGGTGTGCAGCGGTGGTGACCCAATCGCCGTGCCTGTTGCACTGTTTGAGGCCGAGGACGGGTATAAAAGGAGGTCTTGCGGTGTGGGTTGGCACCCTTCCTCACCATGTGGCCTTCGTTCTCCTATTGCGCACTGGAAGTCGCCGCTTCTAGACGCTCTCGCCCACCAAATACTCCCTCAGTGGTAGCCGACTTCGTCCACTTCTGCGAGATGTTCGTGAGTGTGCGGCCTCCGGTGAGGGTCTTTGACGGATCTCTCTCCCTGACGTCCTCGGATAGAGGCACAAGCCATCCTGATGGCGCACCGATGGTAGGGGAGGCCGTCGGGGACAGGGTCTTCGACCCGCAGTGAGTCCCAACACCAGCGTCGGGTGGAGCACGTCCTCTAGGCGTTCTATCACAGGAGGACTATCTGCATATACCGGAGGAAGGCTAAGTCGAGAGTGATCAAGCCTTCCTCCTGGTACTGTTGTAGACAACAAAATCTTTCATAGACGATGATTTTACCCATCCGGTACTGGATATTACTGTTGCCCTGGTCCAGCATGCACCGTCTAATACAACACTTGGATGTCATCGTTGTCTCAGTCCAGCGGGCACTGCTGTCGACTCGGTCTAGTAGCAGGTGACCGTCTCGCTACACAGAGATCGGCTCGGTGGATAACCAAGCAGTCCACGGAGCAGAAGACTACTCGACTTGTAGCTGTTGAGTTCCTTAGTTGTTTTGTATCCCATTTTGTATGTCGAGACCCCAATATCAATTAAAACTTCTCGGTTCTAAGTCCTTCATTGTCTTGTCTTGTATTTCTATGTTGATAAATGAAAAAGTGGTTCTATTAATATTCCTTCTATCAATCGCTTGGTGATGGGTCTAGTAGGCAGAACCATCTTTAGCTTTTTTGGAGCCTCCTGACCCTTAATGCCGCAAAGATCGGAGGTCCCCTTAAGTTGCCTAAGAAGTTGACATTTCCTTGTTGCTTGCTATAGACGCGTACCCGCTTCCCTTTACGAGTTGCCGAGATCCGGGCGACTTGCTTAGTTTGACTAGTCGCAATGACCCCCCTGGCAAACGGGTGCCAGTGTAAGTCACAAGCCTCGGGGCTCTCGGGAGGTGCCAACTTTTCGAGAGTGGCCCCTCGGGAGAGTTAGGGTTACGGTCCCACGGACCAGAGCCCTGTGGCTTG
Source organism: Neostapfia colusana (assembly GCA_030760725.1). NCBI lineage: Eukaryota > Viridiplantae > Streptophyta > Magnoliopsida > Poales > Poaceae > Neostapfia > Neostapfia colusana. Next base: position 54,486,824 of record JASWHV010000020.1, read on the forward strand.
CACAAACAATAAAAGAAAAGGATAATTCGTGTCGTGTAGTCGCATTTTCTCTACTCGATGCCCAATTATGGCTTTTGTTCCTCTGCTATGCTACGGGGGCCTAGGCAAATCGGTGTAATAACGTCTGTACCCCGGTTACCATCCTTCCCGGGGTGGTATGCTGTCCGGGCTCCCCGCATTCTGGGTGATGCACCAACAGAAGCAGGGCACGCATGCTTAAGACGCAGGACCAGTCTAAAAAGGCTACATACCCTAGACCTCCTGCTGACCAGGCACTCCGAAGAGTGGAGGCGCCCTTCCGGCGTTACCAGGCCCGAGCAGGAAGGTAGCCAGGGGGTCCAGAGGCAATATAGGTGCCCAGGCGTTTCCGCCTTGTAGCGGGACTTTGGCCAAGGGCAAGACAGATAAATACAACTATGTACACGTCGAAGGGTACGCAAAAATGTACGCAAGATTGAAAGGAAAGTTGTATTGGTAAGGGATCGCAAAGGTCCAAAACGACTTAGCTGATGTGGGCAACACTTTGCTAATGTCTCAAGCTTGTTCCCGGACTCTGGGCCCCTAGCGGCTTAAGGACTCGGGGTGCCCTCGCGATGTCGCCATCATTCTTCCCAGACCCCTGGTAACGCAAAAGAGCCGAGGGGAGTTCAGTCCTTGTTTTTAGCTTGTCGTAGTCGGCGCTCCGAGTCTTTTGCTCGTTGCTCGAGTGGTCCGATGCCCTGCGCTCGTGGTTTACCCCACGATGGCCCCCTGGTAGATTTCACCACTTAGCGCGAGGGGGGGGCACACCTACCAAGTAGACTGGATGAGACATTTTGTCAGCATCGGGCCTCCCGGGGGTCCGCATTATCACGGACCTATTGAGACGGTCCGGGCTCGAGCGACGTGGTTGTGGCCTTGCCCACGGGCATGTGCCGCCTGGTTCCCCGGTACTAAGTCACAGCGCCGGGATGCCTAGCCATCATGCCTCGAACGGTCATGAGGGCAGGGTCATTTGCAGCGTCTGCGCAGATGTGTGGATCTGCTTGGCGTGATACTGATACGCCTTGCATCTCTCTGAAAGTTTCCTAGAGGGGGGTGAATAGGCTAATAAAACCTGAAACTATTGCAAACAACGGATAAAACTTGAAGCAGGCCGGACTAGTCCGGTCTGAGGGCGGACTAGTACGGTCTAAGTATAAATTTGCGTTTTAGGTTTCCTTTTAAGTTTGTTTGAACGGAAAATATATGGTATCCAAATAATATCACTAATTAGTTGTGAATGATTAGATTGCGAGATAGATGTATGGTGCATAGCCACAGGACCTATTCGGGGGTGTGGGAGATGTTGAAGATATCGTTGTATATGTAGTCAAAGACATTGAATCGCTCTTCTTCATTGAGCAGCTTCAACAGGTTTCTGAGATACCCCTGTATCATCCCCGCATCTCCATCTTTTGGAGCTAGAGTCTTTCTTAGAATCCTGTTCAGCACTCCAAAAAAGGGTTTGATGTTGTGGGTTGAGGATGCCTCATAGGAGAGATATGAAGGGTACATGAAGTCCAAATCATCCTTTCCCAAGGTCCTCTCATTGTGAACTATGATCTCATAGTTCAAGTGCTCCCCAAGTCCAAGGATTCGAGCAAACTCATCATACAGGACAGAGTAAACCACACCATTTATCATCCAAGTGATTTTCCTGTTTCCATAGGTGTGGAAGTAGTAGGTGGTGTAAAATTGGACTATGACACCAATGTTCCAATCATACTGAAAGGCCATCAAGTCTTTGATCCCATGGCATTCTGTTGCTTCAATTACTGCATCAAAAGCTTGATGCTTCTTGTTTGCCATATATGGCCAGTCCACCCACTGAGCATCAACTACCAATGTCTTCATTGGGAGATAGACAAGCCGGTAGTAGTCACAATGGAAGTCGCACCAGAAGCGAGGGTCTGGTGTGGACTTCTCGTACTTATAAACCTCCTCTTCCCGGAACCTTCTAGCTTTGTCGGCTCCTTTCCCCTTGAAGGTTGCACTTGCTAAATTGGGTTGGCGGTTTGGATTGTGCATAGGAGGTGCTCTTTCAAGGGGCGCAATAGGTCCCGGTGGAGGATTTTTCCTTCCCCGTCTAGGGTTGTCACGAATGACGAGTCCCCTGTTGGCTAAGGCCTTTTTCCTGGAAGGATCAGCTGCTTTGCCTTTTCCTTTGTCTTGGGTTGATTTTTGCGGCTCGGCATGTTATTTTTCTTTCAGGGTTACTAGCCTCTTCCTCCTTGGAGGATCAACGGACTGAGAGGCTTGTGCTTCCCTGTCAGCCCGTTTCTTTGTCCGAGCCTCCCTTGCAGCAGCCTCTCCTGCCTCTGCCTCGGCTGCCGCACGATAAGTGCCTTGGCGATCCGCTTCGGCCTCGGGGTTTGGAAGAGGACTGTCGCTGGGTCCTCACATGATCTGGTGAGAAAAGAAGTACTTAGTTGATGGAGCATTGCGTTTGAATTAGTTTACAAACCCCAAAGTTAGGGGCTAAGACTGTATCAGCCGGACTTATCCGGTTGGAGTCCGGACTAGTCCGGACTCTACAGTTTTAAACCCTAACTGAGATGATTTGATCACTAATTCAGCAAAGTAGTCGCAATACTATGAGGGATTGCAATAATATGGTGTAGGAATATCAGAGAAGGCCTAAGGTACTAAAAGTATGTCCTAGAAATAAGATTTTCATGAAAAGTCAAGGCTAGGTTAAAAAGTACCTTAGCGTGAAGAAATTTGATGAAATCCGCGGTTCGAAAAAGCGGAGATGGTCGGAGAAGAGTTCCCCGCACTCCACAAGCCTTGAATCGAGGATGCCTTCGAGGGATTTGAGGGAGGACTCCAAAATCGCCAATGGGGGCGAGTTTTGGAGGAGAGAAGTGGAGTGGAGGTGAATGAGGGAGAAGGAAGGGGTCAGCCCGACCCTTGGAGGTTAAGTCTCCAGGGGCCGGGCTAGTCTGGTCCTCAATCCGGACTAGTCCGGTCTGTCGGACTAGGTCTGGACTAGTCTCTAGTCCGGACTTGTTCGGGTGCCGGGTGGACTAGTCCGTTGTGGACTTGTCCGCTGCATCTCGGACTTCTTAGGATGCCCGGATTTGTCCAACCTCTAGTTCAGACTAGTCCAGCTCTTAAAGTCTAAAAATTCTTATATATTAGAATTTTGCCTTTGTTTGCGGTGGATTTACTTGCACCTGCTATATATATATATATATATATATATGTGTGTGTGTGTGTGTGTGTGTGTGTGTGTCGAACACACAATTACATGATGACCACAATATAGCTAAAAATAATATGAGAGAAGAAATATAGGAGGAACAAGTTTTTCACAATCGTGCACATTTTTGAAAGTTGTGAAAAATTTTGAGGACTTCTATTTGCACAACTTTTCAACTCACATTACTAGAGTCTAGGATATTCAGCTCATTTCGAAGTTCACAAAATTGTTTTTCATCTAGTGGTTTGGTGAAAATATCGGCTAGTTGTTTTTCAGTTCTTACATGTGAGATAGCTATGTCCCCCTGTCGGTACCTGAGATATGGGGTACCCCGCGCACAGTGGAAAATGCCTAAGGAACTCGCCCTTCTCCGCAGGGAGAGCTCCGAAGGCGCCACGCGTCCGGCGGGGCCGTACCTCCCTCTCCTCAGAGGAGAGCTCCGGGCCCGCCACGTGGCATACAGAAGCCGGACCTCCCCCTCCGCGGGAGAGAGGTCCGAAGGCGCCACGCGTCCAGCGGGGCCGGACCTCCCTCTCCTCAGAGGAGAGCTCCGGGCCCGCCACGTGGCAGCAGAACGGCGATGCCTGCCCCCAAGCGATAGGCAGCGGGCGTAAAGACGCCCCATACCTTGCCCGTACAAGGTATTCAAGGTCCGCGTCTTCCCAAGACGCGGAGACGCGGAGCACGCTTCTGTCAGGTGCCGTTGCGCCCAGTCGCATCACAGACTGGCGCGCGGTGTCAGAACCTGCCAGCCAATAAACACCGCTACAAGACATCCCATGCCGCCTGCGCCGTCATCAACCACTACGACTAGCATGCGGCATGGGCAGGGCGGCAAGATGAAGACTCAGAAGCCTTCGACCAGAGGCAACTACCGACATAACTGCAGATACGGTAGATAATAGACAATCTTCCCGAGACCACCTGTCGGGTCCCGGCCCCCCTTGTAAGCTGCCCGAGTCTTGGACTATAAAAGGCTCGGGTAGCGACGATAGCAAGGGTTCGCACTTTGCAACTCATACGCTAGCCATACACTCCCAAGCTGTAACTCACCCCCAAGCTCAGGACTCCGGCCCTGAGCAGCAAGCAATACAGCGAGCTCCATAGCTTGCCGTGGACGTAGGGTTTTACGCTCCGGCGGCCTGAACCACGTAAAACTCACCGCGTCAAGCTCTTACTAACTCGTCCATCCGCGCAAGCTCTCCGCAAGGGACACATCGAAAAAAGAACCTCCGCGGGCTGCCTAGTGCAGGCCCGGGGGAAGTGTCGGCCGAACACTTCGACATTTGGCGCGCCAGGTAGGGGGCTTTTCTCCTAGCGCGACGAGTTTCCGCCGACGAAGATGACCAAGCTTCCTTCAGCGGCAAACTCTCCCCCTCCGCGTTCACGGCGAACCGTGACCAGTGGGGAGTACATGTCGACACACTCAGGACGGAGTGTGTCGGCACAAGCTGGTAGCCAGCAGCCGACTCCGGCAACGCCGACTCCGGCGATGCAGGCTCCGACCAGTGTGAGATCTTCTGCAGCGCTGAGCGTACACCATGGGGGTGCGCTAGCTGCAGCAAGAGCACTGCTGCGCAACCCACCTGCGGAGGATGCGCCCCATTCAGCGACCCAGCAATGGGTCCACGAGGTGGACCGCCTCGTCGTCGCCGCCGCGAACCTTCGGTTTCGGCGAGGACGGCGCCCAGGACAACCGGCTGTGTCGCTGACGCGCACGCCCACGGTTGACGGGCAAACGGCGGATTCCAGCTCCTCCAGGCTCCCGTCGACGGACCTGAGAAGGGAGCTGGAACGGTGCCACTTGGGCCAGGATGCCCGGGTGTACCTCGAGCGACGTCGAGAAAGGCGTCGCAACCATGAGGCTGGCGACAGCGTGTCGTCGGCCTCGACACAACCTGGAGGGCAGGTCTTCACCACGCGAGCCCTGCCTCAGGCATATGCCGCGCAGCATATGCCACAACCCTATGCGCCGCAAGCAGCGCCCCCGGTCTATGGTGCAGCCTTGCCCATGCCGGGATACGCGGTGCCTAGTGCGAACCAAGCGTTCGCAGTGCCAATACCTCCGGCAGCAGGAGCGGGATGTGCAGCTCTTGCACCCCACCTTCGCTTCGCGAGGTGGCCACGCAAGTTTCGCCCACACCTGCCTGAGAAGTACGACGGTAGCGTCAACCCGGCGGAGTTCCTCCAGATCTACTCACCGCCGTACTTGCCGCGGGAGGGGACGAGGCTGTCATGGCCAACTACTTCCCCGTCGCCTTGACCGGCCCAGCTCGGTCTTGGCTCATGAACCTACCTCAGGGGTCCATAACTTCGTGGGGAGAGCTCTGCCGGCAGTTCGTTGCCAACTTCGGCAGCTCCTACACCCGTCCCGGCATGGAGCTTGACCTCCACGCCGTCAAGCAACAACCTGGGGAGTCGCTGCGCTCTTTCATCCAGCGGTTCTCCCAGGTACGCAACACCATCCCACATATCCAAAGTGCTTCTGTGGTGGTGGCGTTCCGACAGGGTGTCCGGGACGAGAAAATGCTTGAGAAGCTCGCGACCAGAGAGGTCCGCGACGTCTCTGAGCTCTTCAGTCTGGCGGACAAATGCGCCAGAGCAGCTGAAGGGCGGAACTGGCACTCTCTGCCGACCTCCGAGCCAGGTGGACAACCCGGGTCCGGCGCTGCTGCCTATGGGGGTGGCAAGAAGGCCAAGAACCGGGTGAGTGGCAAGATGAAGTCATCGTTCACGGCTCCCGTCGCCGCAGCAACGACGGCTAGTGGAGCTCAGGGGCCACGCCCCGACAAAAGGCAGCGGCAGTCACCGGCCCCAGACAGTGACCAGGGCGGGCTATGCCCCGTGCATGGCGCCGGCAACCATACTGCTGCCAAGTGCTGGGATATCCAGAGGCTCGCAGAGCGCTTCCGCAAAGGAAGACAGCAGAGAGCTGAAGCACCGCCCTACCCTCAGAGGGATGGCAAACAGAAGGTCGATGCCCCAGTCACCGCCGCCCATCAGGTGGGGTTCCAGGAGCCTCAGCACGTCATAAAGACAGTGCATAACGGCGAGGACTCCAGCTCCGACGGTGACGGGCCAGGGCAGTAGCCAACTGCGGCACGCCTCCGTGCTTCGGACATACCTCCCGGGGGCCGCCCAAGATCTGTCAACCCCTTGAAGGCCTTGCCAGAAGGGGAAGACGCCTTGGGTCATCCAAGACGAGCCCCGGTCCACCTACCCCTTGAAGGCCTTAGCCAGAAGGGGAGAACTCCCCGGGGCCCCCAGGAGAAGCCGCGCAGGACCTGATCCAGCGCGAAGATGACAACCTCGTCGACGAGACTCGGCTGCAGGTAACACCCCACAACGTGCGGTCTCGGCTGATGCTCTAAGCACTACCGCCAAAGAACTGAACGCATCGAGGACCTGCAGGAGGGCAACCTGGTGTCGCGGCACGCTCTATTCCAAAAAGGACCCATAAGCTCTCCCCCAGCAGGGAAGGTCCCTTCCGAATCATGAAAGCTGCCGCCCCAGGTACACATGCCTTTCAACCGAGTGTGGGATCCGTTCCCAAAAAACCATTGCCATGAAGCAACACTGTAAGTCCTACTTCCCGAGCATTAGTAGAACAGGGTTATTCCCTTCTGTAATGAATCCCATAGAATTTAGGAACAGAGCTTGGGACAGCTAAGTCTCAAGGGACGGTACAGGACTACGTCCAGTTTAGCCTGGTTCCGACCCTAAGCGCGTAGAGTCTTGCTTCCCTTGTAGACGAGGCGGAATATTGCCTCCATGTACAGCCAGAATTCCACCTATGGGCATGAATACAGAAACCTGTTCTACTTAGCTCGCTCTCATGCGCTCATTTAAATTATACATTAATTTTTATGACCGCACTATCTTTGTATGTTCATCGTACATCTAGCTCCCCCTCTCCTGCGCTCATCCATAGTCGGCATTCGCTATCCTACCGAAGGAGGCTGCGCTTGAGGCACCTGCCGATGGCCGAGTGAGTCTCTCGGGCCTCCCCCAGTCAGGTGTTGCGGTGCCAGTTGGTCACCTCCAAGAAAGGCCTGCGTTGTGCATGGGGGGTCCAGGGTGCGTATCCAGCTTAGCAGGCCATGAGCCCAAAGCATGCGCATCCTGCCCTCCGGAGGTACAGGGGAGTACAACCGCTTTGCCTGGTCATGAACCCAAAGCACGTGCACTCTACTTCCCCAGCGCATGGCCCGGTACTAGGGATCAGACGGTCGTACCCGGACCTCGGAGGGAACCGGAGCTCCGACGCCTCGTGCACAGAATTGCCCAAGCCCCGTATAACGGATCAGGATCGTAAGACGGATAAGACTAGGAGATGGGAGGGGAGGACCCCCCGAGGAGAATTACGTTTCCTCTGTCTGTGTGCAGGACCTCCAGGTTACGACAACAGGGACTGCATGAAGGAGGGGGAAAGGAGCTACCAACTACTCCGGCCTAGGTCTGGAAGGACCGGGTCCTACCCCTTTAGCAGGGGCGGGACCCGAGGGCCCCACGTGTCCGGCGGGCCCGGAGCTCTCGCCTCCCCTGAGGAGGGCTCCGGGCTCGCCACGTGGCAGGCGGAAACCGGACCTCCCCCCCCTCCCCCGGTGGGAGGGCTCCGAAAGCTCTACGTGTCCAGCATGGCCGGAGCTCCCGCCTCTTAAGGAGGGGCTCCGGACCCGCCACGTGGCAGGCAGATTTGGAGCTCCCCATAGGGCGAGATCTGGAGACCCCCGGGGGCCCCTAACACGGTTAGGACCCGGGGAGGGTGTCTATACAGAGCTCCGAGATTGGAGATGGCCTCTGAGTACCTTGCAGAGCTAAGGACTCAGTCAGGCAAAGCCAAGAAGGAGAGAAAAAGCATCACAGACATAAATATCCAAAAGAGTCGAACTAAGCGAGGCTCCATGAGCTGGACTACAGACTCGATAACAAGGGAGAAACAAGTCCTAAGGACCTCCCGGCTCCCGCCGGAACCTTGCGGCTATAAGGGCGGCCACATCCTCGACTTCAGCCCTGGCAGCTTCCTCCCGCTCCGCGGCTGGGCCCTCTCTCGCTGGCTCTAGCGAGAAAGAGGGGTCGCGGCTCTTGAAGCATGCCAGCACATGTGAGGCGACCTCTAGGGCTAGGCCGCGCCCCTCGGCCTCAAGCTCGCTGGCGACCACCGAGTCTAGCCTGTCCAGCTTGGCGCCGATCGACTCCAGCGCAGGGATCACCTCCGCCACCTTCAACGCAGGAGCCGCGGTCCTCACCGGACTGAAGCCAAGAGGGATCAGGGCGGACCCCGCTCGATCCACGAAGCTTGAGACCGCAAGAGCCTCGGAGGACCGCAAGGCCGAGAGCTCCTCCACCTCGCGGCGGGCCGCCTGCAGAGCCTCCAGGTTCCTCTCGGAGAATTCCTTCTCCTTGGCCGCCAGGGAGCTCTCCCGAAGATGGAGAGTCTTGGCGAGCCGCTCCAACTCAGCAGCCTTGAAGTCGGCGGCCAACTCCCGGTCCAAGACCGCCCGACGATCACGGGAGACCTGTTCCTCCCTCAAGTCGAGGTCTGCCTTCAGGATCTCCAGCTCCTCGATCCGAGCTCGAAGGTCATCCTCGCCCGCCGCCAGCTGCGCGGCGACCCTCTCCGCCTCAGCTGCCGTGGAACGCTCCCGTTCCTCAACAGCGAGTTTACGGCGCTCCAACTGCTGCCGTATCTGCACAACAGCAGAGAGGCTCTCCTCGGCCCGGGCGTGTGCCTCCAGGGCCTCCCTGTTGATCCGCCGCGATTGGGTGTCCATGCGGTCGACAGCCCGCTTCATCCGGTCGAGGAGCACTTCCCTGAAGTCGAGCAACTCCCGCCTGGAGTCGAGCTCGCTCTTAACCTTCGCGGTCCTCTCCCGCAAAAGGTTCCCCCAGGTCAGGAGGCGATCCCGTTCAACCGTATACTCCTCCCGCTCGCGACCTAGTGCAGCCAAGACCTGCCGAACGCTTGTATCGGCAAGCGCGAAGGCATCCGCCAGGGGCAATGGAGCAACAGAGGCCGGGGCAGTCCCCCTCGACCTCCTCCATTACCTCGTCCTCAAGAGGAGTCGACGCACCAGCAACCGAGACGAGACGCCGATCAGGAGAAGCTGGCTCCGAGGCTCTGGCAGCGAGACCTGCAGGGCTCTCTTCACCTTCTGACTCCTTGACCTGTGGAGAGGGGCGAGCCGGGGAAGGCGGCGCTGGAGTAAAGGCCGTGCCGCCTAGTGCAGGGTCGACCTGCGCTGGCTTGGGGGCCGCGGTGGCCGTCTCGGCAGGAAGAGACGGCGCCGCCGCGGAGTCCGGGCACACCGAAACAGGAGAAGTTCGCGCTGGCCTGGGGGCCGCGGCAGTTGCCCCTGGCTCCGAGCGCAACGGCACAGACTCCCCGCAAGTCGGGGATGGCCGAGAAGCGCGGACACTCCAGCGGGCTCTGAACCCCGACTTCCGAGCCGGGGTAGGACTCCCAGAGCCCGCTACCATCACTGACGGCCGCTCCGCAGTCACTTGAACTGGCGGAACAAAGGACGCCCCAGAAGCTTCCCTCAACGCATCAGCCCGGGGCCTCTTCGAGTCGCCACCGGAGGGAGTGCCAGGCACCCCAGATTCCCGACTTGGCACAGACGCCGCCGCTGGAGGAGATCGAGCGCGCTTCTTCTCTGGTGGTGGGTTGGAGGCCATGGCGAGGGAGAACTCAAGGGCAAGAGAGCAAAAGCACAAGAGTCCGAGAAGAAACGCAAAGAAGTGCGAAGGGAAGCCGCAATATGGGTAAGATCCCCTCTAAAAACTTCCCGGGTGCAATTCCAAGCGATTCAGAACTCTTTGAATACACCGTATCGGCAACCGCTTCGGCTCCTAGACCGAGTGCCGATGACGGGTGGACCCAAGCCGCCCAACTGAAGCGGTGGGTCAAGGAGTCAGTCTCCTGAGAAGATGAGCCGGCAAGGCACTTCGGCGGTTCCCGAAGAAAGCGCCGCAACGTGCAGAAGTGGCAGTCTTGGGAACCGCCGCAGTAAAAGCAACCATCAAGTGAGCGCACGCTCCCACCATCCCGCGGCCGTTTGTGCTCCGGCAGCGGTCAATTCGGGACTTAGAGAAAGTGCGCGGATCGAAAGAGACGGAGGTCCCACCTCGGGCTCGCTATCTCCCCCGAGATGGGCCCGGGGGCCACTGTCGGTACCTGAGATATGGGGTACCCCCGCGCACAGGGGAAAATGCCTAAGGAACTCGCCCTTCTCCGCAGAGAGAGCTCCGAAGGCGCCACGCGTCCGGCGGGGCCGGACCTCCCTCTCCTTAGAGGAGAGCTCCGGGCCCGCCACGTGGCATACAGAAGCCGGACCTCCCCCTCCGCGGGAGAGAGGTCCGAAGGCGCCACGCGTCCAGCGGGGCCGGACCTCCCTCTCCTTAGAGGAGAGCTTCGGGCCCGCCACGTGGCAGCAGAACGGCGCTGCCTGCCCCCGAGCGATAGGCAGCGGGCGTAAAGACGCCCCATACCTTGCCCGTACAAGGTATTCAAGTCCCGCGTCTTCCCAAGACGCGGAGCACGCTTCTGTCAGGTGTCGTTGCGCCCAGTCGCATCACAGACTGGCGCACGGTGTCAGAACCTGCCAGCCAATAAACACCGCGACAAGACATCCCATGCCGCCTGCGCCGTCATCAACCACTACGACTAGCATGCGGCATGGGCAGGGCGACAAGATGAAGACTCAGAAGCCTTCGACCAGAGGCAACTACCGGCATAACTGCAGATACAGTAGATAATAGACAATCTTCCCGGGACCACCTATCGGGTCCCGGCCCCCCTTGTAAGCTGCCCGAGTCTTGGACTATAAAAGGCTCAGGTAGGCGACGATAGCAGGGGTTCGCACTCTGCAACTCATACGCTAGCCATACACTCCCAAGCTGTAACTCACCCCCAAGCTCAGGACTCCGGCCCTGAGCAGCAAGCAATACAGCGAGCTCCATAGCTCGCCATGGACGTAGGGTTTTACGCTCCGGCGGCCTGAACCACGTAAAACTCACCGCGTCAAGCTCTTACTAACTCGTCCATCCGCGCAAGATCTCCGCAAGGGACTAGCCCCACCGAAAAAAGAACCTCCGCGGGCTGCCCAGTGCAGGCCCGGGGGAAGTGTCGACCGAACACTTCGACACCCCCTTTATAGAATGATCTCTCAAAAAGTGATGTCGAATGTCTATATGTTTGGTCCTAGAGTGCTCAACTGGATTGTGGGCTATCTTAATGGCACTCTCATTGTCACATAGGAGTGGAATGTGGTTCATATTGTGACCATAATCCCTTAGAGTTTGTCGCATACAAAGAAGTTGAGCACAACAACTCCCAGCTGCGACATACTCCGCCTCAGCTGTGGAGAGAGCAATGGAGTTTTGTTTCTTGGATGACCATGATACTTTGGACCTACCCAAAAATTGACAAGTCCCTGAGGTGCTTTTTCTATCTATTTTACATCCGGCGTAATCCGCATCGGAGTATCCGATGAGATAAAAGTTAGATCCCTTTGGATACCATCCTAGGTTAGGTGTGTGAACTAGATATCTTAGGATCCTTTTAACGGCTGTTAAATGACATTCTTTAGGTGATGCTTGAAATCTTGCACATAAACATACACTAAGCATGATATCGGGTCTAGATGCACAAAGATAAAGTAATGAGCCAATCATAGAGCGATATACCTTTTGATCCACGCTTGGTCCATCTTCATTGAGGTCAAGGTGCCCATTTGTTGCCATTGGTGCCTTGATGGGTTTTGCTTTGTCCATGTCGAACTTCTTGAGTATGTCTTTTGTGTACTTGGTTTGACTAATGAACGTGCCTTCCTTGAGTTGCTTGACTTGAAATCCGAGGAAGAACTTCAACTCTCCTATCATGGACATCTCAAACCTATCTGTCATTATCTTACTAAACTCATTACAAAAATATTTGTTAGTAGAACCAAATATAATGTCATCGACATATATTTGGCACACAAAGAGATCGTTGTCTACATTCTTTATGAAGAGTGTATAATCTGTTTTGCCTATCTTAAAGCCATTATTAATGAGAAAGTCTCTAAGACACTCATACCAAGCTTTAGGAGCTTGTTTGAGGCCATAGAGAGCTTTATGCAACTTAAACACATGATCAGGATATTCTTGGTCTTCAAAGCCGGGTGGTTGCTCCACGTACACCTCCTCCTTGATTGGTCCATGTAGGAAGGCACTTTTCACATCCATTTGATGGAGTTTAAAATCATGTTTAGTAACATAGGCTAATAGAATACGAATGGACTCAATCCTAGCTACGGGAGTAAAGGTTTCATCGAAATACAAACCTTCGACTTGAGCATATCCCTTTGCCACAAGTCTGGCCTTATTTCTCATCACCACTCCGTGTTCGTCTTGCTTGTTGCGGAACACCCACTTGGTGCCTACCACGTTTGCATTTGGTCTTTTCACTAGCTCCCATACTTGATTTCTTGTAAAGTTGTTTAACTCTTATTGCATAGCTACCACCCAATCCGGATCCTTGAGTGCATCTTCCACCCTAAATGGTTCCAAGGACGACACAAAAGAGTAATATGCATAAAAGTTAGCTATTCGAGAACGTGTTGTTACCCCTTTTGTGATATCTCCAAGGATGTTATCAACGGGGTGATCTCGTTGAACGCTTTGATGAAACCTTGGGTGAGGCACTTGATTTTTTGAGTGGTTTTCTTCTTCTTCTTCTTCTTCTTCTTCTTCTTCTTCTTCTTCTTCTTCTTCTTCTTCTTCTTCTTCTTCTTCTTCTTCTTCTTCTTCTTCTTCTTCTTCTTCTTCTTCTTCTTCTTCTTCTTCTTCTTCTTCTTCTTCTTCTTCTTCCCCCCCTTGATCAGCATCATGGTTTTGATTTTTTCCTTCTTTAAATTGACCATCTTGATCTTGGGGTGCTTGAGTTTGATCTTGAGTGAGAGGTGCCAATTGTCATGAGCTTGTAACATCTTGTCCTACATTTTCTTGGGGGCGGACTTCTCCAAGCCCCATTCTTCTTAGTGCTTCACATGGTGCTTCTTCTTCATCTAATACACATTGATTAACTTGCTCCACTTGGGAGCCATTAGTTTCATCAAACATCACGTCACGTGCAATTTCAACGCACCCGGAGGTTTTGTTGAAGACACGATAAGCGTAGGTGTTTGAGTCATAACCAAGTAGGAAACCTTCATCGGATTTCGAAGCAAACTTTGAAGGCCTAGGCTTCTTGTTGAGAATATAGCATTTACTTCCAAAAACTCGAAAGTAGGAGATATTGGGTTTGTTACCGGTTAGGAGCTCGTATGATGTTTTCTTCAAAAGTCGATGGAGGTAGAGGCGGTTTGTAGCATGACAAGCGGTGTTGATTGCCCCCGCCCAAAATCGATCCGAGGTCTTGTATTCGTCGAGCATGGTTCTCGCCATCTCTATGAGTGTTCGGTTCTTCCTTTCAGCCACCCCATTTTGTTCGGGAGTATAAGAGGTTGAAAACTCATGTTTGATGCCCTCTTCATCCAAATATTCTTCTACTTGAGTGTTCTTGAATTCAAAACCGTTGTCACTCCTTATCTTCTTGATTTTTAAAGAAAACTAGTTTTGAGCTCTCCTCAAGAACTTCTTGAGGATACCTTGAGTTTCACCCTTATCATGCAAGAAAAATATCCAAGTGAAACGAGAATAATCATCAATAATTACAAGACCATACTTGTTACCGCCAATACTTATATAAGTGACAGGGCCGAAGAGGTCCATGTGAAGCATCTCCAATGGTCTTGTTGTCGTCATCACATTCTTTGCGGGATGAGCCGTTCCAATTTGTTTTCCTGCTTGGCACGCACTACATGGTCTATCTTTTTCAAAAACGACATCTTTTAGTCCACGGATGTGATCCCCCTTTAGAAGTTTTTGTAAGTTCCTCATTCCAACATGGGCTAGTCTTCTATGCCACAACCATCCCATGTTGGTTTTTGCTATTAAGCATGTGTCAAGTTGAGTTATATCTGTGAAAAAATCCACCAAGTAAAGCTTTCCCTTTAACACACCCTTAAAGGCAATTGAGTTATCACTTCTTCTAGAGACGGTCACATCCTCGTTAGTAAACAAGCAATTATAACCTTTCTCACATAGTTGAGATATGGACAATAGATTATAATCTAGTGATTCAACGTGTAGAACATGTGAAAGAAAGTGTTGAGAAGAGATTGCAATTTTACCAATATCGAGTACCCTTCCTTGGCTGTTGTCACCGAAATAGATGCCTTCATTTGGATCATCATTTCCTTCATACTCGACAAACATTTTTCTCTCTCCGGTTATGTGGTTAGTGCACCCACTGTCTAGCACTCATTTAGTGCCACCGGAGGAGTAGGCCTGCAAAACAATTTAAACTTTGCTCTTAGGTACCCAAACTTGGTTAGGTCCTTTGAGGTTAGTTACTAGGCATTTGGGCACCCACACACATGTTTTTGGGCTCTCGTGGAGTGGCCCAACATATTTTACATATACCTTACCAAACTTACTTTTCATAAGGACATAAGATGCATCGAAATTATGAAAATACGATAGAATTTACATTTTTGGCAATTTCATGTGAGGTAGATGCAAGGTTGTCTCTCTTGACTTGATTTGAGTTTTCTTTGACAAAGGCTACGAATTTGTTATTGTTTTAAGAATTCTAGCGTTTTGCTTTCCTTCCCTAGTATAGCCAAGTCCATCTTTGATGAAGGGAGATCTTGTGATTGAATATGCACTACGTGCATATTTGATCTTCTCCTTATCAAAGATCCCACTTTTGTGTGTATTCTTGCTTTGTGCTTCTTTGAGCTCATTTTTCAAGTTTAAAACAATGCTGACACATTTGTAAGTTTTAGAGTTGGACTCTTTACTTGTTGAGAAAGAGTTTTTGGAGGATGAATTAGTTGAGACACTTGTATTAAGTGAGTCAACTTGTGCTTCAAGATTCTTGTGAGCTTTGGTTAAACTTACAAATTCATCTTGAAGTACTACATTCTCACTTTTAAGCTGAACACAAGTCTCCTTGCTCATGGCAAGTTTGCTTTCAAGTGTTGTACTCTTTTCTATCTCGAGTTCAAGGAGTTTCTCAATCTCAAGGTTTATTTCCTTTTTAAGGATAAGCAATTCTTCTTGTTGATTGAGAAACTCTTCTTGTTCAAATATTTCATCCGATAACATTTTCATTTTAGCTATAGCCTTTTTGTTTAATCCTTTAAACATGAATTCGTTTTCACTACTACTATCAAAGTCACTATCATCTTCAATATGTAACTTAGAAGGTTTAGACATTACCTTGCGCTTTCCTTCCTTTGCCATGAGGCATGTGTGACTTTGGCTCTTCCAATCACCCTTGTTTGGCAAGAGTGATTTCTTCATGTTTGGCCTCTTGATGGCTACGGTTGCCACTTTTTCTTCATCTTCGGAGGAGGATTCTTCGTTTGAGTCCCATTCTTCTCCGATGTGGGCTTGTCCATAAGTATTCTTCTTTGTGAAGAATTTATTATCTTGAGGCTTCCCATCCTTCTTCTTTCTCTTGTAATCTTTCTTGCTATGGGGGTAGTTCACAATGAAATGCCCATGTTCTCCACAGTTGTAGCAAGTCTTCTTTGTTCTTGACTTGCTCTTGTCTTTGCTCTTGTTCTCATAGTGATGGCTTCTCCTTCTCCTCATCAACCTTTTGAATCTTTTGATGAAGAACTTCATTTCTTCATCATCCATGTCCGTGCTCTCATCATCACTTTCTTCATCTTCACTTGTGAGTTGTGTTTCTTTTGCCTTGGACTTGGATGTGGCCTTGAGAGCAATGCCCTTCTTCTTGGATGAAGTGATCTTTGCTAGGTCATTGACGTGTTAGGCTTCCTTTTCCATCATCTCGTGGTTAATGATCTTCCCTAGCACTTCATCCAGAGTCATCAAGTGAAAGTTTGAACTTTCTCGGATTAAGGTGCATAGGGTCACATTGCGAGGCATAAATGCTCTTGTCATTCTCTTGACCACGTCATGGTCATTCCATTTCTTGCATCCGTACGCCCGACTCTTGTTGATAAGAGTTTTGAGTCGGTTGTACATTTCTTGAGGTGTTTCGCCTTCTTCCATGGTGAACCTTCCAAGCTCTCCTTCTATCATCTCAATCTTGGCTTCCCTCACAGATCGGTTTCCTTCATGTGCGATCTTGAGGGTGTCCCAAATATCATTGGCGAGCTCCAACCATCTATCTTGTTAAATTCTTCAATGCTTAGAGATGCGTTGAGCACGGCTGCTGCTTGTGCATTGCGATGGATTTGCTGTTCTTGTTCTAGGGTGAGTTCATCCTCGTCTTCAGGAATTTCTATACCTGTACATACCACATGCCAAAGACTTGGGTTCAAGGAAATAAGATGCAACTTCATGTTGTGTTTCCACATTGTATAGTTAGTTCTATCAAAGTGAGATGGTTTGCCTAGAGGAATTGATAAATAACTAGAATGAGAATTTAGACGTTCATAGTTAAAAGGATATCGCGAGTAGTCTTGTTGACTACTCTTGAGCTTCTTCTCCAACTTCTCCTTTTTTTTCTTTTTAGCCTCCTCCTTCTTCTTTTTGAGGAGTGCCATGAGACGAAAAACTTCTTCATCTTCTTCTGAGCTTGAAACATCTTGTGGAGGAGTAACCGCTGGAGGCGGGTTAGAACCTTGTTCTTCAAAGTTGCTCGAACTTGCTCCTTTTCCCTTGTTGAGATCAATTTGACTACCGACCTTGTCCCCCATCTCCTCTCCAAGCGGTTAAGCTTTTTGTGGAGAGTTAGGCTGTGATACCAATTGAAAGTTGCCTAGAGGGGGGTGAATAGCCTAATAAAACCTAAAACTATTGCAAACAGCGGATAAAACTTGAAGCAGGCCGGACTATTCCGGTCTGAGGGCGGACTAGTCTGGTCTAAGTATAGATTTGCGTTTTAGGTTTCCTTTTAAGTTTGTTTGAGCGGAAAATATATGCTAGTCAAATAATATCACTAATTAGTTGTGAATGATTAGATTGCGAGATAGTAGAACAGTTTATGGATATTAACAAAATGAAAGCTTAACAAGTAATTCTAGTGAGCGAGTGAGATAGTAAAGGAACCAAGAAACACGATTTATTCCGAGGTTCGATTCCACACAGGAATCTACGTCCTCGTTGAGGAGTCCACCAAGGACCGGGTCTTTTCCAACCCTTCCCTCACCGAGCGATCACTAAGATCAAGCCCGGGCTATTTCACTATCAATCAAATGTGAATACAATGCTCTTAGGGGCTACTCACACCTTGAGGCTCCCTACACCAACCAAGCAGTTCTAGAAATCAAAGTACAACTGTTAAGAACTCAAATTAACAGTTAGAGTGCAAGGGAGTCAAACCGAGAGCTCAAACGTCGATCACTATGTCTTTCCTCTCACAAAAACCACTAACTCTTTAAGATCCAATCTTAGGGGTCTAGAAGGTGAGGAAAGAGGCTTAGAAGAGCTCTAGGAATGAGTTTTCAACGCTTAGGTTGCTATCTTTCAAATTCTCAGCCGGGGGGTCTCATTTTATAGAAATCCCGGCATCTAGCCGTTACCAACTGAAGTCCGGACTAGTCCGGTCCCAACACCGGACTAGTCCGTTCTTGAGGGACCACTCACGTCACAAGGCTACCAACTAAAGTTTAGTGACCTTTGGACTCAAATGGTCATGAAACCCGATCTCAGTCAGGAACCTGTGTTCCGTATGAGAACAGACTAGTCTGGTAAGGGTGGACTAGTCCGGTCTTACCACACTTAGTCTAAAAACTCTCTAATCTAGAGTTGCGGACTAGTCCAGCCAACTTTGGACTAGTCCAAGCTCACACAGGAACCTTTGTTCCGTCCTAATTCGGACTAGTCTGAAAGGTCGGACTAGTCCGGCCTGTGGAGCAGACTAGTCCGATGGCACTCACAGACTTCTTCTCCGGACCTAAGCGGCTTAGTCCGCTTAGCGGACTAGTCCAGCCTCTCGGGCAGACTAGTCCGGCCTTCTGAGACTTAGTCTCATAATGGCTCAGAATCACACGACAATGGACTAGTCCGGCTTTGAACGGACAAGTCCGAACGCACTCAGAGACTCTCCGGTCCAGAACGGATTAGTCCGGGTCCGAACGGACTAGTCCGACCCATGGTCCGGACAAGTCCGGTCTCCTTTTTTTTCATTCCTATGACTACTTCGTCTCATGATTCTAACTTTCTACCCTTCGTTTGAGCTCTCTAATGATTCTCAAGCACTCTAAAGGATAAGACCCTGCACACAACTAGAAAATGTGAAAATTAATAGAAAATTCTATTTTCTACTCTTTCAAGTCTTCTTCTTTTCCTTTTGCTTCTTGAGAGACTCCATATCCATTTCTTTGATAAACATCTGTGCTCATACTCAGTAAAAACTTATTAGTATCTTAATTGTCGTCATCAATCAACCAAAACCCACGGGGATTACCTAGATGCACTTTCACTCTCGACCATCTCGACGATATCCAGGAGGGCTACCAGCCAGTAGAAGCCATGCCGGAAGGATTTATTGGCTAGCACGCGGAACGAAGCAGTTGTCGCACTCGCCCTCATGGATCTCTGCCAATAGCTCGCAGTCCTCCTTCTGGGTAATGCACCGCAATAGAACGCTGTTGGCGCCACGCCGGTAGAGATATCTGTCTACCAGTGTGTATCTTCTAGCCATATGAATGATCGGTTCAGCGGATACACGTTCATCAGGAAGGATGTTGTCCTTCAAATAGGTCCGGACCTCCGTGGTCCATGTATCAGGACCTACTTGAGCTTTTCGGATCTTAGGCGTCGGGATGCACGAAGTCCCCGGTGACGCATACGATCCTCAGCGAGCGCCATGGTTGTAGGGCCGCCGGGACTGCCAGCTTCGAGGTGCTAGACTCGCCCCCTTCACCTAGTTTGGCGGGCCAGGCTGTATGACACTGTAGCTTCCTTTCAAAGGTGCCTTCGGGAGCCAGAGCCCATTCAGAGGCTTTTATTGAAAGGTTGTCTGCTACCTCGCTGTTGGCGTAGTGGATATGGCGCTACTCCAAAGCATGAAGTCCCTTCTCCACCTCTTGCACACAGATGAGGTAGGCAGCTGGTTGTGGATCAGTATAGGGATACTCTCGCTTGCCTTGTTTGATGGCGAGTTGGGAGCCTCCTTTTTGCTATCATCTGTCGTATTTCTAGAGAAAAGGGTAGTACTCTAGCCACATGTGAGGCCTTCATACTTTCTCATGCCATTAGTAGCTTTAGAGTCAAGATGCACCATGTACTTGAACTGCTCTGCTAACTGCGAGGTGAGCAGGACCCCCGCTTTGGCACTTCACTCGCGCAAGGGCCGTCGCAACAGAGTGTCTAGTGGGGTCTGGTGAAGATCGGGGCTTGGGCTCCGGGCCACCGTCGTCCTGACCCCCTAGGTGGTATGGAGACGAAATAAACTTCGCCACAAATGCGTAGGTCCGGCGTGTAGGGCTAGCATGTAAGATGGCTATGAACATGCCATTTATAGTTGTTATGCATGAGCAAACATAGATTGTAATGGAGTGCACCGAACAGGATACAATTTTTCTTATTTCTATCTTCCTTCAGGCGATAGGAGGCAACAGGTGGTGCAAGAAGGCAGCGATTCGCCCCGGGTACCGAGAGTGATTGGACCCTTCCGGGACTAAGCTCTGTTCCAAGGTCTCTATGTTACCCTTACAAGAAAGAGAAAAAGGAAAAAATATTCTACCACTACTTGGGGGTAGACTTACAGAGGTATCCTACGGCTTGTGGTCTGGGTAGAGGTGCCCATCCCCTACAGCAAGGTGAATGTGCCTGGGCGGCACACTCGTACTGGTCATAGGATAGGCTTGTCACTCCTCCTCGTGTAAGCTCTGGTCGAGGCACCAGGTATCCCTACCTTCGGCCGCCTACTCTTCATGGCGGAAGAGGGACCACCTGGTTAGGCGTGGAGCGTCTTGCATCGCTCACTGTGGTCGGAGCCGGAGCTCTCTTCCTGGTCATAGAGGACCTGCAATGCCCGCTTGGCATCTTGGAACTCCATCTCCTGGTCGTCGTCATCCTCCGGTTTAGCTTTCTGTTTGCCCTCCTGCTGGTGGGAGGGCGCGTCGTCCTGGCGCTGCTGTCGGAGCTCTCGGAAGCGCTCCACCAGCCTCGAGATCTCCCGGCACTCGCTGGCACTATGCCGCTTGGTTTCGTGGATCGGGCACCTCTGGGCGCCATCGTCGTTGTCGGACGACTGTCGCGAGCGCTTGTCAGTGCCCCCCCTGACCCCCTGTGGTCGCTACTGCTGCTGCAATATGGGCTCCGGTCAGCGGCTTGTCCTTGTCACCAGCCTTCTTCTTCCTGCCACCAGGGCCCTCCCTGGCGGACTCACCCCCCTTGCTGGGCGGTGTGTGCCAGTTACTACCCTCTGCGGCCCTGACACACTTGTCCGCCAAGCTGAAGAGCTCGGAGACGTCCTGCACGTCATGCGTGGCCAACTTCTCGAGCATTTTCTTGTCGCGGACGCCTTATCGAAAGGTGAGGATGACGGATGCGTTGGAGATGCGAGGGATGTTGTTCTTGACCTGGGAGAAGCGCTGGATGAAAGAGCACAACGACTATCCCGGTTGCTGTTGTATGGTGTGTAGGTCAGCCTCCGAGCCCGGCCAAACGTAGGAACTCTCAAAGTTGGCTGTGAAGTGACGACACAACTCTTCCGAGGAGGTCACAGACTCCTGGGGCAAGTTCATGAGCCATGATCGGGCTGACCCGGTCAGGGCTACTGGGAAGTAGTTGGCCATGATGGCCTCATCCCCTCCTGCAACTAGGATGGCGGTGGAGTAGATCTGTAGGAACTCGACGTGGTTGACTGTTCCGTCAAACTTCTCTGGAAGGTGTGGCCGAACTTGCGCAGCCAAAATGCCATACGAAGGCGTGGGGCTAGAGCCATGCAGCCCCCCACTGAGCCTGGGGAGACGGGGTTCTGGCCCACGTAGACGGGGCGCATGGTACCCGAGGTACCATACTCCTCCCTGGGGCTACGACGCCACTCGCGTTGTCGCTCGATGGTGACGCGTCCATCTTCCTTCTGACGGCGGCGACGGTTCAGCTCGCCCCTGAGGTCGGTGGTGGGGAGCCTAGACGTCGCCGTCGAGTGGGTTGTCGCCGTCGTGTAATCCGTTGTTAGTTTACGGGGCGACAACTGTCCCGTCAATGGTCGCCGTCTCCGATGACACGACGAGTTGACTGCGGCGATAAACAGGTGGTAGACGTCATTGCGCCATTGTTCAGCAACGAGTGGGGAAGCTCCTGCACTCAGCGGGTTGTGCAGGAGCGCGCGGGCTGCCAACAGCGCACTATCCGGACTGGCTTCGGTCGGCGCCTGAGACGCTGTCGCTGTTGCCACTAAAGGTTGCCAGGAGGCAACGGGCACCATCGCCGTAGGGGCTGGTGCCGGTGCAGGCGATCCCGCTCTAGTACCAGAGGACGCTTCCTGCTCACTCTGCCGCTGGCGGCGCGAGGGGCGGGAAGAACCTCCAAAAGACTGTATGTTCACCATTGTGAGCTTCACGAACGGCTTCAAGAACAAAAAAAGCCCCTCTACCTGACACGCCAAATGTCGAAGTGTTTGCTACGACACTTCCCTCGGTCTGCTCAGAAGCAGCCCGCAGATGTTCTTTTTTCGGTGGGGCTATAGGATCTCGAAGGGCGATGCACAACGGCGAGAAGGACACGAGGATTTACGTGGTTCGGGCCGCCGGAGCGTAATACCCTACGTCCACGGGTGTGTCTGTCGTATTGTTCGCGCGTATGGGTGAGTGAGTTGGCTGGGTCGCGAACCCGTTGCCCGGAGGCTACCCCGATCCTTTTATAGCCCAAGGTTGGGGCAGTTACAAGGTGGCCCAGGGCCCGATAGGTGGTCTCGCAGCTATTTGTCTCCTATACATGAGCTATAGGCATTTACAGCTTTATGCATTGTCACTATCGGTGGAGTTAAGGCATGTCGCCTGACACGCCGGGCGCCTCTGACCGGGTGGCCGGTGATGATGAAGGCCCCGTCTTATCACCGCGTCTCCTCGCTCTGCCAGTCGGCTCTGCGCCGTTGGGTGGCACTGTTGTGCCATCACGCCTCGTCGTCCTGTCTTTCACCGTAATGGTGCACAGACGGGGAATGGAGGTGCGCGTCGTGCGCCATGCTTCTGGGGAAGGCGCGAGCCTTGAATGCTCGGTGTGACAGCGTATCTTCCTCTTTACTCCTTAGCCATATGCCCGATGCTCGTCGGTGTGACGTCCGGGCAGCTGGCCCACAGGACACGCATCTCCACAGAAGCCACCTTGCGGAGTAGTGGGAGGTTCGGAGTCATTGGACACATGGCAGCACCGAAGCCCTCCCGTGCTGGAGGTCGGTCCGCAGGACACGTGGCACACGGAGCCTTCCTTGGGGGAAGGTGCACCTGGAGTCGTCGCTCACGTGGTAGCACCGGAGTCCTCCCGTGCTGGAGGTCGGATCCAGAGCCGCAGGACACGTGGCACCTCCGAAGTTCTCTCTAGCGGAGGGTGTCACTACAGAAAACGTCGCACCTTACGACGACCACTGTTATTTACGACGGCTAGCCGTCGTAAGTAAACAAACTTACGAAGGTCGCCTTGGGACGTCATAAGTAAACTAACTTACACGGCTATGGGCCCATGGCCGTCGTAAGTTAATGGACCATCGTAAGATAACCATAACTTATGACGGCCGCAACCCTAAGCCGTCGTAAGTTACACCACCATCGTAAAATAAGCGTAACTTACAACGGCCGTAACCTAAGCCGTCGTAAGTTACTTGACCGTCATAAGTAGATGGTTTTAACCGCCGCCCCGGCCCGGGCTCGGGCTAATTAGCTCGAGCCCGAGCACCGCAGCGCCGCCCGCCGCCACCGAGCCGCCGCCGCCTAGCCGCCTCCGGGCGCCGCCGCTGCACCGTCCGGCGCCACCCCCGAGCCACCCGGCGCCGCCCAGCGTCGCCCGAGCCGCCCTGGACCGCCCCGGCCCCACCCAAGCCGCCCCGGGCCGCCCTGGACCCGCCCCGAGCCGCCCGGCGCCGCCCCGAGCCGCCCGGCGCCGCCCCGAGCCGCCGAGCCGCCGTCTCCGTCGCCGCCGCCGTCGTCGCACCTTACGACTCAAGTATTTTTTTAGTTTTTGTAATTAGTTGTTAGTTAGATTAGATAAAAAATTTATTACTTAATCAATTTGTATGTATTTAGTAGATAATTAGTTTAGTTGTTAATTATTTGGTTTAAATTAGTAATTATTTCTGATTTTAGTTATTTAATTTAGTTAATTGATTGATTAGTTGTTTAAGCACATTGTTTTTGCTTTACCCCTGGCCCCGCTGCCACTAGCCCCCGCGGTCGCCGACATCGTACCGACGCCTAGGTGTCCAGTCGGTGGCGGGGGGATGCCTGGGCGGCTCGCCTCGCCTGGCCGAGCGTCGCCGATGCCGGCGCCGCCTCCGCCCGCCGCCGTCGCTGCAAGGCGCCGCCGGCCCCCCGCCGTGCTCTGGAGAGGAGAGAGGGAGGGGGATGAAAATGAGTGTATTAGGGTTGTGGGCCGTTTTTCATTACCCTTATAGAATGCGTGGATCGTCGGATTAGATCCGACGGTCGTGGGCACTTGGGCTGCTCAGCCCGAGCCCGAGCCAGACTCTCAACCCTGCCCCGAGCTGACCTCCGCTGCCACCTCCATCGCCGCCCGTCGCCGCCGCCTCCACCGCCGGTCGCCAGCCGCAGTCGCAGCACTTCACTACAGGAAAATCAACATTTTATGACGGCTGAATTTATTTACGTGGGTCAGCCATCGTAAATTAACGT
This sequence comes from Neostapfia colusana, assembly GCA_030760725.1. NCBI lineage: Eukaryota > Viridiplantae > Streptophyta > Magnoliopsida > Poales > Poaceae > Neostapfia > Neostapfia colusana. The sequence goes on from JASWHV010000020.1 coordinate 54,510,914, forward strand.
ACTTACGACGGTCGTGGTAGCCGTCGTAAGTTTACTAACTTACGACGGTCGCTGGCTCTTGGCCGTCGTAAATAAAATGACCGACGGAATTTAAGTACCATTTACGACAGCTAAAAGCTAAACCGTCGTAAGTAAAGAAGCCGTCGTAAATAAAGAACATAACTCTACATCTCACGGGCCGCGCGCGTGGCCCACTCATGCCCGCGCCTCGCCCCTCTATGCCGCAGCCGCCGCCGTCCCACCCCAAGCCCCGCATGGCTGCCTGTGCTCGCGCCGAGCCCCGGCCGCGCCTCGGCCGCCGCCGCTCGCCCCGCCCCGCTCCGCCTCGAGCCCCGCCCTGCTGCGCCGCCCGACCCGCCTCGCCCGGCCCCTACTCGCCGTGCCGCTTGGAGCCCCTGCTCGCCACGCTTCGAGCTCCTACTCGTCGCGCCGCCCGGCCCCTACTCGCCATGCCGCCTCCCGATGCTGTGTATGTGTGACCCGACACCGTGTGTATGTGTGACCCGACACCATGTGTATGTGTGATTACATGTTTAATTTGATCTTAGTTGATTAATTGTTTAATTAGCATTGTAATTGATTATTGTTAAATTAATACTTTGATTGATTGCTTGATTAGTTACTATATGTAAATAAATGGGTTTCGGCCCAGTCCGGCCTGACATGACCCATTTAGGATCTGTCACGATCCATTTAGTGATAATGTATTAGTCGAGACAGGCACGGAGGACGGCAAGCTCCCGCACGTGGACGGCTGGCCCCGACAGGGCGGTTTCATCTTTGACCCACTTACGACGGGGCATAACGTACGACGGCTAACCCTAAAGGCGTCGTAAGATAATGGTTGTCCCCAGCGGGGCATAACTTAGGACGGTTGACCCACTTCTTTGTCTCTCTCTCGTTCTTTCCTTCTCTCTCATTCTTTCCTCTCTCTCTTTTAAATAACTCAAAAAATGAAAGATTGACGTAAACCTATACAACATGCGTCACCCGTTTTGAACCGGCCCATCTCGCATGTGTTACGCATGTGAGGCGTGTAGGTTCGGAATTGTCCCTTTTTGGACAGACTGGGAGTGACCGAGGGGGCGTCGCTTGTGATGAGACGCGGGTTTAGATCTAGACGAGGTTTCGGCGGTATAACCCTATTGTTCTCTGCTGCACCATTTTCGGGTGTGCAGTTTACTTCCATAACATTTCAGTAATACATATGTTTTAATATTTTTCAATTATAGGCCTTAGCTCGACAGAACGGCCAATAAATCACGATTCTTGCGTGGCAGCCGCCACAGGTGACCCTGTCACAGGAGCTCGCAGCCCAGGTGCCTCCGGTACAGGTAATCAACTCTTTAATATTGTATTTTTCATGTAACATAAGGAGAGAGGGAGATGTAGAGTGGTACAGAAGGGAGAGAGAGAGTGCGAGAGAGAGTGAGAGTGAGATGGAGAGATCGAGTGTTGCAATAGAGGGAGAGAGAGTGCGAGAGAGGGTGTGAGTGAGAATAGCATAAAGAGGGGATGAATAGTACAGAGAGAGGAAGGGAGTGAGAAAAAAGAGAAAGGCATTGATATCTGAATCCAAACCGTCGTAACTACTCATGTGTTTTGTAGGGTTCGGCGACGGAGGCCTCTACTCCATCGCCACAGCTACCAGTTCCAAGAGAGACGCGTGGAGATGATATCTTCGGCTCCGGAGGTAGTCGAGAGGGTAGTGTGTAGCCTGTTTGTAATTTGTATTGTGTGTGATGCATATGAACTATTTTATAACTGTTTACTCATAACTGTTTGTTCTGTGAGCCGATCATCGTGCCAGGTTAGTGCATTTCTGTTTTGTTTTTAAAAAATTACAAATATAACTTACGGCGGCTACTGCCCAGAAGCCGTCGTAAGTTAGCCTCTGTTACTTACGACGGTCACCAGAGCCGTCGTAAGTTAGCTTCTGTTACTTACGACGGTCGCCAGAACCGTCATAAGTAACGTGCCTTGGGCCATCACGTGGCCTGGGCCTTTACTTATGAAGGATGCACGACGCCGTCGTAAGTTATGTTATTTACGATGGTAGCCGTCGTAAGTTAGGTTATTTACGATTTGGTAATTACCTCGGTTGTACACCGTCGTAAGTAAAGAAATACCGTCGTAACTAGCTAACTTACGACGGTTTATGACTTAATTACGACGGCCTCAGCCGTCATAAGTTTGTTGAATCCCTGTAGTGTGTGGCTTGGAGGTTCCAGGCACGTGGCAGCGCCGGAGCCCTCCCTGGCGGAAGATCGGGCCGACACCACTGAACACGTGACGGCTCCTAAGCCACCCTCGGCTGGTAGTCAGGCTCAGGGCCTTAAGACACATGGCAACCCCGGGACTGCCAATGGGGGCTAGGGCACGTGACTTACGTTGGGGTCCGCCTAAGCTAGAAAGGCGGGACCTAGACTGTTTTTTATCTAGTACGCGGGGTACTCGGTCTGCAGGGTACTGACAATGACGTTTAGGACAAGAAATCTATTTCAATTTAAACTAAATTAGTTGTCCTAAACATCATTTATTTTAAAACGGAGGGAGTATATGTTACTGAGATACATTGTATTTTAGAGTGGTCAACTATGTTTAAAAACCCAATACTGAGTATTAGATTGATGTACCTTTGTGTTGACTGTTGATTTTCCGGCAAGAAATGGCCGAGAGGCGTGTAATTCCAGGATGCTATTTTGCTTTAGATTTGAGACAGCAAAGAACAGCTGGTGTAAAAAGGGACTTGTCTATGGGTTGTTAATTTAGATACACGTAGTGTATTTGTGATTTGCTTATGATCCAGCAACTTGTATATATAATATATTGCATTGTACTCCTTCCAGTTTTAAATTATTTAAAGCATTCGAAACAGAGGGAGTACTCTTTTTAGATGTGCTGCTTGTACGATATGTTTCTCCTATTTATTTACTCTGATGCAATTGGGAAAACCACCTTTATCTTTTATGGATCCGTGTTCTTCCAAAAGCTGTATCCTAATTGGTTTCTGGAAACTACAATTGCCTTCGTGTTGGTCTGCCGTTCCTTGTTCCGAGACTGTTGTACCTTGGGAAAGTAGGTGGCTGTTAAAAAAATGTGTAATAACGTTGGCTGCTGTTTCGTGGCAAAAGCACTGCTAAAACTTTGTCAAGGATATGATGCACGACAAGGTAACTAATGGGGTTAAGAAAACAAAAACTTCAGGGGACTCCCGAATCCCGATATGGTAGGAAAGCAAAATGGAAACTTTTCTTGTCTTGAAACAAGCCGTCAACTAGTTAATTTTCAAACAACCACAGTCGGATCTATATTTCCTTGATAGAGATGATGAATTTTGGAGTGAAAACGTTGATCACCAACTTGGTAGTTCTTGCGCTTCACAAGCAATAAAAAATATCATGAGGGGGCACCAAACGTCGAGGACCGACTCATTGAAATGGTAGACCTTAGAACAAACTGACCACGATAGGGTCAGTATAGAATCTGGTCATGGGTCGCAACATGGGGAATTGCTACAGAAACCTACTGAATAGTCTGGCCCAAAATCGTGAATGCTTCTGCTCGGGCTTTAGTCTATAGATAGATCTCAAGAAATAGGCCTTAAAATGTGTATTTTCTAGAAAGGAGGGCTGATAAAGGGAAAAAAATGAACTAATAATACGAAGGGCAGGATTGAATTAGAATTAAAGTAAATTTATATTTATATTAAACTAATATTTAATAAGAGTCGAAATAAATTATAAAATAGATCGTGGGCTGAGACCGTTTACCACCCCTAGATACATCCAACATGGGGCCTTTGGGCTCTAGCCTGTCGTCCCTCCCGTCTAGGCCCAGAGTCAAGCACCGTAATCGTCATGGCTGACGTCTCTTGTGCCCACTGTTTACACAAACCGCCTCCGTGTATCTACTTTTTTCTTGTTGGTTTACTGTACACGCCACCCTGGCTCCTCTTCCGCACATAGTTCACGCGAAACTTCTTTCTGCATCTACCTACCATGCTCGTCTCATTACCGCGCAGGCCATCTTACCCCTCGACCCTCACCGGGTACAAATAGCCCCCCATTCCCCCCTCCTTCCAAGCCCAACAAACCTAACCCACTCGCAGGCGACTGTGGAGATCTAGACGAGAGTTTTGGCCTAGTAGTAAGAGCAGAGCAACTCTTTCCTACTATCTGAGGAATTTGAAGGTACACCTACATTTCGTATTTTTCTTACCTTTTAGAGGAATTTTTAATAGTAGATTTAGATTTTCATATATACATGTGAGGATTTCTATTTGTTCCCTCCAATACCTTTTAGTCTACGGATAAAACTTTCTATGTCCATAGAAGCATCTTTTTTTTTTGGAGTTTTTTCCTCTGATCGGCGGCATAGATGGCATGTTCACGCTTGCCTCACCGGCGGTGAGTTACGACATGGATCTAGAGCAACGAGGGACATAGATGATGAGTTACAACGTGGTCAGACAAAGGAAATTTTAAATCTTCAAGATCTACTCTATTATTTCTATACTTTAAACATACCGTTCTGATATACATTTAGATCTACTATCAAGTTTTACTTTAATTTGTTTTTTCTACCATTTGGATCTAGAATTTTCAAGATCTAATGAGATTTTCCCAAGATCTAGTGAGATATGAATCCAAATCTTAGCGGATAATAAGAAAGAAGGAACTACTTTAGCAACAAATAAATACATGCTGGAAATGACATAAATGATGTGTTCACATCTGAGTCGAAGATCTTCAAAACTACAATCAGATCACCGTCGCGAGAAGTCATATTTTACAAAAAGACGTTTTCTATTTTCAAACAAGTCCACGACTAGTCAATTTCTGAGTAGTGTTGGTGGATCGTTATCCTCAGGTAGTTTGGGCAGAGTAGAAGGTGCAGATTGCAAAACCGGTAGTCCCTGCTCTTCCTGGGCAGTAGCCGTTACCACTGTTCCCTCTCCTCCCTCGTGTTGGGGCAAACAGAAAGGCGCGCTCCCCCTCGCCGCCCTCGCGCGCCTCCCCCGCCCACAGCTCACACCGGGCGTCACCTCGTAGCTACCTTTCATTCTCGCCGCACTGTTCCAGCACGGCACTTCACCGCCCACGGGATATAAATGGCCCTCCAGTCCCCGCTCCTCCCAAGCACACCAAACCCTATTCCACTCTCTGGCGGCGGCGGAGAGGTGGAGCGAGAGCCTGGCGGCGGCAGTGAGGGAGGAGCTCTGCTTTCTCACTCCCCGGAGTTTGATCCCCGTTTGCGTGTAGCTGCGGCGTTGTCGACCGCGCGATGAGCAGTCTCGTGGAGCGGCTGCGCGTGCGGTCGGACAGGCGGCCGCTGTACACGCTTGACGAGTCCGACGACGACCTCCCGCCTCTCGACGGGGACGGGAAGGATCGGCAGAACGTCGCGCCTATCGATCGGATCGAGCGGGAGGACGCGGTATGGCTGATCAGGGCTTTGCTTCTTTTTTGAAGGAAATCAGGGCTTTGCTTCTGTGTGCTGTTGGCTGCGAATTTTGCTGAGGCTAGCTGGTAGATAGTGTTTTTTTTGGGAAATTGGGGCCATTTTTGCTAGGGTTTCTGGTGGGGAATCAGAGATTAGGTTGCCAATCCCCACCTATTTGAAGCTGGAGGAATTAGTTTTGCAATTCCGTGTAGAAAAGGGCATTGAGGTAGCCTGAGTGCATGACTGGTGCGGAAATGTTTTCAGGAGTTTTTTTTTTGTTAGATAACATGGTTGCTTGACGCCTTAGGGGATTGGATCGTGAAATTAGGACATCCTTGTTTGGCTGAGTTTAGCAATGATGCTGCTAGTTCGGGGGTACTTCGCATGATGAGATTAGGTTAACAGAAGCTAAGTCGTTGAATCTATGGACTTAACAATCTATAGGTTTCAAACTGATGCATTGGTTGGTTCTGTGCTACGAGCCTGAACTTAAATTGATGTTTAGACGTGACAACTGAGTTGCTAAACTGTCTTGATGTAACCTTGTAATTACTATATTATTCCATGACACGTAAGTTTACAATTTACCAACATTTTTGATATATAATAGTGGTCTTTGTGTTCTGTGAGCTCAATCTTCAGTAAAGGCTATTCATGAAATCATCACATGCGAGGATATGCTGTTTTTGTCGTTGCATATATTTAATATTCTCTTGTGTTGATTTATTAACGGTTTACAAAATCTGGAACAATTAAACAACTAGGATATTATCATTTCTGAACTTTAAGATATGTTGTTAAGATATGAACTTTATTCTGTCTTTATGGTGTGAATCTATATATATTTGCGATGCACTGTCCTGACTCCCCGATTCTCTTTGGTTCATGCAATTCTGATTTCTGAATTTTATTTTTTTTGTTTCTTTCCTATTATGCAACCATGTAGATTTTGATAAGTTAATGCTTACTTATTTTGTGTGTGTGCAGAAAGAAGATGCCTGCCAACGATGTGGAAAAAATGATAATATAGTGTCTTGTTCAACATGCACCTACGCATTTCACCAAAAATGCTTGGTTCCTTGCCTAAACGTTGAATCTGATAAATGGAGCTGCCCTGAATGTGTATGCCACTTCTTGAGTACTTGGTTACCTAATGAATTTTACTGCTGGCATACAAAATCACATAGTTTATCACTTTCAGGTAAGTCCACTGACAGAGATGGAGAAGATTCTAGATCGTGAAATGCAAACTGTTACTTCTGAAGATTCTGGTTCCTCAGAGTCTGGTTCAAAGAAGATCAAGCGATATCTTATAAAATGGAAAGGATTATCATACATTCACTGCTCTTGGTACTTACTATCTTATTGCATATTTGTTTTTCTTTCTATTTCTTAACTATTAACCACCCTCTCTTTAAAACCAGGATCTCAGAAAAAGAATATTTAGAAGCTGCCAAGATACACCCTCGGTTGAAAACGAGGCTGAACAACTTCAATAGGCAAATGGATTTGATGGACAGATCTGATGATGATTTTGCTGCAATTAGACCGGAATGGACAACTGTTGATAGGATCCTTGCTAGCAGGTACATGGGGTAACTTTGACTAACTTGACAGTGAACAAAGTTTAACACGGTGCTTAACTATTTTTATCTTTGTATAGTTGGTTGGCGGTTGTATTCAAGATACTACTATGATTTTCCTGTTAGATAGTGACACATGTTGTTATTGTGATTTTATTACCTGGTGTGAAGCCTTTTTTGGTGGATTATTTATTTTGGCATGCATGTAACTCTGTGTAAGGTAACTAGTCATGTGTGTCTCTCTTCTGAATGCCTCTGATTTCCTGCTGACTCTGGAATAAGTCAGTCATGAACTCCTGTTTTCATCGGATACCGTGAAATGTATCTCATGATCTAGAATGAAGTGGTAGTACCCAAATACTAATGATAAATCATAATTTTCCTGAAATGTGGTTTCACACTGCTAATTTGCTGTGTCATGATAGTCTCACTTATTGAGATGGCCACTTATTTTCTTCTTTACATATACATAGCAATTTCAATTTAGCAACTGGACTGACATCTTGATAATTTCACCATTATCTTTTGAACAGAAAAAGCTCCACTGGCGAATGGGAGTACTATGTGAAATGGAAGGAACTATCATATGAAGAATGTACTTGGGAAAGCGAGTCTGACATCTCGGCTTTCCGAACTGAGATTGAACGTTTTCATGAGATTCAGTCCAGGCGTAAGAACTCGGTTGAAAAGGGCAAGAGCATCACTCGCGAGGCTCGCAAATTCAAGGAGAGCCCAAAGTTTCTTTCTGGTGGTATGCGGCTATTAAATCAATAATTATTATTCCTATATTCGTTTTTAGTTGACTGTAAATCTCATGGAATCTGTTGTTTCCTTGAATGCTTCTTTGGTGGATATTGAAGGCACTCTACACCCCTATCAGCTTGAAGGATTAAACTTCTTACGCTATTCTTGGCATCATAACAAACGTGTAATCCTTGGTGATGAGATGGGTCTTGGTGAGAGATGCTTGTGTTTTGAAGTACAAAGGTTTTTGGATCAAACTTTTATTACGATATGATGTAATGATTAAATATTGCAGGGAAAACAATACAAAGCATTGCTTTCCTGGCCTCTCTGTTTGAAGACAAGTTTGGTCCGCATCTTGTTGTTGCCCCCCTCTCAACCTTGCGGAATTGGGAGCGAGAATTTGCAACTTGGGCACCCCAAATGAATGTTGTAAGTGAATCAAACTAATTTGAGATCCATGCTGTATATAATTCAGACAGATTTACGTCTTATATTTTTTCCTGTATTCACAGGTGATGTATTCTGGATCTGCCGCTTCTCGCGAAAATATTAGGAAGCATGAATTTTACTACCCCAAAGTGAAATCTAAGAAGCTTAAGAAAAAGAAATCATTTCCATCTCATGAAGAAAAGAAGCAGTCAAGGATAAAATTTGATGTCCTTTTAACATCTTATGAGATGATTAACATGGACTCGGCTATTCTAAAAAATATAAAGTGGGAATGCTTGGTACTTACTTTACTACACACCTCTTTTCTGTTTCATTCTCTAGCGAGATGTTTGCTCAACTTGTCTGCAATCTTTTCTATCGTGTCAGGTTGTGGATGAGGGGCATCGGTTGAAAAACAAAGATTCCAAGTTGTTCAGTCAACTTAAAGATTATAATACCAAACATCGTGTGCTATTAACGGGGACCCCTGTTCAGGTTAGTGTTACAGATTCGTTGAACAAAATTCTCTTTGTCGTATTGCCCCAGCTATGTGGAAACACTACACTTTCTACATTCCCCTATAGCTACGGGTCTAATTTGAAGTATTCCTACTGTTTATTAGAATGTTTAATAGTATTTTGTATGTTTTGGCTTATTGGTAACTCGTTGCCACTACTATGTACTTGCTACTCCTGAATATGGATATTTAAGAATTGTTTTTAACTGTATACATGCCTTTATATATATATATATATATCAAATCTAATGACATGCTTTTGTGAAACAAGAGAAATTACCTCAAAGAACCCATTAGTTTACCATGCAATCTATTTGTTCGTAACAATCATTTTTATCTGGTTGTTTTGCATATACTGTTCCTTCTGGTTCTATCTGTTTATCCTTGTGATTCTGTTCAATGTGTTTTAAGTTGACGTTTCACTCTTTCCTCTCTTTTCCAGAATAACCTTGATGAGCTTTTCATACTCATGCACTTCCTTGAGGGTGAAAATGTAAGATTTTGCTTCTTGTATGCTAACTGCTTTATTTTATTTTTAGTTTATTAGTGGTGATCTTTGTTCCTTGACCCCTCCCTTCTTTTTAATATCTCGATTGAACTGTCGTTCTGTTCAGCTTTGTAGCTTATGCTAATAGAGTGATGGTTGATGTTATTATTGAATTGCTTAGATAGGAGGATAATTATGGTTGTTTGTGTAAGCCATCCCACATTTCCCAATCTGATGGACTGTTGTACAGGGAGTTGTTATCATCATATTAATTGCTGTTCTGTTTATTAATTAGTCCAGTATGTGTATCACTGTGAGTTCCCCGGGAGTGAGCATGAATACGAAAACTGCAAGCTTTGTTACATGAACTTGATTATGTTAGGATTTTCAGACCAATTTTTATAGTTGTGTGATTGGTAAAAATGACAGGTTATTCTGGTGAAGAACCATAAATTAAAATCTGTTAGCACCTGGCACTGTATTGTCATAATGTCCTACCAGTGTTACCATGAAGATCAAATTAGATTTAACCTGGTGAAATGTTGTTAAATTACTGAACTATTATTATAATGTACTGCTTCTTTTAGTTTGTATACTGGATCCACTTTGATTGGATCACCAGGTTGTTGGTCCCCATATCAATTCCACTTTGTCAAGTCACGGCAACATTTTGGTCTTAGTGCAGTTAACTAGCAATGTATGCATAACACACTGCACACACTCAGTCTACTTTGTGCAAGTGCAACATTCCCCGCGCTGTCTCATGGAATGCTCCATTTAACTATCTTCCTCTGGAGTTAGCTGATGTGACATTGCTTATGTTTCTACTCTGTAGTTCGGGAGCATGTCTGATCTCCGAGAAGAGTTCAAGGATATAAACCAAGACAAGCAAATTGAGAAGCTCCATGGGATGTTGAAGCCACATCTTCTTCGAAGTGTGTACTGCTTCACCATTTCATTTTTCCTTTCCAGGCACACTGGTTTGCTGATTTCAAATTTTAGCTATCCGTACTAAAGGGACCTCAAATTTTTACGGTTCATGAAAACTGTAGTTACACGTCTAGTGATTAGTTTGCTTTGCCATACAAGGTACTGAACATGTTTCCTGACTCATTTGCATCCTCATTATCTGTTTAACCAATAGGATTCAAGAATGATGTTATAGAAGAACTTCCTCCAAAAAAGGAACTGATTTTACGAGTTGAACTGACGAGCAAACAGAAGGAGTACTATAGGGCAATTCTCACCAAGAATTATGAAGTGTTAGCCCGTCGGAGTGGTGGACAAGTAACAGATCCTTTTTTATTTTCTTGTCAATGATGATACGTGCCTCTACTGGGTTTATGATTCTTTATTCTGGTTACAGATATCCCTAATTAATGTTGCAATGGAGCTGCGCAAACTTTGTTGCCATGGATTCATGATAGATGAACCTGATTCTGAACCTGCCAATTTAGAAGAAGGATTAAGGTGCACGAGTTACCTTTATTCCATTATGTTTCCTTAGTTTCTCTTCGTTGCAACTGTTAGCTCATGTACTTTTATCTTTCATATTGTCTTCACTTCCTTCATTTTCCTCATCCTTTTTTGTTAACTCAATGGGCTGTGGCGCTATGCTGTTTTTCTTTTACATAACATTCTTGTTGGTAGGTGATGGGATCACTTTGGGAACTGCCAATGCCTGTGTAGCACTGTAGTTACTGGTATCACTAGTCACTAGCTTTCTAAGCTTGCCACAAGCTTTTCAGAAACACCTTGTCATATTGAGTTTTAGGTTGTCTATTTCTCTGTTTTTTTAACAAATATGCTCGAAAAACCACATCAATGAGAAAATTGTTAGTAAGTTAAGTTGTCGTCCACTTGTTTAGGTTTGGAACTTGGGATTTGGCTGCGGTAAGCTAATGCTCATTTAACCTTTTTTATTTGATGAGAACCTCTATCCATGTGCTAGAGTTCTAGCATGCCTATATTTTCTTTAGTTATCTTCACATTATGTAGACTGCACTAACTTGCTAGGAACAGAAAGGTTTTGTCAAGTTTATTTTTAAATTAGTCCTATGTTCTGCTGATCAAATGATTTTATTTAGTCATCTTTCACGCCTGAGTAAACCTTTTACATGGTATTTATATTCATACCTTACATTTGGCATTATTGATGTCTTATTTTGTTGATTTTGCAGGAGGCTTTTAGATGCTTCGGGCAAGATGCAACTGCTGGACAAGATGATGATGAAACTGAAAGAACAGGGTCATAGAGTTCTCATTTATTCACAGTTCCAGCATATGTTAGACCTGCTGGAGGATTATTTAAGTTACAGGGTACTTTTGATCTTCCCATTGTGACTAGTGCTATTTTTGTGGGCTAATGGATCTCCTTCTCATGCGCAATGTTATTCATGTTTCAGAAATGGAGCTATGAGCGCATTGATGGCAAGATAGCTGGTGCAGAAAGGCAGATACGAATAGATCGTTTCAATGCTAAGAACTCAGCTAAATTTTGCTTTCTTCTTTCTACCAGAGCTGGTGGTTTGGGGATAAATTTGGCAACTGCCGATACTGTCATCATCTATGACAGGTGAAAATATTGTCGTGTATTGACAGTCATATCAAAATTTGCATTCACTTATCTATTCAGTTTATGCACAGTGATTGGAACCCGCATGCGGATTTGCAAGCTATGGCAAGAGCTCATCGCTTAGGACAGACAAGCAAGGTGTTTTACATTGCAATGTTACAATACACTGAAATGCAAAAAAGTAAACATTTTTTCTTGATGCTTCTTACCTATAACATTTATTTTATATGTTTTCCTATGCAGGTGATGATATACAGGCTTATTAGTCGAGGCACAATTGAGGAGCGAATGATGCATCTCACAATGAAAAAGATGGTGTTGGAGCACTTGGTTGTTGGACAACTCACAAAAGCTAATAATGTCAATCAGGTAAATAATGGGGTGCTACAATTTTGATGGTTAGCAACCGTTAGACACTGTAATTAAGTGTGTGTCACAGGGGCATATTAGTCATTAGAGAGGGATTAGGGTTAGGGGTAGTTTAGTCCTTTTCCCCTCCTAATCCCTCTATAATCAGACCTGTACCTTAGCATTATTATTCATCTAATACAGCCACCATTAGCCCTCTAATATGGTATCATTAGCTAGGAAATAATTAGGATTAGGGCTGAACCCTAACCCTAATAGCCCAGCCGCCGCCGCAGCCCTGGGCTTGCGCCGCCGCCACCCCTGCCGGTACGCCGCCCGCCGCCGGAGCCGCCGCCGCCCCTGCCGGTGCGCAGCCCGCCGCCACCCCCGCTGTTGCGCCGCACGCCCACGCCACCGCGCCGAGGGCCACAACGCCTTACGCCGCCGCCTCCGCGCCCTGGGCCGCGCCCGCTGGTGCCGCCGTGCCCTGGGCCGCCGCCACCAGCGCCCCATCCGCCGCCGCCGCCACGCCCTAGATCGGGGCGGCTCCACCCGGATTTGGGCTGCCCCCACCCGGATGGGGGCCGTGCGCGCACAGGGGGGGGGGGGCGTCGCCTCCTCTGGAGGGGCCGCCGCCGCCTCTGGAGGGGTCGCTGCCCCTGGCCCGCCGGCTCTGGAGGGGCCACCACCACCTCTGGAGGGGCCGCAGCCCCCTGGCCCCTCGCCGCTGGAGGTGCTGCCGCCCCCTGGAGCGCTCGACCACCCGTGTTTCCGGTCCCTAGAGGTGCTGCCGCCCATTCTTTCTCTCTGAGAACCGGTCCGGCTGCCAGTGGACCTCTCGTAGGTACCACCTGCAACCCCGCCACCGCTGTCACTTTCATGGCAGGTACTTCCGTGCTACGGGACTCGACCGGCCTCGACATCGACGGGAGCACCACGACGGTTGTCTAGCCGATTCCGTTCCCAGTCGCTGCTGAGAACGCAACTTCTTCTTCCTACGGCACCGACACTGCGGATACCTCCGACATCGCCGCAGCATTGGCTGCCTCTCGCGAGCGCGAGCGGGCACTCGCTCTTGCCCTAGAGCAGGAGCGTGCCTCCGTGGTATCGATATCCCACCAGCTCGAGGAGAATGCTCACCGATCGACGAGTGCTGCCCACGAGCCTCCCTCGGACGCTGGTACGTACTCGGCTTCACTTGTGGCCGCTCTTTATGCGCAGGCCGCATGGATTCAGAACATCTGGACGCTCGTGCTGGTTGTTCTCAGCTCCGAGTCCACCTCATATGCCCGGTGGAGTGATATGGTGCTCCTCACGCTGAGGCGCTACTGTCTCGACGACCACGTCCTCCAGGACGATTCTTCAGTACTGGTGTCCTGGATCAGCATGGATAGCCTGGTCCTATCCTAGATCCTTGGCTCCTTGACGGAGGAGCTACAGGACATCGTCAGGCAGCGCGGTGGCGGCATTGCTCGGCGGGCCTGGTTGGTCCTTGAGCAACGGTTTCTAGGGAACCGTGCGACTCGAGCCCTCCACGTCAGCACTCGGTTCCAGAACATCGTCCAGGGTGATCGTTCTATCTCCACCTACTGTCGAGAGATGAAGGGCATCGCGGATGCCCTACGTGACCTTGGTGAGCCGGTCACCGATAGCGCTCTTGTTCTTCGGGTCCTTTAGGGCCTGAATGAGCGCTATTGTCACCTACGGACGTGGCTACTCCGACTGGAGCCACTATCTACCTTCGAGAAGGTATGGTCTGATCTTGAACCTGAGGAGATCACTGCAGGAGGCTCTACTGGCTTCGGATCTGCCACAAGCTTCTATGGCTCTGGGCAGTTCCCTCGTCCACCCTTACCAGCTGCTGGTGGACCACCGTCACGACCACCTTTCACTCCAGACACTCCTACCAGTACAGGAGGTGGAAACCGTCCGTCGCCGAGGAAAGAACGGTGGCCGTGGTGGTAGCAGTGTAGGCGGCACTCCCACACCCACGGCTTCGACTACTGGTGGTAGTGGTGGTACCGGCCGGGGAGGTGCACCCTGGCCCACACCCTACAACCCGTGGACTGGCTAGATCTACATGTGGCCTGGGCCGTCCCCGGGTTCTCAGCTTCTACGACCACCACGTCCCCAGTCGGCATTCGCGGCCACCCCGGGCTACAGTGGACCATCCCACAGTGCTGGTGGGCTGCCAGCTCAGGCCTATGGTGGGCCTGGATACTCCTCTGGCGGACAGTCAGCCTCGACCTACGGAGGCACTGATTATCCTGTTGGGTACTCGGAGCCATCGGCACCTCTCCAAGAGCCACCGTCGACGTGGGATCGACAGTCGCTGGCTTCCTCCTTCAGCACCATGCACCTTACTCCACCAGGTGCCGACTGGGTAGTCGATTCCGGAGCGTCATACCATACCACTCCTAATCCCGGTATACTCTCTTCCACCCATCCTCCCAATCCCTCTTTTCCTTCATCTATCGTTGTTGGGAATGGGTCCGTTCTTCCGGTCACCTCAGTAGGTGATTCCGGTCTCCCGGGTTCTTTTCAGCTTAAAAACATTCATGTCGCTCCGGATATCATTCAAAACTTGCTTTCTGTTCGCCGTTTTACCACTGACAACAATGTTTCCATTGAATTTGATTCTTTTGGTTTGTCTGTGAAGGATCTTTTCACCCGGCGACCTCTTTTTCGATGTGATAGCTCGGGGCCCCTATACACACTTCGGCTTCTTACTTCTGCTGCATCACCGCCGTTTGCTTTGACTATGACAGCTTTATCCACCATCTGCCATCGCCGGCTTGGCCACCCTGGTGCAGATGCTATGTCGAAGTTGTTTAGTAGTTCAGTTATCTCGTGTTCTAGGGGCACACATGACTCCTTATGTCATGCCTGTCAGCTTGGTCGCCATGTTCGGCTTCCTTTTCCCACTTCTGTGACTCATGTTGAGCACACGTTTGATCTTATACACTGTGATTTGTGGACATCTCCCATTACCAGTGTATCGGGCTTTAATTATTACTTGGTGATCATTGATGATTTTTCTCACTTTTCCTGGACTTTTCCATTACGATTGAAGTCTGAGACTTTCGTCACTCTTTCTCACTTCTTCGTTTGGATTTCTACTCAGTTTGGGCGCACCATTCGAGCTGTCCAGTGCGATAACAGACGCGAGTCTGATAACTCCGCGTTTCGTAATTTTCTCTCCGCACATGGGGTATCTCTCCTCAAAACGGCATGTCTTGTCCGTGTATCTCTCCTCAAAACGGCAAGGCAAAGCGCATGATTCGCACCACCAATGATGTCATGTGCTCCCTAATGTTACAGGCGTCTATTCCAGCCCGATACTGGGTGGGGGCTCTTCAAACTGCCACACTTCTGATTAATCGTCTTCCCACTAAGGCGATTCGTGCCTCCATCCCCTACTTTGCTCTATATGGCACCGATCCTCTTTACGATCACCTTCGAGTTTTTCGGGTGCGCTTGCTACCCTAACCTTTCCGCCACTGCCCCACATAAGCTTGCGCCCCGCTCGACACGGTGTGTTTTTCCCACGCGCGGCCTCGAGACCCACTCTCGTCTACCCACGACGAGAGAAGATGGTTGTACCTGAGCGGCCGGTGTACAACTCCCCTCTCCTTCACAGCGATCCTGGTCACGTCCACCCGATGGTGACTCGACGTGCGTCCGGGAGTCTTCGGCCAGTTGAGCGGTTCGACGAGGCCGCTTTCTCGTCGACCACATCTCCACCGACCGAGCCTTCTTCGATCTCACCCATACCTACTTCCGTGCGTAGCGCCCTCACCGACCCTCACTGGCGCCGCGCTATGGAGGAAGAGTATGAGGCCCTGCTTGCCAACCGGACCTGGGACATGGTTCCCCGTCCCGATCATGGCAATGTTGTCACGGGCAAGTGGGTATCCACACATAAGAAGAAGGCGGATGGTACCTTGTAGAGGTACAAGGCTCGTTGGGTACTCCGGGGTTTCACTCAGCGCCCTGGAGTCGACTACGACGAGACTTTCAGCCCGATGGTGAAGCCAACGACAATTCGTACCGTACTGTCGCTGGCTCTCTCGCGTTCTTGGCCTGTCCACCAGTTGGACGTCAAGAACGCCTTCCTCCACGGTACACTGACCGAGACGGTGTACTGCAGCCAGCCGGCAGGATTTGTTGATTCAGCTCACCCAGACATGGTCTGTAAGCTGAAAAAATCTCTGTACGGACTGAAGCAGGCACCACGAGCCTAGTATAGCCGGTTCGCCTCTTTCTTGGTTTCACAGGAGTTTGTTGAAGCTAAGTCGGACACTTCGTTGTTTGTCTATCGACGAGGCAGTGACACTGCTTACCTCCTATTGTACGTCGATGACATTGTACTGACAGCATCTAGTCCGGCTCTGCTTCGGCGAACCATTTCTGCTTTGCAGCAGGAGTTCGCTATGAAGGACCTGGGCCGTCTCCACCACTTCCTGGGTATTACGGTCGAGGACCGACCAGGTGGCCTATTCCTTCACCAATGACAGTACTACCTGGATATCCTCCAGCGAGCAGGCATGGCTGAGTGCAAGCCCACCCGTCTCTGGCCCCCACTTCTTACAGGAGTCTTGCAGGTGCTCTTCATACCTCACCTTCACCAGGCCGGATATCTCATATGCGGTTCAGTAGGTGTGCCTCCACATGCATGACCCGAGAGAACCGCACCTCATCGTTGTGAAGCGGATTCTTCGATATCTACGAGGCACCCTCGACTATGGCCTCCTCCTTCGGCGTGACACGGCCTCTGAGCTGGTCGTGTACATTGACGCTGACTGGGCAGGCTGTCCGGACACATGATGTTCTATTTCTGGGTACGCCGTCTTCCTGGACGGCAATCTCATCTCCTGGTCCTCGAAGCGACAGCCCGTGGTGTCGCGCTCGAGTGCTGAGGCGGAGTATCACGCCGTGGCTAACGGCGTGGCTGAGGCCTCCTGCCTTCAGCAGCTACTTCAGGAGCTCCACACTCCCGTCGCTAGGAGCACCCTCATCTACTGCGACAACGTTGTGTACCTCTCCACCAATCCGGTCCAGCATCAGCGCACGAAGCATGTGGAGATTGACCTCCATTTTGTTCGTGAGCGGGTTGCACGGGGCGAGGTTCGGGTACACCATGTCCCAACGACGATGCAGTTTGCTGACATCTTCACGAAGGGTCTCCCGTCGTCGCTGTTCTTCGAGTTTCGGTCCAGTCTCAACATCTGCAGTGGCTAGATGTTGTGAGTGCGGGGGGGGGGGGGGAGGGGTGTTAGACACTGTAATTAAGTGTGTGTCATAGGGGCATATTAGTCATTAGACAGGGATTAGGGTTAGATGTAGTTTAGTCCTTTTTTCCCTCCTAATCCCTCTATATAATCAGACCTGTACCTCAGCATTATTATTCATCTAATGCAGCCACCATTAGCCCTCTAATAGCAACGAATCTTGGAACAATCAGCTTTGCTTGATCCTTCACGGTTTAACCTATGGATGAATTCATGCTTATGGCTGTTAGAATATTATGTGTTAAGGAGGCAGGGGTATTTTTGTCTTTTTGGTACTGTTAGACTATTCCTTCTAACAGGTATAAGGCTTGACAGCCTATATATGTACCCCTTTAACAGCCCATTAGGGTTAATGAAATATTTTTCATCTTCTAATTTGGTATCAGATTACGTTAGCCCCTCCTCTCTCTCTCCTACAGCCGCTGCCGCCCCTCTGTTGGGTGGCGCCGCTAGCAGGCCGCCGGGCCTCCCTGCCTCTATGGCCGCTGGTGCACCTCCCCTGGCCGCCGCCACGCCTCCTATGGCCAGAGATGCGGCGGCGGCGGGCTCAGAGGTGCGGCGGCAGCGTGCTGGCAGTGGCGGCGCTTTCTACATGGAGGAGGAGGCGGCGGCTGGTTGTGGTGGGGAGGTGGTGGCTGTGGGGAGAGAGAGGTGGCGGCTGGTGAGAGGAGGCCCAGAAACCTAACCCTAATCTGATACCATGTGAGAAGGAAATGAAGTCATTTCGTATTGCCAAAGAGGGGTTACATATATATAGGGTACACACAGTCTAACAGTTCTTTCTTTCCGAGAATAAGGTCCGGTGGTATGCTTATGTAGGCTTGCAATGATCGAATATTATTATACACCATTGAGATGAAACTTAGTTTCTTTTCTCAGAATCTGCTTTTCATATTTTCATAAAACTTGTCTGGAGCTATTACTCGCTTGTTGCTGATGTAATCCCCGTGACCCTGTCATATTTTCCTTCCCTCCTTATTTTGAACATTCAACAATTACTGACTTCTATGAGCATTCAATTAGCATGTATAGACAAAACAACAAAAAACAGCTCAAAGTGCATGCTGTCACTGGGTTCACAATTCTGGTCTTTTTACTCTTTGTTAGTTAATTGAATACGGTTTAGTTGAACCAATTCAAGACCTCGTCTAACTTATGAAGCCTTGTTATGTCTACTTTTTATTACTCTTTTCTAGGAGGAGTTAGATGATATTATACGATACGGCTCAAAGGAACTTTTTGAGGATGAGAATGATGAAGCTGGAAAATTTCGTCAAATTCATTACGATGATGCTGCAATAGAGAGGTACTCACTTCCTTAATTTCACCTTGGGGAGATAATTTGTGTAAAATGTGCATATACTCTTGACTTGTTTCAAGTAAAGTAATTACAAATTTAATGAACATGTCATCATTTGTGTCATCTACTTTGTTATGACTATTCTTGCTAGTTCTTGCTGTTGCTGGTACTTGTGGGTTTCATCTCTAGTCTACTCCAATTTTCTTGGGACAAAAATAATAGAGGGAAAAATGATTGTGTGATTAATCTGAGGTAGGGGGATTAGGTAGGGGGAAAAGACTATTGAGCACCTAACCCTAATCCCATCCAAAGGACTAAACTACCCCTGGTTATGCCCCTAATTACACAGCCTAACAAAAGAGGCTTCGTTGTTGTTGTTCTGTAGAATTTCAGCAGAATAATATATTATTTTTTGTTTAGTTTCATTTTCTTATGAATTTCTTTCTATCCTCCTTTTGTGGTCATCTACAGTAGTGTGGATTCTGTATATGTTGTAGAATGTATGAGCTACAAGCTAAAAGCAACGCTTATTTTGTTAGTATCTGAAGTATTATTCTCATGGAGAGAATGACACTAAGAGTTGGGAAATTTTTCTTGTTTCATTTCACACACAATGTCATGCCCAACCTAGCGGTTGGGGTTACATATTTATAGCTAAGGCAGCCAAACATATATCTAGATGCTAGTCTAAGATGCTGTCCTACCAAAGGACTAATATGTTGTCCTCTTGGTCTAAGATGTTGTCCTACCAAAGGACTAAGATGTTGTCCTATCAAAGGACTAATATGTTGTCCTACTAAAGGACTAAGATGTTGTCCTCTTGATCTAAGATGTTGTCCTACCAAAAGACTAATATGTTGCCGTACTAAGGACTGAGATGCTGTCCTAACTAGGGGCCACACAGATCAAGAGTACAAGACTTATTCCTTCATTCTCCCCCTAAGTCTTGTGCATTGTCTTGTGGGAGAGTTGGACCATCCCGATCCTGGAGCAAAGCTTAAGGAACGTGATCCTCCCAAGGGGCTTGGTGAGCAGGTCTGCAAGCTGGTCCTTGGTGTTGATGTAGCACGCCTTGATGCTACCTTCCTCCAAGCAGCCTCGGAGGAAGCGGTACCTCACCCGGATGTGCTTGCTCCGTTCATGAAAGACGGGGTTCTTTGCTAGAGCCAGAGCGGACTTGTTGTCCACCCTGAGTTCCACCGCTCCGGTGTCTTTGCCGAGGAGATCACCAAGCAGTCGAACTAGCCAGAGCGCCTGAGTCAAAGCAGTAGAGGCCGCTATGTACTCGGCCTCGCAGCTGGACAGAGCCACCACCTGCTGCTTGACCGACTGCCAGCTAACGAGGCACTTGACGAGGAAGAAGAGAATCCCGCTCGTACTCTTGCTAGTGTCGATGTCGCCGGCGTGGTCGCTGTCGCTGTACCCGACAAGGTGTGCCTCCCCAGGGCACCTCGGGTAGTAGAGGTCGTGGTCGAGAGTGCCCGCAACTTAGCGGATGATCCTCTTCACAGCCTGCTGGTGCTCCGTCGTCGGTCGCTGCATGAACCGACTGACGTAGCCGACAGAGAATGCCATGTCCGACCGTGTGTGGGCGAGGTAACGAAGACTCCCCACAAGATGTCGATACTGCGTGGCGTCCACCTCCTCCGTTGTGCTGTTGCGGCTCAGCTTCAGTCTCTCCTCCATGGGAGTGGGAGATGGGTTGCAGTCTGCGAGCCCAGCTAGCTCAACAATGCGCTTGGCGTAGGTAGTCTGTCAGAGCATGATCCCGGAGTCGGCCTGGTACACCTCGATCCCCAGGTAGAAGGAGAAAGATCCCAGGTCATCCATCTGGAAGGTGGCTTTCATCGCTTCCTTGAATGCTGCCACCTCCGCATCCTTGGTGCTGGTGATCACCAAGTCGTCGACGTAGACACCCACCAGTAGGGCATTTCCTCCATTGCCCCGCCGATAGATGGCCGCCTCGTGCGGGCTTTGCTCGAAGCGCATCCCCTTGAGCGTGGAGTCCAGCTTGGCATTCCATGCCCTTGGTGCCTCCCGCAGGCCATAGAGGGCCTTGTGCAGGCGCAACACCTTGCCCTCCTTGCCAGAAATCGTAAATCCCGACGGCTGGTGCACATAGACCTCCTCCTTTAAATCGCCGTTAAGAAACGCCGACTTGACATCCATGTGTTGAACCCGCTAGCCTCCCTGAGCAGCCAGCGCAAGGAGTCGCACAGATTCCATCCGCGCCACGGGCGCGAAGGCATCGTCGAAGTCGATCCCCTCCTGTTGCACAAAACCACGTGCTACCAAATGAGCCTTGTGATTGACGACGGCGCCGACTTCATCCCTCTTCAGCTTGAACACCCACTTAAGGGTAATCGCGCGGTGACCATGAGGGAGGTCAGCAAGCTCCCAGGTGTGGTTTTTCTCAACCGCGTCCATCTCCGACTGCATCGCGGCACGCCATGCCGCGTGTCTCTCAGCCTCCGCGAAAGATTGAGGCTCGCCGTCGTTGCACGCAAGATGCAACTGCACCTCCAGATCGCGAGGGACCAGTCCCGGCACCGACTGGTCACCGAGAAGATCCTCCATCGTACGATACCACAATGGCTCGCCATCGTGGTACGCGTCGATGCGCTCCTCGTCGTGGGAGAGCGGAGTAACGAACTCCACCGGTTTGTGCTCGACACGAGCTGGTGTCGGAGTGGACGTACCCGGAGGGATGGCAGTCGGTGCTGGAGTGCGTGGGGTCGCCGGCTGTGGTGGTGGAGAGGTCGTCGCAGCCATGGTCGTGACTGGGGACCATGGCGCTGAAGTTGGTGGAGAAGAGCTGCCTACTCCCCCAGTTCCCTTGAAGTGGACATACTCGACGATGAAGTTGTCGTATGTCGGAGTCGAGCCGTCGTCTACCGCCTTGTCCCATGCCCATCCTCGCCCTTCATTGAACACTACATCACGTGTCGTGCGCACGCGCTGTGTTCCTGGGTCGAGAATGCGGTAGGCCTTCAAGCCCTCCGCGTAGCCGATGAACACCCCTGGAGTGCTCCTGTCATCGAGCTTGCTGATGTGGCCAAGCTCCTTGGCGAACGCTAGGCAGCCGAAGACCCATAGGTGAGAGACTGTCGGCTTGCGCCCATGCCAAGCCTCGTATAACGTCCTGCCGTTGAGAGCCTTGGTGGGCGAGCGGTTGAGGATGTAGACCGCCGTGACCACCGTCTCTCCCCAGAAGATAGTCGGCATTCCCCTCTGCTCGAGGAGGGCCCGAGCCATCCCCACAACCGTCTGGTTGCGTCGCTCGACGACACCGTTCTGCTGTAGGCTGTACGGCACGGAGTAGTGGCGCTGAACACCCTCATCCGCGCAGTACGACACGAATTCAGCCGCCGTGAATTCGCCGCCGTTGTCGATGTGCAGTACGCGCAGCTTGCGGCCGCACTCTGCCTCCGCAATGGCCTACGCGCGCCTGATGGCGTTCGCAGTTCGCACCCTCTCCCTTGCTGTCGAGGACCATCACCCACATGTAGCGGGAGAGGTCATCAACAAGCAGCAGGAAATAACGTCGTCCTCCTGGTGTAGCCAGTGTCACCGGGCCACACAAGTCCCCGTGCACGAGGTTGAGCCGCTCCTTGGCTCGGAAGCTCGAGTGCTGGGGAAAGGGGAGCCGCCTCTGCTTTGTCACTATGCAGACATCGCAGAACTGCTCCACATGGTCAAGGCACGGCAGGCCCCATACCATCTCCTTGGCACTGAGCCGCTTCAGGGCCTTGAAGTGGAGGTGCCCAAAGCGCTCATGCCACTGCGACGCCTCGTCATCCCGGCGAGTAGCAAGGCAGAGAGGTTGTGGTACTTGCATGTTAAGGACGTAGAGTCGATTGGTGCCTCTGGTTACCTTGGCAAGAAGGCGACGATGGCGATCCCAAATCCTCATGACCCCGTCCTTGATCTCCACGCGCGAACCGTTCTCATCCAGCTGGCCCAGGCTGATGATAGAGTTCCTCAGCGCGGGGATGTAGTAGACTCCGACGAGCAGCCTGTGCTCACCAGACTCGGCGGTGAGGATGACGGAGCCGACGCCCTTGATCTCCACACCAGAGGCGTCCCCAAACTTGACGGAGCCTCGAACATTGGGGTCAAACTCAGTGAAGAACTCCCGTCGACCAGTCATGTAATGGGTGGCGCCGGTGTCGAGGCACCACCCGTCAGTCTTGTCGTTGCTGGAGCCGTCACCGAGAAAGGCGTGTGCTCTCGGCTCATCGATGTGGAGGAGAGCCGATGCGGCCGATGCCACTGGAGGTGGCTCGATGCTTGCATGCGCCAGGAGCAGAGTCGGCTCCTCCACCTGTGCGATGTGGGCCTGGCCACGTCGTTGCTGCCGACACTCCCTGCCCCAATGACCAAGCTTGCCACAGTTGTGGCAGGTGTCGTCTCGTGCTGGCTTCCGGTTGCCGGTGGCGCCGCTTTGGGTGCCTCCGTGGGCGCCACCCTCAGCACGTCTCTGCGCCCCAGCTTGGGCACCTCCGCGCCCCTTGCTTGGCTTGCCGCGCTTGCGGGCGCCTTTCGAGGAGGAGGGCTCCCCCTTCTTCCCGTCACCTTGGCAGGCCTCTCACTGTTCCAGAGTGAGATGTAGCTTCCCGCCGATGGTGATAGACCCCGAGAGAAGCTGAGATTCGTCGCTGTCGATGACCTTGAGGCGGCCAATCGCCTTTTCGATCGACATCGTGGAGAGGTCCAGCAGAGACTCGATCGAGCGAGCAATCTGCTTGTACTTCTCGGGGATGCAACGGAAGAGCTTCTCGACGGCTTTCTCCTCGTTGTAGGTGTCGTCGTCGAACTGCACCATCTTCTGCAATAGTGTGTTGAGACGGAGAGCAAAGTCATCAACATCCTCACCTGGTTTGAAGGTCAGGTTCTCCCACTCCTTGCGGAGTACCTGCAGTGTGGTCTTGCGGCGCGGTCGCTGCCGATGCGTGCCGCAGCGATGGCGTCCCAGGCCTCCTTGGCAGTCCGCTTATTGGAAAGCGAGAACTGCATCTCGGGCGGTACTGCAGCAATGAGAGCATCCAGCGTCCGTCGATCCTCGTAGTAGTCGACGTCGCCGTACCGGACTGCTTCCCACATGTGCCGCACTTGGAGCCGTATCCTCATCACCGCGTCCCACTCGACGTAGTTGGTCTTGGTGAGGGTAGGCCACCCACCGCCGAGACCAACGTCCCTAACAATGGCTTGGATCCCGTGGTGACCATGGTACCTGTTCGGGGAGGGAGAGTCGCGTCGCCTGTAAATACCTCGATCTCCGTCGACCCAACCACCCCTGCCGGGAGCGTCGCCAGCGCGTCCGCGCCCGTCTGGGCTGCAGCCACCGCGCTCATGGGGGTGCGCGTCTGCCTACTGTGGCGTCTGTGATCGTGCTACCTTCCTTGCCAGCCTGAGGTCTTCGTTGGTACCGCCGTCGGTAGAATCAGAGCCTCTGTCGCTACCGCTACGCATAGCCTCAAGCTTTGTTGCAGCCGCACGCGCTGCATCCGCAGCCACTGCTGCTTCTACTTCCGCCTTCGCCACTGCCAGTTCCGTTGCCGCCAGCCTCGCCGCCCTCGCCGCAGCCTCTACCGCTGCTCGCTCGCGTTCTTCTGCCGCGGCGACCTCGGCCTCCTGCCGATGCCGCACGCTCAAAGCGACCGAGTGTTGAGACTGTCCTTTGTACATGGCGCGCTAGTGGGGGAGTTCTGTGTGGGGAAGAGGCTGCCTCAGACAAGCTGTTGCTTGTCTGTGCAGAAGAGGAGAAATGAGTTGAAACAACCGGTGTTATTGCTGCCGGCTGAAAACGAAGAGAGGTGTGGGAA
Source organism: Neostapfia colusana (assembly GCA_030760725.1). Classification (NCBI taxonomy): domain Eukaryota; kingdom Viridiplantae; phylum Streptophyta; class Magnoliopsida; order Poales; family Poaceae; genus Neostapfia; species Neostapfia colusana. The sequence continues at coordinate 54,535,461 of JASWHV010000020.1, forward strand.
GGAGATGAGCAGGAGATGTCTAGGCTACAGGATAGAACGGCTCTGATACCACTTGTTAGTATCTGGAGTATTACTCTAATGGAGAGGATGACACTAAGAGTTGGGAAATTTTTCTTGTTTCATTCCACATACAATGTCATGCCCAACCTAGGGGTTGGAGTTACATATTTATAGCTAAAGCAGCCAAGCATATACCTAGATGTTGTCCTACCAAAGGACTAATATGTTGTCCTCTTGGTCTAAGATGTTGTCCTACCAAAGGACTAAAATGCTGTCCTACCAAAGAACTAATATGTTGTCCTACTAAAGGACTAAGATGCTGTCCTCTTGGTCTAAGATGTTGTCCTACCAAAGGACTAATATGCTGTCCTACTAAGGACTGAGATGCTGTTCTAACTAGGGGCCACACAAACCAAGAGTACAAGACTTATTCCTTCATATTTTGGGTGAGACGGATTTTTACTTCTTTGCACTGGGCTTCACAGGTTGTTGGATCGCGACCAGGTATGTAAAGAAGAATGTTTGAAAGAAGGTGTCGGTGACAGGTTTCTGAAAGGATTCCAGGTACTGAGGTCTCATTTCATTATGGGGAGGAACTTTGTCATTTTTTGTCTTCTTGATATCCAGTGTGATCACCATTGCTTGTGCTTGTTCTTGTCTATCTGGCATATTTTTGTGTGGAAGCTAATGAGCTCTTAATACCATGTGTTGGTATAATCTTTTTGCATTTTTTGTCCACTTACTGAAACCACTGATGAATTTTTGTGCACTGTATGTGTTCATGTTTTGATTAGCTTGTTGATTTTACAGTGCACCTGTACATTTGGGTAGTGCTGACTGCTGACACGATACTTGAGCAAACAAACAATGTTTCTGTGATTTTTTTCTTTCAATTTGCTTGCATTTCTTTCTTCATCCATGCTAAGGTTGGTACATTCATAGAGATACTACTATTGTTCCATATATTGTTAAAAGATGCCACCACATGATACAAGCATGCCATGGTACACTTTTTTCCCAATTGCCTCCCAATTTTCTGGCATTCTTGCAAGCAACACAGTTCTCTTTCAAGCGTTACCCAATTACCCGCCCAGGTAGCAAACTGCGAATTTATTAATGAGGAAGAAGCTAAAGAGGAGGCACAAAGAAAGGCTGCAGCTGCTAACTCTGAAGGACCAGGTTATTGGGAAGAACTGTTAAAAGATAGATATGATGTAAAGAAAGTTGAAGAACATACTACCATGGGAAAAGGAAAAAGAAGCCGCAAACAGGTATCACTTCTACATGTTATTCTTATTAATATTTATCCTTTTTTCTTATTCCTTTTTCAACTGAGTTCATGAGTTGTTTATTAACAGGGATACAACTTAAATCAATTTAAATGATAGAAAGGGGAGGGGGTAGATTGCTTGAAATGTGCTGAATTTCCCTCTTCCAAACTTATCAATACTTTTTCTATTCTCTCCTAGCATAATGAGTGGTGTTTTTTCTTCCTCTACTTACGGTTTATTAGGGTCACAAAACTTTTTGCTTGTTTTTTCCAGCATACTGCTCACATGCAGTAATTATGTAGAATTGTACATACTAAATCATAAGGTTACTATCTGAAGCTAACTTTGGTTATTTGAATTATTCTGAATCCAAGCCATAAACTACAAGGACAGAATGGACAAATATCAGTTTACTCATTCTGAGTCCAAAAAAAATCAGGCAAAAACTTTATGGTGGTCGTCTCTATAAGAAAAAAACATGCCTGTCTAAATCGTTCTCTTTCGGTGGTACATATTTGGGAGTACTTTAACAAAGATGTAGCTGTCATCATCTTGTGATCATTAGGATCAGGTGCAACGCTGCACCTTAGGTGAGGAGTAAGTGATGAACAACTATAACTGAAGGAATTTAGAAAGACAGGAGCGGGGACTATGGAATATGGACTGGGAGGGAAAAGCATATTGGATATCAGATTGATTAATTCTTGTTGCTTGCTTGAAAGAGAAAAACTTCATGCTTATATAGCTGGGTAGTCAGCAAGGATAACTGACACAACCAATCAAGTCATGAAGAGACGATTACTTCCTTCCGAATAGTGACTTTGCTGGGCTGGCTACATTAATAACGCTGTCATTTCTTTGCAACGCCGGATGTACCAGAAGCCCAAAGTAACAAGCTTCTCAAATGCCATTCTGGTTGAGGACAGGACTCTTTTGTCACTTCAATATTTTTTAAAGAGGTCCCATTAAACACCAAATATATTGCTCCTTTTGTTAAAATCAAAAGAAAGAAGCTTTTGCTGCACAATGCACAGAAATGAGAACCAACATGGATTTGTTTTCGTCTAAGCACATGTTTTGTTGGTGGAGCAATCCAAATAAAAAAAGCACATGTTTTGTTTTTCCTTTTCATTAGGAGGAGCCCAGAAGAATGTACTGTGTTTAAGCATATATTCTTCCATTTCCAGCATATAGAAGGCCCTAGTGCAGCGGTAAAGCTGTTGCCTTGTAACCATGAGGTTACAGATTCGTGTTCCGGAAATAGCCTCTTGTAGAAATGCAGGGAAAGGTAGCGTACAAAAGATCTAAAGTAGGTTGGATCCTTCACCCTTCTAACCCTGCGCAAGCGGGGTCTATATGAACCGGGCTGCCCTTTTTCCAGCTGCCAACAGTAGATTTCTGCATATTTCCGAAAAAAACCATGTATGCTTTTAGACATCCAGGAGTTTGACTACAATCATTGTTTGACTTAGGCACTGTTTGTGGTTGCTGTGCTGTGTTGTGGAATTTAGTTTGTTAGAGGAATATTTGCCATTCCTAGTACCATCTCAATTAAAACTAACTACCAAAATATGAAACAATTAAGCACTTTTGAAAAGTCACCACAATGCCAAACCGAGCTGTAGTCTGGGATCATGGGTTCTCTCTTCAAGCACATTAATTCAATCTCAGGGAGTGTTATACAGCAATGATTGAATTGAAAAACTTCTCATCTGATGCTTACAGCACCTTATAAATTATCAAGCAAGAAGTTTGGGAGATTTTATGTGTTATACAAGACACCATTTTGAACGGAACTGTAACAGTTCTGAATGACAACAACAACAACAAAGCCTTTGAACCCTATGCAAGTTGGGATAGGCAAGTTTTGAATGATGGCAAGGCAGAAATTCTGCCACTCTGTGTGAGGACTTTCTTGATTAATTGTACAGTATCTTTAGTTTCTTGCTCCTAACTGATCATGAGATCTAGAACTGAATGTACTGTTACATTTGTTTTGGAAAGATATCAATTTGGAATTGGTGGGCAATTCATTTTCAGAAACGAGAAAAAGTAACGAGCCTTGTTTCTTCCTGCATCTTTTGTAGATGGCCACTGCTGGTGAGGATGACATTCATGACTTAAGCTCTGAAGATGATTACTCATATGAGGATGATGTGTCGGATAATGACACAGCTTTGCCAGGAAACATTACCGAGAGGGGCCAATATTCTAAGAGAAAATCACGTAAGAAAGTTGCATGGAGTACTCTTTCAGTATGTGATACTGCTAACTTATGAGTATTATACATTTTACACACTTTTCAATGCATCATCATTAGGTAACCTTGAATTGACTCCGTTGATGGAGGGTGAAGGACGTAGTATGAAAGTTCTTGGATTCAATCAGGCTCAACGATCATCTTTCATAAAGATACTCAACAGGTTAGTTAAGAGATATCTTCTTTAAGTTTTACCTTGCGGCACTGCTTAGTGAAAACATTAATTTCTTTAGGTAACATTCTTGTTAAGCTCGAACAGTCCCAGATTGGCATGTCCTGCCCAGCTAAATAAAGTCTACTGATACCCTCAGAACCTGCCTCGTGGGCAGGGGATAAAAAAACTCACGGAGACTGATAGAGGAACCACCTAATAATTTTCTGATTCATTCATGTAAATTGGTCAATGTGTACGTATCTTTTTTTCCCCATGAATTATTAAAAAGGGGCATACCCAGTGCTGAAAGCTCCCACACTTTGTGGGGTCTGGGGAAGGGGATTTCTAGGCAGCCTTCCCCTTGCTTATTTTGCAAGGAGGCTGATTCGAACCCAGGACCTCCAGGACACAAGTGGAGAGACTCTACCACTGCGCGAGGCCTGCCCTTCTTCCCCATGAATTATTGTATTGACAATACCAGTAAATTTCGCGGTGTCATTGTTTGTTTGTGTAGTTAGATGCTCTGACCTCTATCTTTGTCACCAAATAGTTATTTTCTTATACAATTTGAGTGCCCACACATTTGACCACTCTTATTATCTGATCCAACGACATTACAGATATGGTTTTCAGAATTATGATTGGAAAGAATATCTTCCTCGACTGAAAGGGAAAAGTGTTGAGGAAATTCAGAGGTATGTGAAACATATGTTATGTAGTATCAAATATTTGGAGACGGTCAGCAAATCTGATGAATATTCTGTGGCATTGTTTTGAAACATAGTCCAATTACATACAACATTGTATACTTCATTGATTAGCTCGTAGGTATACAGTGAGCTCGAGTTTTTGTCTTTGTGAGGAAATCTGTAGCTTGAAATTCTGAGAGCACATATTGAGAAGTCCAACTAATGGTTGCTAGCACAATTGCTGAGTATGGCAACAATTTACACCAGTATGATTTGGTGAGCACTTCGTTGGTTTTTCTCTTTTTTATATTAAACATCCTTGTCCTGAGTAGAGTGTGATATCACAGGGAACTCTAAGAAATGCTAACCGTTGCCAAATCCAGATGGCAAGTGCCTGTGGCTTAGAACCAGAACTACACCATGATAGGGTGACACAGCAGTTTACTTTGTGCACATCCATGCTATGCAGTTAATTATAGGTTGATGATTGATAAGTTCATTCCCACTTTAAGTTTGAGTAGATGAAACCTGAAGTAAAGTTCATATGAACATACAACCCCTCATCTCCCAGTACAGGTTGAGGCGGTGGTGACGTAATTTGTACTACTATTAATACTAAGAAGCACAGCTCTCATGCGTTTCTGAGAAAAAAATTCATATGAAATGAGCACATGACTGACATTTTGAGATGTGGATACTCTCTTATAGGTCCTATTTCATCTTGTAGAGGAATGCACACAAATACTCAATGCTTGAGCGTGAACCTAGTTCTGTAGACCCACCTATTGACCTATCCATAGGAAAGGTTGCTTATTGCTTGTTAAAGTCAACTAGGCCTTTTCTGTTATTTAAATGACTTCCCTGGTGAAAGACCAAACGGTCCAATTTAGATATGTCGGACACATGCAATCCTTCTTTGGAAGTCCTGGAGCTGAATGCTTGCATATTCCATAGTACTTATATTTTATTTTATAACATGTTTTTTTCAGGTATGCTCAACTTGTCATGTCCCATCTTGTTGACGAAACTAATGATCCAGAACATTTTTCAGGTAAGTAGATAGTTCAGTTTAAGGCTAATATGATCTCTGCCTCTACATTCTTGAACCCTATATGCATGAATGCAGATGGCGTGCCAAAGGAAGGGCTGCGTATAGATGAGACGTTAGTCAGGCTAGCAAACATATCCCTTATCGAGGCGAAGGTACATGCCTAGACTATTATTTATCATCTTCTCAGTTGTTCTTGATGTCAAATGCTTGTATTATTCTCATTGAACTAAATTGAAAGTTTGTATGTTGTTGCACTATTGTAGAGGACATGGGAAACACCTTCAGAATAATGATACCTGAAATTTTTCTCCTTGACAAGTCGTTGTGCCTTATGTAATTGATACACACATGTTTCAAACAGCAGGATACCTTCCTAATGTTTAAAATCACATGAACTTCAATATGGTAGAAACTGCAGGTTTGGTTTTGCGTCTATGCACCTTGAAATAGTTTTGCTATGGGTACTACAGGTTTCTTGTGTAAAGTGTAACCTATGTTGAATTGAGTTTCAGTGTTTTATCTTGTGTAAGAATTTGAAATGTTAGTGGCTATAATTTGGAAGCATATTGTTTGTGCTGTTTTATTGATCTTAGATCTTTTAGGATTATGTACATTATTGGTACATGATTCCGTGTGTTGACCTTTCTATTGTTTAACATTTGCATGTCCTTGTGATTCAGGTGGCTGCCATGGAACAAGGAGAAATTACAAAGCTCTTTCCTAATTATCTGCTTCAAGAATTTCAAAGCCTGTCCAGTGGAAAAATATGGAAAGCGGAACATGATTTACTGTTACTTAAAGGGATAATAAAGTATGCATCCTTTGGCATGTTCAGTTTGTTACAATAATGTTTCTTAATATTTAAGAAATTATCCTTTTATATAACTTGGCCATAATGAGTTTTGTGGTTAGAATAGTTATTCAACAACTTAGATTTAGACTTTACTTCAGTTTGACCGGGCATAGCCTGGCCATGATCTGGCTGAAATGATTGGATCAATTGTCGGATCTGTAGATAACCTGTAGTAATGCAGGCTCTGTTTTGTTTTTTGTAGTACGACAAATAATATTTCGCTATGTTCTCTACTTAACAAGTATACAAGAAAGACCACAAAAGAATATGATATTATTAATATATATCGTGCATTCTTTTAGTTTTCTAGTCATACTGTTTTAGATTTAAAATGATTTGATGTGGGGATAGCTGCATACTACAATCCACGGATACTTACATTCATGCACCGGATACCGATACTCCTCTGATACTTGTCAGACATCAAATATACTTGTTGGACACCAAATATTACTCTGATTCTTGTCAGACAAGTATAATATATTTTCTAGATTTAAAAAGATAAAACAATTCTCATACTTTGTCAATACCTTTGCAATTCTTCCATGGCACCTTTTGAATTCATAAATTCCCTCTCCATTCTGCTCCCCATCCTTCCACAAAGTGAATGTGTTTCATGCCGTTAATGTCATGGCACACATTCTTTACCTAACTTCTGTTTGTCATTGCGTGGTAGCATAATAACTGTTTGAAGTTACTGTTTAATGTTAACATGATGGCTTTATTTTCCATTTCATTAGGCATGGGTATGCAAGGTGGCAGTATATATCAGATGATAGAGAGAATGGGCTCTTTGAGGCTGCACGACTGGAGCAGAGTCTTCCTTCTGTTAATGTTAGTATGTGCATACTTTCCTTTTTCTTAAAAATCTAAGTGATTTGACTAACCACATATTTTCCTTTTCTTTTATTTTCTAGGGAAGTCTTGAAGGAACACGAGATGGCCAGGTTACCGCAACAAGCGCCCGTTACAAGGATATTCAGAGAAAGATAGTTGAGTTCATAAAGAAAAGATACCATCTTCTGGAGAGATGCTTGAATCTGGAATATGCTGTGGTACCGCTTCTTCACTTAAGAGTCATGCACCCAAGCTCTTTGGGGAGCATATACGAAAAGTGGTCATTTAATAACTTTGTTCTGTCACATTTGTAAAGGCGCATTTCTATGTTTTGCAGATAAAGACAAACACTCCTATACCTGATGATCTTACTGATCAAAGTGTTCCAGCAGAACCTGTTCCACCATCTCCAGATGTCAGCGAATTGTCGAGAGCAGTGCCCGATCTCGAACCAATTTGTAAGCAACCTTCTATCCTCTGTGTTCCCTGTACGTTTTTTCTATGCAGAAAAATCCACATAACATGCCTGTGTGTATATTTTATATAGCCGTTTATGTAGCCCACTGTCTTAACAATGCAAGACTGTTGACGATATACTTTGAGATATGCTCAATGTTTGTAACGATAACTGGGATCCTCCTTCCAGCTACCAATGAAGTGGCTTCTGGTGGCACGGCTGATCAGTCACAAGTTCCCCATCTCTACAATAAGGTGTGGTAGTGGAGAGAGCTTTCATGAATCATAATTGAACACCTCACTTATCTTCCTAGACTGACCCCTATCCACGTGTCTGTTCCGCAGATGTGTTCTGTGCTTGGAGACAGCGGTGTTGACGCAGTCAATTCTTTCTTTGGCGACGAGGCTGCTTCTTCCAGTTTAGCCAATAGTCTTCATCGGTTGGAAACTGTGTGCGAGGACGTTGTTCAGATCCTGAGAGTTCAAGAAAATGGTACTGCCACCAAAGAGGAAGTGGTGGATACAAACTCCAAAGAAGCGAGTGGGGAGCCATCGACCGTCAAGACGGAAGACAAGATGGGAATCAAGCCATCGACCGTCAAGACGGAAGAGAAGATGGAAATCGATGGTTGATATGTAGGAATCAGGGATTCAGAGCGATAATAAAGAACCGGTCCAGTTTACCAAATTATGATATTTAGTGAAGCCTCTAGACATGTGAAGCTATACCGCTGCTAAGAATCACCGTTTTACCGTTGTGTCGAAATTATCCAGTTTTACTTGCCGTTGTGGTATGATTTGCATACACTGCCGTAATCAGGACGCGTATCCTAGTCGGTGAACAGGTCCCTCCCGACATCAGGTGAACCTGTTTAGGTGATGGCTTCTGAGTAGGTAACGTAATGTGCTAAGCTGCTGAGAAATTTGATGATGAAGTCAGACGAAGTCCATGGCAATGGCCGAAGCAGCCCGTCAGATCGGAATCGACGAAACAGCAGCCATGATTGGGCCCCTGATCGCTTTCTGACACCTGGCGTGTCATAGGGCTCACTGCAGGCGCCAGGCGGGCAGAAATTTGGATGATTGATTCTTTTCGCCCCTCACTCTGGATCACCACTGGCGCTTCCCTCTTCGTCCTCATAAACGGTGGTCTCTGCAAACACCAGAGCGCGCGACGTGCCTGGTTGTGTTACCTGCACCTGTCTCGTCGCCCGCCCGCGTACCTGCCAAGCAGCCATGGAGGACGCGACGGCGACCGACCACAAGCGCTCGCCGCTGTGGCGCCGCACGCTGGCGGTGCTCTGCCTCGCCCTCTACACGCGGCCTTTAGCCTCGACGTAATGGACTTGCGGCTGTCTCTCTCTCTCTGTTTGCCACATGGCATCTCCTGCACTGAAACTCAGCGACTCCCGGAAAGCTGCACTGCGGTTAACGGTCGCCTCGTAAATACAAACATTCAGACAGAAATGGAGGAGACGGTAGGCTGCTGGCCTGCTCGGAGCCGTGCCCGGGGGACCCTGTGCTGTTCTTCCACCGCATGGCCTCCGCGGGGACGCGGTTGATCGCCTCGATATACGGCTTCCACCCTGTCTCGTCGGCGCCGGCGGCGAGGGGAGCAGGTGCTTGTCGCCGCGGCTCGGAACAGGAACACCCGGAGCTTGCCGGAGCCGATGGGCGCCGTGGCGGCCAACCTCTCATACTTCTCCATCATGTTCACGTAGTCCTCGGGCCTCGACATGGAGATGAGCGACTCGAGGTCATCCCCACGGGGAAATGGTACTTGACGACTAGCAACCCAGCGCCAGAGGCCGCGCATCGACTTTTCGCAGGAGCTCCCCAGGGATTGGGCTGTGATCTAGTTCTGCGGAAGCCGAAGCACGGGTCTCGCCTGTACGCTATACTGAGGGCCTTGAGAGAGCTTCAAGCCTCTGAACCACCAAATGATGCTAGATGGGAGCTTCAAAATCTGTTCAAATAATGGCATGCGAAAACAAAAGTTTGGCGCAAAAAAAGGATGATGGAATGAGGTTGAAGCATTAATTTTGCTCCTTTCTTTTAATTAACCGTGATCGCTTCAATTCCGTTTCTAAAGGAAGAGGTACAGCTTACAAGCCGGAAACAAACATCATTTCCCCCTTACAAGCGCCACTATCCTTAGCTACCTGCCTACTTGTACCCCAATATCCAGCGTGTGCAGTACGAGACATTGTAACACATCAGGCAGCACGATTGCCTAATGCACTTAGACAATGTACTGTACAATCTCTCCTCTCATACCTAGACATCTAATTAATCTCAAAAGAGATCTCATATGCAGGCACCAAGTGGAAAAAGGTCACATCCCAGGTCGTTATCCGTGAATGAGATATCATCCTTCTCCTGCATTGGAATTAGAATAAGGCTTCAGCAAACCAGTACTGTAATGCCACGAAATACTGGCTCCTGGCCAATTTACTTCAATGACTGCAAATGCTTTCTGGTGAAATACTATGTATTGTGATTAGGTTGATGATTGAAAAACCCGGTCAGCACAATGCTGGGAGCCATTTATCCCGATTCCTACCCAACGTAGTTGCCAAACGTTCAAAACGTATTGTATCAATGTACATTAGGTGTGTAATAGTATTTACTGAGTTCTATAAGGAAGCAACGTGGTACTAAATTTATGCACTGCACACCATTCCAGATGCTTTACCGAGCCAGATAGGTATCCTACAATTGCCTGAAGCTAGGGAATTAAGGGGAATATCTTATAGCTTGCTAAATTAAGCGGTAAATACTACGAGCACTAAATTTAGTAGTTCTTACATTCATACAAAGCCATGATAAAAAGGGAAAATATATTAATGTCGTAAAGCTAGAGCAGTTAAAGCCCTTACCGCTTTTATTATGGAATTGAGAAGACCATCAAAATTGCAGCAACTAGAGTTAAAACCACCATGCAGCTTTGAAATACCCAGATCATACATATTCTTCTGCTTCAGTTTATCTTCTGATGTTGCAGGGTTAACCTTCATTTGTGGAATCAGAGATGGTACAGTTGCATTTGCCTGTTCAATCATACAGGCACCAAGATTATGGTTGAAACTTCCACTGCTCAATACTTGGTTATGCAGACGGTCCTGTTTCATAACTTCCATTTCATGCCTAGGGTTGCTCGCAATCCCAAACTGCAAGTAGTTCGAATGTCTCCCTGTATCAGGAGGGAGCAGCATTGTGCTTCCAGAAGAACTAGCTCCACATTTGGAACTGTTGGTTGCTGTAAGGCTATCAGAAGGACAAACAGGCATGCCTACCAAAAATTTACTTGTTTGGTCTATCTCACTTTGTGAAGGCACAAAACTAGTATCAAATTTTATTGCACTAGTGTTATCAAACAGATCCGCAGAGAATCCATCGTTTATTGGAAGGGCACTCTCCTGGGAAATAGTAGAGTTCCGCGGATTAGCTGAAACTCCAACAGTCCTGTCAACCAGCTCTGAACTCGCAGACGGCATTCTTAAAGATGGATGGGCAATGACTTTGGCCTGCGTGCACTCCAAAAGTCCTTGCGCTGGTAATGGAGTGCTTGTTACTTTCTGAAGCGTATCAGACATAGTGTTAGCCAGTGCACTCCCAGAAAACATAGTAGACAAATCATTATTTTCTTGATGGATCCACTTCTGTTGCAGTGGGGGTAGCCTGGGAGATGTGATCGAGCCTTGTGCCATATTAGCTTGTTGGTTTTCTTGTAAGCCGACAAGATGAAATTTGTTTGCATCACCAGCACAGTGACTGTTGGTAACATTTTGAACTATCTTGGCAGAAGCAAGCTCATGAACCCCAAACGTTGCTGCACTAGTTCTACTTAACAAGTCATGAGGGTTGAAAGATGGTAGCGCAGCAGAAGGGCAAAAAGGCTGATAACTTTGAAGTCCTTCAAAAGCTCCCATGTGAAGAAAGGAGGGGTCCCTACTACCAAAAGCAGCAACAATGCTAGCTTGCTGTGACGCTACAACACTTAGCCGTTTGAGGTAGAGCCGGTATTTCTGCATATCACACAAAGGTAACTTATCAGAAATGATCAAATACATGTAACAAGTGAACAACACAATCTATATACAATTACAAGTGAACTGCTTTCTGGTTCAAGCACAAATTCTTACAAATCGGTGGACTGAAGGACTATAGGGGGCGAAAAGTTTGAGATATTCTCTCTCAGATTTTTTATTTTTAGCGAAAAGTTCGAACCAGCCTCTCTGCAAAAGCAGAGGTAAGGCTGTCTAGAAATAACTCTTCCCCAGACCCCACATGTGTGGGTGCCTTCGGCACTGGGTACGCCCTTTTTTAGCAAAGAGGTGTACAGCAGTGTCAAGTTACTAGATTTGTGTATTTAGAGTTTTTTGTAACAGTGGGAATCATACAAATGCAGGGAAAGACTGCATACAAAAGACCCAAAGCGGGTCAGACCCTTCCCTGGACCCTGCGCAAGCAGGGCTACGTGCACCGGGCTGCCCTAGGAATCATACAAATGCAGTAAACCTTGTAGTACTAGGTATACAGTAGCTTTAATGCATTCCTTGTTATCACAAATGGGGAAAGTATAGTGAATGATGTACCATTTTCACAGAATCTCCAAAATTAGAGTTGGAAGAGGGTCTGAGAAACACTGGTTTGCATCTCATTTAAGGCAGTTTGCTCCAAATCAACTGAACAAACTCACTGACACATGAGTATTAGGGTCAAAGTTCAAACTCAAAACATCTTTATAATATTTTTTAACACGAGCTAAAACACAAATTACATATATTTATTTCGCAAAAAAATAATCTTATGAGTCGGCCCAAGACGCCTAACCCACCTATCCCTATTTAGCACGTACTCCATAAAGGTTCTGGTTCCTATGCAGCTCAGGGCAATAAAAAGGCATTAAAAATGATTAATGATTCGAACAAATATCATACCTGTAGATGACTCGCAACATTTTCCCTAGTAAGTTTCTCCACGTTCATAAGCTCAAGAATTCTTTTTGGTACAGCTTCTGCATCAACGGCAAGATAAAGGACACATCATAAATGTGTTACTGGAACACGCAAAGACAGATTAACAAAAAACAAAAGCTAAGGTTGGAAGTTATTACTATCAATTCCAAGCTGGTTGACAGCCGCAACAAATTTCCGATGCAGTTCAACAGACCAAACAACTCTTGGTTTCTTAGATGCTGAGGGTTCATCACCTTCTTGAAAATCATTTTCGTCACCATCATCTTCCTCCTCACTATGCAGTTCTTTCCTCTTCTTGCCAAGCTTCCCACTTTGGTCAGAAGCTCTAACAATCTGACTGTGACCATGGCATGAATCTGTGGTTGGCGGCTCCTTGTAGATATCAAGATTACTGCGCTCACAGCTACTGAACTTCCTCCGAACAACATGCTGCCAAATGTTCCTAAGCTCTTCAATACGCACAGGTTTTAGGAGGTAATCACAGGCTCCGTGAGTTATCCCCTTCATCACAGATTTTGTTTCTCCATTCACTGATAACACTGCACCAGAATGCACTTGATTAACACATAGTTTATAAGTGGAAACGTCATTACTCATCAAGCATCTCTTACTATCAAGGGCGAACAGTGCATGGCTAAAATAGACTAAGAAGATTTGGAACGTACTGATGACAGGAAGGTCCATCTCAAGCCCTACAAGCTCAAGGAGCTTAAAGCCATCCATATCGGGCATATGTACGTCACTGATAACCAGATCAAACATGTCCCTGTGCTCTCGTAATAGCTTCAGTGCAGTAATAGCCTGGTTGGTTGTAGTCACTGTTAAGCAAGCACGAGGTGCTCTTATCAGTACAGTCATAAGATCATTAATACATCCATGAGTTCTAAAATATGCTATCAAATTCGGAGATGAAAGCAAAGACTCCAAAATATGACTGGATAAAACTTTCAGATCATGGAAGGACGGAATTAATTTACTCAGCATATGGTCACTGTTACAGCTAAAGAAACATTGAAATGATATTTACAATAGTACATAATAAATCGCAAGAAGCAGCTCAATAAAGTGCCCTGGTTATGCAGGATTGTACAAGATTCAGAGATTTTGATATCCAACAATTGATGACTGGCTGATACGTGAAAAATGCAATCAGTTTATTGTAACATTAACAGCACCATGATGAGGATCAATCAACTACTGACCGTGATACTGGCAGCGCCGCAGCAGGGTTTCAAGAACCTTGAGGCACACCGGGTCATCGTCGACCGCGAGGACCCGCATGCCGACCGGGAACTGGTCCCTCTCCCTCCCCATCACCACCCCCTTCTTCTCCTCCATCCTCGCAGTCGCAGCCCCCAGAAGCATCCCGATTTCTGACGAATCGACACAAGAACCGAATACCGAAGCCCAAGAATGATTTTTTGTGCAGTATCACCAAAAATTTCAGGCCCCAAGAACGTCCCTCGACGTAGTCCCAAGCAAGAAACCTGACACCAAGTCGGGCGAAATTGGTCCGACACCGGGAGCCAAATGCCGGGCAAGGAGAACAAGGAGAGGGGAGCCTGCCTCAAGTCCCAGAAACACACCACCTGAATTTTGAGGTCCCTCAAGAAAGCGCCCCCAACAATCTGAAACCAATAGCGAAAGCCCGAAAGCTAGGAACAGCAACCGCCGAAACCACACCTGGAACTGAAGAAAAGAGAGAGCCGATTTGCCGACGGGGAAAGGGAGACTTCAAGAACCAACCCACAGCGCCTCCATCATTGCTGGGGTGCAGGAGGTGGGAAAGCAAAAGGCAACAGCAAAAGGAGAAGGGGCGGGAGACAGCGACCGCCCGTCCAGGTGGCCAAGAACGCACGCCACAGGAACAAGCACCCCAACCGCAGCAACAGCGAGAGACGGTGAAAGCTCGGGGTGATTGCTTCGAAGGGGGAGGGGGTGGGGGAAGCAGGGCGAGATGGGGACGGGCAGGAACGCCTGGGCTGCTGATTTATAGAGAGTGTCAGAATGGCGTGGCGGTGATTGGAGGAGTAGGAGGAGGAGGAGAGGGGCGGCGTGGGGCCCGCGCACCGCAAGCTCGCACTGGCAGTTGGAGGTGATGGGTGTTCCGCTTTATTATCACGGGGCATAAGAAGGGTGTTCTGATGATGCTGGTTTTCCACGACCATGACTCTTTTTGACAGGATATGTATAGCTTAAAATAGATATACCAACAACTTACACTTCCGAATTGTGATGGGAAAAGCTTAAGCCACCAAACATTGAAACCACGCGTCCTAAAATGAATATTTTTTCAAAAAAAAAGATGTTAAAATGAATATATAGATTTGCCTGGTTTTCACATTCATATAAAGATGCATTGACGCAACAAATCTATTATTAATAAGTAACCTACAAATTGGTGTCTGAGTTACAAATACAGAGATACTTCATTAATATCAACGAGTAGCTCGCTAATTCTAAATTTGTCAAAATATTTCTGAAGACGGGTTTTAAAATCCTGGCGACGCCAGAGCCTGATCGCCGATCAGGTAAAGTCGCCGCGCTTGTTACTGCGTACTAGCTAGTACTACTACATCTTACTTGACCGATGATGGAATTACTCTCGCGGTGCAGCCCGCGATGAATGGTATTGGTCGGACCGCGTTGTACACGCGCGCTGGACATCGGCAGGATCTTGCGCATCCATACGCACCGCCAACGCCCATCGAGATACGGGTGTAGAACAACATCGCTGCGCGTCCATGCAGCTACAGGATCCAAGGATCTAGCACTACCACACGTACGTCCGAATTTTTCAAACTACGATCCGTTTGCACGTTGCACATGTGTACAATATTTCCAAGTTCATAAGCCCCGTTGAAAAAAAAATGTTACTCTCTCTATTCTGTTCTAAAATAAATGACGCTAATTTAGTTTAAATTGAACTAGAATTCTTATCCTAAACGCATTTATTTCAGGAGGAAGTACGTCTCACGTGTCCATAAACAATACTTTTCATACGACTCACATCCATATACAATGTCTGCAGAGGTGCATCGACTAAATTGCTACCAATAAACAGGTGTCTTGACATCTACTAAACTACTACAAGTCTACAAACAAGAGGAATGAAACCAGAGCTCGCTCGCACGTGTAGTATCTCAGGTGATTTTTTAACTTGCAAGTTGTAACTATTGTTAACGAGTCACACAACTTGAAAAAAAAAAAAGAACGATGCGCCACACCTAACTCCACGCCACGCGTGATATGATATGATGCATTATAAAAAGAGCTTCAGATGAGTTCGTTGGCGCGTAGTACCCTTTTGTACAGAAACGAGATACGTACGTGTGGTGGACGCATACTAGAACTCTGAATCGCACGTGTTATTTGGTGCAAAATGTACATACACGTATGGTTGATCGTCCATACTTACGTACCATACTGAACCGCACGTGATGTTTGTTGTAAAGGCAGTTTATTTGAACACACGATGATAAACACCTCCTGCTTATTACTGTTTTATTCTAGAATCTACTTAACTACTATAATAACAATTATATATTTTTCGTGGATGATATTTAATTGTTATTACAGTACATCATCCAATAGTTTTTTCCTCGCCGATCGAAAACATGCTCCTTACCTTTTAGTATCTTAAGAGAATTAATAACGACGAGAGATATTATCGGTACCAATTCAAAATAGAAGCCGGCCCCACCCGGCTGAATTAAAGTCAGCAACATCTCGCTCGCTGGTCTCGAGTGATAGACCCCGTACAGGTACAGTGCCCCGCCATTCCATGAACTCATTATACCAATGGATTGGTGCCGAATAGTTGTAAGAACTCTCTTAGCCCGCCGGCCCATCATGTCGCCTGTGACGGCAGCCGGCCGGCGCCGGTGGTCCCGGTCTCAAGCTTCAAATGGCGGGAGATCTCGTTGCGGCCGGGATCGAATCATCGAACCATCGATGTGCATATGTCTATATAGATATATATATATTGGAGTGCTCGGTTGAAAGCTACTCCAACCGCCAGCAGTTCAGCTCTGTCCTGTCCTTTCACGCTCGGGCGCCGGAATTAATGGCGGATCGGAGGTGCAATCATGGCCGCGTTACGTCCTGGCGCCGGCGGCCCCCTCGACCATTTATGAAGCGGATCGGATGGGCCATGGCAGGAGTTAACGAGCGCGATACGCGCATGCACGCACGCACGCACGGGAGGGAACCACGTTCGTTGCAGACGGGACGGCGCGACGGACGTACGGACGGTTCGTGTCACGAGGACCGTCCGATCCGTCGATGCGGCACGCATGTACGGCGGGATCCGACCGGTCTCGTCTGTACGTCAATGCCTCGCGAGACGTTGCGTGTGCGTTCTGCTCGCTGCGCGTGCTGCGCGCACGTACGTACCTCGCGAGACTCTAAAGTAGCACGCTAACGCTCCGTGTCGCTCCACGCATGGATCGATGGTGGTAAAAATAAAAAAAGATACCGTATCGTGAATGGTAGACTTACCGCGCGTTGTCTGTAGTGTAGTGAGGCGTTAACGCAGCACGCACTGTCGTACGGCGTATAGCATCTCGTACGCACGTGCGAGGCGTATCTCCGAGCCGGACGCGGCAGCGCTGCGCCGCCTACACCGCCGTGAAGAGACGTTTTCCCAGCGGGTGTGACACTCGCTGTCCGCGGCGTAGACGAAGAAGAAATTACAGTATCATAAGGACTACGTACCAGGTGCCGGCCGTCAAAAGTTGCCCACCGATAGTGCGCGTGCGAGAGGTCGAGGCTCTGCTTGCTCGGTTCGGTCCCTCGTGACCCGTCGTTGCAGAATTCGGTACCCGCCGCGCTGACTTGACACGGCCGGAACGGGCCGGCGATCACACAATACCGTAGCCGGAAGCGAACCCAGGCCACCGGACCAAGCCGGCGTTCCTCGATCGTACACGCTCGTGGGATGCCGGAACGCAGCACGTGACAACGCAGGGGCCGTGGGCGCGCGCGCGCCTCGACATACCCTGCACGCTACTACGTGTAATGGATACGCGATCCAAATCGCGCGTATGGACCATCGTGTACAGCTGCCACCTGGTGTGGTGTGGGCGAGCGACAGCGTACATACATCAGTAAATGTATGTACAGTTCTAATCAGGTGGTGGCACTGGCACTGGCAGCCTGCCGCTGCCGCGCGCGCGCGTACGAGTAAAGGCTCTGTCTCTTTCTCTCTGGCACGGCCCCCCTCCGTGTAGATTCCTCTGTACTTGAACAAGATCTCGTATCGCCTACGCTCCCCGGCGGCATGCACGCGTACGTAGGTACGTACGCCCGCCCGCCCGCCCGCTATTTCCCGAACGAGAGATCTCCGGTTCGGCGCCGGTAACGTCGCGCGACGTGTCCCGTCCAAACTGGGGAGCGACAGCTGGCGCGGCGACGCGGGTTCGAGAACCCGCACACGAGTCAACTCCTCGCACGCGTACGGCCGCTCTGCCCTGTTTCGCTGGACCTAGAGTCCTAGACCCGCCTCGATCGACCGATCGATCGCTCTCGCACTGATGATGGTGCCGTGCGTCGTTCTGCTATCGTCCGTGTCGATCCGTGCCCTTGTTTCTTCTCTACTCGCGCGTCGGTCGGCCACGGCCTGGCTTACTCTTATGGGCCAGCAGATACGCATTGAACTGAAAGCGATCTGCTTCGAATTAACGTAGGATCATAACGAGTGTTTTCATAACCCCTCCAGGCTTTTCATGATCCGACGCAGCCTTTGAATCAACCGAGCGAGAGCGGCGGTACGAACAAAAAAGTCGTCTAATTAAAACTCTATATAATAACAACAGTGTAGCTAGCGAGTGGTTAAAACACGCTCTTGATGATGCGCGATCGGCCGACCGGATTCGGGCACCAGGCCTCGTGATCTTCGTACGTGCGCAGCGAGAGATACGGGGGGCTGTACGCTCAGCCTCACGACCGGCCGGGGGACGCGCGCGCGCGGCTGCCGCGTGCCAACGGCCGGCAAAGATCATCATCGTCTCCCCTCTCTCCGGAAGCCTTTTGTTTTTTCGAATCCAATCGGGCACGCGCTCATTCATGGCAGAGCGTCCTTCACTCCAGTTCATATATTGAAAGAACACTCTGTAGTGTGTAGTGATTGTTCTTCAAGGTCTTTCTTTTTTTCGTACAGGATCGGATTTGCAGATCGCGGTAGTGAGATTTTTTCCCTATTCGATCCGCCTGGACCGGCGGAGATCGATGTTGCCTCCGGGTTCGATCTTATTGCTTGATGGCTTTTCCTCTGTACCGGTACCAGCCGATCCTGTGAATGCCATGAATCTGCCTCAGATCTCACTGGCTCTTCACGCCCTCTCGGCGTACCACGTACCCACGTACGCCCACGCAAGTTGTCTGTTGTGGCCGCATCGGGACGGACCGCTCTACCTGCTAGATTCTACTACCGGCGGGGGTGCATAGAGAGCGTTTGGCCCGCTGGTACCCTACACTGCCGCGATACGTCCTCGATGATCTTGGCTCCTCTTGGTTGGGGTAGAACCCTACGTACTGATGATCCGGCAAATGCGGTTGGTGTGTACCGACGGCGGGATGTGGCGATCGGGGCAGAAACCGTGTGTCCCGGCCGTCTCGGTGATGTCTACACGGTGCACACGCTGCATATATATGGCGTGCGTGACAAGGTGTAGAAGCTCTTCACACTGCAGTGGCCCCCTGTAGCTGTGACTAACCTGCACAGCTCGTAAGGTTGATGTTCAAACAGAGGGGATTCTGGTAGGCAAGGCGACGATTGTCATGGTCAGTCCGCAGTTGAACGGTAGATATCAAGAACAGCACTTGAACGCACTACACAAATATTTCAGATCGCCGAGAGGTTAGGCTCTACATTTTCCTGCTGACATTCACGTCGTAGAAAAAAATACTGTTATTCTCGGTTCACAGTTTGGTCAGGCTAGCCACCTCAACTAATTCTATACAGTAACTGTAACACCCCACTTTATAATAGTGCAAATAAGATTTTGAAATCTAAAACATGCTCAGGAACTTGTTTGTATTCAAATTCAAACTTAAGAAAATTTAAAATCAAATGTTGAACTTCAAAAGTGAACCACACTCAAATTGGGCCGAAACCTATTTTTCTCCCAGCAGCCCATTATTCTCCAAGCCCAAACCCTAGCCTTGGATTCCCTTTTTTTCCCTCTGTGACAGGTGGAGCCCACATGTCAGCCACATATTTTTCTTTCTCCCTCTCTTTTCCTCCTACCCGTTGTCTTCTTCCCCCCTTTTTCTCTCTTTCTTCGCCTGGTCACCGACAGGAGCAACCGAAAGCAACAAAGCTCCCCCCTCCCACGCCTGCGCCCGCATCTGGAGCTCCATCGCATGCCTCTCCTTCCACCCGCGGCCGTCGCGCCCCCGCTTCCTCTCCCTGCTCCCCGAGCGCCGTGACCTCCTCGGCCTCCAACCGGTCCGCCGCCACTTGCTCCTCCTCACCCCGCCCACGAGCGCCTCCCCACCTCGGCCCCACGCCACCGCCCCTCGGGCCGAACCTCTCCGGCGCCCCATCCCGCTCGCCTCTTTCCTCGCCGGCGCGCCCGCTCTAGCGCCGCCTCTCCTCTCCTCGGCTCCTCCCACCGACGTGGCCCACGGTGCCGCCCCTCCCACTCACCTCCGCCCCGACCGGCCTGCCTCCCCCCCCCCCCATCCACGGCGCCGCACCTCCCGTCCCCGGCCGGCGCCCTCCCTCGCCACGGCTGCAAGACCCCTTGCGGCCTCCATCCCCCGTGCCACCTTCGTCCAAGGCACCCGCCTCCGAGCACCTCCGGCCGGCGCCCTACCCGTCGCCTCTCACCCCGCGCCTTGCTGCGCTCCGCCTCCTCCCACCGGAATCGTCGGCGCCTGCTCGTTCCCTCTCGGGCGCTGCCTCCCCTAGGGCTCCGCGCTCGTTCCTCCGCGCACATGCGCCCTGGTCAGCGCGCACGCGCCCGACCCACCGCCTCCTTTTCCCGGCGCCTCCTCCCTCAGCTTCGCGTTGCGGCACCGCGCGCCTCCTGGCGACGCCCGACCAGCCCTGGACCTCGGCGGCTAGCTGCCACAGCCGTTCCTCCAGCTCCCGCAGCCCGCACCCCCCCATGGACTCCGCCGCCCTAGCTCCCGCCGCCGCCCCTCGGACCCGCGCCCCTCCTAGCCATGCCCACCTCGCAGCCACCCCACCGACCCAGCAGCTCTCCTACACCGCGCCGTCCCACCATGCTAGCTACGTCAAGTTCAACTTCGCGCTCTAGCCCCACTCTCTTCGAAATGATGGCCAATGGGCAGGACTACCACCCCCCGCACCGCCGCCTCCATCCACTCCATCCCGGCCACGCCGCAGCCACACCCGCTGCAGCCCGCACGCTCCATAGATTGTCAGTTGCTGCTCCAGGACCGCATCGCCGAGCCCATCAGCAGCTGCAGCCCCGGGGACCAGTTCAATGACGCCGACTCCCCCGACATACCTTGCCGCCTGCAAGCAGCGGCCAAGAGGGTCATGCCGGCGACGTGGCGGGTGACGCCGAGATGTTCATGACGATTGCGACGGTGAGCATGATGTGTTTCTGCATGTGCGGGTCGAACCCGGTCAACATGTGTGCGCTGCCTCCGTGCGCGCGTCCCGCGCCACGCTGTCGTGGTCTACTGCCGGACTACACCTCCTATCTCCAGTCACCGCGCCCCTGGCTGCGCGTCAAGCCGGAGTCGCCATATCATGCAGATCCTACTCCGCCGCATCAGCCGCCCGGTGAGCGAATTGATTTCCTAGTTTACTACCCCTTTTAAGTCTGTTGGATTGCTTTTGTAACATAACATGCATCGACATGGTTATGATTTTGCGATACCATTAGAGGTTGTTATGATGGTATGGAGCATGCTTCTCGTAATGTTTCAGGGACGGGGTCCCCAGGAGCTCAGACTCCTCGTCTACAGCCCGCTGGAGAAGACCTCACTCCACGTGTCGTCCCACTTCATCGGCGGGCACATGACGGTGATGAGTTGCTGCTAGGATTGTCGGAAAGTTCTCCCGGAAGTTCCCTGGCGCGGATCGGCGTTGGAACCCCAACTCCGACAAGCTTCGGTGAGGATTTCCGCCATTCACAACGTTTCACCGATTTCGTTCTGTTTTTCCTTGCGCTAACCACCTTGACACCTTTGCCTAGCTCTAGAACGTGTCTCGAGCCCGAAGAACGTCGCCGCTCCAAGCCGTGAGACGTCTTCCTCTCCTTCCCGTGCCGCACAAACCCTTTAGGGTATACGTGCACAAGTGACGGTCAAGAAACCAATGCGAGGACTTTGAAGAATCAAGAGTTCGACCACTACACTGAGCAACACTATAAGAAAAAGGCAAGTGTCCTTGACCATTTTGCACCTTTTAGGATTTTAGTTAGAATTGCATGCTTAGGTCTTAAATTGAATCCCATGTGTTGGTTGTTTACTAGTATTTCCAATATTTGCCTTGTAGCCGGGATGGGTAGTATAGGGTTTACATTTATGTCATTATTTTCATGCTTAGCCCTGCTTAGTAGATGGGATGGGAGTAATTTACATTAATGGTTAATTATCATGATCATTGAGATGTGGTATGGGAGATGTGTATATATATGGGGTATATATGTGGTGATGTATGTGGTGTATGAGGTGGGTAGTGTAGGGATCTAGCAGGCTGGTGGGTTACGGTGGGTGCTGAGTGCACAAGACTCGGGTTTGTGGTTAGTTAGCCTGTGTAGATCCTAAGGACCGGTTCGTGAGACCTGTCAACTGGCTTATACAGTGCCACCACAAGAACTGTTATGGGGCAGTGTGGCCAATTAAGTTGTTTCTATCTTTCCTTGTGTACACCAGAGAGATGTGTAAGTGGCGCAAGAGGGGGCTTCTGCGGCAGATATTTCAGAGTGCCGCAGCGGTGAATCCTTAGCGGGTGTGCACGGGTTGGGTAGTGCAATGTAAAGGCCTTGTCGTGTACTCCTGGCCCCACACCATAGGGAGTGTGAGAGGGCGGAAAGGAGTTTCTTGAGTCGCCGACGGGTGATGAAAACACGACTTGTGGGTAAAGGGTACAAACTTTGCAGAGTCAAAACTGTCTAGACAGCCGTGCTCACGGTCAAGAGCGGGCTGGTAACCCTCTCATGATTAGTGTGGGTTGGTTTGGTGTGGTTTGGGAATGGTGGTTTGGATTGAGGTAAATGAGATTACAGTGATAGTGGAGATCACTTGGAGATATGTTTGGATTGGGCGGGAACTTCACTAAATAAATAGGACGCCTAATAAGACTAAGGATAGGTTGCTTAGTGCTTAACCCGTGTCTAGCCTTTCTTGTTAAATGCCTGCTGAGGACATTATATACTCAGACGTTTGTCTTTTTCCTCTATTATAATTGTTGCTCAGTGAAAAGAAGATCAAATGAAGACGGTGCGAAGAAGGTCACGTAGCTGCCAGTCGATTCGCTTGTGGACGGCCCTAGAAGCTTCTCCTCTTCCGCTGCTACTCGAGACTCAATTAAGGTATAAATGCATTTATTTTTGATATATAATCTGTTTATCACATTATGTCCTACGTGTATGAACTAAACCGATCCTGGCATACACGTAGAGTGCGGCCGGTTTTGCCCTTTGTAAAACCGGGCGTGACAGTAACCTCTTCCAACAACATGTATCTGCAAAGAATGTTTGTACAGTTGCACGTCACAAAAAATCATTTCCTTCCTGTAAAATGAATCCTGAATGGCAATGCATATATACACTGTATAAGTTTTGCCAAAATATGAACCATGGCTGTTTCAAAATTGGAAGGTCCCTGTTAGCCGGATACGCTCAAGAGTGCGCTTTTAAAGAAGAGCCCGGTGTCCGGCTCTAAAACCATCTCCGTAGGCCATAGAGGTATCAGACTCGATCTGATGCTTGAAAAATCCCCCTAACTTCTGCTCAAAGTGAGAACGTACCCTCTTTCTTGATGATGTTGATGTTGACGAGGCTGATGTCCATGCAACGTTACTGCTTTACCTGTCATGATCTCGGACTCGATCCACATGTGAGCGGGAACTTGGCATATGTCCTCTTCTACGTCTGGACTGAGTCTGCCGTATCCTGTGACAAAGCTCATCGTCGTTGAGAGTGGGAGCAATCTGAACTTTTCTTGTAGCTCATGGAAAAATGCATCTCCTCTGCTATCCTAGTCAAATAGAATGCCTTATTTGTCCTGAACTAGAGTTAAGAGATGTACTGAGGAACACCAGTGAATTATATTGTTCAAGAACATAATTTGGTAAAATTCCGAGGCGCAATACACAAGGTTCTTACAGTTACAACAGGAGAACTGGAGGGTTCATTCCAAATTGTCTCCTCTGCAGGCCGGCGGTTTTTTTAGAAAGCTTCGGATGAGGTGCCCGGCATATATTTATAGAGGAAAAGAGATCAATTTACTACAAAACAAATTTTGTTGTCATTAACTTTAAAACTCAATGAGAGGCTGACAGTCTAGCGGTTGTTATCCATTTCCATCACGTAGCATCAACCCATCCGCCGGTTGTTATACTGCCCTGAGATATTGTGTGTTGAACCTCTGAAAAACTTTGTCAGCCAACCCATCCGCTCAAATGCAAATGGGACAACCGTTATCTTGCAATTACATGGCAAAATAATCACCAATTGGGTTCAACTGAACCTCCAAAATTTCTGGAAAATAAAACTGCAGCAGCATGGATCACGGGTACGGGGAGTCCTACGATGTTGGTCATTGAAAGAAAGAACCTAATTGAAGCATGAGTGGATGGATTAGATTGGTGAGGTGCCACACGCAGCAAACAAAGGCGGCGATTAGCCAATTAGCTGGAGCCGAGAGAACTAATGTTTTGGACTGACTGGCCACGAACTCACAATCTCCAGTGCGTATTAGGCACGGATCTATCCCAAGCAAGCTTGCTTACCGACAGACGATGACGATCCCAGCCAGTTGGGACCTCCGCTCCACGGGAACGCCAGATAGGGAAACCGCTTCCGCTTGGACGGAAGGACCCCTTGCATGCCTGTAGCCCCTCACCTCCCGGCGATGAGGATGCGCAAGCGCGCCAAAACCTCCGAGCACGACAAGGAAGAGACTCCGGGAGAGATCGGCAAAAACGAGAGAGAAGGGCTGGGGGGCGGCTGCTGGCGACGGGCTGGCGGTGGAAGGCGAGAGAGCAGGCAGGTGGCGATGATACCGAAAGGAAACGACTATGCTTTGCTCCGTAGGTCTGAGCAGGTTTCGCTTGCCTCATCGGGTGATCTCGATCGCCGGTGACGGAGACAGACGATGGCGCGGCGGACGGAGAATCTGCCGGTGAAGTCACCGGCCCGGGCGTGGCGTCGTCAGGTGCCCTGCCCGGCGCCCGCCACGGGCCGCGGAGACTCGGCTGGCTTGCAGCTAGGACTCGGAAACCGATGCTGAAGACGGGTTACGCGGACAGGCGACAACGTCATATAAATATAAAACGGCAGATGCGTACGAGCCAGAAAGTTGGGTGGTTTTCTTCTTTGAAATTTGAGTGAAGAAACATGTCTCTCTCCAGAAGAAACCCTTCCAGCCATAGTGGCTACAAACATTAATAAATACTCCCTTTGTTATGAAATATACGACTCTGAGTAAAACATGAGGTACGCAAAGAAACAGGAAAAGAGGGTACCTGTAAGCTGTAAAAAGCACTCAGATCCGGCTCAGCTGCATTTCACGCGGAGAGCAAGTTAGACCTTCTGAGAATAGCAAAATACTCTCCGTTTCAGAAATAATAGGTGTATTTGGCATCGTTAGGACAAACCTTCGGCCAATAACTACTCTCTGATGCATATTTTTTGTGGCACTAATAAATTGATGTTACTAGATTCATACAGGAAATTGCTAGTCCAAAACTTGTCTATGAAATACGCCTACTATTTCTGAGCAAAGGGATATAAAATGATTTCTCGTGTGAATATTACCTTTCAAGTCCCAATGACATTGCAGGAACGTATATGGAAAGTGCACCCAAAGGATATGGAGGCCATCTTTAATAAAGTAATAGAACACACGTTCTAGAAAATAGCACATAGAAGAACAAGAGAGAAGCTCCAGCAATGAAACGTACACAGCACAGTGAGATGTTCAATGGACTAGGCTTTCTTATCTAAAAGCTAAATATGTGGTAAACAACAACAACAATGTTCCAACTCTCAAGCACGTCGGACTAGGCTAAAAGCTAATATGTGATGTGATGCCTGGAGCAATTGGAGTGCCTTTGAATCTTCCTCAAGGGCCCAATCATTGTGCTGCAAGGTTCAACATATAGAAGTCAATTAGTACGAGGCACATGAGTTTTAAGCTCGTCAGAGACATAAACCATATTACAATACAGCTACATCGATCGTTAACTTATAATTGATGGTTAACAAAAGTAAGCCATTCATTCCTCATAATAGTTCTCATGTTGAAGCACATCCATACGAATCATCAGGTAGCCAGCAGCCTTTCCACGGTGCTTAACAAGCAGAAAGGAAATCAAGAGAAATGGCCTGAGAGCTGTGAGTTTGGCCATGCTCAAGCTCAAGTTTGGGAAAAACGCAAGTTTACTATCTACCACACAGGTCTAAATGGCAGCATCTCCTCTCCCGCTTTCTAAAATTCTAAAGTGCATTTCTAGAAATCAAATAAATGATCATGTGGGTTGCTCCCATTCCCAAATCGTACCGACGTATGATCACCCAATCACCAAGCCGGACTGCGATGCGGACGGCTGAGGCGAGCGCAGAGGTTTCAAGAGAGAGTGAAGGTATTACCACGTGGCCGACGAGTGCAATGCGCGCGGACGCGGCGCGCGCCGGAGCCGGCACGAGTGGAGCAGTCCATGGCCCTCGATCGATCCAAATGTTATCCTCATAATGGATGACACCACGAAGAGAAGATGATAGCACACTAATTAACAAATATAAACTAGTGGCGCGCGCATACCTTAGACCACTACTATCAGAAATTTAGGTAGCACATTGACATTGCGCGGTAATTTAAAGCAACAATTTGTTCGAGATGACAACAAAACCATCCTCACATGAATCATTCTCCTTGATCATGCTAATCAATAGCCATAATTTGTAAGTGCTTAGTTATCGAAGGTTGTATAAATAAATACATATCCTCTTTGTACTTTTATATTTAACGCCAATTAATTTAAAACCAAACTATCCAGTATCAATATAAATAAATAAAATATACTTTTATACTCTATGTACGACATCAAAACTTGCACCAAGTATATCCTGCCTTAAATGTAAGAGCTAACTTTGGCATTCAATAAGGTAAGATTACAAATTTTAGGCTGGATTCTGAGTTTTAGGCACTCATTTAATGCAAACATATAAGGGACATGATATCCAGAGCTGATCACGCAAACCTTTGCATGCAACGGCACCGCACTAGATTAGCCAGTCCCGCGTGTCAAGCGACCGGTTCAACCGCATGGCCCACCTGAGAGAGAAAAAGTTCCCGCCGTTTCTCATGGAACACGACCAATCAGAGCAGCCACCGCAGGTCCCGGGCCGCTGCGCGTATCGCCTGGACCTCTGGAGTCTAAGAATTCTCTTAGATGCACTGCACTAGTTCACACGCTTCTCCTACATGTCACTGATGCTGGGCCCGAAAAGCGTGGTGTCCGCATTTATTTTATGGACACGGAAACGTACCCGCCTTTGAAGGAGAGTTTTTGAGGGGGAGGCTCGGTTGTCAGTAGTAGATATTTTAGCGTGTATGACATTTTCAGAGTGACAAAATGCACCGATGTGCTCCAATGGCAAGCCACAATGCTCGGCCCACCGTCCAGACGAGGAATGGCCTCACGAAGCGGAGGAGCACAGCGTTTTCACCAGACGGACGCTTGTGATCTCCTCCACGTCATTTCTTTCCAAAAAACAGCTGATTCTAACCGTTCGATCGGAGTATAAATAAACACGCGCACCAAGGCAGCCTATTTCATCGCCTGCTTCTGCTTCCACCTCCCCCATTTGCTCCCCCGGGACGGTGAGACGAGGCGGTGGCGGAGCGCTCGCGGCTTCTCGGTTTCAGGTACGTGCGCGTGCTCCCAAATCCCCCAAAATCGCAGGCTCTAACCCTAGCCCAAAATGCAGGACGAGGGTCGCGCAGGAGATCGCCGGGTTGTGGTCGAGGCGGAGATGACGGCGCCGCGCGGTGGCGGAGACGAACCGTCTTCGTCGGCTGCGGCGCACGCCATGGCGAGCGAGCCGGTGACTCCGACGTCCGCGCTCGCGTCGGGGCAGCAGGGGTTGAACCGGCGCGGATCGAGGGGCGCGGGCATGGCCACCTTCTCCATGGAGGTGTTCGACAACGAGGTCGTCCCCTCCACGCTGAGCAGCATCGCGCCCATCCTGCGCGTCGCCGCCGAGATAGAACCCGAGCGCCCACGCGTCGCCTACCTCTGTAGGTGCTCTCATATTCGCAGGGATCTTTTGGTGTATTTCGCTTGCTTTCGTGCAGCTTTTATGCGCTTGGAGTTCGGATTTTGTAACAAAGGGTGCGTTCGCTCCTGATGAATTTTTGGCGTCGGATCAATGCATTTGACTAGGTTACGTGCTTGCAAAAACTTGTGTTCGCATGTTCCAATAAGTTTGTGCTGAATATTTTTTAGGAGCCTGGATTGGTGGTTTCGTAGGAGGTTTGTTTTGATTCGTAGAAGTCAGAAAAGAAGTTCGTGTGGTTTCCATGCGATCATTCTGGCTTCGCGTTTTTTCTCTTCAGATTTTTTCGCACCCCAGGCATCAGATTTTGTTTTCTGCCATGTGAATATTAATTGTTCCTTCTGGTGTAGTATTTTGTATAAGAGCGCAGATTAGATGTACTAAGAAGGTGAGATGGTATTGCCGATACTTTCCTGGTTTTGTTGAAGTAGTTTTTTCTTTTTTTCAATCAGATAGCCTTGCTCTATCAGTTTGGCTAGAGTAGTATCACATAACTGAAATAGGTATTTGGAATAACAGGGTTCTGCTACTTCCTGCTAAGTAAATCCAAGTTTCCGGTCATTTGGTGCCTTCAGTTTAACATTTTATTGTGGTTGCTAACATAGGTCGGTTCTATGCCTTTGAAAAGGCGCATCGGCTAGATCAAAACTCCATTGGGCGTGGAGTCAGACAGTTCAAGACGGCTCTGCTACAACGTCTAGAGAAAGTGAGACGCAATTCCCCTAGCTCCACATTTTTCTCATGATATAGCGTACACCCTTTGTCAGTTCTATTCAGTTCAGTTTGTTTCCAGTTGCTTGCTAATTTTGGCTTGTCCGTGCTTTTTATTCAGCTTGCATGGTTTGTAATACCCCACCTTGAGACCAATGAATATCCAAGAGATTACGTTTTTATGGCTGGATAAGTCTTCCAAAAATCTCTTGGTGGATAGGATATCATTAGCCTTATCTTTTTCTGGAAGAATTCAAGTAATATAATGCTGGAAAACAAGCAATAGATCTAGAACTAGTACCCAATTGTATCTCAATGTTCGATCAGAGAGTTCTATTGTTATAAAATTCTCATGGACAATAAACGTATAGACTTGAATAATGATGGTGCTTGCCAATTTTTAGTTTGTATTTTGCCGTATTAGATGATGTTTTGCGAGTATTAATACTCAGTTCATGGGATTTTCAATTCAATGAACTTTTGGTGGTTAACAAGATGACAGTCATACCAGCCGAGCTAGGATATAATTTGTGCTTGCGCTATTTGAATATGGCACGCTGACTCTATTAACCATTCAGTACTACCGTAATAAAATGATATGTTGCATCCTTCTTCGTTTCTGTTTTGTGTTTATATACTGATTTCTGATCAAGGGAAATCTGCTGCTATCTCCTTTTATATTCAAGATAAACATACTCCAATCATTTACACCTTGATTTGCAGAAAATCTTGTTATGAATGAGGCTTATATTATTAAGAGGGCCAAAGGCACAAATATATAGAGTTACAGGAGAGGACAAATATGTAGAAAACCCCTCACGCAGGAGGGAAAATACAAAAAGGAAATATAAATCTCCTACACCGCTAACACCCCCCCTCAAACTCAAGGTGCGTCACGAACACTGAGTTTGGAGAGATAAAAACAATGTTGAGCTCTAGTCTGTGCCTTCGTGAAGAAATCAGCTAGCTGGAGCTCTGAAGGCACATACTGAAGATCAACAACACCATCCTGTACCTGCGCTCGTGTATAAGAAGCATCAACACCAATAATGCTTGGTAAGCTCATGCTTGACCGGATCACGAGCAATGCTGATAGCACCTGTACTGTCAGATAAAAGAGGAGTCGGCATACCAGCAGAAACACCAAAGTCCTCAAGCAACCAGCGCAACCAAGTCACCTCTGCACTCACAAGAGCCATAGCACGCAACTCAGCCTCTGCACTCGAACGAGAAACTGCTACCTGCTTCTTAGTCTTCCAAGCAATGAGGGAACCACCAAGAAAAACACAATAGGCAGAAAGAGATCGACGATCAGAGGGATCACTAGCCCAAGTAGCATCAGAATATGCTTTGAGCTGTAAAGAGCTAGAGCGTGAAAAGAACAAGCGTCTAGAGATAGTCCCACGAAGGTAACGCAAGACACGAAGCAAGTGACTATAGTGGACCTGGGTGGGAGCAGAAACAAACTGACTCAGAATGTGAACAGCATACGAGATATCAGGACGAGTGACACCAAGGTACACGAGACTCCCTACAATATGACGGTAACGAGTAGAATCATCAAGAAGCTCACCATCAGTGGCTCGAAGATGGACATTGAGTTCCATGGGAGTCTCAACAGTCCGGTGATCAGTAAGAGAAGCCCGATCAAGAAGATCCTGAATGTACTTTTCTTGAGACAGATAAATTCCCTCAGAAGAGGAGGAAACCTCAATCCCAAGAAAGTAGCGAAGAGGACCAAGATCGGACATAAGAAACTGCTCACTGAGACGGGCCTTCACAAAGGCTATGTACTCTGAATCATCTCCGGTGATGATCATGTCATCAACATAGAGAAGAAGAAGAGTCCGACCTCGTGACGAAGTATGCACAAAAAGCGCTGGATCATGAGCACTGGCAGAGAAACCAGCAGCAGTGACCACAGACGCAAAGCGCTGAAACCAAGCACGAGGAGCCTGCTTAAGGCCATAAAGAGAACGCCGAAGGCGACAGACCATACCCTCAGGAACAGAATACCCAGGTGGTGGCTGCATATAAACCTCCTCACGCAGCTCACCATTAAGAAAAGCATTCTTTACGTCAAGCTGAGAGATGGACCAATCACGAACAGAGGCCACAGCAAGCAGAGTGCGAACTGTGGTCATGTGAGCGACAGGAGCAAAGGTCTCATCATAGTCATGACCATGTTCCTGCTGGAAGCCACGGGCAACTAATCGAGCCTTATATCGCTCAAGTGAACCATCCGAACGAGTCTTAACCTTATAGACCCACTTACAGGTGATGGGCCGAACACGTGGGGGACAGGGCACAAGTTCCCACGTGCCGGTGCGCTCGAGAGCAGCAATCTCCTCAGCCATCGCATGCTGCCATTCCTGATGAGGAACAGCATCACGATACGTAGCCGGCTCAGAAAGAGCAGTAGCAGCAAAGCTAGAAGGAGAGTACCGATCAGGAGGCTGGCGAGAACGATAACCTCGTCCTAGGGGCTGGTCAAGAGAAGAATCATCAGAAGGAGATGATTCCTTAGGAGAAGAAGGCGTATCCGGAGAGTCAGACAGAGCTGAAGAAGCTGAGACATCAGATGACTCAACTGGAGTAGACGGCTCATCAGAAGAAGATGGCACATCTGTAGGAGGCACAACTCGTCGAGTATAGACTCGCGTCACTGGAGCCTTCAAAGCATAATCAGGAACCATCGAAGAAGGTTCCGAAGAAGAGGAGGTCATGGATGGAGGTACTGAGTGTGAAGGAGAAACACTCACAACTGGAGCATCAGGAAGGAAAAGGAATGAAATAGGATCAACCACAGACACAGAAGAAGTATCAGAAGATGGTCGGGGATAGAAAGGACGTGTCTCATCAAAAACAACATCCCGTGAAATTCTCATCCGTCGACCAACCGGATCCCAACAACGATATCCCTTATGCTCCGAGCTGTAGCCTAGGAAAACACACTCAACAGACTGAGCAGTCAACTTAGTGCGCTCGCGTGGTGCAAGCAACACGTAACACACACAGCCAAAGAGACGAAGGCTAGTGTAATCAGGCATCTTGCCTGTAAGGCGCTCAAAGGGAATTCCACCTTTAAGGGTAGACAATGGTTGAATGTTAATTAAGAATGTGGCAGTAGAAACAGCCTCAGCCCAAAAATGAGGTGGAACAGAAGAGGCAATCAGAAGAGTGCGAGCTGTCTCAAGGAGATGTCGATGCTTGCGCTCTGCAACGCCATTCTGAGCATGAGCACCTGGACAAGAGAATTGTGCAAGTGTTCCTTGCTCAGAAAGAAAATGGCGAAGAGCATCGGATAGATACTCACCAGCAGAGTCAGCTCGAAAAATACGAATAGAGGTGTCAAACTGAGTACGGACCATAGTCGAGAATGATTTATAGATAGATAATGCCTCACTGCGATGCTTCATGAAGTAGACCCATGTGTGTCGAGAAAAATCATCTATAAAAATGATATAATATCGATGTCCTCCTTTCGAAACAAAAGGAGCAGGGCCCCATACATCAGAATGAACAAGATCAAAAGGACGCTTAGACACTGACTCACTAGAAGGATAAGGAAGCTGAATCTGCTTCCCTAGCCGACAACCTTGACAATGAGCTATAGACTCGGAACTAGAAACCGATCCTAAAACACCTCGACGAACTAGAATGGAGAGGCGAGAGCCACAAAGATGACCCAAACGGTGGTGCCACTGAGCAAACGTCGAAGTGGACGAAGCAGCAAGAGTGGAGCCGACTGAACTGGCAGGCGCAGCGGAAGGAAGACGAAGCCAGTCAAGCTCCCAAAGACGCTGTGAGTCACGACGACGTGGGCCAGTACCAAGAAGGCGACCCGTGCGACGATCCTGAACATAGCAACAATCATGATCAAGAATCACTCGACAATCATTATCAGTGAGTTGACCAGCAGATATAAGTTGCATTGTAAGTCCAGAAACAAAAGAAACAGCAGGAACAGCAAAAGAGTCAGATAGAAGAGTGCCCTGTCCAATAACCGAAAGAGGAGAACCATCGGCAGTATGAACAAGAGAAGGACGATACGAAAAACTCAAGGAAGACAAACTGGTACGATAAGGAGTCATATGGAACGAAGCACCGGAGTCAAGAATCCATGGACAAGTACCTGGAGCAGAAGTAGAAGGTGGTCCCTCAGTGGAAGACGAAGAAGCAGCAGCAGTACTCGAAGGCGTAGAAGACTGGGTCACAGAACCAGCAGCTCCCGATGGTGCAGAAGTAGCAAGGCGACGAAGAAGCATGAGTAACTGGGCATCCACAGTAGCAGAACTCACCTGAGATCCTCCAGTACTAGAACCACCAGCACCCTGTGAAGACCGACGAGCCTGAGCCTTCCTCTTTTTGAAACAAGACGTCTCCTCATGACCATCTTTACCGCAGTAATCACAATGACGAGCACCACGCCCCCCTGACGCTGAAGGAGGAGCTGAAGTCGATACCGGCAACGAAGAAGTAATGTGCATAGGTGTCGAAGAACGAGCTGCCAATACTGAAGGCGGACGTAGCAATCCAGCAGCCTGAAGACGAGTCTCCTCATTACGGACACTCGTCAGAGCATCCATAAGAGAGACACAAGGGTGACGAGGAAGCAGCTGCGCACGAAGAGGCTCAAACTCGGCACGCAGACGAGTCAAAAAATCATAGGTGCGTCGGAGCTCAAGTGCAGCCTTCTGACTCTGACAAGATGAACAAATGTCTGTCGACAAGCGAGGACCAAGAGCATCAAGCTGACGCCAAATAGCAGACATCTGACCAAAAAACTCCTCCACTGAAGCATCTCCCTGCTGCAACAACTGCTCCTGACGAATAGCAGCAAGGTAGGTAGACTGTCCAGTAGGCTCATATCGAGAGCGAAGAAAAGCCCACATCTGATGTGCAAACTCAAACTCAACTATGTCTGCAGCAAGACGATCCTCCATACTGGCAGCAAGAATAGCAGCAGCCCGAGCATCATCATCTAGCCAGGTCCTGTATAAGCTGATGTGAGACTGATACGTAGAAAAACGTACATCGTAATCTGCCAGCAGCTTCTTCTTATCATCATCAGTAGCCTTATCTGGAATAACAGGCTCAGAAGGAACTGCAGGACAAGGCGGACATTTGAGATCGCCCGTAAGATACTCCCAGAGTCGTAGACCGCGCATATGCAAACGCATACGAGGAACCCAATCACGATAATTAGTGCCATCGAAGAGCACCGGACACCGCACGACTGGAAGCCCGCCCGAAGAAGTCATCATGATGAAGATGCCGACGATGACGAGAGTGCAAAAGAAAGAAAAAAAAGGAAAGAAAAGAGAAAAGAGAAAAAATGAAAAATTCTTTTTCTTTTCTCTGATTTTTTCTTTTTCTTTTTTCTTTTTATTTTTTTTTCTTTCTTTTTTTTTTTGCTGGCTGAAAAGCGCTAGGTCAGGGCGTCTCACAGCAGCCGCCGCCACCCCAATACGGGTAGATCGCAGGCTAAAAGCGCTAGGTCAGGGCGCCTCACAGCAGCCGCCGCCACCCCAATACGGGTAGATCGCAGGCCCCCTCGTCGCTCTGCAGATTAGATCAGATCAGATCATCTAACACAGCCACGGCAGCTCCTAAGAGATAGCAGCTAACACAGCCACGACAGCTCTGTGACCGAGCAAAAGAAACGAAGGCCTAGCGCTGCGTGACCGCGATGAAGCCCGCAGCGGCCGGACAGAAGTCGCCGCCCCTGGAGCAGCGACGTCGCACGGGCGGAAGTCGACGCAGCGAACCAGGCGCAAGGCGATGAGAGGGCGGCGCCGCCCGAAAAAAAACCTAAGCTCTGTATACCATGTTATGAATGAGGCTTATATTATTAAGAGGGCCAAAGGCACAAATATATAGAGTTACAGGAGAGGACAAATATGTAGAAAACCCCTCACGCAGGAGGGAAAATACAAAAAGGAAATATAAATCTCCTACACCGCTAACAAATCTATGTGCATATAATGACACCAAATTTAATTTTGTCAATTTATTTTCATAATTCTTAGACCAATTCAAGGTTATAATATAATCATTTATCATTTGGATTAATCAGTGTCATGTACTATTTTTGGCGGAAAAAATGAGTTAGGCATATGTCTGAACTTTTTTAAATGATTGAATTCAACAATTTGGACAAGAAATTGTTCACTATTCGAAAAAAAAGAGATGGAAAAACAGGATTCAACCTTTCCCGGGCAATCTAAATTCTAATAGCCAGAACAAAACAGGGCCTTGGAGCAGGAGATTGGGATTTGATTTCGGTTAGACTTTGTATAACTGCCTGTGGGTGAAAGGTCTCACTCGCGAATTTCTCTCTTATGCAATACCACAGGACAATAGCCCTAGCCTCACAAAGCGTGTGAAGAAGAGTGACGCTCGCGAAATCGAGAGCTTTTATCAACAATATTATGAGAACTATGTCCGTGCACTCGACAAAGGGGAACAAGCAGATCGGTAATTCGTAACCAGTGCTTTCCAATACCTGCTGCCAAAACTCTTGATTCTTTAGTCTTATCAATCTAATTCTCACCATGATACACCCTGTCTCGTGCCATTACCTCTTGTAGAGCTCAACTTGGGAAGGCATACCAGACCGCGGGAGTCCTTTTCGAGGTGCTCTGCGCCGTCAACAAGAATGAGAAGGTTGAAGAAGTCAACCCGGAGGTTCGTGTTCTACTCACTGTCTAATATAATTATCTCAGAAATCTTTGGCCCTCAAATGTGACGAGCTGTCCTGATGATCTGCTGCACAGATTATTCGCTTGCACAAGGATGTGCAAGAAAAGAAGGACATCTATACTCCGTTCAACATCCTCCCTCTAGATGCGGCCAGCGCATCCCAGTCCATCATGCAGCTTGAGGAGGTATGTGCAAGTCATTAGCACTGAAATCTGTTTCCTCAAATAGAACAGCGTCACTGTACTGGTTTGATGAAATAAGTTGACGTGGTTGAATTGCAATCTTACAACAGATTAAAGCAGCAGTCGCTGCGCTGCGGAACACACGGGGCTTGACCTGGCCAT
The DNA here is from genome assembly GCA_030760725.1 of Neostapfia colusana. Taxonomy (NCBI): domain Eukaryota; kingdom Viridiplantae; phylum Streptophyta; class Magnoliopsida; order Poales; family Poaceae; genus Neostapfia; species Neostapfia colusana. The sequence continues at coordinate 54,571,262 of JASWHV010000020.1, forward strand.
CAACATTCGAGCCACAGAGGCAGAAAGGGGGTGACCTTGATTTGCTGGATTGGTTGAGAGCTATGTTTGGCTTTCAGGTCTGCTGGATCTTTACCAAATACTGAAACTTCTGCATTGCATTGTTACGAAAGCAAATGAATTCATTTTTGTCATTTCTTTTGTATCAAAGCTTGACTGTTTTTTATATCTAATATTATCTTTTTCCTATGTGCAGCGGGATAGTGTGCGGAATCAAAGAGAGCATTTGGTTCTTCTCCTTGCCAACGTCCACATAAGACTTGAGCCAAAGGCCGATCCACTTAGCAAGGTTTTCTCATTCTTACAATTCATTTCGTTGGCTTTACAATAACAAAGTGATAAGTATTAGATCAGTATGCTCCTGTATTTTATTGGGCTCTTAAACCTCCTAAATATATATTTTGTGGTAGGTGCTTCCATAAAAAAATTTGTTATGGTATGGTAAGTTAGCCTATGGACAAAATAGTTGGCACACCATAGGCAATTAGGCATGCAGTTTGAAATTTATTACATTTTCTTTTGGGCACTTTGATTAGCTGTGCTTGTTAAGAAGCCATTCACTGAAGCTCTTCTCCTCTGAAACAGCTTGATGACCGAGCTGTCGATGTGGTGATGACTAAGCTATTCAGCAATTACAGAAAGTGGTGCAAATTTTTGTCACGAAAGCATAGTTTAAGGTATCCTTAACCTTATTTGCTGAGGCAAATTTGAACTTATTAATCCAAATTATGATGATGATCAACTCTGCAGATTTCCTCAAGGTGCACAACCACAGGAAATTCAACAACGAAAAATTCTATATCTAGGTCTATTTCTTCTCATATGGGGTGAAGCAGCAAACATTAGATTTATGCCAGAGTGCCTTTGCTACATCTTTCATAATGTACGATGTACTTTCTTCAATGTCAATAGCATAGATTGTTGGTATATAATACAAATACCGGACTTCCAGTTTGATTTAAAAAATAGCATAGATCATTAGATGATGTATCTATCCTATGACAATATTTCAATTTGTTCAGATGGCATATGAGTTGCATGGTCTGCTAGCTGGCAATGTTAGTATTGTGACTGGGGAAAATATCAGGCCATCTTATGGTGGAGACGAGGAAGCATTCTTGAAGAAGGTGGTTACTCCTATCTATCGTGTCATCAGAAAGGTAAGACGCTTTGGTAAAAAATCATCATATAAAATGATAAATTAATATTCTCAAGTACAGATAACCATGGCAATTTGCAGGAAGCAGGCAAATCGAAACATGGAAAAACACCACACTCTGCTTGGTCTAACTATGATGATCTAAATGAATATTTCTGGTGTGTTCATAACACGTCCTTTTCTGGTAAAAAATTGCTTTTTCTGTCACTGTGACAAATCCTACTTTTTTTCAATCAGGACACCTGATTGTTTCACACTGGGGTGGCCTATGAGGGATGATGGTGATTTTTTCAAATCTGTTCATGATTCAAGGCCTGTAACAATGGTACAATTTGGTACCAATTTGCAGTCAGCAATTATTTTTTGCCAAAATAATGACTGGAAATAACGTTTTTGAAAGAAAAAAATTATTTGTAGGCTGGAAGTACACCGCGAAAGGATTCAACAAAAAGCACAGGGAAGACAAATTTTGTTGAGACAAGAACATTTTGGCACATCTTCAGAAGTTTTGACCGAATGTGGACATTTTACATCTTGGCTTTACAGGTACTTTGTTAAAACTATATACTAGTGTTTATTAGTCTTGACGGTGTCTTGCGACTTTAATCTTCTAATGACTAAATTGAACAGGCATTGCTGATTTTTGCTTGGAGTGACTATTCAGTGACTCAAATCCTTCGGAAAGACCTATTATATTCTCTCTCTAGCATATTCATCACAGCAGCTTTTTTACAGTTTGTCCAAAGTATGTTCCCTTTTAATTTACTTTCTTCTTTTCTCTAAAATAAGAAATTAAATCGGCAGATGATAAAATGTTTATATAGTTGTTTTTCACTGGTTCTGCACTGAATTTGTGTTAGCACCTTAACCCATTGTAAAATAATCTATACAGGTGGGTTGTTATGCTGAATGCATTGCACTAGATTTTGTTCATTTGCATTACTTCAATATATTGGTAGGTGAACTTCTATGTTAATGGATGTTGGGAAAAAACGAAAGTTAAATGTGAACTCATGGCTGGTACCAAATTACTGGACTTCTTAGCCTTCCCAGTTTCAAGTTTCAGTAGATTGAGTCGCTTGGTCTTAGCCTTCTTCTACTGATTCCTTCTACCCGTTCCCAAACTTTATGCCTTCTTTGTGGTATTTAGCAAACTTATCAGTTCTTTACAACTGTATTCAGAACTATAAATGACTAGTCAAGTGCTGGAAATGCTTTTGTTTTATAACTTACTATGAGGTCTTACTACAGTTACGTCATTGAGTTTCTTGTCCAGCATAACTGATTTTTGTAATGATGGCAGGCATTTTAGACTTTGTTCTGAACTTTCCTGGTCGCCATAGATGCAAGTTCCTTGATATCATGAGGAATATTCTGAAGATCATAGTTAGTGCAGCATGGGCTGTGATTCTTCCATTTTTCTACATTAGCACAGCAGCTAAAGTCGATTTACCGCTGAGAGAACTGGAAAAATGGTTCCAGTATGTCAAAGGAGTGCCACCTCTATATCTCCTAGCTGTAGCTGTATATCTGATACCAAATATCCTTAGTGCAGCACTCTTTCTGTTTCCAATGTTCCGGAGGTGGATAGAAAGCTCAGATTGGCACATCGTTAGACTGCTCCTGTGGTGGTCTCAGGTACTCAACTCCATTCACTCTCTTGTTCACGTTTCTTGTCCACTCTCCTTGTTTCTTTTTACATTTGTTACACCATACTAATTGCACAAAGAAACCTGCAGAAACGGATTTATGTTGGCCGTGGGATGCACGAAAGCCAAGTTTCACTTTTTAAGTAAGTTAATGTGATATTTGATTTTGTTTTTTTGTTAGTGTTCTTTTCTCTGGAGAGACTTATTGTTTTCCATTCAACTCAAAGGTATACATCTTTTTGGATTTTGCTGCTGTGCTGCAAATTTTCATTCAGCTACTTTGTACAGGTAACGCTTACAGTTATGTCTCGTAATGAATCTTTTACATGATGACCTGAATCTTGTTTTAATTGCAGATAAAACCTCTGATTAAACCAACAAAGGACATAATGGTGGTTCATAATATTCGTTATGAGTGGCACGAATTCTTCCCAAATGGTACTAGCACTTTATCTTTGTTTTGTATTGAGGCAACATTTTCTTTAATTAATAAGATGTATTGTATCTGCAGCATCATATAATGTTGGTGCTATACTATCACTCTGGGCCCCTGTTCTCCTGGTATGCTATTCCCCTCTTATATTATTTGACTACTAGTAATATCATTTCGTTCTTCTCCTTTTATTTGAATCGTTAACTATATTATGTGAATACTACTAACATCATCTTATATCAACTTTCATTTCCTGTAATTCTTTCAGGTCTACTTAATGGATACCCAAATATGGTACGCCATCTTCTCTACAATATTTGGTGGCATGACTGGAGCACTTGGGCGACTTGGGGAGGTGATGAATCTGAAACTATTCTGTGTTACTTATCATTTGTTCAAATCAAACGAACATTAGAGTTTGTTGCTTGGCCACCAAATGATTGATTTCTGAGTGGCACACTTCTGCATAAAGGAATTAATTGAATAAATAAGATAACATGTAATTGCATAAGACAATAATCATATTACGTACATCATATACAGTGGTATATAAAATATTATATGCATTCTATTCGAAGAGTAGCCATGAGTAAATGTCGAAGTGTATAGTTATTTTTTCACATGGAAAATGCAATACTCATGTTTTGCAAAAATCTCTTGGCTGACTAATTGGAAGGAGACAATTGCATTAGGGTTTCCAATAGAGTCAAGGGTACATATTGCCCACAGGGCTAGGTACATGGGCCAAGCCCAATACACCCTACATACACATAACCCAACACCCCCCGCAGTCCCAACATCTAGCCACGTCAGATGTTGAGACTGGACCGAAACTCGGAGAACAATACGAAGGGAGACTCTTCGTAAAGATGTCGGCGAATTGCGACGTCGTCGGGATGTGGAGGACCCGGACCTCGCCTCAGGCAACCCGCTCACGAACAAAGTGAAGATCAATCTCCACATGCTTCGTGCACTGATGCTGGACTGGGTTGGTGGAGAGGTAGATGGCACTGACGTTGCCGCAGTAGACCAACGTGCTTCGAACGACGGGGGAGTGGAGCTCCTGAAGCAGCTGCTGGAGCCAGGAGGTCTCAGCTAAGCCGTTGGCTACGGCGCGGTACTCTGCCTCACCGCTCGAGCGTGACACTACGGGCTGCCGCTTCGAGGACCAGGAGACGAGGTTGCCGCCCAGGAAGACGACATAGCCAGAGGTGGACCGACGGGTGTTCAGACAGCCCGCCTAGTCAACGTCGGTGTAGACGACCAGCTTAGAAGCTGAGTCACCCCGAAGGAGGAGGCCGTAGTCAAGGGTGCCGCGCAGGTACCGAAGTATCCACTTTACAGCGGTGAAATGCGGCTCCAGCAGATCATGCATGTAGAGGCACACCTGCTGAACTGCATAGGAGATATCCGGCCTGGTGAAGGTGAGGTACTGGAGGGCACCTGCAAGACTCCTGTAAATAGTGGGGTCAGCAACAGGAGCGCCATCGGCGGAGGAGACCTTCGCCTGGGTGTCCACCGGAGTAGAGCACGGCTTAAAGTCAGTCATGCCCGCTCGCTGGAGGATGTCCAAGCAATACTGTCGCTGGTGAAGGAATATGCTGCCCGATCGGTGCTCGACCGTCACGCCCAGGAAGTGGTGAAGCTGGTCCAAGTCCTTCATTGCGAACTCCCGCTGCAGGGCGGAGATCGTGCGCTGAAGGAGAGCCGAACTGGACGCCGTGAGGAAGATGTCGTCGACGTACAGGAGGAGGTACATAGTGTCCCCCACATGGCCGTAGACGAAGAGCGAGGTGTCCGACTTGGCCTCGACGAAGCCGAGTGAGGCCAGGAAGGAGGCGAACCGGCTGTACCAAGCCCGGAGCGCCTGCTTTAGGCCGTACAGCGACTTGTTCAGCCGGCAGACCATGTCGGGACAAGCTGAATCAACGAAACCTATCGGCTGACTGCAGTATACCGTCTCCGTCAGCGTGCCGTGGGAAAAATCATCAAGTATCACCAAGTAGTATTTATAACCCGAAACACTGACAATAGGAGAGGTCCAAAGATCACAGTGAATCAGATCAAAAGTTCGCTCAACATGAGTAACAGAATGCGGAAATGAAAGCCGAACATGGCGACCAAGCTGACAACCATGATGACACACAGACTCATGAGTGCCTCTAGTACACGAAATCACTGAACTACTAGACAACTTAGACTGGACATCAACACCAGGGTGGCTGAGCCGACGATGCGAAGTCTTGGAAGAAGCTGTCGTAGCCAGGGCAAAAAGCGAAACCGAAGCGGAAGCAGGAAGACGAAACGTGTACAGGGGCCCCGAACTCTCGCATCGGTGAAGAAGACGTCGGGTAGTAAGATCCTTCACGGATAAACCAAATGGATCAAACTTAATGGAAACATGGTTGTCAGTGGTAAAATGACGAACAGAAAGAAGATTTCGAATAATGTCAGGAGCAACTAGAACATCTCTGAGCTGGAAAGAACTCGAAGAACTTAAGTCACCTACTGAGGTGACAGGAAGAACAAACCCATTCCCAACAACGAACGAGGAAGGATAAGAAGGGTGGGTAGAAGAGAGTATATCAGCATTAGGAGTAGTGTGGTATGATGCGCCTCAATCAGTAACCCAGACAACACCGAGTGGAGTGAGAGTCATCGTGCTGAAAGAGGAAGCCAGCGACTGACGGTCCCACCCGTCAGGGGTGGTGTGCTGCGCCGAGGACTCAACACCCGAGCCCCAGTGGATGGACGGCCCACCAGAGGTCGGAATCCACTGTCCTCCAGGTGGGTAGCCAGACCCGCCATGGGTAGGAGTTGCCACGTAGGCCGCTTGAGGTCGCGAAGGTCGAGGTGGCAGGAGACTCGGATACGGCCCAAGCCACATGGAGATCTGGCCGGTCTACGGGTTGTAGGGAGTGGGCTAGGGTGGCAGGGCACCTGCGCCACCACCCTGACTGGTGCCACCACCACAGGTAGTACCATCTCCTCCTTTAGAAACGCCACGACCACCGCGCTTACGGCCACCACGACGACGATTACCACTGCCAGGCTGACAGGGGCCCCTGGAGTGGTAGGCGGGCATGGCGGTTGTCCCCCTGACAGAGTAGCAGGTGGTGGAGGTCGGTAGGGCTGTCCAGAGCCAAGACGGTGGCAGTCGAGGAGACGAAGGGCCTCTAGAGGTGATCTCCTCAAGCTCGAGATCAGACCAGACCTTCTCAAAGGTCGGGAGGGGTTCCTCGCGAAGAATCACAGTCCGGAGGTGAGAGTAACACTCGTTCAAGCCCTACATGACCTGAAGAACGAGAGAAGTCTCCGAAACGTGGTCACCAAGGTCGCGAAGGGCATCCGCCATTACCCTTCATCCGACGGCAGTAGGCGGAGACTGACAGGTCCCCCAGGACTGAAGCCCCGAACCGCGCCCGGATGTGAAGAGCTCGGGTCGCGCGGTCCCCTTGGAAGCGCTGCTCGATGATGAGCCACGCCTGACGAGCAGTGCCGCCACCACGGTGGCCGACAATATCCTGCAGTTTCTCAGAGAGAGAACCGAGGATCCAGACTGTCCATGTTGATCCAGAAATCGTCCAACAGGGAGTCGTCCCGGAGGACGTGATCGTCAAGGCGAAAACGCCTCAGCGTAAGGAAAACAGATGGTGCCACCTGGCGTACGAGGTGGAGTCGGTGCTGAGAACAACCGGGACGAGTGCCCGGATGTTCTGGACACCAGCCGCCTGAGCGTGGAGAGCGGCGACGAGTGAAGCCGCGTAGGTGCTTTAGGCAGCGCCGTCGCCTGGGGAGGGCTCACGGGTGTCACTCCACTGCGGGTGCGTGGCCTCCTCGAGCTGGTGAGTGAGAGCCGCCACGGACGCTCGCTCCTGCTCCAAGGCTAGAGCGAGAGTCCACTCACGTTCACGAGCAGCTGCCAGGGCAGCGATGATGCCGGAGGCAGTCGCAGACGGCTGACCAGTACCACTGGCGGGATCCACCTGATCGATGAGGGTAGCGAAGACTGTAGCCGGCGGCGGTGGCGACGAAGCACGCAACGCCGAAGAAGCAGGGCATCCCGGTGGCAGACCCGCCGGCGGGCACAAGCCGAGTAGCAGCGGCGGCTGGACGCCAGCCGGCGGTGGCCACACATGAGGGGCCGGTAGCGGCCACAAATCAGGGGCCGGCAGCGGCGGCTGACCAGGGGACGGTGATGGTTGAGCGCTCGGCGGCGGCTGCGGGAAGAAGCAAGGCGGCGGCTGGAGATGACAGGGTAACGGCGCAGACGAGGTGACGGCGGCCCGGGGCGGTGCTGCCGAGCCGGCGACGGCCGACCCCGAGGGCGGAGCGGCCCAGGGCAGCGCAGGCGAGACGCTGGCGGCCCAGGGTGGCGCTGGTGAGGCGGCGGTGGCCCGGGGCGGCGCAGGCGAGGCGCTGGTGAGGCGGGGGCGGCCTGGGGCGGCGCGACGGAGGCGCCGGTGGCCCACGGCGGCGCTGATGAGGCAGCGGCGGCCCAGGGCGGCGGCCGACCCCGAGGGTGGGGCGGCCGCAGGCGGCACTGGCTAGCCGGCGGTGGGGTGGCGGCGGCAGCGCGAGTTAGAGGGGCGGAGGTGGAGAAGAAAGGAGGAGCGGGCGGCGGCGGCGGCTCGCGCGGGTTAGACATCGGGGGAGAGTAAACTGGCTGATACCAAATTGGAAGGAGACAATTGCATTAGGGTTTCCAATAGATTCAAGGGTATATATTACCACAGGGCTAGGTACATGGGTAAAGCTCAATATACCCTACATACACATAATCCAACATGACTGACTATACTCTTGTTTCTGTTATATTCAATCTCAAGGGTTTTCCTGTCCTATTTGTATAGCATGTCTTTACATTTATATTCATAAAATTAAGCACAGGGAGACCTTTCCCAGGGTGTTTGTACAGTACTACCTCTTTCTTTTATTTAATAATATATATCTATCGTAGCAGGGGTTCACCTTGCTGTGTATATTCTCAAAAAAAAGGAGGGACTCTGATCTAAATCCTGATTGAGCTGTGATATTTTCTTCCATCAGATACGAACACTGGGAATGCTGAGATCACGATTCCATTCTTTGCCTGGAGCATTTAATACCTTTTTGGTGCCATCAGATAAAAGCCGGAACAGGCGTTTTTCATTCTCAAAACACTTTGCTGAGGTGCCAAACGACAGTAGCAGCGATTTTTTGGCGTGATTTAACTTATAAACCAATTCTTAGTATAAATACCATAAAATACAGGTTTCACCCAACAAGAGAACTGAAGCTGCCAAGTTTGCTCAATTGTGGAACGAAGTGATTTGCAGTTTCCGGGAAGAAGATTTGATAAGTGATAAGTGAGACACTTCGCTCATGCTTAGTAATTTATTTATTATCATGCACCCTAGTTGATGAATTTTGTGCCACACAGAGAGATGGATTTGTTGGTGGTTCCTTATTCATCAGACCCCAGCCTAAAGTTGATGCAATGGCCACTGTTTCTACTTGCTAGCAAGGTTTGACAGTGCAATTGTAAAAGTGTCTCCTTTACCTTATTTGCATATTTGTTATGAAATTTATTATTACAAATTATTTTATGTACGATTATGCAGATTCCTATAGCTTTAGACATGGCAGCTCAATTTCGACCTAGAGATTCAGATCTTTGGAAACGTATATGTGCAGATGAGTATATGAAGTGTGCTGTACTGGAATGTTATGAGTCATTCAAACTCGTACTTAATATATTGGTGGTTGGAGAAAATGAGAAAAGGTATTTTCCAATATCTAACTCTTTCATTTTATTTAAATGCCTCCCCAAAGAATAGGAATTATTATTCTCACTCTAAGAAATAAGCACTTTCATATGAAAATATGAAATAAGGTAAAGTGCTAATCACCCTTTTTCTTCAACACTGTTACTACATGTATTTATTAGATTTATATTTGTAGTGGTATTCTAGATACTTCACTTATTTATACACATACACAATAAAATTGTTTCTTTTTGGTAAATGTAAAAGTAATCTTGTGCTACTTCCAGTTTTATTCTCTGTTTTCTCCCTTGCGCCAAACCTCTCTCTATTCCCTGTCCACGCACGCCAGAATTATCCAGATCCATCTGCATAGCAGATCAGTTCTGTACTTCAGCGCAAGAACCTCTGTTTTCCTCTGTTTCTTCCCTCACGTGTATACAGCAACCCAGGAACCAATCTGACTACTGTAGATCGGCTCCAGCAACCTATGAAGCAACTGTTTCGGCGAGGATACCACCAGAATTCCAACAGTAAACAGTACTATCGATGGAGAGGACTCTACTTAAAATGTATTACTAACTGTAATAAGTTGGCTCTACAAGGTCCACAGAACTGACACATTTACAAAGATCTATAAGCACATACATATAATATATAATATCTAAATAATTGTCAATCTACTAATGCACCGACCAGTTGACTCCAAAAGCTTAAACTGATGGGGAAGAGTGGACAATTCACTTATATTTCAACACCCCCTCACGTGCAGGCTCTCTCGGACCGCAAACGTGAAATAGGAGTTGGCTGCAATTTATTTAATAAATCGCGCCCTCCAGGATTCGAACTCCAGACCTCTGGCCTTAATACCATATTAAGCACTATGCGCCGACTAGTTGACCCCAAAAGCTCTTTTGGGGTCAACTGGTCGGCGCATAGTAGCTTAACAATAAAATTAGATTAGGGAAAAGTAATCTCAATTAATAGCCTGTCAATGGGTTACATATATAGGGAGATACAGCTTAAGGGTTAAGCAACCCTAATACCAAAAGACTAAAATGCCCCTACCCCCTATACATGCAGTCTAACACCCCCCGCAGTCTCAACATCTAGTCACGGCAGATATTGAGACTGGACCGAAACTCGGTGAACACCGTCGAAGGAAGTCACTTGGTGAAGATGTCGGCGAACTGCGACGACGTCGGTACGTGCAGGACTCGCACCTCCCCGAGAGCCACCCGCTCACGAACAAAGTGAAGATCGATCTCTACGTGCTTCGTGCGTTGATGCTGCACCGGGTTGGTGGAGAGGTAGACGGCGCTGACGTTGTCGCAGTAGACTAACGTACTCCGGGCGAGGGGAGAGTGGAGCTCCTGAAGCAGCTGCTGAAGCCAGGAAGACTCGGCCACGCTGTTTGCCACGGCGCGGTATTCCGCCTCGGCACTCGAGCGGGACACCACGTGCTGCCGCTTCGAGGACCAGGAGACGAGGTTGCCGCCTAGGAAGACGGCGTAGTCGGAGGTGGACCGACGGGTGTCCGGGCAGCCCGCCCAGTCAGCGTCGGTGTAGACGACCAGCTCGGAGGCAGAGTCGCGCCGCAGAAGAAGACCGTAGTCGTGAGTGCCACGCAGGTACCGAAGGATCCGCTTCACCGCCGTGAGATGGGGCTCCCGCGGATCATGCATGTGGAGACACACCTGCTGAACCGCGTAGGAGATGTCCGGCCTGGTGAAGGTGAGATAATGCAGTGCACCAGCAAGACTCCTGTAAGTGGTGGGGTCGGCTACCGGAGCGCCGTCGGCCGAAGACACCTTTGCCTGGGTGTCCACGAGAGTGGAGCATGGCTTGCAATCAGCCATGCCCGCTCGCTCGAGGATATCTAGGCAGTACTGCCACTGGTGGAGGAAAAGAGCACCCGGGCGGTGCTCGACCGCAACGCCCAGGAAGTGGTGAAGCTGGCCGAGATCCTTCATCGCAAACTCGCGCTGCATGGCGGAGATCGTGCGCTGAAGAAGAGCCGAGCTGGACACCGTGAGGACAATATCGTCCACGTACAGGAGGAGGTAAACGGTGTCACCCTCACGCCTGTAGATGAAGAGCGAAGTGTCCGACTTGGCCTCGACGAAGCCGAGCGAGACCAGGAAGGAGGCGAAACGGCTGTACCAGGCCCGAGGTGCCTGCTTCAGCCCGTACAGGGACTTGTTCAGCCAGCAGACCATGTCTGGACGAGCTGAATCAACAAACCCTGTCGGCTGACTACAGTACACCGTCTCCGTCAACGTCCCGTGGAGAAAGGCATTCTTGACATCCAGCTGGTGGACAGGCCAAGAACGCGACAGAGCCAACGACGGAACGGTACGAACTGTCGCCGGCTTCACCACCGGGCTGAAGGTCTCATCGTAGTCGACGCCGGGACGCTGCGTGGAACCGCGAAGCACCCATCGTGCCTTGTACCTCTCTAGAGACCCATCCGCCCTCCGCTTATGTGTGAACACCCACTTGCCCGTGACAACATTGCCACGACCAGGACGGAGAACCAGGTCCCAGGTCCGGTTGGCAAGTAGGGCTGCATACTCTTCTTCCATAGCCCGACGCCAATGAGGATCGGCGAGGGCGCTACGGACAGAAGAGGGGATAGGCGAGATGGGTGACGAGGCAGGCTCCGGAGGGGTCGAGGACGAGAGAACAACCCCGGAGAAGCGCTCCACAGGTCGAAGGACGCCGGCAGCCCATCGAGTCACCATCGGGTGAACGTGACGAGGGTCCCGGTGAAGCAGCGGAGGGTGGTACACCTCGTCCGCAGGGCGCGAAGAGGACGGTCCACCAATCTGCGCTCGTCGATGATAGACGAGAAAGGGATCGGCGTACCGCGGTCCGGGGGCCGCAGGTGGTACGGCTGATGACGGCGAAGACACCGTCTGGGACGTCGGAGACACGTGAGGCGTGACGGGGGATGCCGGAGACGCTGGGGCCGCGCGTGGCGCAGCAGACGTCGTCGGAGACGCAGGGGCCGCGCGTGGCGCAGCGGACGTCTTCGGAGACGCTGGGGCCGCGCGTGGCGCAGCGGACGTCGTCGGAGACGCAGGGGACGCACGTGGCACAGCGGACGTCGTCGGAGACGCTGGAGCCGCGCGTGGCGCAGCGGACGTCGTCGGGACCGTCGGAGGGACGGCCAGTGGCGGCAAGGCCGCCGGAACCGCGGGAGGCACGACAGGTGGTGTCTGAGACACCGTGGTCGTGTCTGGCGCAGCTAGAGGAAGACCTGCAGAGGGTAAAAAACACGGTCGCTGGACAGGAGCGGCCATAGGATCAGTAGAAAAGAGAGAATCCAACTCGGAGACCGAATCAGGAGAAGACCCAGCGAAAGGGAAGGAGGACTCGTCGAATACGACGTGTCGGAAGACCAAGATACGACGAGTAGTGAGGTCTAGACACCGGTACCCCTTATGATCGGGGGAGTACCCAAGAAAAACACATCGAGTCGAACGAGGTGAGAGCTTATGAGGGGCGGTAGCAGAAAGATTAGGATAGCACGCACACTCGAAGACTCGAAGGTGCTCATAAAGAGGGGTGGTACCAAAAAGGGCGAAGTGAGGGGTGGGAGCACTAATCGCCTTTGTAGGAAGGTGATTAATGAGGAAGGTAGCAGTGTGAAGGGCCTCTGCCCAGTAACAAGCAGGAATAGAAGTCTGGAACATCAGGGAGCGCATAACATCGTTGGTAGTACGAATCATACTGTCGAAGTGTGCGGTCGACACTTCCCCCGGGCCTGCACTGGGCAGCCCGCGGAGGTTCTTTTTTCGGAGGGGCTAGTCCCTAGCGGAGAGCTTGCGCAGATGGACGAGTTAGTAAGAGCTTGACACGGCGAGTTTTACGTGGTTCAGGCCGCCGGAGCGTAAAATCCTACGTCCACGGCGAGCTATGGAGCTCGCTGTATTGCTTGCTGCTCAGGGCCGGAGGCCTGAGCTTGGGGGTGAGTTACAGCTTGAGAGTGTATGGCTAGCTAGCGTATGAGTTGCAAAGTGCGAACCCTTGCTATCGACGCCTACCCGAGCCTTTTATAGTCCAAGGCTCGGGCGGCTTACAAGGGAAGCCGGGACCCGACAGGTGGTCCCGGGAAGATTGTCTATTATCTACCGTATCTGCAGTTACGCCGGTAGTTGTCTCTGGTCGAAGGCTTCTGAGTCTTCATCTTGCCGCCCTGCCCATGTCGCATGCTAGTCGTAGTGGTTGATGACGGCGCACGCGGCATGGGATGTCTTGTCGCGGTGTTTATTAGCTGACAGGTTCTGACACCGCGCGCCAGTCTGTGATGCGACTGGGCGCAACGGCACCTGACAGAAGCGTGCTCCGCGTCTTTGCGTCTTGGGAAGACGCGGACCTTGAATACCTTGTACGGGCAAGGTATGAGGCGTATTTACGCCCGCTGCCTATCGCTCGGGGCAGGCAGCGTCGCTCTGCTGCCACGTGGCGGGCCCGGAGCCCTCCTCAGAGAAGAGGAGGGTCAGCCCCGCGGGGCACGTGGAGCCTCCGGACCTCTCCCCGCGGAGGGGGAGGTCCGGCTTCTGTATGCCACGTGGCGGGCCCGGAGCTCTCCTCTGAGGAGAGGGAGGTCCGGCCCCGCTGGACACGCGGCGCCTTTAGGCCTCTCTCCCGCGGAGGGGGAGGTCCGGCTTCTGTATGCCACGTGGCGGTCCCGAAGCTCTCCTCTGAGGAGAGGGAGGTCCGGCCCCGCCGGACGCGTGGCGCCTTCGGAGCTCTCCCTGCGGAGAAGGGCGAGTTCCTTAGCCATTTTACCCTGTGCGCGGGGGTACCCCATATCTCAGGTACCGACACATACGCTCGGCCTTGCCATTCTGGGGAGAAGTGTAAGGGCAAGACATGCGCAACTGGACTCCGCGGGAAAGCAAGAAGTGACGAAACGCGGAGTTATCAAACTCGCGGCCGTTGTCGCACTGGACAACCCTGATGATACACCCAAACTGTGTGGAAACCCAAGCGAAGAAGTGAGAGAGAGTAGCAAACGTATCGGACTTCTGTCGCAATGGAAAGGTCCACGAATAATGGGAAAATCATCAACAATCACCAGATAATATTTGTAGCTAGAAACACTGAGAACAGGTGAGGTCCATAGATCACAGTGAATCAGGTCAAAAAGGTGCTCCACATAGGTTACAGAATGTGGAAAAGGAAGCCGAACATGGCGACCCAACTGACAAGCATGGCATAAAGACTCATGAGAATCCCTAGTACACGAGATCACTGAACTACGAAACAACTTCGACATAACTTCAGCACCGGGGTGGCCAAGTCGACGATGCCAAGTAGTCGACGGAGCTGTCGTAGTCAGGCAAAAAGGCGAGGGCGAAGCGGAAGCAGGAAGTCTCATCGTGTACAGGGGCCCTGAGCTCTCACATCGGAGAAGAAGACGTCGGGTAGTAAGATCCTTCACAGACAAACCAAGAGGATCAAACTCGATAGAAACATGGTTGTCAGTGGTAAATCGACGAACAGAAAGAAGATGTTGGACGATATCCGGAGCAACAAGAACATCACGAAGACGGAAAGACCCGACGAACCCGAATCACCTACTGAGGTGACCGGAAGGACAGACCCATTCCCAACAACGATAGAAGAAGGAAAAGAAGGGTGGGAAGGGTGGGTAGAAGAGAGTATACCAGCGTTGGGGGTGGTGTGGTACGAAGCTCCGGAGTCCACAACCCACTCGGGGCTAGGTGGTGTGAGACTCATCGTACTGAAAGAAGACGCAAGTGACTGGCGATCCCAGCCCTGAGCAGGGTCAGAGTGTGGTGCCGACGACTCGGGCCGACCAACTGGGTTTCCCGAAGCCCAGTTGGCTAGAGAGGAGGGCCCAGCAGAGTAGCCTGGTCCACCAGGGGGCAGGGTCCACTGTCCACCAGCAGCGTAGACCGGCCCGCCGAAAGTCGGAGTAGTCACGTAAGCCGGCTGAGGACGTGGTGGGCGAAGTGCCGGGAGACCCGGGGACGGCCCAGGCCACATCGAGATCTGGCCTGTCCACGGGTTGTAGGGTGTGGGCCAGGTCACACCACCCTGACCCCGACCACCGCTACTGCCACCAGTAGTACCAGCACCACCAGAGGTACCGCCAGTACTGGTCGTACCACCTCCACCAGTCCCTCCACCACGGCCACCACGTCAGCCACGACGACGGTTCCCACCACCACCGGAGGTAGCAGGGACTCCTGGTGTGGTAGGTGGACGAGGAAGCTGGCCCCCAGAACCAGCAGGTGGAGGGCGTGAAGACGACTCGGAGCCGTAGAAAGCCGCGGCAGGGGAAGAAGCGGTAGAACTGCCCTGGGTGATCTTCTCGAGCTCGAGATCCGACCAGACCTTCTCGAAGGTCGGGAAGGGCTTCTCGCGGAGAATCCACGAGCGAACGTGGGTGTAGCGCTCATTCAGGCCCTGAAGAACCTGAAGAACGAGAGTACTGTCCGGGATGGGATCTCCAAGGTCACGAAGGGCGTCAGCCATACCCTTCATCTGTCAACAATATGCAGTAATGGAGAGATCACCCTGGACAGTGGAACCAAAACGGGCCCGGATATGGAGAGCTCGGGTCGCTTGGTTCCCCTGGAAGCGAAGCTCGAGTACCTGCCAGGCCTGACGAGCCGTACCGCCACCCTTCTAGGCGACGATATCCTGAAGCTCCTCAGAAAGTGTGCCGAGGATCCATGCAAGGACAAGACTATCCATGCAGATCCACGAGTCGTCCAGTGGGCAGTCATCTCGCAGCACATGGTCTTCCAGCCGAAAGCGTCGCAGCGTCAGGAGAAGCAAGCTGCGCCAACGAGCAAAGGATGTAGAGTCTGAGCTGAGAACAACCGGGACAAGAGTCCGGATGTTCTGTATGCCAGCCGCCTGGGCATGTAGAGCAGCGACGAGAGACGCCGAGTAGGTAGTATAGACAGCACCATCTCCTGGAGTATCCTGTGTGTCGCTCCACTGTGCGGGCGGAGACTCCTCAAGCTGACGTGTGAGAGAGGCCGCAGCAGCACGTTCCTGCTCCAAGGCGAGGACGAGCGCTCGTTCCCGCTCACCGGAGATGGCCAAGGCAGTAGTGACGTCGGAGACGTGCGAAGAGGACTGTCCCCCAGATCCAGCAGGAACAGTATGCCCAGCGGCACTCACAGCAGGACCAGCGGCGAAACCCGGCGGCCAGGCGGCGCTGGGGAGGCCGAGGGACCCACCTGCTGCCGGGCCGGCCACACCAGAACCAGACCCGAGGAGTCCAGCGGCTGTGTGCCCGGGGGAGAAGACACGAAGAGCAGTCGTAGGGCTGGGAGCCCCTGATCTGGCGGCGGCGCCCCCAGGAGAGGTGGCGGGACGACCAGCGGCGCCAGGCCCAGTGGCGGCGGGCGCAGAGAAAAGGGCGGCCGGGTCGGCGGGGTCAGGGGCCCTGAGCGCAGCAGTGGCCGCGACCGGGCAGAGAGGAGGGGGCGGCGGAGCAGGCGTACCCGCGGCGGCCGCGCCCGAGGCCGCGGCGGAGGCGGCGGCGGCGCCCGTGGCCGCGGCGGCGGAGGAGCTCGTAGATGCCATCGGGAAGGAGGGCACGCGCGGCGGCGCGAGGGGGGGGGCGCGCGGCGGACGCGAGGAGGGGCTCGCGGCGGCGCGAGGGAGGGGCGCGCGGCGGCCGCGAGGAGAGGGAGGCGCTCGCGCGGCGGCCGGGTGAGGAGAGAGAAAAAATCTGATACCAAATTAGATTAGGGAAAAGTAATCTCAATTAACAGCCTGTCAATGGGTTACATATATAGGGGGATACAGCTTAAGGGTTAAGCAACCCTAATACCAAAAGACTAAAATGCCCCTACCCCCTATACATGCAGTCTAACAAATAATATCTAGCCTCCAAAAATAACATGGTAAAAACTTCTTCTGAGCTCTTTCGTTCAGAAAAAAACCATGTATGTCTCTATCACAACTTCACAAAGCTTTCTTCAACAGGCTCACTTTGAGGTACTTTATTTTATCAACGAAACCTAAGGATGTGTTCTTTTATAGCCAAACTTTCTAAAACCCTAACTAGGGTGGCCGATTCCTTGAACTCCACTTTGGTACATGCACCTTACAATACAAATCATTATCATGATATCAGCTTTGTATCACCAGACGACTTTATGTGATAAGGCATGTATATGTGAGCCAATGTTACAAATTCAATTCTGCGATTATGGAATCAGGCATCTCCATATGACTAAATGTTCAATATTTCAAGTTTGAACTAGCTGTTCAGAAATTAGCTATGAAGGACTACCAGGAACCACCATTGGTTTAACAATGCACATGAGATGGTAAACTATGATTGCTTGTAGTTATTAAACATGTAATTATCCTGTAGAAGGTTGCTTCAATGCTACTTAAAGGTTTATATGTGTTGTCTTTCATGCTAGTTGATTTTTTTAACTAAGTTGCTGTTAATACATATTCTAAATATTCATATTCAGGCTATCATTTTGATCTTCTTTTGACATGTTTGTTCATTAACTTCAACAGGATTATTGGCATTATAATCAAAGAAATTGAAGCTAACATTGCAAAGAATACGTTACTTGTCAATTTTAGAATGAGTGCACTGCCAGTTCTTTGCAAGAAATTTGTGGAGCTTGTATCTACCTTGGTAATGCAATGTTACTACCTCTGTTCAAGTATTTTGTTGGTTGCAAATTTCAATGCTGCACCTTTTAAAACGGATAATTCTTGTGAATTCAAAGAACTAATATCACTTTGATCACCTGCAGAAAGAAAGAGATGCGTCAAAGTTTGATAATGTTGTGCTGTTGCTTCAAGACATGTTAGAAGTAATAACAAGAGACATGATGGTCAATGAGATCAGGTGATCCCTTCTCACACTCCTAATAATTACATAGATATATCTTTCATCATCATGGAAATTGACAAATCAGAAATTATTTTCTTTCGGCATTTTAGAGAGCTGGCTGAGTTCGGCAGCAATAAGGATTCAGTTCCAAGAAGACAACTTTTTGCTGGTTCTGGTACGAAACCAGCAATCGTTTTCCCCCCTCCAGTTTCAGCGCAGTGGGAAGAACAGGTCAGATCAGCTAGTTCTTAGCTTCCTTTTATAACCAAGTTCTTGTACTAACTTCACCTGGTTGTAGATTAAGCGCTTGTACCTTCTTTTGACTGTGAAAGAATCAGCAATGGACGTGCCTACAAATCTTGAAGCTCGTCGAAGAATTGCATTTTTTACTAATTCTCTATTCATGGACATGCCACGGGCACCTAGAGTACGCAAAATGCTATCATTCAGGTTATTATTGTGCATCAACTTGTTTATGGTACTGGAAAATTGCTTTACATTTATGAAATATATACTTCAGTAGTACGTTCTTCTTATTTTCCATGACACATTGCATGAAAACTTGTACACGGCATTCTAGAAAAATGGAAGTATTGAATTATAATGCACATTATATTGATCTAATTTATGAGAATTCGTCTTCTTTTCACTTGAATCCTTTGTTTCCACCTTTTATTAATGTTACCTGAAATGAGAATCATGAATGTCTAGGAAGAGAATTATAAGAAAAGGAATTGTAAATTCACCGTGAGAAACATCTAATAGCTCTGTTTTTTAAGTACACTTCGTGCTCATGAGAATTTCAGTGGAAAATGTTGAAGTGTTTGTGTGTCGCTATCTTTGTACTTGGCAGTGTTATGACTCCATACTACAGTGAGGAAACTGTATATTCAAAAAGTGATCTTGATCTGGAGAATGAAGATGGTGTATCAATTATATTCTACCTACAAAAGATCTTTCCAGGTTCCTATTCTGTATCATTACCCTTGAACCTTGATGCTTCGATTCTTTGTATTAAATATTCAGTTACTAAGTCCCCATCTTTATTTTGCCATAATTCTTGCTATAGATGAATGGAATAACTTCATGGAAAGAATTAATTGCAAAAGAGAAAGTGAAGTTTGGGGAAATGAAGAAAATGTCCTACAACTTCGCCATTGGGCTTCTCTTCGGGGGCAGACACTCTGTAGAACAGGTAATTTGGTCATACCATCTGCCTTTCTATCTAATAAGAATCATTTGGCTTATTCGCATTTGAATCTTCGTCGGGATTTACCATGTACGTTCCGTTCCTGCCTATTCTTCATGCTTGTGCGAAATACACTTTTATTTGTTTTAAGAAGGGGTCCTCCCTCCTGTTTCAGTCAAGATGGAAAACCGCAGTTATGTCTGTTATTTTCTCTGTGAATAGTGAGAGGTATGATGTATTATCGGAGAGCTCTGAAGCTTCAAGCATTCCTTGACATGGCTTCTGAATCTGGTAGGCTTCTTCAGATTCCAGGCGAAGGTTTTTTGTTAGTACTTCTACTTACTGATTTGTTCCATGAATTTCTTGCAGAGATATTGGAAGGATATAAAGCAGTTGCCGATCCAGCAGAGGATGAGAAGAAAAGTCAAAGATCTTTGTCCTCTCAACTTGAGGCTATAGCAGACATGAAATTTACGTATGTTGCAACTTGTCAGATCTACGGCAATCAGAAACAATCTGGCGATCGACGTGCTACAGATATCTTAAACTTAATGGTGATGTAAGTCATTTGGTTATCTCTTTTGAAAGAGAAAGTGAAGAATTACTCCCTCTTGACATATTTCATGAAGATTGGATGTTGTGTTCTACCGAAGACAACAAAATATGTCCAGAGGGAGTACAAGATTTTGCCAATCACAACATATCTACTCCCAGCGTTAAGATGTTTTCTTTGATTAACTTCTAGACTGGATGGTTTAATTGAGTTTACTTAGTGATTAGTCAATATTTGATAGCAATGACGTGTCCATTGGAAGAAAATATGTTTTGTTTTGCTTTGTTCGTTCAAAATATTATTCCTTCTTGTTCAAAGTACTAATCGACTTCAGTTTGAAACTACAGTTATCCTGGTTTGCGCGTGGCATATATTGATGAAGTTGAAGAGAGGGATGGTGACAAGGTGCAGAAGGTCTTTTATTCAGTATTAGTAAAGGCTCTTGACAATCATGATCAGGTACACATGCCCATAAGCTGTACAGAAAAATCATAATCGGATTAAAACCTCAATAGTGCTTACACTTCTATATCTTGTGTAGGAAATATACCGTATAAAATTGCCAGGACCAGCAAAATTAGGTGAAGGGAAACCCGAAAACCAAAATCATGCAATCATTTTTACACGGGGTGAAGCACTACAAACCATTGATATGAACCAGGTGAAGTGAGTGGTTATGATAGAAGTCATGATACATGTTTCAGTATGTGGTGCTTATGAACAATCTTCAGGACAATTATTTGGAGGAAGCTTTGAAAATGCGGAACTTGCTAGAAGAATTCAATGAAAACCATGGTGTGCGTCAACCTACTATTCTTGGAGTGCGTGAGCACATATTTACCGGAAGGTATATGTTTGAACTTTGTAGTTATTATCGTATTTTCTTCATTGCAATTACCAAGTCAGTAATTATATCTCACAATGATGGACTGCAGTGTGTCTTCACTTGCATGGTTTATGTCAAACCAGGAAACCAGCTTTGTGACAATAGGGCAGAGGGTACTTGCTAATCCGTTGAAGTGAGTATGAATCATTTTGATTTTTCTTGATGGCACGTGTGAATTTTCTGTTATGTCCCATTAAAATTAAACATTGTTCATTTAGTATCATATTGGACATCGAGAATCATATCTTAAAATACGGAGTTGAACTGCTGGGCATATAAAAAAAGAATGCTATATGTATGACCCCTTATTTTCTCGTACCTTGAAAGGCAATTTAACGAATGTGTCTGAGATTAGAAGTAAATAAGGCCTTACATATTTAATCAGCATGTGTCCTCACTTGAAACTTTCTTGGTATTGTAAATTTTCATGTTTAATCGTGTCGACAATTTAAAGTGCAACACTATTGCCTGAGAGTGGAGGGCATCAGGTTTAAATGCTGTGTACCTGACATATTTATTTTTTTATTTTGCGCAACTGACATGCTTGTTTTCTTGGCAGGGTACGTTTTCACTATGGACACCCTGATGTGTTTGATAGGATTTTTCACATTACGAGAGGTGGCATTAGCAAGGCATCCTGTGGTATAAATTTAAGTGAAGACATTTTTGCTGGTATGTGATTCTTCATACATTTCTGGTTGTTGCCCATTTGTGTTTTCGGCGGCATAGATTTGATTGTTGCTTCCAGGTTTCAACTCAACGCTAAGACGTGGAAACGTCACCCATCATGAGTACATTCAAGTGGGAAAAGGACGTGACGTGGGTCTTAATCAAATCTCTCTTTTTGAGGCTAAGGTGGCATGCGGGAACGGAGAGCAAGTACTTAGCAGAGATATCTACCGGCTGGGTCATCGCTTTGACTTCTTCCGAATGCTTTCGTGCTATTTTACAACTGTTGGGTTTTATATTAGCTCAATGGTAATGTGTTTAGGGCAGTATAATGCATTGTATTTTTTACAATTCGCCACCAAGCAATTACTCATGTTCTTGCCTCAATGTTGTGCAGATGGTTGTCATCATTGTTTATGTATTCTTGTATGGACGACTTTACTTAGCATTAAGTGGACTTGAGTTTGCAATTATGAAGCAAGCACGGATGAGAGGGAACCGAGCTCTTCAAGCGGCGATGGGATCTCAGTCTATTGTGCAGCTGGGTCTTTTGATGGCATTGCCAATGTTTATGGAGATTGGATTAGAGAGGGGCTTCAGAAGCGCCCTGGGGGATTTCATAATCATGCAGCTTCAGCTCTGTTCAGTGTTCTTCACTTTCTCCCTTGGGACTAAGTCGCACTATTTTGGCCGCACTATCCTCCATGGCGGTGCAAAATATAGAGCAACTGGCAGAGGATTTGTTGTTCGCCATGTAAGGTTCGCTGAGAATTACAGAATGTACTCCAGAAGCCATTTTGTGAAAGGCCTTGAGCTGCTGCTGCTGCTAGTGGTTTATCAAATGTATGGTGATGTTGCCACTGACTCTATGGCATATGTACTTCTGACATCATCGATGTGGTTCTTGGTAATCACTTGGCTGTTCGCTCCATTCCTTTTCAATCCATCTGGATTTGAGTGGCAGAAAGTAGTTGATGACTGGGATGATTGGACAAAGTGGATTAGCTGTCGTGGTGGGATTGGGGTTCCTGCTAACAAAGCTTGGGAATCTTGGTGGGAAGAAGAGCAGGAACATTTACAGTCTACAGGAATATACGGCCGCTTCTGGGAGATTATCTTGTCTTTCCGATTTTTTATATTCCAGTACGGTATCATGTATCACCTGAACATATCTGCCGGCAACAAAAGCATCTCTGTAAGTCCTCTATTTCATTTGAGTGTCTTTCTTCAATTCTACTTGAGCCAGATGAGGCATAAGATCACAGTTGCTGTGATGCTATCTGAGTCTGGCGAATAAATCACTTGAATATCGTTCATTGTTTTCTTTTTGCTGTTTAAAAGCACGGCTTAACAATATGAATGCGTGTTCCTGAAAAATATGATTTTGTGTCGTCAGGTTTACGGTCTTTCTTGGCTTGTTATCGTTGCTGTGGTGATGGTCCTAAAGGTGAATTTCATTTTCCTTGTTCTGAAATGTAGAAGTATATGTTGATTGACATTGATATCTGATCAGGATCTTTCTTTAGGTGGTATCCATGGGAAGAAAGAAATTTAGTGCAGATTACCAGCTTATGTTCCGGCTTCTAAAATTGTTTCTATTCATGGGGTCTGTTGGGACGTTGGCAATGCTTTTTATCTTCCTGCATCTTACAGTTAGTGACATATTCGCTAGCTTCATTGCTTTTGCACCCACAGGATGGGCCATTCTGCAGGTACTTACGTCCATCAACGTTCCCTTTTAATTTCTTATACCTCTGAACGTCATCAGCTAGCTTTAGTATCTGGCCCTACATTTCGCGGATAGAAATGACTATGAACTAGTCTCACCTGGAACTTATCTCTCTGCAAGTACTTGGTTCCTTGTTTTGAAAGAATGCGAGTACTTGGTTTCTGCTGTACATTTCGAATTATTTGATGCTAGCTAGTTTAAAATTGAACTAGTAAACGTCAAATAATTCGAAACAGAGGGAATATCATTGCTAGAAAAAGACCATAAAAAGACATTTCTAAAGAAAGCATTTCACTTACTCCAATCTGTGTGATCTTTGTAACAGATATCACAAGCAAGCAAACCCGTTGTCAAGACATTAGGGTTGTGGGGATCTGTTAAGGCTCTATCGAGGGGTTACGAGTACCTAATGGGGATTGTCATCTTCGTTCCAGTAGCCGTGCTGGCATGGTTCCCATTTGTCTCGGAATTCCAGACGAGGTTGCTATTCAACCAGGCCTTTAGCCGAGGTCTTCAAATCTCCCGTATCTTGGCTGGCGGCAAGAAGCAAAGATGAGGTTGTTACTTAGGACAGGCAGGAGACAGCCGTAACGCACAGGTTAGGCGAAGAATTAACTCCAGAGTTGTTGTACAAGAGTGGTGTTTGGGCATCGTAAGCCTGCTGACACACTGACACTTTCAGAAGTTTTATAGCCATTTTCCATGTATATCTCGTGCGTGATTGTTACATCTAGGTTAGTTTGCGTTTGTGCGATTGGTCTTGTAAAGATGTATACCCGCTACTCGCCAGGAGGCATCGATCTCCGTCCAATACAATTCTTTTTGTTGCAATTCTAGATTTATCTTTTTATGTATGATTTTGCCAATTCAGCCCCCGTTTGTTTATTTGAATTCTCAGCGAAGACCGACGGTGCGGGGTAGGAGGGCAGGGACGCGCGCGGAAGGCCGGCAACGCGGTATAGGAGGACAGGGACGCGTGCGGAAGGCCGACAACGCGGGGTAGGAGGGTAGGGACGCGTGCGTAAGGGCTACAGCGTGGGATAAGAGGGTAGGGACGCGCGCGGAAGGCTGACAGCGTGAGATAAGAGAGCAGGGACGCGCGCGGAAGGCCGGGAGTGTGGGGTGAGAAGGGATGGAATAGGAGGAAGAGGGACAGGGAGGGGTGAAGAGGTCGCGGTGGCCATGGGGTGGAGCGGGGCCGTTGCTGTAGCCATGGGGAGGAGCGGAGGCATGGCGGTCATGGGAGGTGCGGCAGCCAGAGGAGGTGCTGCGGCTATGGGAGGCGCGGCGGCGGCGACGGATGCGAGGGGAGCGCCGTCCAGGGGCACGGCCAGGTCAAAGGTGCGCCGGCCAGGGGCGCGCCGACCAGGGGCACCGGCGGCAGAGGCAAGGAGAGGGGCGACCTCCTAGATCGAGCTGCCACATGGCCATGGGTAGGGGCGGCGGCCCCAAATCGGGTTGCCATACGCCCAACCAGCGCTTGGATCGGGCCAGAGGCCCCTACGGAGGGACCCAAGGCAGTGCTGGCCTGACTAGAGCTGGCGGTAGCCGTGCCCTGAGCGGCATCGGCCAGGCCAGGGTTGGCGGTGGCAGCTGCACCCACGGGAGCAGTGTGGGAGGGGCAAAAAATAGCGAGCGCGACGGCGCGGTAGGAGGAGCTCAGGGACTCGTCGTCTGCAGCGACGAAGATGACGTGGGGCACGATCACGGAGATGTGGGCAAAGCTGGATGCCGAGGACGCGGCCGCGGTGCGCCGTGCGGGGCCGAGGCCCTCGCCGACGACGCCGCGGCGGAGGCAGAGGTAGAAGACGAGGAGCACGATGGCGACGGCGTGCGTGGCTATGTGCGGGGAGGACGGTGGGAGCGGTCTGGTGTGGGTGCGAGGCAGGCCGCTGCTACATGGAGGAGGTTGGGAGCGGGCGAGCGGACGATGGGCGAGAGGCGACGACTGGTGGTGGGAGAGAGACTAGGGTTTCATCGTGATACCATGTTGGAAGGAAATGAACTCTCACTTTATAATACCAGCGGGGTTACATATACAGGGTACACACAGTTTAACAATAGCTATGTTGTTATTTGTAAGGAGAGCTATGCAACAACTCATAATCGCGCATTCTAGAAAATTCAAACAAAATTCTCTCTTTTACACCCATATTCGCGTGCCTTTTGTGTTGGAAAGTAATCAGCGCCGCTTGATGTAGCTATGCCGCTCTACCACACGGGCGTGCCAATTCTTTTATTCTCTGTCGGTCCTTTCCTGAAAAGATAACGATAACACGAATGCTTGGACTTGTGCAGGCGCAGGCAGGCATTACATCGGGCATTCAGTTTGATGCGCCAGCTCGGTTCAGTGGTGGCGGGACTAGCTGCATGGGCGCTCAATCACTTCACCGAAAAGCTGGATAATCAAATCCAGTGCGCTCTAAAAGAAGGGGCAAAAAGAAAAAGAAAGGGGAATCATCAGGAATGCAGTGATGACCTTTCCTTCCTTCCCGACCGAGACATTCCTATGGAAGCAAACATCGATTGCAACGCGACCACATGAAAGCAGCAATTAACTGCCGTAAAGCTTTCAGGTTGCCCATGGCCAACTGCTAATAATGATATTTTCCCAGTACAGTACTACCTCCAATTTTTCCTATGATGACGTTTTGGACAAATAATCTGCCTCTGTCCCGGACCTCATCAAAGTAAAATGGAGGTCGTAAGCTCATCCGAGACTCGTCGTCGTTGTCACTTGTCAAGACGAACAAGAAAAGACTGTACCCGGAACGAAATTCTAGCCATTTCTAGAGCTCGTACCACAGCGCCGCGCCGGCCCGGTTGGTAATTTCCAAGGCGTTACTAAACGCGCGCGGGTACTGCGCGACTCGCGACCCCCCCCCCCCCCCCCCCTTGTTTCGCGACTCCGTCGTGTGCTGAGTGCCAGCCGCGGACGCGGTAGCGCCAAGCATCGTAAGCGCCGCGCAAGCAGGGTGCGGTACTCTGGTGCATCACGGCGGAGGCGCGCGCCGGGTGGGTCGATGGGCACCTCGGCCGGCTCCACCCCGACGGCCCGGCCTCCGAGGCAGCCTCGCGGCGCGGACGCCGAGGCGTCGGCCCCCGTCTTCCTCAACGTCTACGACGTCACCCCCGCCAACGGCTACGCGCGGTGGCTCGGCCTCGGCGTCTACCACTCCGGCGTCCAAGGCACGTCCCCTTTCCTCTCGCGCTCGGCTCCCCACTCCGCGCCTGACTGACACCGCGTGCGTGCGTGTGTTTTGCGCGCGCTGCAGTCCACGGGGTGGAGTACGCGTACGGCGCGCACGACGGCGCGAGCAGCGGGATCTTCGAGGTGGTGCCGCGGCGTTGCCCGGGCTACGCGTTCCGCGAGTCGGTGCTGGTGGGCACGACGGACCTGACGCGCGCCGAGGTGCGTGCGCTCATGGCCGAGCTCGCCGCGGACTTCCCCGGCGACGCCTACAACCTCGTGTCCCGCAACTGCAACCACTTCTGCGACGCGGCGTGCCGCCGCCTCGTCCGCGCGCGCATCCCGCGCTGGGTCAACCGCCTCGCCAAGATCGGCGTCGTCTTCACCTGCGTCATCCCGGGCAACGGCCGCGCCGCGCGCCCCGCCGGCGCCGGGAAGGCCGGCGTCCGGAGCCGGTCCGCGCGCCACGGAGACCGGCCGAGGACGTTCTTCCGCTCCCTCTCCGTCGGCGGCCGCAAGAACCCGACGGCCCGGCAGCCGCCAGCCTCCGCTCCTCCCCCTCCGCCGCTGCCACCACCGGCACCCGCCTCTTCGGCACCAACGTTGCCGAGCTCCGCCACGTAATCGCGCCATCTTTTTCCTTCACAGTTTTACCTGATCTCTGTGCATAAACTTCGATTTTGGATCATCAAGCCTCTGCCACTGTAGTGCTTAGCAGTGGTAATTACCACCGCAAGCTTTTTTTTTTCTGTTTCGAGACGCGTTACGTTACGCAGAGTTGTTGTGATCAACGACGTGGTTTGGCATCGATCCATGGCTTCGATCGGGCGAGCGATCCAACACCAACGGGATTACAGGAACATATTCGCCCCCTTTCTTCCGATTTAACTAACACGACCGGGGAAAAAAGAGCGGCATCAGCGCCCCGAGACAGCCAGCGGGTAATGCTTCGGCATCGAGCTGGCGACTGTACTTACTTTCGTTTCTTTCTTCGCGTTCTTTCCGAACGTCATCTGGAATCGCGGAAGTCGCCGGGAAAACGGCCCCAAATGGAAGGTGTCGCGGTTTTAAAAGCGGTCGCCGTGGTCCGGGCGGCGGTGCTGCGGACACGACACGGGTTGACTCCTCTGCTGACGCGGTCCGCCGGTGCTCGCTCGCAGTAGGATGGGCATGGAGAGCATGGCCCTCTCCCTCTCTCTCTCTCTCTCTCTCTCTCTCTCTCTCTCTCTCTCTCTCTCCGGACTCCGGAAGAAAAACACCGGACAACGCCTTTCCCGCTCGTGTCCCCTTGCCGGTCACCGGAATGATTGGAACCGCATGGTTAGGCTGTTCAGGTGGAGCCCCTCCTGCGCCTGCTGGTGGGTAGGACTGGTCGCCCGGGCTGTGCGCGCCAGTGCACTCCTCCAACTCCAACTAATCCATACGGCCAGTAATGATACCTTGGCCCGCACATCTCATCACCCCCTCGCCTCGCCTCGTCTCGCCGGTGAAGATCGTGGCAACTCGCTCGCCTGTTCTCGATCACGACAGGTTCCGTTCATCGGTGCAGTCGTGCAGCACCGATCTGGGCCATGTCACCACTGTGCAAGTCGAAGGTGGTCGTGCAGCCTTGCGCTGCGACGGACGGACAGTCGTTTCGGCCTCAGGCGAGGTGGTTGGATTGGATGCGGGGGCTCCTGGTTCAGGGGCAGGAGGAAAAGAGGCCCCAAGCCCGACCCATATATACAAGCCGGCCCAACATGCTCGTACGACCCGGCCCGGCCCGGCCTGCCGTACGATTCGGTTGGTAGAACGGACCGAACCTCCGACGCTTCCTTCTTCTCCGTGGTCAACCAGTCAACGTCGAAGTGACACCGACGGCGCACTCGCCGGTGGTAGGTAGTCGGTCGGCGACACAAAATCCAGCTGGGGCAAAAAAAAAAAACAAGCATGGCGCTTCGTGCGTTCACTCTGCGCGGTCGAAACGGCAGGAAGTCAGGGCCAACACGGCGAGCACGCTTTAGACTACTAGAGGGTCTTCCCTTCCCTTCCCTCCGGATCGTGACGTTTTGAATTCGAAATGGGATTTCCCTGTTATTACATGGCTGCTCAAGTTGCAGACGGATAAACAGAAGTATACATTGCGAATTCCCGTTCTGTATCGCGTACATGAATGCAAAGCGTGAACAGATCAAAACTAGGGATGGCAATCGCACCCGCGGGTGCGGGTACCCGACGGATTTTGCACCCGACGGGTGCGGGTGCGGGTGGGATTTTCCACCCGCGGGTCTAACCCGCACCCGACCCGACTTGTCGCGGGTGCGGGTGCGGGTTTTATTTTGCACCCGCGGGTACCCGACGGGCACCCGAAATGATTTATGTTTATAATTTTGAAGTCAAATTTGTTGTGTTATATTATTTAATTGTTTGATATTACTTATCAAGACCTATATTTATAATCTTTATAAGCAACTTAATATTTTTTGTTGTATTGTCATTCAAAATGGATGATTTTTTTAGACTTATTTTATTAAATATTCTAGTATGTTAATAAAAAAGTCAAACCCGACGGGCACCCGAAACCCGCCCGAAACCCGACGGGTGCGGGTGCGGGTGCGAATTTTTACCCGCGGGTGCGGGTTCGGGTCTCAAATTCCACCCGCAACCTTTTTTGTTTCGGGCGGATTTTTACTCAACCCGACCCGAACCCGACCCATTGCCATCCCTAATCAAAACTTGTAGTACTTGCGTGATGTTCATCCACACTGAGTCACTGACAAAAATGGCGACACACATGCTGCTGCATTGGTTTCCCAATCCCAGGCACAACCGATTCTGTTCACTTCCGCTTCTTCCAGAGGTGAACGACGAGGGAGAACCCGCTGCCGTCCTTCAATGCGTTCGCCTCGTCCGCGACCGCCCACTCCGACACCGTCGCCACGCTTCCGGCCGACGACGTCGACGCTACCGACACCGACGGCGAGGTGTCCGACCCCGACCGGAACGGGCCGCGCCTCCACCCCCTCCTGTCGCTGTCGCTGCTGCACCAGCTCTCGCCGCCGGTGGCGTGATGGTGGTCGTTCCTGAAAGAGCTCTGCCTCGACACATGCACGCCCACGTCGTCGTCCACGTCCTTGGCGTCGGCTTCATCGTCGTCGTCGTCGGAGGTCTCGAACCGGAGGACGAAGACGGCGGCTGCGTCCTGGCAGGAGAAGAGCCAGCCGTGGAGGTCCCACGTGACCCGGACGCGGCCGCGGGGGAGGTCGAGCCGCTCGCTGCCGCGGAACTTCCACCGGAGGCGGCGCACCTGGAGGGCCTTCTGCCCGTCGACCGCGACCCACATGGCCGCGTCGTCGTCCACGGCGAGGGACACCTCGCGCTCCTCCCCCGCGACGGCGACGGCGGTGGTGTAGGCGTCGCCGCGGCCGGCGGCGACGACGGCGTTCTCCCGGCGCGAGAGGAGGAGCCCCGCGGACGCGGTGGGGGGCGGCGACGCCGACGCGAGGTCCCCGGCGGCCAGCGCGAGCTCGCCGTCGACGCAGACGCGCAGGCTATACCGCGACACGGGCTCCGGCCGGCCCGCGGCGAGGCGCGCGCGCGAGAGGTCCCACGAGAAGGCCACGACGCGGCCGCCGGGCGCCGCGAACCTCTTGCGCCCGCGCCACCGCCACGGGAGCCACGGTCGGAACGCGAACCGCGCGGGCGCGTCGCCGTCCAGCCGGAGCTCCGCGGCCAGGAGGAGGCCGAGCGAGGCGCGGGACCACGTCAGCGAGACGGCGCCGAGGCGCGTCCAGTAGACGGACGTCGCAGAGGAGGAGGACGGCGGCGCCGGGGAGAGGTCGCCTGCGCGGGCCCGGGCGAAGCAGGAGAGCGGCATGGGGGCGTGGGCACGCTGGACGCGGCAAGAAGTACGACGCGCTCTCCGCGGGTTGGCTCCGTTGGCTGCCGGGGGGCGTGGTGTGGGTGTGGCGGGGCGGGAGTTGTTGCATCCGGTACTGACGTAGCTGCCACTTGACAGTGCGCCGGTCAAAGTTGACGCGATCTCCCTTCCGTCTTTTCCCTGTATTTCCCTTCTTTTTTTCGAATTCAAAGAAACGAGTACAAAATCAACTGTCTTTTGATATCTACTAGTAGATGAAACAATCATGCTACGGCGACGTACCGCCGGTAGAATCACGACCGTTGACGCGGCCCAGCTACCTTCATTACGCGGGCCAGCTTAATTACCCGTATAATTGAGCGCCACCAACGCATGCTTCTTGAAGTCAAGCGCGGGACCATTCGTTTTAGGTTCGGAGACTTGTTGTGTTCAGTGATCGTGTCATATATCCATTCGTTTACGCAGCTGCTGATAAGTAATGCTGCGTTTTCCCCTTTTTTTTTTTCAGATTTCCTGCGAATGGCCTGAGCGAGCAGCGTTCTGATACCTTTGGCCCATACCATCGTTTCGGCCCAACAGTTATGGGCCCCCTGCTGCAGAAAACTGTCGGAGCCCAAGTCATCTTCCCCTCTTGCGAACGGAACATCTAACCTTTTGGTTTGGACGCCGGAGCAAATGCTCACAATCTGGAAAGGAACCGTAAGCTGTCCACGAACTGATGCGTCACATGAATCAACTCAATTTTTCATGAAAAAACAAAACCCCTAAGATCTGAGAAAAATTCTTGCAGTCTCAGTTTTGACTTTTGAGCAGCACGACGTGGACTCGGGCAATCCTACCGGTTTTACCGTAGCGCAACCGTTCTTCTCCCTCCTCGTCCTCTCCCCCTCGAGGCTGAAACAACAAGCGCGTATTTTCTTGACCAACGCGCGCGCTCTGACGTCTCTCGCGTCGCGGCTCTCGATGCCGGGGGGGAGGGGAGGGGAGGGGAGGGCGGAGTCGGTCGGGCGGGGCGCCATGATTGGGGGCGAGCCGCATGTGGCGGCACATGCCATGATGAACCTGGATGGATCCTGCCCGAGATTCTACTCCTCCGTCGACCCCAGCAGGCAGAGCAGGTCACAGACGGATCCTCCCTCCACCATTACTACTACTGGCATCGATGACGCGCATCGCAATTACCCCCGCGGATATCTCGCTCGGATTGCTGCGAGCGTACGCGGCTAGTGTCACGGCACCACCATGTCTGCCGCCATTGGCGTGCGACGCAGAAGCGGCAGTGCAGAGTCCATGGATTTGTCAGGAACTAGGGATTCGGTAGTACCGGATGCCATAAACCAACGAGATCAACCGCCTTTCTGTCCTCGACGCCGAGATTCTGTCTGCGGATTGCAGAAGCTCTTTCTGCCTGTATGCAATTTAAGTTGCTCTGCTACACAGTGTATACAGTGGTCCTGAATTCAGTGATTTTTCTGTCACCAACGTTACGTTCTGATTCGGAATCAAAATATTGTTCTTGTTACTATCCGTTCGATTTCATTCTTTCAGTGAAGCCACTCCCTTGATTTCATGATTAGTAGCAGGAAAAAGAAGAGGGGACGATAACTAAACTTTGTTACGCTCTGACGAAGCTAATGTATACACAGAGTGCTCGAGAACTCGTCTGCCCAAAGTAACCCCGAGTTCTTCATGGCACTGGCTAGTACTTCTACCGGTACCTCACTAGCTAATAGCTGAAGAAACAGAGAGACGGAATGGAACAGAGGAAAGGGGGGGAGGAAGAGGGGACGACGCGTGTACGACTAGTAGGAGATCTCCATGGAGAAGTTGGAGTCCAGCAGCTCCTCGATCATCTGGTCCACGTACTGCTCCTCGAGGAACGCGCCGCCGCCGCCGCCCCACTCCGCGGACGGCGAGGGAGCGACGCCCACGCCGGCATTGCCCGCGGGCACCGCGACGCGCGGGAGCGCGGCGGGCGCCGAGCCGGCTGCCGCGGCGACCATGGAGGCGTCGGCCCGCACGGACGCGAGGTTGAAGCGGTGGAGCTTGGCGACGAGCGCGGGGGAGAGGAACGACGACGGCGCCTCGGCTCCGGCGGCGTGGCCGCCGCCGCTGGGGAAGTTGGTGCGCACGCGCGGGCCGCACATGATGCGCGCCGCCTCGTCGTAGGCGCGCGCCGCGTCCTCGGCCGTCTCGAAGGTGCCCAGCCAGATCCTCGTCTTCCTGCAAGCAGCAGCAAGCGGTAGAGAACGCGAGAAGGCGCCATGGTCAGGTCGGGACAGGTCACGCCAACAAACGAACGATCGGTTGCCCAAGAACACCGTGGCTAGTTGCGTACAGGAGCGGGTGGCGGATCTCGGAGACCCAGGAGCCCCAGTGGCGCTGCCGGACGCCGCGATACCGTTGCTGCGATCGCGCCATTGGAGACGAAACGACGCCTCCTTTGCTTGCTTCGAGTAAAGTGAAGGGCTCGGCAGCTGCCCTTGCTCGATTGCAGAGGCTCGTGCTCGACGTGCGGTAAGCAGGACAGGAGATGAGAGCGCCAAGGAGTCGAGAGAGCAGAGTGTGGTGCGTGAGCTATGATGTCTGGGGCGCTTTAAATAGAGAAGACGAGAGGGAGATGAGATATCCGTGACGACGTTTTCAATTTCGCGGCTTCTTTGAAAGGAGAGGCTTGTTCCGAGTGCGCCCCGCCTGGGCTCGATCATCATTCATCCTCTCTGCCTCCTGGGGCACTAGTCGGCCGCAAAGCATGTCAAAGCCTCAAAGGTGGCAAGATCGAGCACGGCGGGCGAGGTCGCCGTACTCCTTCCCTACGACATCTTCCCGAGCTCAACATCTCGCCCCCTGCTGATCCCGCTTAACTCCCTAACAAGCTCTAGGATCTCACATCCTAGTGCAAACAGCCCTAGTTGCAACCAAACCACGTATTTTGAACCGGAAAAAATACCATACTCCTCATGTTTTGTTGACAGCTAATATAAATATTTAAATTATATAGAAGATCGGATGTATATAAATAAGTGGCTAATTTAACGGCAATAAGCTAGGAAGAAACTTTTAACGAGGCGGATGGAGT
This sequence comes from Neostapfia colusana, assembly GCA_030760725.1. Classification (NCBI taxonomy): domain Eukaryota; kingdom Viridiplantae; phylum Streptophyta; class Magnoliopsida; order Poales; family Poaceae; genus Neostapfia; species Neostapfia colusana. Next base: position 54,604,276 of record JASWHV010000020.1, read on the forward strand.
AGATTGTAATCATGTATCAGAAACCTTCGTGCAAAGATCGATACTCAATTGGGTCACTATAAGCGTTTCTTTGGGAGGTCGACAATATTTTCAGTAACTTCAGCAAGGAGTTCCTCATGACAAGCACCCAGTTGCAAACTTGCCATGTCCGTCCAAGCGGTGCTGAACCCACCTCTCGTTCTCATTGGGCTGCTACATCTAACCATCCTGTCGCATCGGGAAGAGCAGGAGGACCTGCGGCTGCTGCATTGGGAAGAGCAGATGCAGACCGAAGCCTGAGAACGAAAGGTCCGTGGGAATATTCATACTCTAAACCCAAGCGCACGCTGCGTGCTGACGCCAGGAGAAATGCAAAATTCCGCATGCGTGTGTCGTGCGGCGGTATGCTGCGACGCATGCCACCCACTAATAAGTCTCCGCGGGGTGCACCATATCCTCCTCGCGATCTTCGTTCGTCCCATCTCTATCTAGCTTGGACGTTGGTGGACTGTCAGGCAACTGGGACTCTTACAACTGGTCGTTGCCTAACCATGGTTGCGAAATGGTCCCTGAAAGTTCAGAGTACTTCAGGTCATGACGAGTCCAATGCGTTTGTCCTGGGGGTGGGGGAGGTGATGAAGTGTTGATGCATGCGATGCATGGGTGAATGATATGCTGCTTCGGACAGAGCAGCACTGTTCCTTTTTTTTATACGATTCAGACAGGATTTTCAGAGAGGATCAGGAGAGTGCAGTCCATGTTTTGGAGGGCATAGGCTATTGGACACACCGGGGCAAGGGTGTTGCTGCCGTGTATGCCCCGTTTGGAAGCTCATGGAGGATGGCACAGCAGGCACAAAAACTACTGAACCGTCAACCGTGTGGGTTCCGAAAATACTAGTACTGTTCTGAAGCATCAGACAGTCTAATCGCTTGATAGAGAGAAACGGGTCCCAGAAAGAGCTCGGTAGTACACAGTTCTACACCTGCTGCATAATCCTTACTAGTAGGCTTATTAATCTGGTTAGCTCTGAACACGATAACACATGCTATCAACGAAGAGATGAGGTGCGTACATTGTGCCTAGTTACTCCAGCTATCATATGCTCAGTGTTTTAAGACGGAAAAGGTTTCTAAAGACACATACCATCTGGAGAAGATGCTACTCCCTAGTCAGTAGGGCACTGCTTGGTTCAACTTTTTGAATCGCGTGTCACAAATTGACATCAATGCTATATTGACCGTAGGACGCAATCCTAGTTAGAATGAACTTTTTAAAATACATAGTAACATCACTCTAAATTGCTATTTTCGAAATTTGCTTGCTGCTGCATTTTACTTGTCAACTATGCCACCGCAAAGTGCTATTTTCAACCCCTCTTCCTCTTCTCTTTTGGACAACCACACCTTCTGTTTTCTTGCTTCATAGCTACTGAGATTTTAGATTTATTTCATTCTTCTCTAAGTTTCTCATGTCTTATTTATAGATGTCGGTCATTAGGAGCACAATACGCATGAGAACTCGTCCACCGCCACGTGGAAGTGCACTTAACCCTATCGAGGTGTCCGATGGACCATATTGGGAGAAGGTGAAGATGGAATCCCATGATAAAGATGAAGTCAGTAGCTCTATGCATGAGGAAGAGGAGTTGGAAGAGGTGGAACCAATCTAAGATGATATGGAAGACGATCCACAAGAAGAACAACACCTGTACGAACCTCAGGAGGAAAACCACGCAGGCTTACACCCAGCAGAGCCTCATGAAGCTACGCTGGAAGAATATTAATCCGGAGAGGAGCCACCACCTGCTGAGACCGAGCACTATAGGAAAAGCGACTATTGACGACGACCAAATTTACTAACGACGGGGCCATCGTCTTTTAACCTAAAACCGTCGTCAATAAACTTAAAGACGACGGTGGCCATCGTATATAACGGCCGTCGTCAAATTTGGTCGAGATCTGACCCCACTTGAGGCGTTATTGACGACGGGGAGCCACAACCGTCGTCAATAAGCTGCTTATTGACGATGGTGAGGAGCTACCATCATCAATATGCCCGTTGTACTCCCCAAGCGCGAGACGGGAGGCGGCATTCTCTCTCTCGCCCGCGCCGCCTCCCGACTCCGCGCGCTTCGCTGTCGCCGGTTTCCGCCGCCCCGTGCGCCGCCTCCCGACTCGCCGGTCTCCGCCGCCCCGTCTCCGGTCTCCGCCTCTCGAGGTACGCCCTCCTCCCTGCCGCTCCTCTGCCCGCCACGCAGCCGGCCGCCCCCGCCGCCCCTCTCTGTCGCCGGTCGCCCCCATCGCCCCTCTTCGCCCCCGCGACGCCCCGTCCCCCCTCCTGCCCCGCCGCCCCTCTGTGCTGTCGCGCCGCCGGTCGCCCCCGCCACCTCGCGCCGCCACGGCCCCCCTCCTGCCCCGCTGCCTCGCCACCCCGACCCACCTCCCGCCCGGCTGCCCTCGCCGCCCCTCTCTATCGCCGCGCCACCGGCTGCCCCCGCTGCCCCTCTCCGCCACTAGTCGCCCCCGCGCAGCCGGCCGCCCCCGCTGCCCATCTCCGCCGCCGGTCACCCCCACCGCCCCTCTCCGCCCCCGCAACGCCCCGGCCCCCCCTCCGGCTCCGCTGCCCCCGCCGCCCCTCTCTGCCACCGGCCGCCCCCGCCACCCCGCGCCGCCACAGCCCCCCTCCCGACCTGCTGCCCCGCCACCCCGACCCACCTCCCGACTAGGACGACTTCGAAAAATGTTGCTGAACTGAAAGTCCTGTTGTTAGTTTAATGTTGTACTAAACTTAAATATTGTTGCTTGTCTATTTATTTAACTATTGTTGTTTTTCTTGTCTATTTCTAATGTTGTCGAATGCTGATATAAAATTCTGTTGTTGATCTAAAATTATGTTGCTGATCTGAATTCTGAACTGAAAGTCATGTTTTACTTCTGCACTAAACTGAGAGTATTTTCTTCTCCTAATAGGCTATTGACTGTTCATCTTGTTTATTATGATACTGAACAATTATGTGGAAATTATATTCATCAGGTCTAGAATCTAAATCCTCAATTTGATAGATAGCAATTTTTATAAATCTAGAGCCTCAATCTAGTATGCAATTTCTGTTTTCTAAGCTAATCATGCACTTAACTGTTGCTAGTTGGAAGGTTTGTTTGCTAATTATAATGCTCAATCTCTATTTGTATTACTGGCTTACTGCTACCATAGCGTTATATATAGCATCGACTAGAAACTGCTAAAAAACCTAGATGACTTGGAGGTCGACTAGTCGCACTAGTCGCCCTAGTCGACCTAGTCGCTCCTGAGGCGACTAGGGTCGATTAGGCGACTTAAAAATATTGCCCCCGCCACCCCGCGCCAAACCGATTATGTAGAAGCCAGCTTCGGAGCCTACTTCGGAGCCTTCTACAAAGCTTGATGTGGATCCGACGCCACAATGGCGTTATAGGAAGAGCCACTATGTGGCTCCTCCTCCGGTTCCTACACGGCCAGAAGATCGGGTCGTTATTCGTTCAGTTGACAATAGGTAAGTAAATCTTTAACAATTCAATTTAGATATTTTTATAATTATATATATACTAATTGAGAATCATGTATCAGGTATTGGGCCGATGACTTGTTCACGGGTCAGGGACGCCACCGCCAGGTCAACGCTGTCCTCGGCCAGCTCATCCGTTGTCACTACCCTAGTCTAGTGAACGGACAGGCTGTTACGTCTTGAGACAATTATGCTACGTCCCTGGACATTACCTACGGCAACCACCAAGAGCATGTGTGGCACAAATTCATGGTAAGTATGAAGAATATTTATTAAATGCAAACCTATTATATGTTAAATACATTTACATGTATATTTCTTCTTCTAGAAATATTACCGTTTGAAAGACGAGGCCAGGCTGGATCACGCCCGTATGGTCTTCAACAACAAAGCCAGGAAGCTCCTGACGCAGTCAATATCGACGACTCGCATTCAGGCTACGAAGGCGTACTTTAAGTTGCATCCGGACGAGGGTGAGCCGGGGCAGTTGAGAGATGTGGCCGACAAGTACTTAGCGGAGGCCCAGTATGCAGAGGTAAATTATTTATTTTACTTTGCTTCATTATCCAATTTTGATCAATGTTTTCATTCTATAACAAATATGTGCAGGTCAGCGTATCATGGCTTGAATCCTGTCCGGACGCGTACAGTTCCCTGTGTGCTCGTTGGGCGAGACAGGGCTTCCAAGCCGTGTCTATGATTCGGCGACAGAGTAGATGGACGGACGGGAAACACCGTCTTGTTTGGGATGACTATATACGTCTCGCTAAACGGATAGTAAGTGATACTCACATCTTATTTTATTTAATTTCTTGCGCTATCATTGTGCTAATACGTATAGATGGGAGCGCGAGATCGGTCAGGAGCCGACCGCTGTCTAAGTGTGGAGGAGGGGTCACATGGGAAGTGACTCGTCACAGCCTGATCAACTGTCTTCTCAGACGGCGACGGAGATGTTGGTGCGTTCTTTTGTTAACTTAATTGTATTCTTTTTAATACTCCTGATGACTTTATTTTTCCTGTATTTCCAAGAAAAGTATGGGGAGGAGATGGGGAGGCTTCGAGGCGAAGATTACGATTGGCAGAATGTGCCGATCATACCTGAAGCCGCGTATGCGAGCAGTGGTGGGAAACCTCACGGCCGGTGAGTTCTGTTATTTTTTATTTAATGTCATGGACTTCGAGACACGAAACTTTAATACTCTTACTTCATTGTGTAGGTTGGCCATCTTCGATGGAGTAGTCGACTCGAGGGAGGCGCGGTCTTCCTCGAGGTCCACTTCATCCCAGGGTGGGTCCAACAGGCGTATGAGCCGAGATCTGGAGCTACAGAGTGTACAGGAGGAGCTCTAGAGGACACACGAGGCGTTGCGACTGACGAACGAGAGGCACACAGCGGAGCTCAAAGATAGGGACGAGTATCAACACTGGTACATGCTACAGTTGCAAGGTGTCATGCAGGTAAGTTCGGACACTTCTATTCAACATTTCTAATATATGAATGACATGTATAATATTTTGCTACATATTTGCAGGCTATGGCCGCAGGACCGCAGGTTGTCTTTCTCAAGTGGGCGCCGCCACCGATACAGATGCCACAGGGGCCGATGAGAGGAGGACAGGTACAAAATTGCTCAATAGTTGAACATGCTCAATTCTAGCTAACTTCTAATTTGTTAATTTGCTAAATTCTAACTTTTAATGACTTTATTTAGTCAAATACATATTTTAAACTTTTAATTTATGTAACTATACATGCACATCACAGGGATCAGCGACGCAGGCTCAACAAACTCCATTCCCCTAGCATCCGGCGTCTGGACGACATCGCGAGGACGACTTACTGGACGCTGGTGGCAGCGGTCGGGATAGCGTTGGGTAGTGGCATGCGTGTAGCGTTTTGTTGACTGTGATATTTTTGTTTTCATGTCTGTGTGATCTTGCCATCGAGTTAGAGATGGCCTCGAAACCGGGACAACCTTTCCTATTTAAAAAAAAGTTGCAATCCTGATTGACGACGGTTTCTAGTATCTAGCCGTCGTCAATAAGACATAATAATTAACGACGGTCAGCATAGTCGTTATTAATAAGCCATAATAATTAATGACGGCCAACTGTACCGTCGTCTTTAATAGACTTATTGACGATGGCCAACTACTGGCCGTCGTGTATAAGCTTATTGAAGAACCACGTGACTCGCAAAACTTATATACGACAACTGGTTTTAGCCGTTGTAATAAGTTATTGACAATGGTAGTAAACTTATAAACGATAGTTTTTTACCGTCGTTTATTTTTGCGATTCCTGTAGTGCATAATGAAGATGATAAACGGGTCATCCCGTTGTGCTCAGGAGTTCCGGTTCAACGGGTGGAGTGATTGACATATAACCTTGGAGCTGAGAGAGTGCAGGCACGGGTGTTCCTCCTCCTCGTTGAACTGACCGTCCGTCATGGCCGAGAAAGCATGAGAGGTAACAGCGCCAGCTGCGTGCGGCGCGTGTGCGTGTGCGGTCCAAACGCAAGCTAGCTCGTCGCGTCATATGGCGAGGGACGGATGCTACGGCTGATCGAATCCGGAGGGAGATCTTATCGCCGGCTGGTCCTTGCGCCGCCTGACGTGGCGGCACGGCGGCGCGCAGGCCCCTACCGGGACGACGAGAGAGAGAGAGAGAGAGAGAGAGATGGCGATGATGCCAGGGCTTCAGAGTTCAGGTGCAGAGAGAGATAACCCGGGAGGATCTTGGCCTGATCTCCGGACGATCTGCGGCCCTGTGGCTGGCACAGTCACGCCGCTAGCTGCTCTCGGCAGCATGCATTCATGCTAATGTTACGTGTTCTTCCTCTGGTCTCGAGTATTTGACGACAATTTTAACCCAACTTATCAGTTCACACGCATTACGAATTGTGCTAACTAGTCATAGACTTTGGAACATTTGACACATGGAAAGAAGAAGTAAAGTTAATGCATGGGCTTCTCTATCAATCAAACATGATCATGTCCTGTTCCTCCGGGGTCTCGCTGAGCCATGTGAAGGATGTCCTGTACCTTATGCTGGTTTTGTTGATGGTCCCTTTTCTTTCTCTGTTCTAAGGCTAGCAGCTTAGTGTCATTCAGTGTTTCCCTATCTTTTTTTGCACTCCGAAAGTCTGAAGAACAGGGAAGGTTCAGAGAACAGATATGGAAAACGATGGAGAGGGTCCAAATATTCTCGTCACCTAACACATGCAGTAGCTGACAAGTCGCAAGCTGACGATTCTGTGTACAGTTCTCCGATGAAATCACATCATCAAAGCCGACAGACAGAATCATGCGAGCCCATGTGTGCACTTATATATATTAACTCGTCGACTATTACATCTAATCGCGCGCTGATGCTCGCAGCCATGAAACGTGTACCGCTCCCGTTGCTGGAACCAGAGGGAGCCTGGCCGTGGATACCGCACGTGCACTGATTGGACCGGACTCAACGCTGACGGAAGAACACAAATCGCATTTCCACGCGTCGCTCGAGCGATCTCCGTTCGTGTTGGCTGCTGGTGAGTTCCGGTCGTTGCCAAGACAGCATCTGGAGACGCCATGTGGCCGTGATCACGGTGTCTGGCGATCACTAGCAGGACGATGATGAGATTAGCCAATCCGATGTGATCCCGGAGAGAGAGGCTGAAGGCCATGCGTCCTAGCCAGCAGATCGAGGAAGATAGATACGAGAGGTGATCTCTGATGTCTCATTGCTAGTGCTTGGATTTTCTCTCTCTCTCTCTCTCTCTCTCTCTCTCGCCAAAAAACGTGTGTTTGGTTTGTTAGGTGCACAAGAAATCTGAGTTACCCTGATGTAATGGAGATTTGATCTGCGCAGTTTACCGGATCGGGAAGGAGACAAAGCTCGGTTCTTTTTAGGCCGTATGTGCTGCCAAGGCCCGACCCAGCAGATTACAGGGCCCGTCAAAGGCCCGCAATAACCCAGGCGCACCAAATTTCCGTGGGCTTACGGAGATGGGCCAAATAATGGCCCATGAAAGCCTAATGCCTCCTTTCTAATGATTTCAGCCCACTAACTTCCATGCCCATCCAGCCCATGCTATCCTCGCTTCGCCCATATAAACCCTAGCGGCCGCCACTCCCAACGATTTCTCCGATCCAAGGGTTTCCCCGCGCCGCCGTCGGCGCCTTCTCCGTGGTCCCAGTTACCGCAACCATGGTAAGTGCTTCCGGCCTGTATGCTCATGCTCTTGGATTGACGGGCTGCGCTTGTTCTATCTCGCTGACCCGGTTCTTCTCTGCCTGGTCGATCGCGTCGCTCTCCCCGCGCAGCCGTCGCACAAGACCTTCCGGATCAAGAAGAAGCTGGCGAAGAAGCAGCGCCAGAACCGCCCCATCCCCTACTGGATCCGCATGCGCACCGACAACACCATCAGGTTCGTGGATCCCATTTCTGGCTACCCAATCGGCCATCGTCGGTTCACGGTTCCCATCTTTGGTTTCTGATCGGGATCTTGTTGTTGCGATAGGTACAACGCGAAGCGTAGGCACTGGCGTCGCACCAAGCTCGGGTTCTGAGCGGGGGAAGATGTGCCGAGCGCCAACGCTTGGGGGAGGCAGTTAGGGTGTACGAGCCGGGCGCCTGTTCCATGTCTCCGCAAGCTAGGATGCTATTATCAAGATTTTACTTGTGTTAAAGAGATTATCGAGTTGCTTGTAGTGTACTGAAAACACCATTTTGGCTGATCGTTTAACGAACCACCTTTATGTTCTGCTGAAGTTGTCTTGACCTGCAGTGGCCAAACGAAATGATCTATAAACGAAATGATTTATCTGTCTGCGTGTTGCTCCTAGTCCATCCATGCGATTACATTGTTTTGCTGTCTACTGTAGAAGTTACCTGTATATTCTGCTGAAGTGATTAAATCAGTTGGTCCCTACCAAATCACTTTGCGGTCATGACCCATAGTGTTCTGATACTAACTAGTTATGGTCTAGGGTGGCGTACTGGTGATTTGGTAGGATAGCGGGCTGTTAGTTTTCTTTGCAGAACTGAGGACATTGATTTCTGTTAAGTGAATTGCTCTAAGCTTGCGTCATTGCTTACCATTGGCTTTACATCTACATCTAGTGTTATGCTTGAATAAAAGTGATCTTCCTCTATGCTTTTTGACGTTTTGTTTTTGTGCCCTAGATAGTACAGACCATGGTATTTACAGTTCCAATGCTATCAGAACCTTCGGAATCTTGGTAGGGTGTAGGAATGTGCACCCTATTTCTGGCATCGTGCAGATTGAGATGTGCATCTGGTTAGAGTTTGAGCTACATCGATTTTAGCCAAAATGCAGTAATTCTCTTCTCTGTTTAAAAAAGCGGTCGCCTAGGCCGCCTAAGCGCCGCCTAGGCGGCGGAACATAGAGGTGGGAGCCGGGCTGGCACAGCATGGCCCATTTGTGCTTCGGACTGATTTGGCCCATGGCCCAAAAGCACGTCGGGTCTTTTTGGGTCAGGCTGCCAGGCACGAAATTAAAAAAAGGCAGCCCGAGCATGGCACGTGACCCGATAGATCAATTTTGGGTCGTGTTAGGCTCAAGCATGGTCCGTTTATTGCGTTAAAAAATTAAGTAAAATAAAAAAAATACTAGGGTTTCAGTAGGTTAAATTACATGTGTTCATTGAATTTCACATTCAAAAATATCATACATTTATGGGAAAAAACAAATAGAAGAGTATTTTTACATATGATATGAACGATTTGCAGTTTTTTAAACATATGAATCAGAAGTCCATAACATATATTTTCACTCACGGAATGTTTTTCAAGCACAAAAGCACACATAAAAGCACATAAAGGCTGGCGGGCGTGGGCTGGCGGGCAGCGCGGCGCTGGCAGGCATGAGGCGTGGGCTGTTTTGAATCATCAGATTTTCGGGCTAATACGGGACGATGGGCCAATCCATGCCGACTGGCTCATTTCGGGCCGTGCTGGGCCGCCCGACCTCGCCAAACCCGGGCACGACACGGCCCGAAATTTTGTGCCTAGCCGACCCGGCCCAAAATGGTTTCATGTCTTTTTCGTATCGGCCCGTCGTGCTTCAGCCCGCTCGGATTTGGCCCAGCCCAAGTCCCACCTCTAGCGGCACCGGACCGCTTCGCTTTTCCCTAGGCAGCAGTATTAAGCGGTCGAACCGCTTTTTTCGGCTTCGGTCCGATTTTTTCTGCTTTCTTCCGCTTAATTCCGCTTTCCACCGCTTTATGTGTCCATATAAAAAGAACAACTAACTCTAATTCTTTTTTCATTCCTATTGGTGGTTGTTGCTGTTAGCAAGATGGTAGTGCTCTGTCTTAGTGTTTGGTTGCCTACACAAGATAGTGTCACACTCTATCTCATCTCATTTTATTGATTGATTGAATATTTTTAAATTTTAAAATATACATATATATAATATATTATATGGATTTAACCTCACTTCTTGCGAAACGCCTATGCGTCGCCTAGGCGCTAGGCGGAGCTCCTCCGCTTGCTTTTTTTCTACCGCTTTTTTAAACACTGATTCTCTTTGTGTTCATTATATACACCTTGGAGCTGTATTTCTGCGCCTTTGAGCTGTAATTGTAGGAAGATCAGGAAGTCCTCAAAGTTGAGTTGCTTCCTAATGCCAAGTTTCTTTTTGGACTTTATGCTTATTTTTTTAGGTAAGCTTTTTAAGGTCGATTTTCTTGGTGCTTGAACTTTTTGCACCTAATCAAGGATTAAAATTTGTCGTGATTGTCTTGAATTAGGTGCGTTCTTCTATAACTTTCCGCTGAATAGCCTAACTTTCAGATCATTTGGAATTGCAGGCGACATTCTGAGAAGTTAGGGATTAGTCATGAATGTCCATGATCTTTATTTACAACTCTCAAGTCAGATGATAATGAAAGGAACAAAATTAGATGTATACCTGTAACACCACATCATTCTTTCACCTGTATAGCTGTATATGTTTATATGTTAGAAGTAGAAAACACAACACATCACACACTCAACAAGGTTCCTTCCACAAACTCGTGCCGCTCAATACTCACTACACGGGCAGGACTCCTCCGGTCACCTCCGCAGGTGGGCGCTGTCGATCAGACGGTGTAGCTCTGCTGAATGGCCTTGAGTATGTGCAGCTCCCTAACTCTGCAATTGTTTGCATTAGCATCAGAGGAACGGCAAGGCACCAAGAGTCGGAGATGTTTGAATCCCCGGAGAAGAAGGTACCTTCCGGCCTCGGCGCTCGACGAGCTCGGTGACCTGTCCTCGCGCTCACACTTGCCATAGTCCTTGATCGTGAGCGCCGTCTGCACGAGACGAACGCCCCGGATTGCTTCATTGCCGGAGAGGGCACCAATGTTGCAGAGCTCGATGATCTGCTCTGCTCAGGAGCGCCCTTGCTGACCCTGTGCCAGTCGCCATTGCCGTCGACGTAGGTCGACAGCCTCTTCCGGTCGCAGTTCAACGTCTGGAACACCTCCTCCACCAGGACCTTCGACTGCGCAACGCAATGCCATCGTCCATCACCATCGACACGGGCACACGCGCTGACGCGCATGTTGATGACGCAGATGGAATGCTGCAGGCACGATAGCAATCGCTCTTACCAGGTCGTCGTTGTGGACGCCATGGTTGCCTATTCTTTGGTAAAAACTTTCTTTTCATTGGAAGGGTGGATGCGGCGAGCTTCCGGTCACAGGGGTCGACGCCGCAGCCGGAGGAGGGGGAGGGGGGGGGGGGGGTCAGTAGGTTTACTAAATGCTTTCTGGGACAGGACCTTCCAGCTTAACTCAGCACTCGGATCCTTTTTGAAAACAGACGAGCATGAATATTTCTTTTTTTTTTTGAAATACACGGGACCAGCTATCCGGATACTAAGAAGAAAAGAAGAATGGGGAATTAACCCCCCGGTGAGAACACCTGGGCCGATCCTAGGATAAAACACTAGAGGGCACAGGGCAGCCTGCCACCCACAGGACTTGCCACACGAGCTACCGCTCATTCTCAGCATGAAATATTTCTCAGGATACAAAACTCGGATATCTGAGACGATACCTCTGCTTGTTAGTTATGTTGTTGTACGTGAATTGACATGATGCCTTCAGGCTTAACTCTTCATGCAGGCAGTGCACCAGAAAGGACAGAACTGTGCAGTTCACGCAAACCTCCATGGTATCCACTGCAGGTTTGAAAACTTATTTGCAGGTTTCAAGAACTTCTCTCAATTCCTCAGATGAATATCCCCAGAGGCACAGCATGCTTTAAGTTTGAAGTTGAACCACATAACAGTTTTCACCGTGAAGCCTTATTCACCTTCCAGCAAGTGAATTCAGACGGTATCAAGCTCTCATCACAGGAAATTGCAGCTTGTGCAGTCAGCTTTCCGACCAAACCATGATACAAAAGGCCCCTGGCACCAAGTCCACCAACTAGCCAGAATGTACAGTTGTTCTTGCCCCTCTCACCTATTACATCATTCAAACAACCTAAAAGTGGCAACGATCCATTAGCTGTCAGTGGAGGCATGCCTCTTATCCCAGCCCTCGCATGCACAAAATCCCATTTAGTTATTCCTGGATAAACGCCAGATGCTTTTGGGAGCAACTCTTTTATTGCAGCACGAGCTTCTTCATCAGATACCATTGAAGCATAGTTCTCAGAATTCCATTGCCAGGTTGACCCAATAGAAACACTACGGGGACCTTGAAATGCCAGCCATGCATCAGATAATATCGAAGGGCTTTGATCCCCATACTCTTCGCTGCAGAAAGTAAATGCACCAATAAGATAGTTCCAGCTGATGACGTAACAACTATCAGCACACATAAATCTTCTTACACTGAATCTGATGGCAACTGGAATTCAGCAATAACTCCTCTACAGGCTCTAAGAGGAAGCTTATTTGTAAGTCCTGGAAGTGAGCCAGCTTTGGCCCCAAGGCAGATGATCACCGAATCATAATCTCCTGCACAGATTTGATAGCGCCTTAGCTGTAGCTAATTCTTTTTTTTAATGGGCAAGTTTTGTAAATTGACTAACAGAACATAACTTTTGCTTCAAGCACTATAAATGCTTAAAGTAAGCGCAAAAATTACATAAATACAGTTGACCGTAGTTATTTCGGTTTAGCATGAATTGAAAGTGAAGTGTAAAAGACAATGTGCACCTCTATATCTACATCTTAAAAGGGTGAGTTCAACTATTTCCTACGTCCACACAACTAAAATACCCCCAACAGTACATACTACAGAGTTATAATATCTCAACCGTAGCATTAGCACGGGCAATATACTAGTTACATGGAAGTCCAAGTACAATAAACTTACCAGCCAACTGTTGCAGGTTATCTATATGTTGATTGTACAGCTTGAACTCTTTCTGCTCACCTGGTGACACAGATGCTTCATCTGACAGATGTTGGCATGCAAGGAACAGTGCCTACAGAAACCCAGATAAAGGGATACATCAACTTGTCAATAGGCAGTAGACTAGTAACAATCGACAGGTCGACAAAGCATGGAGTGCAGCACCTGCAAATATTTCTTAGGGTTGATGTTCAGTGCCAGTGGCATATAAATTGCAAAGTCAAACGGGACACACAACCCAGGGATCAGACTCTGTGCAGCATCCGAATCAAGCACCTGAAGGTTGCAACTCTGGAGGGAACTCTGAGCATTCTAACTCGAATAGGTTGAAGGAATCAAAACAATGCACAATAACTATAAGACAAGCACCTGAGTATATCTGCGTATAATCTTAATTCAGCAGTACCTCCAGCAATATGTCAGCAGCCTTCTCAGTTGTTGGTGGCCGCAAAATTCCCCTGATCAATGGAACCTCAATTTGTCACACCACACACAAACAGTAGCCAATAGCTACAATCTAAAAAGAAAGACTATATTAGCTCCGAAGAAGATAAGACTGCCTTCTCCAGATAAGGACTTCGTCTTGGCCTGTCCTATCTGATCCAGAGGCCCCATTTGCTTGCTCCGCGCTACGCAGGAGATCCATGCACTCTTTCCAGAATTCAGCACCCCTCCACAGAAGCTTGACTGTAATTCAAAGATGTATCAACAAAGCTCGACCGAGATGCAAAAACGTTTACCGTTTCACCGAGTAGCAGGTTTTCAAAAGTAATGCGTATCATAAGCGGAGTATGAAACACTAGACTGCCACGATTTTCAAATTGTGAAGCTTGTGTGAACGGAGAGGGCGAGACCTTTAGGTGAGTAGGGATGGAGAAGCCCTCCCGAGACTCCCGACGCGCCTCCACCGACCCCGTTCTCGTCGTAGATGTCCACGGACACGCGGGAATCCCTGGGGCTATGCTGGAAGGAGAACGAGCGTCGCGTAAGAGGGTGCTTCTTATCGCAGGAGAAAGAGGAGGGATGAAGTGGGAGAGGAGGGTACCTTGAGGAGGTGCCACGCGACGGAGAGCCCCGCGAACCCGGCGCCGAGGACGGCGTACCGAAGGGGGCGGCGGCCGTGCTCTCCTGCCAGCGAGGACGAGGCTGCGGCTGCGACGGTTCGCCTGGAGTAGAGGGCTAGGTTGGGGAGCAGACGGGACGGAGGCGAAGGACAAGGCGGCGGCGGCATCGCGTCCGGCGGTCTGACGGCTTGGGAGAAAGGGAGCGGCGGCAGATACTGTCGCTGCTGCTGCTGCGGAGAGAAGAACGGTGCTGGTGAGCGTGCTCCGGCTGCCACGCCGCGGGCGAGGATTTTTCCTGGGGCGGCAGCGTGGATCTTGTGGGCCGATCCTTCTTGGGCTTCACAGTTAGCCTGTGCTGGATCACGCGGCCCAGCCCAAAATAAAATGGCGACGTTCGGTGTGAAGGCATGATAAAGCTATCGGGCTTTTCCACTACGAGCTACGGCTGCTTCACAAGTCACAGTAAATTTCACTCTAGAAAAAAACTCGCAGTAAAATCAAAATTAAAAAAACGCAGAATGGAGAAAGGTCATCATCGACCATCCAAGCATCGCAGTAAAGCAATGTCCACATATAGCATTTCAAAACATAACAATAATGGAACATTACAGAACAACCACATGCAACCAAACCGGCGATGGACTATATACTACTTTGTAAACATGTAGCACAATAAACACATAACAAACTTGATAAATTTCATGCGGTGAACAGCTACTACAAGGTAAATCATTTGTTACTGGCCAGCCCAAGGTCAGCGCAGATGCGCGAGTTCTGGCGTGCTCTACAGGCCCTACTTTAGTGTCACCACAAAATGCTTCTCAACTATTGTTGTCCAGTCCTGCTGCTTCATCAGAATTATTGTGTCCTAAAGCCTAAAGAATAGTTTAGTCAAAAAGAGCACCGGTCAAGTAACTCGTCCACCTAAATCTGTCTCTATTACCTCGTCATGTTCCTCCACTTATCCTTCAGATCCACCTACAAAATTGCAACCAGTCAATACGTCACAAAAAGGTTAGTAACTAAAGCAACTTCACCATGATATCCAAATACCCACCGGTGTTCTGCCAATGAACACATCAGGATTATTAGCTAAAATATCCTTCCAATTACCCATACCGTACCTGCAATGAAACACATGAAAGGAAATGGTGAGCATCCTACACGAAACAGAACAGAGGATGTATCGGCTGAGAAAGTAAAATCACTAAAGAACAGATTCGAAGAAAGACAAAATAACATACTGTTCAACACCGTTTCTTAATGTTTCTTCTTCTAGTGAGCACCACTTCCTTGCCTTTCTACGCTTATTTTTATTTTCTGGGGGTTGCAAAGGAGAAACCGGCATTCTCCTTGGGCTAGGCAAGTGTGGTCTACGGAACTGTGGCTGGTCAGGATCAGGAGAATCCTCCCACTGCAAACAAGTGAACATTTTAGCGACATGACCAAAATATAATGTTTTTCACACAATCTATTTGCTGTTTAGAATTTCATTCTATATCACCAGTAAGAAAAAAAAAGAACCGGACAGATCACAACATAAAGAACACATCTGATTCAAAACTCATCAAGGAAATAAACAGAAGCATAGCAAACATACATAACATTTGAATGCAACGCGTATTTGACATGATAAGGCATTATGATCACATAGATTACAACTTACTCATCAGTACCACCGCACATTCAATCTAAACGATCAAAGTGGCATGGACGCATGGTATGGACAGCCTTCAAAGGGAAAGACCAAGTGTCATGTATAGAAGGAGAAAAAACAATAAAACACACACCTGATAGGTCTGTGCCGTTGGGTTCCAGTCCATAAGACTGAGCGCGCCTTTACTAGGAGCTTTGTCTATGCCATTAAGGGAACTTGGGCCTGCAGTGCCACACATTTGTCGACCGTTTACACCTGCAGCATTTATATTAACTGCCTTATCCATCCTTGCAGCCAACACCTCATCCGCAGCTGCCTTTGCAGCAGGAAGTGGATCCTCCACTGATCTGTGAAGGTCATCACAGCTTGTTTGAAGTGCGTGAACCACCTTATGGACTTCTGGTGTTGAAACTAGATTAACATGGGCGAACGCTTCTTCAAGTTTGCTTAGAATCTCACGAGACTTTTCTCGCCCAGCTGTAAGTTTTCATTTCATACATGATCAATTACAGTCACTGAACGCCATGACTTTTAGCATAAGTGACTCAAATAAAGTAGAAAACTCAATCTTGCATAGCGACAAGAGACCTACTATGCACTAAAGAATTATCAAACTACAGGAAACGAAAAAGTATTGCATTAAGAACCCTATCAAGAAATCATCTAGGAAAAGAACTGCAATCAAAGCAAAATAGACACGATATATGACGTCTGCACTCTTACAGTTTCAGTTACTAAAAATAGATACAAGTCCAGTGCAATCAAAATAAATCAAGTGCCACATGATTCATATTGGCTAAAAACCAGCCACATGCTGAAACATAATGATTTCATTAATTGGGCTATTTATCAGAAATGCCACAAAAAGATTACTTACCAAGCACGCAATACTTGGCACGGGCAGTCTCATCCACGGCGCGCCATGTCTCAATAGCTTCATCCCCAACAAGCCGCTTGGCAGCCTCCTCCAGCTGTGAGGGCCCAATCGCGGCCCACTCGGCGGCGAGGAGCTCCCTGACCCGCTTCTCCACGGCAGAGCGGTCACCAAACAACCCTCTCAGCACGTCCTGCGAGAACGAGTTCCCGACTGCCGCATCGAACTGGTCCGCCACGGCGACTGCCTCGCCAGAGACGAGCGCAGGGGAGCCTCCTTCCACGACGGCGCGGCGCGCGCGGCCGTCGGGGCGCGCAAAGAGCGCCCGCGCGGCGGCGTCGAAGTCGGGCGCGGAGGCCGCGAGGAAGGCGGCGACGGCGAGATGGACCGCCGCCAAGGCGGGGGAGGGGGAGGGAAGGGAGGCGAGGAGGTGGAGGGAGTCGATGGCGTCCGTGGAGACGGGGTCCGCGGCGAGGCGGCGGAGGAGGACCGCGCGGCGGAGGCGCGGGGTCGGGTGGGAGGGGAAGGGGAGCGCGGACAGGAGCGCGTGCGCCGCGGCGGAGGGGACGGAGGGGTCGCCGAGGACGTGGTCCAGGATCAGGGTCGCGTCCGCCGGCGTCAGCCGCGGCATCCCTGCGCCGGTATGGAACCAGATTTGAGAGGGAGCCCCGGCAACAGGGAACCGGTGGGCTCGGTTCGCTTGTGGGAAACGCGTCGCGCCGGCGCGATAGTGAGCGGCGGTGAACCGGGGACGGGGCAGGCGGGTGGGGAGGCGAATCGCCGCTTCCGCGGCAAGACTGGGGAGGCCAAGGAGACCGGCGAGCTCGCGGCTCGGGCTCGCCACCGATGCCGACGACGGATTTGGGTCAGGGTTCTGAGATGGGCTGGATCCGTGAAACACGTCTTATGTCGTTGGGCTCTGTGAAGCAAGGTAGTTTTGGCCCAAACACCGACCGTGCATTGGTCTCCACAGGGGGCTGTAATTGGGCTGATTTAAATGGGCCGTTTCTGAACAACGAAGATTTAAACTGGATGATATATACGCTGCAAACTGCTAAGCAAGCAAAAGTTACAGCTATCTTAGCTTCTCAAAAGTGCATGCCATGAGCAGAAAATTGATACTCCCTCCATTTCAAATTATTTAACGTTGACTAGTTTAATTTTGAACTAATCAGCATCAAATAATTCAAAATAGACTCCTTTAGGAGGGAGTATTATAGCGCGGCCTCCTCTGATTCTGATCACGTCTTCCCGTCATTCCATGGCGGCCTCCACGGATTCCCCTGCCGTTTTGCAGTGGACAAAGAAGCTTCTGCTCCCTGCTTCGCTATCGTTCTCCCACAAGAGCAGGCGAGGAAACAGAGCAGCTCCTCGAGCTTCAGTATCGAGCAGTATCGAGAAGCTCAGCCTGTGCTCAAAGACAACGGGTGCCTGATTGGGTAACAACGGTGGACCGTCAAGAGTGTGGTTTTGTTAGCCTGAGGAGAAATCGACGAGCAGGCTGCAGCCAGTTCAAGGCGCGCGACGCGCTGGGCGGGCCAGGGAAAGGCGCGTGGCTACGCCGCCATGCCCGGCGGCAAGCAAGGCTGGCGGCGTGCGCGCTCGTAGTTGAAGCTGGCCACGGTGGTGAGGGGCAACGCACATCTCCTCGACTTTTGGGGCCAGCACACGACGCCGCCCACGGCGGTGAGGCGCGGCCTCGACCTTGGGGCAGCGCGCCGCTGAGGAAGCAACGGTCGGCGGCGAGCGAGGGGTGAGCGCGGAGAAGCTCCGCCACGCGACAGCCCGACGCGGACCCCGTTACCGTATGCCACTTCAAGAATTCGAGCGTGGCAGGCCTATTCGGCAGAAAGAAACATCACAGAAATATAAATATACAAATTCCTACTGCAGTCAGGCACTAAATCTTCAGTTGCCCAAATGAGAGAAAGAGAAGGCTCAAGCTTCACGTCTTTTTTCGAGGCATCGGCATAGAAGCAGGACGCAAGGACGCAATGGATACGAACATTAGAGATTCAGCAACCACTGCTATAATATCGTGTACATGCTCACAGTCCACACTAACATTTGCCATGGGAGAAACACCACAGGATTACATCAAGCATCAACCCATGCTATAAGCATCGATACTATCTTATCTTTAACTTATTCATGTACAAAAGCCAGCTAGCCAATGACACCTCCCAGGTTGCAGAGGAGACGGCTGTTGGACAGAAGACGTCTATTTCTGCTGTTGCACCTTTGTAGGAGAAGCTGCCATGGCCCGCAGTCTCTGGCCGATCTCTGTGAAGCTCGGCCTTTCTGAAGGCTCGGATGACCAGCACTGCTCCATTAACGACCTCCACTGGGGATCGCAGGACTCAGGCACGGGCGGTCGCAGCGTGTTATTCACTATCCCACCTGAATGAATTCCGAAGAAACTTCAGGGATAAGAATGACACAAGATTCAACCAGTAGGTTAAAAAAAACAGTATTATCGTATTTCAAAAACAACAATATTATCTGGTTAGCATAGAGGTGGGAGTCGGGCCGGGCTGGCACGGCCCGGAAATTTCATGCTTCGGGCCGATTCGGCCCGCGGCCTGAAAGCACGACGGGCCATTTCGGGCCAGGCCGGCAGGCACGAAATCGGATACCTGGGGCCCGAGCATGGCACGTGGCCCGACGGGCCAATTTCGGGCCGGGCCAGGCCCGAGCACGGCCCGAATATCCGAAAAAATTAAAAAAATCCAAAAAACAAAAAAATCTAAAAAACCGAAAAATCGGGTGTGAGGCGCGGGCGGCGGGCAACACTCGCGGGGCGGCTCGGGGCCGGGTCGGGGCGTCGCGGCACGCGCGGGCGACGGCGTGCGACGCCAGCGGCGGGGGCGGCAGCGGCGCAGGCGGGCAGCAACGGGCGGGCCTCGGGCCGTCGGGCGACTGTGCAGGGCTACGGGAGTGCGGGCGCCGGGCGGGTTGGTTCTCTCTCACAAGGCTAAACCCTAATTTCGGGCCATTTCGAGCCGATGGGTTTATTTCGGGTCGTGTCGGCCCGAGCACGGCCCGAAAATCATTTTCATGCCGGGCCACTCGAACACGCCGAACCCAGGCACGGCACGGCCCGAAATATCGTGCCGGGCTGGCCCGGCCCAAATATATTTCAGGCCTACTTCGTGCCTGAGCCGTGTCGGCCCGTCGGGCTTCAGCCCGCTCGGAATTGGCCCGGCCCAACTCCCAGCTCTAGGTTAGTAACTTAGCATACCTATAATGGTGCCGTAGTGTAACTCTGCGTATGGCTCCTCACCAGTAAGTAGCTCCCACATCACAATTCCGAATGAGAAAACATCGACCTACACTCAAAGCATAAGAAGGCTGATTAGAAGAAAAGGCAACCTACTTATCCAGAGGCAGCTCAAAGAAAAAGGAGGGTGCATATTGGGACAGACCTTTTCAGAAACAAGGCTGCTGCTGCCATTCAAAAGCTCAGGAGCCATCCAAGGAAGTGTCCCTCGCACCCCACCAGAGATCAGTGTCTGGCGTTTAACCTTTGATAAACCCAAATCACCAACCTACAAAAGTATGACCATTACTATGAAACTGAAGGCTCTCATACCAGAATACAGCTATGAAGTTTAGAGATGCCTCAGTTTCTGTTTGTCCAGCAAAACAACTAGTCTTGGTGTCAGAAGTCAAGATATGTTAGCCCTCAAAAAAACACTCACACCTGCCATAATTTCATCTCTATGTCAAATCAAAGCAAAAAAAGTGATTACACACTACATAAAAATAGCACCATACATACGGATGTACTTAGATTAATACAAGTGAAAGCAGATTCGGCCTTGAAGAGAATAAGATAATAAGAAGTCCAAATTCATTTTCAACCATACACAAGTAATACAGAAACAAAGAATGTGCATTGGGAGAAAAGCCCCAATTACAGCATGAGCTTTCACCTTTTAAGTATATGTACCAGGTACAAACCCATAGCTTTGCAATAGAACATCACAATTACTTTCATGACATGGGTTATTAGGGTGTTCTCATTCGTCTTTTTGTACTTGCATAAACTGAAAGAACATGGAAGCAGGAGAGGAACGAGTTTGTTGACAAGAAGATATACACCTTGCATATAGGCCGTTGAGGATCTCTTAGGTTGACGAGCAGATTATCACTCTTCAAATCGAAATGCACAATATTCTTCCCATGCAGATATTCCATACCAAATGCAACATCCATTGCAATTAATAATCGCCTACGCTGATCAAATATCCTGCTTGCAGAACAAATTAGAATCTAAAGTGACTCCATATGAAAAACATAAAATTTTAGCATAGAAAAGAGTATTTTACTTTTCGTTTCGTTGCAATGCTTGTCGAAGTGAACCATTAGCCATGTATTCTGTTACTGTTGCGACAGGTCCACCTGGCCCGTCTACAACAACACCATAAAATGCTACAACATTTGGATGGTGCAAAGATGCAAGTTTGCCAGCTTCATTCCAGAAATCCGTCCTCTAAAAATAGAAGGAACATTTTGAACATGGTGTATTCAAGTAAAGTAGGGAAACCAGTAAGTTAACTACATACCATGCGTTCTTGTTCAGATGCCTTCCCAGCAAAGCATTGATCATTGATTCTCTTAATAGCGACATCAGTTCCTCTCCATTTTCCATGGTAAACGGTACCAAAGGTTCCAGAACCCAGTTCATGCAATTCTTCAAGATCACTGTTATTTATTATCTGCGGTTAACAAAGTGGAAAATAAGAATGATGCAGTTGAAGCTGCAATGGGGAAGAGTATTTTAAAACAAAAAAATAGCTTCAAGAAAACCTGAAGATTATCAATGTCATCTAAAACTTGAACTCCTTGACTTGCTTTGTCAAATTGATTTCTCCCCTCATCCTGAACCAGAACTCAGGGTTAAAGCAAAAAATTACAACCAATCATAAGAAAATAAGTTAGGGCCGTGAAGAAAGAAATATCTCCAACCTTAACTTTTGCATCAACTAATGCTCCGTGTGAATCTCCATGATCTCTGGAAAACACAGCTGGTTTTTCAGGAAAGGGTGACTGAAGAACTGATGCTGCCACCCCTTCAGCAACAGCCTGTAGTTGTTGCTTGATACTTTCTTCTCCAAATCCTTATAGACGGAAAACGAGGAAAAGAGGTAAGGGCACTCATTGCTTAGTCAGTCCATTATGATTTTGAAATGATATGATGGTACTATTACCCGAATTCTGCACAAGAAAAGAGTATACCAACCTTTGTTTGGTTGGACTGTATGGATATCTTTGAAACTAGGCCCCTGAATATGTGAAAGATTGACTCCTTCTAAGAGCGTGGCAGTATTTGAACTGTTGATATCAGTCACATGGCCATCTATATACTGATCGCCAGAAGTAGCAGGTTCCTTAAACAGCTTATTCGGTCTTGGAGGCATTATAGAGGCATTTCCCACTGCAGTCCAAGGATCTTGGTTTGAGAAAAGTGAACCTGTGTACGCTGGCTCCCGTGTAGCTTCAATATGATCAATGCCAGAAGTAGCCTGTAATGGAAACTTACTGCTGGCATTAGGGGCAGGAGTCACCAAGTGACTTGACATTTCCCTAGGATGCTGCAGAGGCGGTCCATCAGGAACCTGAGCTCCAGAGTATAGTGGTCTTACAGGAAATCTTTCATTGGGAACAGGTGGCTCGACGAGCACTTTGGGGCTGTTTGGGACAGGCACATTGAGTGCATGCTGGCTTATGTCAGAATGAACATTTCGTGCACCAACATCAAAAGCAGGAGGTGTTTGTTCATTAGGAATCACAAGGATGTCCTCTTGGATCAAAGCAGGAGCAGTAAATGCATTTGTAATTCCCATATGATACCCTCCAGCTTGAGATTTATAGAGACTGTCAATATTCACAGGTGGCATCTCAACTTTCTCATCATCAATAGCACCGTGAGGACTAGCTGGCTTTCCCTGTACACCAGCTTCTGGAGGGGCAATAGGTCCCAAATGAACTGCTTGCATACGGGCATCAATAGCTCTGGTATAATCATGAGGAAGATCACGAGCATATTCTTTAAGTGGCTCTGCTACTGGGTTATTCAGATTCTGATATGCTCTGGCATCGACACCTTGTGACGGTTGCATGCGATAAGAATACTGCTGGTAGCTGAACGGATCTTTTGCCAGGAACTGTGGAGGATGACCCACAAATACCACATTTGGAGGTGCAGTTGAAACCGGTAAAGTAATCATTGGAGTTTCAACCAGCACACCTGCATCTGGAGATGTGGTTGCCTGGAATACAGGTTTTCTGGCATGAAGTGTCGGCTCAAACTGTGCTATCCCTACTGTGTTCTCAGCTCTTGGTTCTGCCACATAATTAGCCGGAGTTCCTGAACTTGCACCTGTACTAGATTTGTTGGATGCACTATCCTGATGCAGGCTGTCAAATATTGGAGCAGCCTCAGGGTTGCTCACTGCTTGAGGTATTCCCTGCTCCTGGATCATGTTATCTGAATGGGCATGCGGCAATGCATTCTGGAACATTGTGCAGTCATCAGACCTCAATGCTCGAACAGTGGTCGAGCTAACCACCACAGGAATTGCCCCTGAGGTCGTCACCACTGGTGTGCTCATTGTGCTTGTCACCATTGGTTGAACACCATATCTCCGTGTTTCACTTGTCTGCAAATGCACAGAAGGCATAGGAGGAAGCTGCAACATTGGCGCCTGCAGCACCCGGTAGTTTGGATCAACCAGAGTTTGCACCGGCATTGTGAAATGCATGTTGTCCAGAACAGGTTCTGCACCTGCAGTGACAGGCCTGATGGTACCAACCTGAGCAACCGAGGTCGCCATAGAATCTGTCACCGGAATGCTGGGCACAAACTGGCTCATTTGCACAGGCACAAAATTGACAGATTGGGGAGCACCACGCACATTGAGTTGTTGTGCGTTGATGTATTGAACTTGTTGTGGATCAACGTAGGACTGTGGAGTCTGCTGCACATAAGAGGCAACCTGAGGTTGCTGCTGAGGAACGTAAGTAGTGACTTGCCGCGGCGGTGCATAAGGAACTTGAGGCGGCTGATGCGACGTCGCATAAGCGGCGGCAGCTGGCTGAGGCTGAAGCGTTGATGGCTCTGTCCTAACCAATATGGGACTCTGCGCCGGGATGCCCATCACCGGAGCCAACGACACTGCTACAGCACTGAACCCCACCGACTCCTTGAAGGCGCTATGGTAATGGGCTCCACCTAAATTCGAAAATTCGGATGGAACTGAAGGAGGAGGCGGCCCCGACCGCAACGACATGCCTTCGGCGATGCCACTGTACTCGGAGGCCTCGGAGTTGTGCGCCGAGGACTCGGCGTTGGCGACGCTGTCCTTCCGGCGCATGGCCGCAACGGCGACCTCCGTGGAGACGCAGTTGATGGCGTCGATGTACCGCTGGCCCGACTCGTCGAGGCCGGCGGCAAGGTGGGAGCCGGAGGCGGAGCCCTCGCTCCCGGAGGCCGGGAACAGGAAGACCCGCAGCTTGGCGGAGCCGTCGGGCGCGGCGGCGGCCAGCTTCTCGTACTCCTCCATCATGTTCTCGTAGTCCTCGGCGCCCGACACGGAGATGAGCGAGTCGAGGTCCTCCCCGGGGAGCTGGTACCTGACGAGAACCCCGCTCCCGGACGCGGCGGCGGCCTCGTCCACCGCCTCCACCTTGCGCAGGAGCTCCCCGAAGGAGGCGGCCCGTGGCACGGAGACGAGCCGCGTATGGCCGCCCACGTACCGCAGCGCCCCGTCCCGGGGCCGCGGCGCGATCCGGCCGCCGAAGCTGCACATGAGCTTCACCTTCCCGGCACCCGCGTCGTCCTCCCCCCACCCCCGCGCGCTCGGGGTGCTCGGGTCGCCCACCCCCACCGCGACCCCACCTCCTCCTCCCCGGCTCGCCATCCTCGTCTCTCCTAGCTAGGGCTCGTCGTCGTGCTCCTCCTCCTCCGCGCCCGCGCGCGCCACCTCGCGAAACGGAATCAGACGCGACTCTCTCGCGGAGCGGGGGTTTCCGTTCCGCGCTGGCTCGCTTGCCACTCTCCCTCCCCTTCGCGTTCGCGGAGGCACCCGGACCGAATCGGCGGTGGGGTGCGGGCACTCGGGATAAGTTCTCGTGCCCCCACTCCTCCAACAATTCAACAAAGCTCGTGTCGGCCCCGCGCGCCCTCGCGCTCGCCGCCCGCCTGCTCCTTGGATTTGGTCTAAAACGGACACGAGTCGCACGGCGCGCGGCCATACGCGGCCGATCTCGCAGCCGCGGCCACCGTCGTATCGCACGGCCGGGTGATTTAACCGGCGAGCGAAATCTGCGACGTTGTCAATATGTCCTATCAGAGCGTAAATAAAACGTTGTCAACGTGCTGCGCCCGCATCAAGCGCCTGGTACAGCGACAGCACGGTGGTGTGTATAATACAACGGATAGTTTTTTTACAACGGGCTGAGAAGCGGGGTCCACGTGGTTCTTGACTTCTTGTAACTGTAACGGATCATCTAGGAAACACGCAGTAGACAGTACTGATGATTAAGCTGACATCTATCATTATGTTTCGCTATCCGCGGTTCCTCGCTTACGGCTAGGGATAAGTTGCGGATCACAAAACACAAAGGTTCAGGCGATGCTTCTTGCTTGTCTTGTTGCAGTAGGCCATATGACTATTGAGTCGAGTAATCGGTGTTTAGTTTATGCGAAAGCACCTTGGGAGGTGAGATTTGTGTAACTCGTGCGCTCCGTGTCGACGAGCACTTTCTTCGCCCACGCTGCACATGGTCAGTCAAGCTCAAATCCAATATAGTCGACGGGGACCGACTCACTGACACGCTACCTCACCTCGGAAACGTGCAGCAGGGCGTGGGCGCGTGACGGCGATAGGGCGTCCGTTGCAGCAGCGCGGTCGCTGCCGATGCCACTTGCCAGCAGCCCGGCGCGGTCGCAGGCGTCTCTGCGGACGGGAACATGGGCTGGGCGGACGGTTGGGATCATGGGTGGCGGCCGTGTGGCATCACCTGGACTGTCAGTTCCATTGCCACAGATGGGCTGTCGTCTGCAGGCCTGCAAACGGACCTAATGTTTGTTTCCAGACTTGCAATGCTCTAGGGGGCCTCATTAGATTCTGAGCCTGCAAAACGGACCTGGGCCTTCTTCCTCCGGAAAGGAACCGAGCACGGCCTATCAGCCGCGAAGAAAGGAGATATTCTGCTCATCGTTCTGAAGAGAAAAAAAGGACATATATTCTCTAGAAACGCCCGAGGAATATGGATACGATACCGATGGGTCAGCACTCGTCACAAGGTGCAGACAGCAACTCGGCGTCCGCAGTGGCCAGTGGCGAGCCGCCGTGAAAGGGGTGGTCACTAGCAGGTGCAGTTGAGCTCGCAAAATCGTCCCGTTACCGTCGCTACCGTCCCGCGTGCCGGCTCTGCGTACCGTCGCGGTGAAGTGGACATGTCGTCCAGCCGAAACAGAACGCTGCCAAGAGCGTGGGTGGCGGTGGGAAGGACAGTGAGAGGAGGAGGTTCTCGGGTGTAGACGGCGCCGATAACAACGACGAAGAGGATGACGACGTAATAAGGCGACGAGGCCAGTGGGGTAACTGATGCGATGCGAGCCAGGGAATACTGGCATGTGGCGTACTGGCATGGCAATGGCATGTTCGGCCGCTGCTCCACCGAAGCTTCGTGGAAGCTGCCATGGTCCCTCTCGGGTACCAGTCCCAGCAACCCACCAGGCCGCCGATGCAGACGGACGCCCGCCCGCAGTGAAAGATTTTGCAGAGGTCATTCCATACGTGTCGGTGACAGTTTCACCGCGCGACAGGGTGACCTGAGGTCCTGACCCCGACGCGGCCACAATAATTCGTGCTGTCTCACTCTCACCGGTGGATCTCCTCGCCGCGTCCCCATCATTCGAACCCCGCCAGCATCTCGTGTCGTGTAGGGTCGTTGGCCAGCCGCGCGCGCGGCGCGCCCACTTGGACAACACGATACGGTTATCAAAAAGCTCCAGATCCTTGCAAACAAAGCGAGCGCCACTGCCGCTGCCGCTCCCACCAACCAATCAATCGGCCATACCCGAAGACGGCAGGGCAGGAGGAGGAAGATGATGGCGGCGGACATGCATGCGCTTGCCCGAAATGGCCGGCGCCCACGCGGGTTCCCCTCCCGCGGCTAGATCCTACGCCCGCGCCGGGTAGGTGCGGCGTGGCGGGGCTCCCCGCGTCCACGTAGATGTGTTTTGCGTAGCTACTGTTGGTGTTACTCGCCGCGCGACTTGTGGTCTAGGACAGCGGCTGCGCGCGAGAGGCAGTCGTGTGCGTTTGCGTGCCTGCGGATGGTCATCATGGCCGGGATGCTACCCGGCGTGGAGTGCGCACGACGGCGGAGGCTGCGGCAGGGCGGCGCGGACGCTCGTGGGACGAGGCGGGACTCGTTCTGCCTGTACGCGGCTGGGCATGGCGGGCAACCTGCGGGCCTGGGCAGCAACGGCAATCCTGACAAGGTATTGCTAACTGTTAGAGCATGATGGGATTTCATTCCACTGATGATCGTCTTTTGTGTTTTGGCGATTGGATACGATTGGATTGACTGGTTGTTTTGGGTGTTTGTGTGTGTGTGTGCAGCAGCGGGGCGGGGTGATGGAGAAGATACATGAGTGGACGTTGAACAGCGATGCCCGGGAGGCCAAGGAGCGGCTGGACCAGAAGCTCAGGAGCAAGAGGGAGGCGGTCATCAAGAGGTATGATGATTAAGAGATCATTTAGTTTTTTCCCCCGATGATACGATGGCTTGTTCCTGTGCCGATCTGAGCTGTGATGCACGCACGGGAACATGTGAATCATCTGGGAAGATGCGATCTTGTCGTTGCAGGCATCACGGCACGGGGAGTGCAAACCCGAGCAGGGCTCGCGGGAGCCGCGACGGAGACGGCGAGGGGAGCTCGGCGTCGCCGGCGGTGCAGCGGGAGGTGTACTCCAAGAAGGGGGTGATGCGACGGCTGATGCGGTGGGACGCGGCGGAGCCGGAGCGGGCGGAGTGCGCGGTGTGCCTCGACGAGTTCCGCGCCGGCGACGTCCTGGCGCACCTCCCCTGCGGCCACCGCTTCCACTGGTCCTGCGCGCTGCCGTGGCTCGAGGGCACGTCCCGCTGCCCCTTCTGCCGCACCGCCGTCGGCGCCAGCAGCGACGCCCGTGGCCATCCCTCCGCCGCGTAGGCGCTGCTCCGTCCGTCCGTCCGTCCTCCCGCCAGCCGGCCGGCCGCCGGCACTGGAAGACGAGTAGGCGACGGACGTGGACAGCCCGTGCAGGTAACTCGTAGCAGATACTACCAGTCCAGCCATAGCCATGCCTCCAGCGGAGAAGAGCAAGTGGTTAACTGTAATTACGAACTGTTAAAGTGACCGAAGTGAACAGCTAGCTGTAGAATTGCCGCGAACGAACATTCTCGGCCGACGCATGATCCACCATTTCGACGCAGCTTTGAATCCACATCTACTTCGTTCTAGCATTTTCACCACCATTTACAGATACGTACGGACGGTTGATGTTCGTTCCCGTGTCACGGCGCAGCGCAGCTCCTTTCCTCTCCGACGGGGCCTCGAAAGCGGAAAGCCGAATGCATTTCGCATCTGGAGCCCGTATCCAACCCAAACGTCTCTGCTTTCTTCCGGCGGGCACGACGCCCTGCTACGAGTAGAGTGGTAGCAGTTGGAGGCGGCGCGTCAGTTGGTTTAGGCTGGCCGGCGATGCGAGGTGGAAGGCGAGGGGCTGTACGGGTGACCAACTGCGTTGGCGGGCTGGACGGACGGTCGGGATCATGGGTGGCGGCCGTGTGGTATCACCGGGGCTGGCAATCCCGTTGCTACTGACGGGCCGTGTAGTCTGTAGGCCTGCAAACGGGCCTAATGTTGATTCCCAAACTTGCAACGCCTCTAGGGCCCGTTCGATTCCGAGCCTGCAAACGGAATCCGGGCCTTCCTTCATCCGGAAAGGAATCGAGCTCGACCTGTCAGCTCGAGTGTCCTGGGCTCGCTCTGCTCGCCGCGTGTATCTACCCCCCATGTTAGCGCGACCTGTGACGTCGTGCGCCGCGAGACAGTGGCAGCCGCCGCTTTCGCTGCTCGTCGCCACGTCGTTTCGTTAGGACCTGTACCAGGTCACCGTCGTGCGGGCGCACGCGTCAGCACACCTGCAGACGGTTGCTCTTGGTACGGTAGGAGGAGACAGCAGGGCGGCCGGCTCGAGATCCGCGAACCGTCGCATCTTTTGTAGTACCCGTCCCCCGAAGCGAATTTAGTCTAGATCACGAACCGGCCTTAATAGTTTGGCGACGACTATGATTAACTTGCAGGAATCTTACAAAGACGAGCTTGCCTCCGTGCGTTGCCAACAGCCGACGGACGGACACGTATCTATTGCGCTCTATGAAAAAATGTCAGCTTCGCCCTTAATTTTGTTGAGAAACCAGTCAGTTTTGTAACTGCACACGCTCTGGAGCACTGAGAGCAACTTTACTCTTCTGTATTTTCTTTTTTTTAATGATGTATTTTTGATGGTTGCGATTGGCTAGAGGAGGAGAAACTACAGTCTGCTGCTTGCACCCATTCTAGTCGTGCATGCTGCATGCACAGATGCATTCCGAGCTCGCGTCCGTTTGGACATGCATGGCGCATCTCGAGGTCTGCCAACCGGGCAAAACCAGCACACCTTTAAAACGTCAATCGAAGCAAATTAAACCCACTCTGGATGGTCACCAACTGACCCAAATAATGCATGTTTATCACGAAGAGAAGTCCACCATGCATGTATAAGCCTGCGTATTCTGATCTGATTATATTCTCGCAAGTCGACTTAAAAGTTAATTACCTACAAGAAGGACGCTCATACGTAACTGTCGACGGGTGCACTTGTCCGCGCGCGCGTGCGTCGTCGTGAACAGCCGACCGGTGCTGCATAACTTTCCACTGATTTGTCGCTACTATACGGGGTTATCGCGTGCACACAGCCGTTCCATCACTACTCCCAGCATCCCTGATTTTCAATTGATTGAAACAATCTATCATTCAGGGGTTGAAATGTAGCATTCACGTACAGAAAGTTACCCTGAGGAAAAAAAGACAGCAAATCGAGATCCTTCCTGGACTGCTTGTAAAAGGCCATTGACTGAATCTCCTACTAGTCCAAAACAGGGGCGTTCTTTGTCATTTTTGATCTCGCGCGATTTTTCCTTTGCACGAGCGAATCCCGAGACTCCGGCTGTCTCAAAACAACGATTGAATCTAACATCATTAGCCAACCTCCGTAAAGAAACCGCGCACGAGCTAGCTGCAATACATTGCGCCGGTCGCACCAGCAAGCAGCAGTATACTATACCACCAGTCCAGCACCACCACCACCTACCAGCTCCAGATTGGCTTCGGTTCGGTAGTTCGATCGACACCCTCGCATCGATCGGATCGGCGGCATCAGGTACTTATACAGCCAGCACACAGTTGACGAGGCTCGACAAGCTACCGAACTCCAGAATCCAATCCCTCTCCTCGTTCGTCGCAGTCGGCAGCAGGCAGCAGGTTGGCGAGCTCGCTCGCCGGCGCCGTACGTAGTAGTAGCCACCATGCGTCGCAGACTCGTCGCCTGGTCGCTCGTCGTCGTCCTCGTCCTCTCTTCTTGTGCTTTCGAACCAGTCTGCTCGTGGCGCCCTCTAGGTAGATTTGGACTACTGCGTAATCGTTTCCTTTTTCTTTTGGTGTGTGTGTGTGGGTGGGGGGGGGATCGATTTCCTGGCCGGCGACGCTAACTGACCTGTGGGAGAATGCAGCTGCGAACGACGGCGATGCTACGGGCGCGGCGAGCGTTGCGAAGGCCGCCGCCGGCGGCGGGGGGACGGTTTGGAACAGGCGGTCCTTGGGTGACAGGTCGTCGACGTGGCTGCCGCCGTCCCCAGTGTGGAACGACAGGAGGTCGGCGGCGACGCCGCCGCCGTCGTGGGTGTGATATCGTCTTGGTGCGCTGCTGCTTAATTACCGCTGTCCATAATTCAATATACGAAGCGGCCGGTCCTTACTTTGCTGTTGTATAAAATTTCATCTCCGTACATACATACAAGCACACACATGTACGAGGCTCGGCTGACGAGACACAGGTGGGACCAGTGATCTCCAGGCCCGCGTGTCAGGGACGTTGACGTGCTGAGCACTACGTCAGAGGATCCGCTCCCACGCATGCACATACTTCTACTGTTCTACATGTTCAATGTTCCTGTATCTGTTTCTGTTGCAGCGTGTTAAAATATTTTTATTTCTTAATATGTTTCCGTTATATTTTACTATGTTAAATGCACAATTGTTAAGTAAGCGGATCTTTTACGACCCTGAAGGTAACTCCATCCTGTGTTTAGGAACTTGTCTTTAGGACAACATTATTTCAAAATTGGAATGACGTCAAGTATCTAAAACCAGAGGGAGCGCTAAAATCTAAAAACACTGACAGTGCGATTACTATTTTTGCATAAAATTGCACCGACAAACTCACCAAAAGTCTAACTTGGCAACAAAGTATGGATAATTCATGAGTACTTTGCTCCCATCCTCAGAGTTAAAATAATGGCTTGATTTAATCTTTGTTTAATTATGTCCAACACTAGATCTCTATTTCTTTTCCTTTTGAAGCTAGATCTCTGGCCCTGCTATCACCCAAGAAAATAATGCGACTAATAGATTGTTCGTTCAAAGTATGGCCCATGCGACGGTGTTCTCGTGGGCTTGATTTACAAAATAGGATTAAGAGAGCTGTGCCCGCAAAATCTAAAAGGACTGGATCCATGTATTATGCAGAGTAAAGCGACATGCCCAAATATTCGTTTAACACAAAGAAAACTGACAAATTTTTATATATGGTGACTCGAACGCTTTATTGCTATCAATGGGCAAGACTAAAAAGTCTTGCGAGAGTAATGTGTCGAGTGCATTTGTTTTTTTTAAAAGAGTAATGTGTCAAGTGAACTGGACAAACCCTCATTTTTGGACGAATTTGACCAACAACTTTGGTCCTTGTGACTAATTACCTTTACATGCTGACTCCCAAACTGACTGCAACGAGTCAAAATATCCCCAAATCTGCTGCGTCAGGTTTCAGGTCACCTTTTTAGATGGTTTGCTTTGGGGTATGCGTATCGTGTACTCGCTTTCCTTGCCTTCGCTAACTTCCTTCCTGGTCACTCACACGAGCACGACCGCCACACCAGGCGCGCGCGCACGCGTCTCGCTGCACTCCTATCCCACTCACGAGCTCGCGAGGAGCCACGTTCCTCCGCCACCCGAGTCCCAAGCAGTGCGCGGCGGCCATGGCCGCGTCGTGCGGCCGCGGCGCCCCGCCGCTGGTCCTCATCGCGCTCTCCGCGGCGTTCCTCACCTACAACGCGCTCCTCTCCTCCCGCTCCCTCCTCCCGCCCCTCCCCTCCTCAACCGCCTCCTTCCCCGGCGCCACCGCCTCCTCCTCCCGCCGCCTCGGCGCCGGCGGGACCGGGCCGAGGAGGGCGTTCCACACCGCCGTGACCGCGTCGGGGTCCGTCTACAACACGTGGCAGTGCCGCGTCATGTACTACTGGTTCAAGGAGGCGCGGCGGGCGCGCGGCGGCGCCGAGATGGGCGGGTTCACCAGGATCCTGCATTCTGGGAGGCCCGACGAGTTCCTCGACGAGATCCCAACCTTCGTCGCCGACCCGCTCCCCGATGGGGATCAGGTATTGCGCTTGGTTGCTTTGCTTGGCCGAACGGCAATTTCACCATCTTGTTCCATGCTTTCTTCGTGGTCCTCTGGTTAGTCGAGTAGTTGCTCTTAAGTTGGGTGTTCTGGAGAAATGTAGGCTTCATATGGAAATCCTGAATAATGGAGAAATGCATGTGTCTGAATTGGATAATTATTCATTTCAAGCATGCCATCCCCATGTCTCATGCATCCGTCAAAAGTTTCAGTATAGTAATTAGTGGAGTATCTATCGATTGGTTTCTTTTGTCTGGTTGTACAATTTTAGCTCCATATTGCTGGGAATGGCAACTTGTAAGTGTAAATCCAAGGTTCTAGTTATGTCCTCCTTAACCTGAACTTCTAGACAAATAACAGCTGTCTTGGATTGCCTTGTACAAACATGTGGCCTGTGGGATCAAGGGACACGAGAACCAAGTTGGTGCAAAGAAACAGAGCGGCAGCTAGGATCCCATGTGGTGAAAAGGCTTGTAATGAGTAAACACGTTTGGACCCCGTTGATACCACCTTCTGACAACATTGCGTCTAAAGCAAGAAAAATAGGTGTAAGACTGCTGTTGATAGATCCTGATTCCTATGTGGTGCAGATTTCTCACCAATCATCATAGTACCCTACTGTGAATGGCATCAGGAACTGTTTGTGTATGTCATATTCATGGTCCTGTCTGTTGCTTGTTTTGAAGTTGCAATTGTTTACCGATGAATTAACCATTTAGAGCTCAGAAATGTTGTGACTGAAACTTATTACTGACAGACGAAATGCTGGTTTGGTTTCCATTTTAACGTCTCAGGGATACATTGTTCTGAATAGGCCTTGGGCATTTGTTCAGTGGCTCCAGAAGGCAAACATACAGGAAGAGTAAGTTAACCATAATATTACGTGAGAACTAGAAATCAACCTCCAGATTTAGTATTACTTAATTTCATATTTTTCTGCAGATATATATTGATGGCAGAGCCGGATCACATTATTGTGAAGCCAATTCCAAACCTGTCAGGAGATGGACGTGCAGCAGCTTTCCCTTTCTTCTATATTGAGCCTAAGAAATATGAAACTGCGCTGCGTAAATTTTTCCCAGAATATGAGGGGCCAATCACTAAGATTGATCCCATTGGAAATTCTCCTGTCATCATTGAGAAGGTATCACCCACGACCTCAGGAATGAGTTCAAAACAGTACTCAGGATTATGATACATTGAAAACACTTTCCCTGATTTTCTAGGAATCTCTTGCAAGGATTGCACCTACATGGATGAATATTTCAATAGCCATGAAGAAAGACCCTGAAGCAGATAAAGCTTTCGGCTGGGTTCTTGAAATGTAAAATTCTACTGATTAATTCGTCTAAGGTTTTGATCTGTCTTAATGAGCAACGAAGTGTGTAACTAATTATCTTTTATTTGTTATTTCCTGGGGCACAGGTATGCATATGCTGTAGCATCTGCTCTCCATGGTGTGGGCAACATCTTGCGCAAGGATTTTATGATTCAGGTCCGAGATTCAGTTGGTTTCCATGTACCATGTATAGGGTCCTTGTGCAATTCTATTCTTGTCTGATAATTCAAATCTGTTGTGTTAGCCACCATGGGACTTGGACGTGGGCAATGCATTTATGATACATTATACTTATGGGTGTGATTATGACATGGATGTAAGTGGTTCTCTTACTGATCCATTTCACTGTTCACCTTATGATTTTGTGCTTTAACCATGTCTTTCTGGGCATAGGGTAAGCTCACTTACGGTAAAATTGGGGAATGGAGGTTTGACAAAAGATCATATGAAAGAAAACCTCCTCCGAGAAATTTGCCATTACCTCCAAAAGGCGTACCTCAAAGTGTGGTATGGTTCAGCCTTGCGTGCAGATTTACAATCTTAAGTTTGAAAGCCTTTTTTTCTCTTGTTGATGCTAGAACATGTCTTTTTCGGCTCTCAAGACTTGTAAAGAGAAATCCGTAAAGTTATAGATATTGATGCTGCATTGTGAAGTATCAGTGGTCCACTTAAAGTCATTATTAGGCAATAATCCAGTAAAATGTTCTATGTTTTATTTTTCAGTTTCCTGGCTGATTTACAACAACTGCATTAGTTAACAGGATGCTAATCCTTCAGATCTATTTTGGAAAAGAACTGTCAGTTTCCTAGGATAAACTGCAGTAGCAATGGCTTGCTGAATCTTTTTTTTCCTAGTTAGGAGGTACCTTAATTAGATGGAATACTCGGGGACAAATCAGTCTCCTGCACATTTGCTATACCATGTTGCCTTTGGAACACTCGCTTAACATTCGCCGGGTTTGTGCTGCCTGCAGGTGACACTTGTGAAAATGGTCAATGAAGCAACAGCCAACATACCGAACTGGGAATCTTATGCAGCTGATTGAAGATCTATCTGATATTGGGCTCGTCAATTTTGTCTCCAGAAGTTGTATCATCGGTCAAACATGGAAGATGGATGGATGACACGGTGTAATCCATACAGTTACATCCAAGGCTACCGGTTGCTTCCTTTTCTTCTTGAATTCTCTTGACAACTTTGCTGTGCACCGTATTGCGTCCAAACGGCAAGGCAGCCGACTCGTTTGGTTTTGTCGAAAACTCACTATGCCCACTAATTTTACTGGAAGACACACTATGCTCACTAACTTTACTGGAAGTAGTTGTGGAAATGAATGAGATGTTCTGATCTCTTCTGGTTCTGACTACCTCCTTTCCCAGCTTTATTCTTTTCTATTTGGGAAAAGCATGTTCCACTTGAGTGTTCCTCCTTCCATCACTCGGATTTTTTCCTCCTCTTCCTCTGCCCCCTTCTCCCCTTCACGAGGTTGGGGTTTCTGGGTTGGGGGCTCATTGGATTCCGGTGGGCTTAGAAGAGGTGTTGGGGGAGGAAGGTCGGCCCGGATGTGGCCGCGGTTCGTGGGCGGGCGGCGGGAGCGGAGGACAGCGGTTGGGCGGGGTCGAGCATGGCAATGGCGGCAGAGAGAGGCGACGGGGTAGGTGGTAGGTAGGAGGTGGCTCGGTGGGCTAAGGTCTCACCAGAGCTTCACGCCGGCGATGGTGCGAAGCTCCGACGAGACCCTAGCCCGCTGAGCCAGGGCGACAGCTCGTTAGACGGGGATGGGGCAGTTGGTTGGCTCTTGGATGGAGGTAGAAGAAGGCACGTGAGTCGTTGGATCGCAATTGGATGGTCATAAAATTCGAGTGCTGAGGAGGAAAGAAACACACGGGTATTGTATAGACAATCCCTTTCTATTTCTTTTCTTTAGAAAACTCGAGCATGGCCCTAATCCCCTAAACTAGGGACTAGCAACATAGATCATAAATCTAGTGTTTGCATGGCTCTCAATTTGGAATGAATTTGTGAATGTTGCACAGATCGAACTCAATGAGCAATATAAGCTGCTTTCGCTTCAAATTTGTGTGTATTTTTTTTCGGGGGAGGGGGGTGTTATTTGTTGGTTATTTGTCCATGTGCTTGACATAAACATCAATTCAGTCGATTTTAGTCAGGGTTTAGAAGCCACGCTCTTGAGCTCTAAAGTTTGAACAACCTTTGCCTCCTTTTCGTCAGAATTCGATTCTGCAGTAGTTTGATCGGTGCTAACATAGATTGTAAATTTTTCTTTCAAATTAAAGAACAGTAAACGCACGTTTCTCGTCTAATTGCTTCTTTTGAAATTATTGAGGAGAGAAAAATCAGCTTTCAAACCGACAAGGGGGAGTCAATTACCTTGGTCTCACTTCTCCCTGACCCAGTCGTCATCTCCCTCCCTGCCAGATCTCTCCAACCCTTCTCGCTTCCGAGTTCCGATGTTCCCAAACCTCTTCTCTCCTCACTAGCGCCCGTCCCCACGGACCCCACCCATGGAAGCCGCGGCAACCGCGCCGGCCCACGCGGGCGCTCGCGGCCTCCGGCGGCACCAGTACGCGGTGCTGGCGCTCACCTTCGCGTCCTACGCGGCGTTCCACGCCTCCCGCAAGCCGCCGAGCATCGTCAAGGCCGTGCTCTCCGCCGACTGGGTCCCCTTCTCGGGGCCCCGTGGTCCGCACCGCCTCGGTGAGCTCGATGTCGCCTTCCTCTCCTCCTACGCGCTCGCCATGTTCGCTGCGGGCCACCTCGCCGATCGCGCCGACCTCCGCCGGCTCCTCGGCGCGGCCATGCTCGCCTCCGGGGCCGCGTCGGCGGCGCTCGGCGTGGCCTACTTCATGGATGTCCACAGCCTCGCTTTCTTCCTCGCGGCGCAGGTCGCCAGCGGCGTCGTCCAATCCGCCGGGTGGCCCTGCGTCGTCGCCGTCGTAGGGAACTGGTTCGGCCATGCCTCGAGCCGCGGCACCATCATGGGCGTCTGGAACTCACACACCTCAGTTGGCAACATCGCCGGCTCGGTCCTTGCCGCGGCAGTGTTGGAGTTTGGGTGGGGGTGGTCATTCTTGGTGCCCGCGTTCGTAGTTGCCACGCTTGGGGTGATTGTGCTAGTGTTCTTGGTTGCGCACCCGAGTGATGCTGGGTTGGAAATGGAGGCAATGGAGGTTGAGATGAATGCGGATGGAGGGGAGGAGGTGGGGTTGCTTGGGGAGAACAAAAAAGAGGTGGAATCAGAAAGGGATGAAGATGAATTGGATATCGAGATTGGAGCGCAATTGCCGAGGGCCATTGGGTTCTTGGAGGCATGGAGGCTTCCTGGCGTTGTGCCATATGCATTTTGCCTCTTCTTCTCCAAGCTTGTTGCTTACACTTTCCTCTACTGGCTGCCATTCTATATCCGGAACAACGGTAGGTGCTTATACATTTGGCTACTTGATCTTGTGGTAAGAACAGTAAAGTACCTGGTTGCTGGTTGGTGATAGTATTCAGATTTGGCTGCTACCATTTTTTAGGTTTCTTATGCTGTGACTGGAGCTTTAGTTTTATTGTTGAATTGTAGCCCCATAACATTTTGTTCTTGCCAGTAGCTCAAGTTTTGTTATAGTTATTTGTTTCTTATAAATCTGTTGAATAGTTTGATAAGCATGCTACCATTTGACGTCGCCAAACAATCTGAAATTTAGTTCTATGAAACTTTGCTTTATACAGTGTGAAATTAGGGATAGATGCACCTTCAATTGTTTTGCAGGGAGTGTACTTGGCATTCATGCAATGGGTACAATGCGCAAGTGCTAGCTTGCTCAGAAAATGCTAAAGATTCGCATTTCTTACCACGTGTTTTTAATTGTCAATTGAAATCTGAAATGAATACCACCAATGTGCATGTTGATTGTGTATCATACGTTTTTACCTCCTTTCAAAATACAACTTCCTGTCCATCCATGATCTTCCACGGTGAGGTGAAAGTTCCAAAAAATGGAAGATTGTTTTACTCATTATGAGTTTTGTATCTGTAAAACTTTTTATTATATAGATTATAGAGTATCATTTCTATTTTTTCAAAACATTAGGGGATACTTATTTTACTCAATAACAACTTATGTTCAAATGTTGCAGCCGTAGCAGGCCAGTTCTTATCACACAAAGCTTCAGGAATTCTATCAGTAGTATTCGACATTGGAGGAGTCTTAGGAGGCATTTCTGCTGGCTTTCTCTCAGATGCAATTGGTGCCCGTGCAGTTACATCAGTTCTGTTCCTCTTCCTCTCCATCCCTGCACTCGTTGTGTACCGGACATATGGTAGTATATCCATGCGCCACAATGTAGGTCTCATGTTTCTCTCTGGCTACTTTGTGAATGGTCCATACTCGCTCATCACCACAGTCGTAGCAACTGATCTTGGTACTCAAGATGCGGTCAAAGGGAATTCACGAGCACTTGCTACTGTTTCTGCGATAATTGACGGCACTGGTTCTGTTGGGGCGGCATTGGGCCCCTTGCTGACAGGGTACATTTCAACTAGAGGATGGAATAGTGTGTTTTTTATGTTGATTGTTTCCATATCGCTTGCCATTTTATTTTTGGTACGGCTGGCAAAGAATGAGATAGTCAACAAGGTTAGCACAAGGCACTAGACCAATTCTTGCTTGTAAGTTTTTATTATTATACATGAGCTGTGAATTGACGATGTGGTACTACACCCAGGAAGAGTAGAGTAGTACAACTCCGTACACGAATGCTATATCTACTAGCAACTTTGTACGTGTGTATGTGTGTCTCGCACGAAGATTTATACAAATAAAATACTCTTAGGTGATTTATAACACAAAATATCAACATAAAAAGTATAAAAAACAAGTAATCACATTCCCTTTTATGAGGTGTAAAAGTTTACGACGTGTGATACTACGGGAGTACATTGCCGGTTTCATCGAACTGGCGGTGAAACCGCCAACTCATCAAAAAAGTACGTGCAACTGTAAATTACACTGTGTCATGCGGTTTGCTTGACGGTTTTATTGAGCCGCAAGTGAACAGTGCTAATCTATACTATAGTGTCATCGTACTCTCACGTTCAACAAAATCGTTTTTAAATATACTGTGCTTTGAAAACAAGAAGAGGTAGAAAATATATTGTGCGTAGAAAACAAGGAGGGCGTGAGAAGAGAGAGGTAGAGAAACGATCATGATAAGTGTTTTGAAATAAAATGTGTAAGCCTGTAATGATAAGTAATTGGGACAGACAGAGTGGGTACTAAACCGAGTACTCCCTCCGTTCTCAAATAAATAACGTTTAGGACACTAAATCTAGTTTAATTTGCACTAATCCATTTATTTCAGAACGGAGGGACTACATATTTGGTTCAAATATGACATGTTAGCTTAACCCTGTGATATGTCGATCAATCTGGCGAAAGTCGCCTTTCAAGACTTTCGGTGGGTAAAAAGAAAATGCAAAATCTTGAACGGAGTGACATTAGATGCAAAACTGTACGAAGGCGAACTTACAAAGAATTCATCTCAACCCTAACCTGAACCCATTGGGCCCATAATCATTGGGCCCATTCCCTTCCTGGTTTCCCAGCCCAAGCCCAAGCAAATTCCCGTCAATTTGCTCGAGTTTTTATCGAACGAAATTTCCAGTCAGAACGAACGCGAGATTTATCTCGAATACCTGCGTCAGATCTGACGCATGTTCACCACGTGCCCTTTGTTCCTCGGCATCAAGCTCCACCACAGTCCCCACCCCACTGCCCTCCCTCGCCCCCCAACCACCGCAATCTCCACGGCCTCCCTTTCACCAAAAGGTTTCTCTCCCCACAGATATTCCCAAAGAATCTTCTGTGTTGCTCGCCTCCTCGGATTCCTCTTCCCCTTCGCGCCTTTCTCTTCCCACTTCAATTATTCGTCTCTCTACTAGCTCTCTCTCTATCTCTCTCTCTCGTGTTCATTCTTTCCACCAGCGGAGCACCAGCTGCACTGCGCCTCGTGCCAAGAACGCCGGAGTCTTGGGCTGACCGGCGGCGGCGCCATGTGCATGGAGGAGCTGGAGGACGCCGAAAGGGTCGGTCATGGAGAGGCCGGGGTCAAGGAGGCCGCCGAATTGCCGTTGCGTCAGGTCGGTGCCGATTGCTCTCTGCTCAAGGTTCTACTCTGTTGGCTACCATGATAGTGAAATTTATGCTGCATCTGTGAACCCGATGTCTTTTCTATCTGTTCATTTTAGTGCTTGATCATGGTTGAATGATGGATTGAAAACGAAGCAACGGTTGTCTTTGCGTCGTGTACACGCAATGACTGACCAGAGAGAATCTAGGTGACTTTTTGGATTAATTATTGCTGATGAAGGTGGTAAATGGAAGATGAGCTGAACCGTTCAACACGACGGAATTAAGTTTCTTGCATGAAATTCTACAGCTGCGTTGTTTGGTATAGGTGTTCTCTGCCTCTCTGGTGTGCTGTGGCAGGGATGTTGCTTGCTGTTGCACATTTTTTGCACTGTCCATCCGTGCATCTTGTACTGCGTATTCAACTTGTCAAACTGTCTAAATCATTTTCGTATTCTCTGTCATAAAATGTCGTGTGCCAGAGAGGTATTAGTTGTACCAGTTCCGGACTATTGTACTTATCAAGTTGGAAAGCTCAGAAATTTATCATCTAGTTCTTGACTTATTTCTCAGTACATAGGGTGGAGTGAAGTTTAAAAAAACGTGGATTTGTGCTGTTCCCATTGAACAGCATGATTTTCATGAAGTGGTCAATGTAATCACTAAATTTGAAGAGCTTGATATCACATCAGTGATGGAATATGCTACGGTTTTAACTATCCATGGTTGACGAGATGCTAGTATTTGCATTATTGGTGTTCCGTCATGGGTATCTGGTCCGCCCCTATGCAAAATGTTGGTTGCCAGCATTACTTTATGCCACGGAATTCTTCTTTAGCTTTCAATTTCGAATCTTTTTCATAAATCTATGTATCCACAGTCAAAAGCTTATTAAGTCGCCTTCAAACAGAGCTGATCCTTTTTTCTTTTTCTTTTTTGAACACATAGATGGAGAGTGTGTGTGAGAACACACCTGCTCCTGATTTCAAGCAGAATAAGCTATCCAATTTTGTCCCAGCGATTCGGTCTGGGGATTGGTCTGATATTGGTGGTCGTCAATACATGGAAGATGTCCATGTATGTATTCCAGACCTAGCTAAGAACTTTGGTCTACCATCATTAGATAATGAAGTTGTCTCCTTCTATGGGGTAAGTAATTGCCATCTTGCTGGATGCTATTTTATATTGTCCTAGTTTACAAGAGCACTGCTATTGCCATACATGCAAATCGACAGATAATGAATTTTAATGGTTACGAAGTATGAACCGACTATATTTGCCATAATGTTCCATATAAACTATAGAGTAGAGGAATTAATAGCATATCAGATATGGCCTGCAGTGCTGCTTGCAGCACTGTCTAGTAGTAGAATACATTCATGTATTATCAAACTTGATCAAAGCATGTGCTGACTAGTGTACCCTTAATACTTCCAATCCTAGCCTTGCTCTTCATAAATGAGCTTTGATATACAGATTGGTCCTGGACATTTGAATTTCTGAAAAATAGATGTTTGTCTAAGGAACGTATTTTCTCCATTTCGGTTATCAGGTCTTTGATGGTCATGGTGGAAAAGATGCTGCCCGTTTTGTTTGTGATAATTTACCAAGGGTCATCGTGGAAGATTCTGATTTCCCTCTTCAGCTTGAGAGAGTAGTCAGGAGGTCCTTCATCCAGACAGATAACCAGTTTGCTGAGACATGCTCTCACCACAAAGCTCTGTCTTCTGGAACAACAGCACTTACAGCGATGATCTTTGGAAGGTAATTATCTATCACAAGAAGTGATATCCGTCCGTATCTAACATATTGTGAATTGTTTGTCATTGTAAATTACATATATCGTCACATTTTTATTTCTTCAGAAGCCTTGTTGTTCATAATGGTCGTGCCGAGAAATCTGACAGTTATTCACGTTTAAATGTATCCCCGTCCATACTAATAATTTGCATGTCTACTACAGGTCTCTTCTGGTCGCCAACGCTGGTGATTGCAGGGCAGTTCTTTCCCGATGTGGCTCTGCAATTGAAATGTCCATGGACCACAGGCCTTGCAGCCTCAGCGAAAAATTGCGCATAGAATCACTCGGTGGCTACGTGGATGATGGATATCTTAACGGTTTGTTGGCAGTCACTAGAGCACTTGGTGACTGGCATCTTGAAGGCTTGAAAGAAGCTAGCGGCAGGGCAGGAGGCCCTCTAAGTGCTGAACCAGAGCTCAAGATGATCACACTCACAAAGGATGATGAGTTCTTGATAATTGGCAGCGACGGAATCTGGGATGTCTTCTCGAACCAAAACTCTGTGGACTTTGCACGGAAGCGCCTGCAAGAGCACAATGATGTGAAGCGATGCTGCAAGGAAATAGTCGAGGAGGCAATAAGGCGAGGAGCGAGTGACAACTTAACGGCGGTGTTGGTTTCGTTCCACCTGGAGCCCCCTCCTCAGATCAGAGTGCACCGGCCTGGGAGGGTGGCGCGGAGCATATCTGCAGATGGGCTCAATAGCCTCAGGATACTCCTGGGAAGGCAATAATGGCGCTCCTGTTGCGATTAGATACTGTGTTCCAGTGCTGAGTTGTAATCGTAGTCATCTCGGCTGCTTATTGTTGTTGCCCATTGTTGCCACATGGGTTGTTATTCTTGTTGGTAATTGAACCAACAAACTTGAGCTCAAACTTGTGACCCTGGAAACATCTTGAGGGCTCCCATCTCACTGTGCTACCTTTTTTTTGCATCTTTGTAAATAAAAATGTCGCTGCCTAGCCGTGCAATTGGCCTTCACCGTGTAACAAACAGTTCTTTCTGAAATATGTCGAAATCTGAGCTATCTTTCTTGTATCTGCTCGTGATTTCACGTGTTTGGTCTCAGGATTTCAAGATTATAGATGAATGTGTTTGATTCAGTTGTGGATTATTGAAAATCTGATTTTAAAAATCTAATTCTAGCCGTGAGCTGTGAGAAAACTGTTGTGAGCTGAGAGCTATAGTGAAGCTGAAATCTGTTTGGCTGTAAACAACTATAACTGTGGATTCTGTAATAAATGTGTGTTATAAAGAAAATAATATTTGCTTGTGTAAACAGTGGGTATGGTGGGTAATTTATGTGAAAAGTTGGAACAGAAATCTAGATAATCTAGAGTTCTGACAGATTTTCATTTATACTTAAAAATCTGTAGATCTAGAAAATCTGATTCTCATGTGAATCCTGATGGTTCAGATTTCTGATTTTTATAGAGAATGTAGTTGATGCGGCGGAACCAAACGCACCCTGAATGATGTCTGACTAAAGCAGCATCCAGGCCAAATATCACAGACACCGGTCCATTTCGTCAGATCATTGCTGTTGGTTTGCCAAAAAAAGGCCACAACGTTGCCCGTTTTGGATGCCGGTAAACTAAGCCGATCAACTAGTTCGTTTATACTGCGTGTTGGAGGAACGCGCCAACAAATATACGCGCCTCTGCACAATTCTTTACAGACATGCACACAAGTTCCAGGGGCAGCTGTGTGTTCTACCTGAGACCAAGAATGGTACTTAAAATATTCTTAATCCCATTCTGGTACTTTCAAGTATGGCATCAACACCTAATCCAGGGCAAATGGCCTAAACACGACCCGTATTTTGGGCAGACATACTTCTGCAAAGCTTGGCACAGATAACATAAACTATTGCCACGTCTGGCATTGGAACTTCAGGCAAACCCTCCACTGCAGACATGAGTACACCAATCACTGGATGGGACCAGTGTTGTGTTCTTGACCAAAGATGTATATATACATTTCCGGGTCAAATGGTTCAAGTTCAAGCAACAAAGACCATAGCTCCAACTCCTCACTGTTCCATCTGAGCCTCACTACTAGTCCCGGAAGTCCTCCAAGATCCTTCCTTACACAGAGATCAGATGAAGAACTTGCCACTGGTTGCTGCTGCCGTTGTTCTGCTCCTGATGATGGCCACGGTACAGGGTATTAGGCTGGATGCAGAGAGCCATAACGCATTCAGCAACCAGATGGTTAATGTAAGAAACCGCGACTCGCATGCACATTTTTTCTTTACATTGCGAATTGGTTCTTTCTGCAGGCGCTAACTGATACTGATGTGCATTATCATTTGGTTACAGAAATCTGGGAAGATAGCAGTGAAGAACACGGACAATGGACCGTTAGCTGATAAAATGGAGGAAAGCATTTCTGAAGAAAAAAATAGGATCGGTCACAGGCTGCCCGAGATCCATGTCGATTACTATGGTCCAAGGGGTCATAGACCTGTGCACCATTGAGCAGAAAATTTCTTCATCTGTGCCATTCTTATTTTCTCCTTTTTTCA
This sequence comes from Neostapfia colusana, assembly GCA_030760725.1. NCBI lineage: Eukaryota > Viridiplantae > Streptophyta > Magnoliopsida > Poales > Poaceae > Neostapfia > Neostapfia colusana. Next base: position 54,648,343 of record JASWHV010000020.1, read on the forward strand.
CATAGAAGAACCCTGCTTAATTTTTGGGAAATCACTTGATGAAGTCGTTAAGCAGCCTACTACAGCAGGGATAGATAGTTCGGTCCAAGATGTAATTCATTTATTTGATTTTCTCCTTGTGTTTTTCCATTTCCTCGAGATGAAGAGAGGGAGAATCACCTTGGATGTCACTAACTTATTGACAAAATTTCAATCAAGAAACTGAAAATACCTGGCATCATATTTTCTCAACAGATGCGAAAATAGTTTTGCAGCAAACGGGCGACGCGCGTGCTCCTCGTCCTTGGCCTGCTTCATTGCCCCACACCAGGAACATTTCCTCAGCCACCATGGCCGGCCAAGGCACGGCACTCGGATGACGGGAACCGGCTCCGGCATTTCGTCGAACAGTCTGCGAGCCTGAGACGCTGTATCTTAAGTCGGCGTTCCATGTCCCCCACTAGCATTCCGTCGAACTGGCTGGGGACGTCTCCGATGCGCACGCACGTGTTACATTGCGTGGGACCGGGCGGGTGAGTTGGTGGTGGCCGTTCGAGAGGAGGCACCGCTCCCGCGGCGGTCGGGCGGTGGTCGGGGAGGAGCAGGCCTACTGCAGAACTCACTTGATGCTTGCGGCTTGTCAGGTGACGCGAGCGAGGGACCGACGGCGCCGGCACCGCGTCTGGGAGCGTTTGTGCGAGATGTGCGGCGACGTGGTTGGCGGCCGCCGCCGAGGGCGCCGCGATCTCGTCGGTCGCCATGTCGCTGGCCCAATACCTGACAAGTTACAAGTCCCTCATATTTTCCAAAACGCCCCTACTTTATTTCGTATTTCGTAAACAAGCCTTCTTCCTCCATTCAGGCCCCTGCTCGTTCTTCCGCCCGTCGCCGCCGGCCCGACGGCGGCCGCACCCTTCGTCCAGCTCAGGCGCGATTTCCGACGGATATTCGCCTGATATTACGTCCCCGAAGAGCATATCCTACGGATTCGCCTAGCTACTCCGACGTCCCCCAATCCGTCACCCTCGTTTGGTCCCAAGGGCGCGTGCGGGAGCGAGGAGGTGGTACGACGACGTACGGCGGCGCCGGGCTCTGCTCTGCATGCTAAGCTTTTCTGCAGGACTCCTGCATCCCCAGCCGAAACGTGAAGAGCTGGCCCTTGTGAACTACTGCTCCAACTCCAACAGTGTGAGCGCAGGCGCAGCTTCAGGTGTCGGTGTCACGCGCGTATGTATGGCCATGGCTGAGCGCCGCAGGATTTGCTGCAGTGTTCCACGCCAAAGAACACTCTTCAAGTCTTCTTTACGTCTGCCATATGATATAATAAAGACGGGCCAATTTTTTTTTCCAAAGCTACTGATGATTTCATCTTCTATATGGTCGTCATGATCAAACTGGCAAGAGATGCGCTATTGTGGCCCATGCATTTTTTTCTTTACTTATTCTCTATGCTTTCTGAAATGTATAATGCTTAGAACGAAAAAATCAAGTTAAAATTAGACTAAATAACTGTTCTAAGCATCATATATTATAAAGTATGAATTATCACGAACCCTACGTAACATGCATCGAGCTGCTATTTCTATGGAGTATCAATTATCACGGATGCACTATGAGCCAAAAATTAGAAGCACGAGGCATCAATTCGTCTTGGCTAATTTTTGGCACGTTTGAAAGTAGGAAGTCAATATAAAAAATTAAGAATATGATTGCTACACAACTCTCATAATCCAAAAAGCCGCCAAAGGAATTAAAATTTCTGGTCGCTGTTACTTTACAGAGTGGGTGATTTGGTAAGATCACCAACTCACTAATAAATTATGCGGAGTGGAGCATATGCAGAAACCATGTGATAATAAGGTTCAGTGCTACTCCTGGTGGGGCCACAATGGGGTAGATTAGCCGAAATAAAAAATGCAAGCCTTTTGCTTCTCTGATCTAATTGGTATTCGTACCATGTCATGATGAAATGCTAGCTGGTGAAGAATGTTGAACTCTTGTCAACTTCGCACACAAGGATACCTTTGTCAGGTCGAAAGAGACTAGACAAATTACCTTAGTGTTTATGTTGGCTTCGATGCGTGTGATTGGACATTTCGCATAGCGTGCAGTGTGTTGATCCACTTTTTGCCGATGTAATAATGTTTGGAGAATAATTAGTAATATTTTTTTAAAGCTTGATGATCTGAGAGATCTCTGGTGTATGATAGCATGGTTAATGGTTTCTGCTCTTATCAAGTTGGGAAGCACCCTCGGAAAGGAAATCGTTGGGAGCCATGCAGCTCCAGATCAGCAGAGGCTGGCAGTTTAGCAGGTCATGGCATGGCTCCATGCATGGAGCATGGTGCGCGCATGAGAGCACAAGTTGGTCCAAATCAATCTCACAACCAATCGTTCGTCACAAGTACATCCACAAACAATGGGACGCCAATCACTTACACGTCATGAAGACGAAAGGATAACACAAAACTATTCCCCACTTGCATTTTATCCAAAAACTGTACCAGTTGGAGCCAAACCAAATAAAACCCATGCAATCCATATCGCTTAGCCCGATGAAGAAAAGGCGCGCAAATTTGATTCAACAATCACTCCGCCGTCGCGACGGTGACGGCGCCGAACCACCGGGAGCAAGTGTAGACGGAGCAGAAGGCCTGCAGCGTGGTGAGCAGCAGCATCATGATGGCGGCCAGGAAGGTGAGCAGCTGCCACGAGCTGAACACGTACTTGCGCATGAACCGCTTCGTCTTGACGCGCCACCGGCCGTTGTAGTAGCGGTTCACCTCCTCCACGGCCTTGTCCACGAACGCCACCTTGGTGAGCCGCACCGACCGCGTCATGCCGTTCCACAGCTTCGCCGCCTCGCCGTCGGTCTTCATCCGGTTCAGCACCACCCCGCGCACCCGCAGCAGCGCCACGTCCTCGTCGGTGTCGATGATGCCGTTCATCAGCTCCGTGTACCGGGCCAGCACCAGCGGCCCCGACGCCGCCGCCGCCTCGTAGGCGACCAGGTTGCGGAGCATGATCTCCGTGTTGGAGTCCAGGGTCACCACGGGGAGGTGGAACGTCACCGTCTTGGCGTCGAACGCGATGGTGGAGAGGTCGCCGGCGGTCGGGGAGAACAGGACACCGACGCTGGCCAGCTCGGACACGGAGGGGACCATGATCTCCTCGATCAGCGGTGGACGCGACAGGTGCCCCGCGGTGCTCGGGTTGTGATGGGGGTGGGTGCTGCCGTCGCCGGACGTGAAGAAGGACTCGACGGGGTTCTTTATCGCCGAGAAGCCCGGCAAGACGGTGAGCATCTTCCACGGCGCCTTGACCGCGAACGCGATCGGCTTCGTCACGTAGCGCAGTCGCTTTCTCTTCAGTCCCGACAGGATGCGCCACACGGCGCCGAGCAGCTGCTTCACGTTCTCGCCGCCGGCGGCCGGCGTCTGCTCCTCCTCTGCTTCTTCGCCGTCATGCACCGGCTGCTCCTCGATGTCGTAGCCCTCGTCGTGGTTATGATCCGCCTCCGCCGCGGGATCCTTGGGCACAAGCAGGTAGTAGAGCGCCTCGAGGAGGTGCGCGTGCTTGCCGATGTCGACCGCCGGGAAGCTGTCCATCATCTTGAACGGACAGAGCTCCTTCATGAGCCCGGTAACCATCCTCGCGAGCTGCTCGCTGGCCTCGTCGGCGGACGCGCACTGCGGCTCGAGGATCTTGCGGAGCAAGAAGAGCGGGATCTGGTTCTCGAGCATGAGCGTGTCGCGGAGGATGAGGTTGTGCGCCGACTTCCTCCCAGCGAAGTCGACGAGGTGCGCCATCCGCGACGACACCCTCCTCAGCGCCTTGCCACCACCTCCCTCCCCCTCCCCGTCAGCGGCGGCGGCGGCGGCGTCGTAAATCTGCAAGAACTCGAGCAGGAACGCGCCGTCGACGACCATCATCCACGCCAGCGTCTCGCCGCCGAAGTCGAGGTACCGGTGGTAGTACGCGCGGACCCTGCGGTCGAGGCGCGCGACCTGCCCGACGAGGCCCTCGAGCCTGACGCCGTCGCGGAGCCGCCTCTGCGCGCGGCGCGCCGCGGCGAGCTTGTAGCGCTCCATCTCGTACAGCTCGGGGCGCCAGTGGTGGTAGGGCCCGAGCGCGATGAACTGCGGCGTGTAGGCCTCCGGCTTGTGCACCTGCAGCGGCTTGGGCACGTTGAACACGGACACCGGGATGCCGTTGTCGTCGTCGTCCCCGCCGGGGGCGTCCTCCTCCAGGGAGCGCCGGATCTGGACCACCCACCGGACCTCGTCGAACGCCAGCGGTGCCCCGTTCCGGCTGGTGTCTTGGCGATCGGAGGACGCCATTGTCGTCACCCTAGCTCGTGACACGAGTCACCGTCTAGAGAAGCTAGCTAGTTGTTACTTGCGAAATGGATCAGTAGCCAGCTGACACATATATATAGCAGTACACCATATATATATAAAAAAGACGCATTAGAGCTCTCCCACTCCCACATTATGAGTTCAATTCTAGGTAAGAGAATTTGTGAACATACTTTCCTCTTACTTAATTATTTTATAAGGGGACTAATTCGAAACGTCATAATATAATGCCACGCTACTACTAGCGAATTATTCAATCAGAAAATCTAAACGAATAAAGCTTTTCGCTATACGATGCGAACCAATAAAGCTAAGTTTGGTACGTAGCATGCTCCTTTTGGTTTTGAAATGTCGAGCCCACATCCATTCGTGTTACACATGTGTCTCGTTCGATGACCATTCCTAGGCATCATCGATCAGCATAGCCTTCGTTTTCCACACGTTCTGCTTCAGCTCACGGACAATTACTAATTAAACGCGGTTAGTTGGTGTGAAAAAGGAAAGTGATGACACGGGGGTTTGACGGCGCGAGGATTAGCAAGTGGATGTGATGAAGGTGGTCAGCGGTGCACTGCACCATGTATGCATGGATAGCGCGCGATAGGTTGGTACTCTCCCCGTTCTGAAGTAAATAATGTTTATGACAGCTAATTTAGTTTAAAATAAACTAATTTTCTTGTTCTAAACGTCATTTATTTCAGAACGGAGGGAATACGATTGAGCTGCAGTGACAGCGATCAAAACGGTGTCTAAAATATTCGATAGATCTCGTCGGATCAGTCGAGTAGACACCAGACTGGAAAGAACAGTATAGTGAGCTAGTAGCGCGCTGCCACTTGATCGCTTCTCTCCGTTCAGTTCGTTGCAGGAGCCACTTGGGTCGAGTGATCTGTAACCTGCTGTAGGCGATAGAGCGAGCTGGATTGGAAGCGTGAAGAATGTGTGGCAGACTGGCTGGCAGCCCTAACACGTACGGCGCCGGCGTGGAGACTGAACCAGTTCCCGTTAATTTGTTTGCTCTCAAGTGGGTGGGTTTATCTTACTGGCTGGGGGATGGGCACTCATCAGGACGACGGGTGGTGGAGATTAGCTTTATGTCCTGGTGCGCCGTGGTGGTGTGTCCAACGTGGTGATGAAATAAGTCTTGTAATTTTGGTTTGTGTGGTCTTTAGTTAGGATAACATCTTAGTCTTTATTAAAACAGCATATTAGTCTTTTGGTAGGACAACATCTTAGTCCTTGTTAGGACAACATCTTAGACCAAAGAGACCAAAGGGAAAGCATATCAGTACTTGTTAGGACAACATATTAGTCTATTGGTAGGATAACATATTAGACCAAGAGGACAATATATCAGTCCTTGTTAGCACAACATATTAGTCCTTGGTCGGACAACATCTTAGACTAGCATCTAGGTATATACTTAGCTGCCTCACCTATAAATATGTAACCCTAACCCCTAGCATGGGTATGACATTGTATGTGAAATAAAACAAGAAAAATTTCCTAACTCCTAGTGTCATCCTCTCCATGAGAGTAATACTTCAGATACTAACAAGTGGTATCACAGCCGTTCTATCCTGTAGTCTAGACATCTCCTGCTCATCTCCTTCCCACGCCTCTCTTCGTCTTCAGCCGGTAGCAATAACACCGGTTGTTTCAACTCATTCCTCCTCTTTTGCACAGACGAGCAACAGCTTGTCTAATACAACCTCTTCCCCCACACATCACTCCTCCACTAGCGCACCATGTCTGAAGGACGGTCTCAGCACTCGGTCGCTTCGAGCGCGGTACATTAGTAGGAGGCCGAGGTCGCTGCGGCCGAAGAACGCGAGCGAGCAGCGGTAGAGGCTACAGTGAGGGCGACGAGGGCGGCGAGGCTGGCGGCGGCGGAACTGGCAGCGACGAAGGCGGAAGTAGAAGCAGCAGCGGCTGCGGATGCAGCGCGTACGGCTGCAACATAGCTTGAGGCTCTGTGTGGCGGTAGCGACAGAGGCTCTGATTCTACCGACGGCGGCACCAACGAAGACCTTAGGCTGGCGAAGGAGGTAGCACGATCACAGACGCCACAGTGGGCAGCCGCGCACCCCCATGAGCGCGGCGGCTGCAGCCGGCGACACTTCCAACGGGGGTGGTTGGGTCGACGGAGATCGAGGCATTTACAGGCGGCGTGACTCTCCCTCCCCGAACAGGTACCATGGTCACCACGAGATCTAGGCCATTGTCAGGGATGTTGGTCCTGGCGGTGGGTGGCCTACCCTTACCAAGACCAACTACGTCGAGTGGGCCGCGGTGATGACGATACGTCTCCAAGTGCAGCACATGTGGGAAGCAGTCCGGTACGGTGACGTCGACTACTACGAGGATCGACGGGCGTTGGATGCTCTCATTGCTGCAGTACCACCCGAGATGCAGTTCTCACTTTCGAATAAGCGGACTGCCAAGGAGGCCTGGGACGCCATCGCTGCGGCACGCATCGGCAGCGACCGCGCCAGCAAGACCACACTGCAGGCACTCCGCAAGGAGTGGGAGAACCTGACCTTCAAGCCAGGTGAGGATGTTGATGACTTTGCTCTCTGTCTCAACACACTACTGCAAAAGATGGTGTAGTTCATCGATGACACCTACAACGAGGAGAGAGCCGTCGAGAAGCTCTTCCGTTGCATCCCTGAGAAGTACATGCAGATCTCTCGCTCGATCGTGTCTCTGCTGAACCTCTCCACGATGTCGATCGAAGAGGCGATAGGCCGCCTCAAGGTCATCGACAACGACGAATCTCAACCTCTCTCGGGGCTTATCACCATCGGCTGGAAGCTACATCTCACTTGGGAGCAGTGGGAGGCCTGCCAAGGTGACGGGAAAAGGGGGAGCCCTCCTCCTCAAAAGGCGGTCGCAAGCATGGCAAGCCAAGCAAGGGGCGCGGAGGTGCCCAAGCCGGGGCGCAGAGACGTGCCAAGAGTGGCGCTAAAGGAGGCACCCAGGGCGGCGCTGCCGGCAACCGAGAGCCAGCACGAGACGACACCTACCACAACTGTGGAAACCTTGGTCATTGGGCCAGGGAGTGTCGGCAGCAACGACGCGGGCAGGCCCACGTCATACAAGTGGAGGAGGAGGAGCCGGCTCTGCTTCAGGCGCACGCAAGCATCGAGCCACCTTCAGTGGCATCGGCTGCAGTGGATATCCTCCACATCGATGAGTCGAGAGCATACGCCTTCCTCTATGACGGCTCCAGCAACGATAAGACTGACGGGTGGTGCCTCGACAGCGGCGCCACCCATCACATGACTGGTTGACGGGAATTCTTCACTGAGTTCGACCCTAATGTTCGAGGCTCCGTCAAGTTTGGGGACGCCTCTAGTGTGGAGATCAAGGGTGTCGGCTCCGTCATCCTCACCGCCGAGTCTGGTGAGTACAGGTTGCTCGTCGGAGTCTACTACATCCCGCAGTGAGGAACTCTATCATCAGCCTGGGTTAGCTGGATGAGAACTGTTCGCGCATGGAGATCATGGACGGAGTCATTTGGGATCGCCATCGTCGCCTTCTTGCCAAGTTAACCAGAGGCACCAATCGACTCTACCTCCTTAACGTGCAGGTAGCACAACCTCTCTACCTTGCTACTCGCGGGGATGACGAGGTGTGGCAGTGGCATGAGCGCTTTGGGCACCTTCAATTCAAGGCCCCGAAGCGGCTCAATGCAAAGGAGATGGTACGGGGCCTGCCATGCCTTGACCATGTGGAGCCGTTCTGCGATGTCTACGCAGTGACAAAGTAGAGGCGGCTCCCCTTTCCCCAGCACTCGAGCTTCCGAGCCAAGGAGCGGCTCGACCTCGTGCACAGGAACTTGTGTGGCCCGGTGACACTGGCTACACTGGGAGGACGACTTTACTTCCTGCTACTTATCGATGACCTCTCCCGCTACATGTGGGTGATGGTCCTCGGCAGCAAGGGAGAGGCTACGAACGCCATCAGGCGCGCACAGGCCATTACAGAGGTTGAGTGTGGCCGCAAACTGCGCGTGCTACACACCGACAACAACAACGAATTTACGGTGGCTGAATTCGCGTCGTAATGCGCGGATGAGGGTGTTCAGCGCCACTACTCCGCATCGTACAGTCCGTGGCAGAACAGCGTCGTCGAGTGACGCAACCAGACGGTTGTGGGGATGGCTCGGGCCCTCCTCAAGCAGAGGGGAATGCCGTCTATCTTCGAAGGCCTACCACATTCTCGACCCAGGAACACAGCGCGTGCGCACGACACGTGATGTAGTGTTCAACGAAGGGCGAGGATGGGCATGGTACAAGGCGGTAGACGACGGCTCGACTCCGACATACGACAACTTCATCGTCGAGTACGTCCACTTCAAGGAAACTGAGGGAGTAGGCAACTCTTCTCCACCGACTTCAGCGCTACGCTCCCCAGTCACGACCTCGACTGCGACAACCTCTTCACCACCACAGCCGGTGACCCCACGCATTCCAGCACCGACTGCCATCCCTTCGGGTACGTCCACTCCGACACCAGCTCGTGTCGAGCACAACCCGGTGGAGTTCGTTACTCCGCTCTCCCACGACGAGGAGCGGATTGACACATACCACGACGGCGAGCCGTTGCGGTATCGTACGATGGAGGATCTTCTCGGTGACCAGTCGATGCCGGGACTGATCCCTCGCGATCTGGAGGCGCAGTTGCATCTTGCGTGCGACGACGGCGAGCCTCGGTCCTTCGCGAAGGCTGAGAGACACGCGGCATGGCATTGCCGCAATATAGTCGGAGATGGACGCGGTTGAGAACAACCGCACCTGGGAGCTTGCTGACCTCCCTCATGGTCACCACGCGATCACCCTTAAGTGGGTGTTCAAGCTGAAGAGGGATGAAGCCGACGCCATCGTAAAGCACAAGGCTTGCTTGGTGGCACGCGGTTTGGTGCAACACAAGGAGATCGACTTCGACGATGTCTTCACGCCCGTGGCGCGGATGGAATCTGTGCGACTCCTCCTTGCACTGGCTGCTCAGGGAGGCTGGCAAGTTCATCACATGTATGTCAAGTTGGCGTTTCTTAACAGCAATTTAATGGAGGAGGTCTATGTGCATCAGCCACCGGGATTTACGATTCCTGGCAAGGAGGGCAAGGTGTTGCGCCTGCGCAAGGCCCTCTTTGGCCTGTGGCAGGCACCAAGGGCGTGGAATGTCAAGTTGAACTCCACGCTCAAGGGGATGGGCTTTGAGCAAATCCCACACGAGGTGACCATCTACCGACGGGGCAATGGAGGAAATGCCCTACTAGTGGGTGTCTACGTCGACGACTTAGTGATCACCGGCACCAAGGATGCGGAGGTGGCAACGTTCAAGGAAGCGATGAAATCCACCTTCTAGATGAGTGACCTGGGATCTCTCTCCTTCTACCTAGTTATCGAGGTGCACGAGACCGACTCCGGGATCATGCTTCAACATACTGCCTACACCAAGCGCATTGTTAAGATGGCTGGGCTCACAGACTGCAACCCAACTCTCACTTCCATGGAGGAGAGACTGAAGCTGAGCCGCGACAGCACGACGGAGGAGGTGGACGCCACGCAGTATCGGCGTCTTGTGGGGAGTCTTCGCTACCTCGCCCACACATGGTCGGACTTGGCATTCTCTGTCGGTTACGTCAGTCGGTTCATGCAGCGACCGACGATGGAGCACCAGCAGGCTGTGAAGAGGATCATCCGCTATGTTGTGGGGACTCTCGACCACGGCCTCTACTAACCGAGGTGCCCTGGAGCGACACATCTTATGAGGTACAGCAACAACGACCACGCCGGTGACATCGACACTAGCAAGAGCACGAGCGGGATTCTCTTCTTCCTCGACAAGTGCCTCGTTAGCTGGCAGTTGGTCAAGCAGTAGGTGGTGGCCTTGACCAGCTGTGAGGCCGAGTACATAGCGGCCTCTACCGCTTCGACTCAGTCGCTCTGGCTAGTTCGACTACTTGGTGATCTTCTCGGCAAAAACACCGAAGCGGTGGAACTCATAGTGGACAGAAGTCCGCTCTGGCTCTAGCAAAGAACCCCGTCTTTCATGAACGGAGCAAGCACATCCGGGTGAGGTACCACTTTCTCTGAGACTGCTTGGAGGAAGAGAGCATCAAGGTGTGCTACATCAACACCAAGGACCACCTTGCAGACCTGCTCACCAAACCCCTTGGGAGGATCACGTTCCTTGAGTTTTGCTCCAGGATCGGGATGGTCCAACTCTCCCACAAGACAACGCACAAGACTTAGGGGGAGAATGATGGAATAAGTCTTGTACTCTTAGTTTGTTTGACCTCTAGTTAGGACAACATCTCAGTACTTGTTAGGACAACATATTAGTCCTTTGGTAGGACATCTTAGTCCTTGTTAGGACAACATCTTAGACTAAGAGGACAGCATATCAGTCCTTGTTAGGACAGCATATTAGTCCTTTGGTAGGATGACATCTTAGACTAGCATCTAGGTATATGCTTGACTGTCTTAGCTATAAATATGTAACCCCAACCCCTAAATTAAGTATGACATTGTCTGTGGAATGAAACAAGAAAAATTTCTGAACTCCTAGTGTTATCCTCTCCATGAGGGTAATACTTCAGATACTAACAGATGATTCTGACAGTTTTCAGGATAAAAAGACATTGCTTATGAAGTTTGAGAAACTGTCAAGTTCAGCTCCCCTGATCAACGTCTTGGTACAGCATTAGGCAAAACTTGAACCTCTTCTTGTTTCCGTTCATGTTCGAAGATGATCCCTGATGTGAGTCAGACAGTTGCAGCAAGTGTTTTTCATTTCCTTTTTCTAAAACAAAGTATTTTTTGTTCATTTTTGGATAGAGAGATAGCTTTATTCATCAATGCAAGCTTGGGCGGATCAAAGACTATCTGTTACCTGATGCGATCATACAGTTGTAGCAACAAGTTTTTTCTCTCAATATTTAGATCGAAGGTAGAGCGTTAAGTGTTTCTTTTTCTAGAGATTTTTTTGAAAGGTCAGTTGAAAGTTCTTTGATACTGAACATGCCAGCAGCTAGAGCCCATATAGTGTTCTCTGTGTTTACTTATTCAGTTGACCCTTTTTGCAGATTATGCTCATGTGTCGTGGTTCTACATGAGAAATACTTTGTTGTCCAAACGGCTTACAATAACTTAAGACCTTCGTTTTGATGTTGTTTAGATACTAACATGGATGTATAGGCACTGTGCTGTTAGTTTGGCTAAATAGCACTCTATTTGTTTCAAAATATTTGACACTGTTTGGTGTTAGTTTACTGTTCCTAAAACCAGTAAACCACGTACTCAGCGCGGGGCACTCTAATGTGCTGTTCGTTAGCATCACGAGGCCTCTGTTCTTGGTCAGAATTTTGGTAGCAGCCCGTGCCCGTTCAACTGAAACTGAAACGGCCTGCTTACTTACAACGAAGCCGGTCGGTCCATGACACTGCGGGCTGTTTGCCACCCCAAGCCATGGCAGCAGCTACTGTTCACCATGTGATGCGACGGCCCAGCGAATCTAATCGCGATCTCGCAAATCCTGAGATCTCTCGGCCGGCCGCTTGTCCCCATCGAAACCGCGACCGCTGCCGATTCGTTCTCCTTTTCCTCACCCTTCTTCCCCCGCATTTCTTCCTGCTGTCGCGCACCACGGGCACGCAGTCCCAGGCAGAGCCAGCAAGGTTGGCCGTAAGGTCCGAACCCTCCCTCTCACTCCATAAAGATCGCTCACGGACCTGCGATCCCGCAGCGCCCCTGCTCTCCCGAGCCAGGCACCCTCCCCCTTTCGCCCAGCTAGCTCTGCGGACGAGATGCGGGGGGCGGTGAAGGCGGGGAGCCGCCCGCCGTGGCTGGGGCTGGGGGCGGCGGTGTGGGTGCAGGTCGCGGGCGGCGCCAGCTCCACCTTCGCGCTCTACTCGCACGCGCTCAAGCTCGCGCTGGGCACGGACCAGAGCCGGCTCGCGCTGCTCGGGGTCGCCTGCGACGTCGGCGAGAACCTGGGGCTGCTCCCGGGCGTGCTCTGCAACCGGCTCCACCCCGCGCTGCTGCTCCTCGTCGGCGCCGCCGCGTGCCTCCTCGGGTACGGCGCCGCCTGGCTCGTCGTCTCCGGCGTCGCGCCCGCGCTGCCGTACTGGCTGGTGAGCTGCCCGCCCCGGTCGACCTTGTTGTTACTTGGTACTACTTCTTAGCAATCCATCAGTTAATTCTTGGATCCATTCGTTGCGATTTCCCACCTTTTCGCTTAAAAATCACGACTCGATGTGCATTAGCCATTACTAGTAACTTCATCATTGCTTGGTTGCGGTATGGGAGTTGAGTTGCTCCTCTACCGCGTTGATGTCTGATGTGTAAGTTTAGAGGAAAACAGACATTATTTACGGTTTTGTGCCAAGTGGTCGGTGTAACCAACTTTTGCCCTGCGCAAGCAAACATCTTTACCAGATATTGTACGGCGGACCTCATGTTGGCTATTGTATTTTGCTTAGTGCTTTACTTTTCCCCTCCTATGTTAGGCTTACTTAGCTAGCCCCTTTCGTACTCTTTAACCAGGTATTGTATATTGATTAGTGACACTGCTGCTCTATTCCAGGTATGGTTCGCGTTATGTCTTGCTGCAAATGGTGGTGCATGGCTGGGAACTGCCGTTCTAGTAACCAACATGAGGAACTTCCCGCTCAGCAGAGGTGCTGTTGCTGGCATTCTGAAAGGCTACTCTGGTTTAAGTGCTGCTGTGTACACCGAAATATACACCGGAGTGCTTCGTGATTCTCCCACAAACCTTTTGCTTTTTCTCACTCTCGGAGTTCCTGCTATATGCCTCCTGACCATGTACTTTGTTTGGCCTTGCGAACCCTCACTGGTGGAGAACACTGCAGAGCAAGTACATTTTGTGTTTGCGCAAATGGCCAGTATTCTTCTTGGGGTCTATCTTGTTGGAGCAACAATATTGGATCACGTCGTTACTCTTAATGATGCTTTGAACTATACTCTGCTTGCCGTTATGGTCGTTCTCCTTTTTGCTCCCCTTGCAATACCATTGAAGATGACATTGTTCCCAAGAAACCGGAAAAATGGCACATCAGAGTCATCAGACAACTCTTCAATCTCAGACAATGATCACACAGAACCATTGCTGCCTTCGTCCTCTGCATCAAACCTTGGTAATATTGAAGATGACGACTCTTTTGATATTGACATTCTCTTAGCTGAGGGTGAAGGTGCTATAAAGCAGAAGAGAAGGAGACCAAAAAGGGGAGAAGATTTCAGGTTTCGTGAAGCAATACTGAAGGCAGATTTCTGGCTTCTCTTTGCAATATATTTCGTTGGGGTTGGGTCTGGAATCACTGTTCTCAATAATCTAGCACAAATAGGAATCGCGGCAGGTGCTGTCGACACAACGATCTCGCTCTCTCTCTTCAGCTTCTGCAACTTTTTTGGCCGTCTTGGAGGTGGTGCTGTTTCTGAATACGTTGTCAGGTAACAGAATATCTTATCTTTACTCTGTTACATTTATTAGCTTCAATGAGTGATTCATAAGATGCGCCTGCTTTGGCTTATATAGTTCAATATTTTTGGCTGAGTGTGTATTGGCTACTGACAGACACCTGGATGTGAACCAATATAATTGTGAAATGAGCCCGAGTAGAATGTAGGAGACATGTAATAGTTATGTCTTAGTCAAATTCACATCTATTCCCCCAAAACATGCATTTACCCTTTCCCTGGTAGGTCATAACTTGAGGGGGAAATTGTTAATAGAGAATCTGACAGCCTATAATATTCAACAACAACAAAGACTTTTCCCAAGCACATTGGGGTAGGCTAGATATGAAACCCAATAAAAATGTATGGAAGTAAAGAAAAAGAGAGAGAGAGAGAGAGAGAGAGAGAGAGAGAGAGAGAGAGAGAAGAGTAAACAAACTATGAGTAATTTTTTCTGGGTGGAGAAACAATTCGGTAGACTCTGAGTCCTAGCTGTAGAAGCATTCGGGGAAAAAACATAGTCAGCCTTCTTGTTGTTGATTATTGGCGTGGCTTTATTTAATTGTGAAACTGTGAACATTGTGTAATCAGATTATCTTACAAGCTTATTTTGCAGGTCTAGAACGCTTCCACGGACCGTATTGATTACATGCACCCAAGTAGTGATGATAATTACATACCTGCTCTTCGCATTAGGCCATCGTGCCACTCTTTATGTCTCTGTTGCTTTACTTGGCATATGTTATGGCGTCCAGTTCTCTGTGGTAATATCAACCTCGTCGGAGCTGTTTGGATTGAAGCACTTTGGAAAGATATATAATTTCATTGCATTGGCAAATCCGGTTGGTGCGTTCTTGTTTAACAGCCTTACGGGTTATGTTTACGATCTTGAGGTGGAGAAACAGCAGGCCACATCACCAGGCTCAGATATTGCATGCCACGGTCCTAACTGTTTCAGACTTACATTCTGCATTCTGTCTGGTGCGGCTTGCCTGGGCACATTGCTGAGCACGATTCTGACGGTGAGGATTCGGCCAGTTTATCAGATGCTCTATGCAGGTGGCTCCTTCAGCCAGCCCAGGAGCTCTGCACACTGATAGAAGGAGATCTGAGGCGTACAGTTTTCTGCATCTACCTCGATCCAGTACGATGGGTGAATATTGTGAACCGCTGTAATTCTGGTATGAGCACACACACACCATTATTATGTGCTCTGTATTGTCATTTCGGGTCTCTTTTTGCTAGTTTGGCTTTTGGTTGAGGAATGGGATAGATGATCGTGTTAATCTTGTACCAGATGCCCGTACTGCTAGTCCAGTAAATGTTC
Organism: Neostapfia colusana; assembly: GCA_030760725.1. Lineage (NCBI taxonomy): Eukaryota > Viridiplantae > Streptophyta > Magnoliopsida > Poales > Poaceae > Neostapfia > Neostapfia colusana. The sequence continues at coordinate 54,663,495 of JASWHV010000020.1, forward strand.
TGAATGAGAGAAGAATCCTAGTCTGTAATAACTGAAATTCCTACTCATGAGCAACAATTCGTATATGGTTCTCTTGTACATCCTATATTATTTACTTGGATGTGTTCATGTTGTGGAAAGAGTTAACCTGCCAAATCTCAGCTCTAAGATGTACGACGCGAGGTTGAACACTTGAACCAAGGTATTTACAGGGGACATGTGCCCGCGGCACGTGGCACCAACCCGAACCTGCACGCGGTGGTCAAAATCTCAGGCTGGGTGGGGTTGCCCAGCCCAGGTAATTAAACCGTACTGGAGCCGACAGATCTATATCCCGGCAGCATCCATGCATGGTGTCGTCACCAGTTTGGAATCGCTCTGAATAGACTACCAATCAGCATAACTGTACGCTGTTCAGATCTGAAACCACGGCACCCTTTTGGCGCCACCCCTGTGTTTGTCTTACGTCGCGAACGCGGCCTCTGATCCAAACCGTTGGCTGCACTTGAGAAGTTCTCCTTATAATACTTTCTGAACGATTCGTACTTGTGGTCATCACGCACAAGGGACAAGGTGCCACAGCGTCAGTGCGTGCTCGACGCATGGATCGATCACGATCTGAGGAACTAGAGGACATGGCCTTTTTTTTCACACTTGAAAGTTGAAACATTTTACACGGTTTAAAACAAAGCAGCAGCAGCTGGACAGTGATTAGCAGTGAACTACTGGCAATGCACACGCATGTATCTCCTGCCTGGTGTTGTTCTTCTCACTAGACGGCGGGTGGGGAACTGGAGCAGCAGCGCACGTGACGTGACACGTGAGTCGGCTAAGTGGGCTTCAGATCCTGGAACATGGACTCCCACTGCACGTCCTCGCCGTCGTCCGTCTCCTCTTCGTCGTCGTCGTCGTCCTCGTCGGCTTCGTCCCAGCCGCTGACCTCTGGGGCCGCGAGGCAGCCTGCGATGGCCGCCGTCGCCGAGCTGTTCCGCCGCTTGCTGCCGCTGTTCGTGAGCATGGGAGGCTTGCTGCTCACGTGCGTCAGCATGGGAAGCGGCAGAGGCAGCTTCCCGCCGCCGCGGACTGCCAGGGGCGACGCGACCTTGTTCCAGTGCGCCACCCTGCCGCCGCGGTAGCGCGCCAGCAGCGACGGCGGCGGCGGCGCGGCGACGACGGCCGACCTGTCCCGGGCGCGGGACGTGGAGGAGGATCGGAGGCGGCCGATCATGGAGCGCGCGGACCGGTGCACGGCGGCGGCGAGCAGCCTGGTGGCGCGGCGCGGCAGGGCGGTGATGGCGGCGGCGACGGCCTTGCCCGCGGCGGCGGAGGCCTCCCGCCTGGCGAGCTTGAGGATCTCGAGGCGGTGCTTGGCGACGGCGACGCCCATGCTGACGAGGAACTCGTGGTCGAGGTGCCGGACGTCGGCGGCGCCGAGCTCGTTGCGCGCGAAGAGGAGCGCGTACTCCAGCGCCACGTCCGGGTCCAGCCCCGCCCTGCACAGCCACGCGTACCAGTCCATTTGCTCGCCTGCCCGGTCCGCCGGCGAACGCGGCGCGCGAAGGTCCCGTGCTGGTGCGCGGTTTGGTGTGTGGCGAGGGGCGGGGCCGGTGTCACGTGAGCGGGGTTAAACTAACGGGCAGCGACCTGGTGGACTGTGGATGGTCGGGCGGGCACCGCGATTGGTGGGCTGCCCACCCGCGGAAGAGCGCATCTGCACGGGAAAATGACGCGTTTCCGCGCCACGCTCTCGCCGACATCGCCATCGCCGACATTTGCTCACCTTGGGCCACCAATCCGTGCGAGGCTGAAAGCGAGACGGCCCGTGACCGTTTAGGGCCTCTCGCTCGCCCAGATCCGGATTCCCAGCCCACGCACATCGAAGAGAAGGCCTCCGACCGACGGCCCAATAAACACCTCCTTCCTTCCTTCTCCACCGGAGGAAGCAAGGAGAATCAAACCGAAAGCCACGACGCGCTCCGCTTCGGCCTTTACGGCGGGCGCGCCCCCCCGAGTACAGTTTCAGCTTACTTAGTTACGTACAGTATCTGATTTCAAGTGGGACATCGTGTGACATAAAAAACCATCTCAAATTTGCTTACTGATTCAGGAAAGTACTTGCATGATAAGTACTGTCTTCAGGATTATGAGGTTGACCGGTTTCTTAAGTTTCTGCTGGCGTTGGGATATCCTTACAGACATTGGCGTCAGTCCTCTTACAGGGGAGCAGTTATGTGCTCCTCCCAAACTAGCAGTTACCACAAAGAGCACCATAATTTGCTAGTTTTCCTGAGCTCCAATACAAATTGCTATAATGCACTGAACGAGAGATTGATTGGAGATGAATTGCTCCAACAGACATACTTTCGTGAAAGTCATAGTAATAGTTTAAGGATATATATGCTTCTATCCTGCACTTCATTTTGAGAGAAAAAAATACTAGAGAATCAGCCCTATGCATGGCAGGAAGCTCTACGTTATTTATCCTAGTGCACTTGACCTGTAAAACTGCTGTAGTGATCAATTTGAATAACTAGTGATAGAACGGTCACCTTTGTAGTAGTACACTTGACACATTTTCAGGCAATGGTAACACAGGAAAAGTAAAACCAGAATACAAAGTTGAGCTCCAGACTTCCTTTCTTTTTGAAAGAAAAAAAAAGAGAACATGTTTCAGAGATAGAAACGAGAAAAAACTGTGGCTATCCAACTGATTCTTGAATAAAGATGACATGTAGATGTGATAGGGGTCAGATATAAGTGTAGCTTCCATACTCGAGTTTGAACGTGTGCATCCCTTAAAAACCCAGACAAGAGTTTCTTCAGTGAACTGAACTAGTCTCCGCATCCTTGCTTTCTTTGCAAGTCATCTACCTGACCTCATCAATAATGCAACACAAGCATTGCTCTCGATGTGTGAAAATAGGCATGCAAGCCTGGTAAACAACATTCGCTTCTTTAACCCTTGCAGAACGTGCCAGCTAATGGAGAGAGGTCACCAGGCGGGGCTGTGTGCATCTTAGTAATACAGAGGCGACTTTGATGCTACTGAGTTTAATAAAATGCTCTTTATCGAAAAAATAAGAAAGGACCGGGTGCTACTGCTAGCAAATAATCCTTATATTTCTTGGAAAGATCGGAAACAATTCTTATTACATGGACCATTATCCGAGCGGCAAGCAAGTTCATAGTGGAGCGGCCGTACAACGGGGTGACCGTACCAAAATCGATCGAGTTCACTCACATGGTGGGCGGGCTGAGATCTCCACCAAAATATCCTTGCCAATGAAGCGAGGCGCATTCAGTTCAAGGACCCCATATCCGCTAACCCCACCGCAGTTGCTAAAGCCAGCCAGGCCAATTTCGCGCCCACGACGAAAGCGAGGAGCTGTGTAGGGCAGGCCACCGGTGTAGGGTCGTTTTGGGATGGGCAGATGGAGACGGCGAGAGGAGAGAGAAGGACCAGTCGATGGCAATGGCAGCGGATGGTCGAACTGGCTCGTGGTCACTGGCCAGTCCTTCTCCCCTCTGTCCGAAGCCGAGAACCAGACCAAGCTCGCACGTCGGACGGCGTTGCCCCGGGAAAGGGATTACTTCGGCAACACCTGAGTCGATCGATGGCGACCGTTTCCCTTGCGTGTTTGCGTACGCCTTTGTTGGCCCCGTTTGGAACTCGAGAACCTTCCCTGTGAAGTTCCAAAGATCCCTAGTACGTTTTGTTCGAAACGTGTCATCCAAGAAGGAATGAAGGGTTCGTCCATTCCCCTGCCATGCGACGCAGTTACGCAGCCTGCAGCAACAAGACGGAAGGCACGAGCGGGTTGGTCCCCCGAAAAAATCCAAGCTTTTTTTATTACCCTTGTCCCGGCCGCGGCTGGCAGTGGCAGTGGCAGTGGCAGTTGCAGCATCACACTCGCCGTCCCGGGCGGCTCACGCACGTACGCACGCCGAAACTCACCGCGCCGTCCCGGTCGCATCAGTCCCCAGTCGAAACCTGGTGAGCATCACCTCTGCTCCCGCCGCTCCTAACCGCTAATAACGGAAGCAACCGAAACCGCCGAGGTTTTACCGCGTCACGCGCCGCGCGTGCGTGGACGGGATCGCGGCTAGCCGCGGACGGGAAGCGTCGGGGAAGATGCGCAGGGGTCACGCCGAGCGGTGGTGAAGTGTCGCGCGGCCCGCGGTGCGAGGGCGCCGCACGGACCGGTCCATGGCGCGCGCGGGGTCGAGGAGCCACGGAAGGGAAAGGCGCGCGCGAGTCCACCGCCCCCTTATCCTCCATTCCATGCCTTGGCCGCTGGTCATTTACTCCCGCGGCAGCCCGGGAGTACTATTTAGCCGACGTGCAGGTGGCCGGCACAGGCGTCGTCCAGCCTGCTCCCTGCCCACGAGCGGACTAGGCTAGCGCCACACGCCACAGTACGCTGCTCTGATCGAAGAGGCATTGCCGGCATGGCGGCGCCCGGGCAGCTGCGGGTCCTTGGCGGGCTCTTGTTCCTGGCGTCGCTGCTGCGGCTGGGCGCGGCGGCGGCGGTTGCCGTGGACGGGCGGCGCGCGGTGGCGGCGACGGGGGAGGACTTCGTGTGCGCGACGCTGGACTGGTGGCCGCCGGACAAGTGCGACTACGGCACCTGCGCCTGGGGCCGCGCCTCCCTCCTGAACCTGGTTGGTGATCACCACCTAAAACAAACAATTCCTCGCTAGTTCTTCGTTGATCCAAGAACACGCCGGGCTGACACGCGGCTTTGTTTCTCTCTATCTATATATATCTCAGGATCTCTCCAACAAGGTCTTGCTCAATGCCGTCAGAGGTAGGCGACGCCGGGCTCCATTGATGTTTAGTGCTAGCAGCTCGTGTTTGCCAACGCGGTGGTGAATCTTGCTTGCAGCGTTCTCGCCGCTGACGCTGCGGCTGGGAGGCTCGCTGCAGGACAAGGTGGTGTACGACACCGCCGACCACCGCAGGCCGTGTACGCCGTTCGTCAAGAACGCGTCGGAGATGCACGGCTTCACGCAGGGATGCCTGCCGATGCGCAGGTGGGACGAGCTCAACGCCTTCTTCAAGAAATCCGGGTGGGTTCAGCCTCTGAAGCTGTAATTCTCTACTCTCTCTTTTCCTCCGAATCATCTGTCGAGGATTGATCAGGTGGTGTTGTGTTGCTCAATTTTTGCAGTGCGAAGATTGTGTTCGGGCTGAACGCGCTGAACGGACGGGTCCTGTTGCCGGATGGATCTCAGGGAGGGCCGTGGGATTACACAAATGCAGCATCACTGATTCGCTATACCGTAAACAAGGGCTACAAAATTGATGGATGGGAGCTTGGTATGTAATTCTGTGAGCAGTTTATTATCTTCTCAAAATGTTTTATTCTGCTTGTGTTTGGTACTCTCTGTTCCATAATATTTGACATTGATTGAACTAGTTGCAAGTCAATCAATTTCAAATATTAGGAGACGGAGGGAGTATTATAAAGAAGAGAAATTATCGCCATTGAGCTGTTTCGGGCCTTTTCTCCGAGAGGCCTACAGTGCATGTGCGGTTAGGATGCCTAATACCAGTTTTTCAGTTATCCTTTATCCACATATTTTAGACCACCAATCATACAGAATAAGTAGCGTTTGGGCTTTCAATTCTCGAAACATTGTTCAAGAAATAAGAAGCTTTTTTGTGCGAACATATGACGAGTCCGGAAGCTTGTCTGCCCTGCTCCCCTTGCAGGAAATGAACTTAGTGGCAGTGGAGTTGGAGCTCGAGTTGGGGTCAACCAGTATGCTGCAGATGTGGTCGCTCTAAAATCAATCATCGACGAAATATACCAAGGCAATGCATCAAAGCCGCTGGTGATTGCTCCTGGAGGCTTCTTCGACGCAGCCTGGTACGCCGACCTCGTCGCCAAAACCAAACCAAACCTACTGAATGTGATCACCCACCACATCTACAATCTAGGACCAGGTATGCCCACGACTACCCACGGATAATTTGGTTTAGGGGTACCCAGACACTGAAAGACGTGTTGAATGGCGCAGGAGTGGACACGCATCTCATGGACAAGATCCTCAATCCATCGTATCTTGATGGAATGGCAAGCACGTTCAGTAAGCTTCAGGGGATACTGAATTCTGCGGGGACATCGACTGTGGCATGGGTTGGCGAAGCTGGAGGCGCTTACAACAGTGGCCACCACCTTGTTACTGATTCATTCGTTTTCAGCTTCTGGTAAGCTAACAAGTTTTGAGGTGTTCAGTTTCTGCAACTGTTCTTGAGATGTTTCACTTTATGGGTTTTGTGGTTTTTTTTTCTTTTAGGTTTCTGGACCAGCTTGGGATGTCAGCGAAGTATGACACGAAGAGTTACTGCAGACAAAGTTTGATCGGTGGGAACTACGGCCTGCTGAACACCACAACTTTCCAACCAAACCCTGACTATTACAGGTAAAAAAAATACATCTGGCTCAATCAGCCGTAGGTAAAAACATCTGACGAAGAACACATGCCTTGTAATAGAGTACGAATAAGATTGAACATGTTGCTTGATGTTCAAGCAAAGGGTAATTCCAAGTGCATATGGTCTAGCAGAATCATTTTCATCTTTTTTTTTCTTTTCACTTTAATGGCGTTTGATCCTTTTTCACCCTTTCCCTGCACAGCGCTCTACTCTGGCATCGCCTCATGGGAACTAAAGTTCTCGCAACATCATTCAGCGGCAGCAACAAGATCCGCGCTTATGCACACTGCGCAAGGAATTCCGTAAGCAACTCATCAGCCTGCTTTCATGGCACAATGCCACGACCCCGTCTGATACGAAACCTATGCTCAACTTTCCCCTGTATGTATGTCCATTGTTCAGCCAGGGATAACTCTACTGCTGATCAACCTCAGTGGCAACACCACGACCCAGGTGTCGGTAACAAGCGGAGGCGCCGCCGCCGCCGCCATGCATAAACACGGCGCCAAGAAGCACGGCAGGAAGACGAAGCACTTCCACGTTCCCGGTTTCGCCGGTGCCGCCGGCGCCGTGAGGAAGGAGTACCATCTCACCGCAAAGGATGGCGACCTGCAGAGCCAGGTGATGCTGCTGAACGGCAGGGTCTTGGCCACCGATGCGGACGGCAGCATCCCCGAATTCGAGGGCGTCAAAGTGGACGCGGCGCGGCCCATAACCGTAGCGCCTCACTCAATCGTGTTCTCTCATATCCCCCATTTCTCTGCCCCTGCATGTAGCTAAGAGTTGTAGATGCGTGTGCATGTCATGATTGATTTGCTGAATTGGTTGGCGTTGTCGAGAAGGGTAGCAAAGCTTGCCCATCTTGGGAGATGAAGTAAGATGCAAGGATAAAGTTTGATGTCGTTTTGAACTTCATAAGTTCAAGGTGTTAAAGAAATTATAATGATAGTAATTGTGGTAGTCTCAGTTATGTTTTCACATATTTGCTTTTGGTCTCACTACGTTAACTAAAGCCATCTTCAATTGAGGCCAACATTCGTAATCTCTACCTTTTTAAAATAGAAGTCACGAACGCCTTTTATCGTAAAAAAATATAATGATGATGTAACATCCTAGTTTACAAATACAAAAAGAATATCATTTTGAAAAGCCAGACTAATTGGGCCAAAACCCACTTCATCTCTCAGTGGCCCAGCCCACATTCTCCCCCCAACCCTAACCTTTTTTTCTTCTCTTTTCATCTCATTCCTCCCGAGCCCCTCCTCCTCCCCGGGCTCCCCGCAGGCGCGCCGCCCCCGAGCCTCCCTCCCGCTCCGCCTCTCCCGCTTGTTCCCCACCCCGACGCCCACCTCGGCCTCGTGCCGCCCCCCCTCTCCCGATGCCGCTCGTCGCCGCCTTCCTTCTCTACGCCTCCACCTCGCAGTTGGCGCGCCACCGCTCCTGCTCCCCATCGCCGCCTACCCACCGCTCTCTCTGCCGCGCTTCAAGCCCGGACCCGCCGCCAATTCCAGTCGTCGAGCCCTCCCTGCTCACGCCGTCCCCGAGCCCCTCCCGCCGCCTGCTCGCCGCCTTCTCTTTGCCGCGCACTCCGCCCCCGCCCGCTCGGGTTGTAGACCTGTCGCCTCTCCCCCACCGTTGCACCTCGTCTTCCTCGCGGTCCACCCTCCTTCCTCCCGTTGCCAATGGTCCCCCCTCCTTTCTCGCGTCGGTCGCCGACCACACCCAACGAAAAGCCGATGCCTCCAACCGAAAGCGAGAGTGGTCTCCCCCGCTGTTCCCCTACACTCGTCGCCCTACAAAAGCCCCACCCCCCCTCCAGAAACCCTAAGCTCCTGCTCCCCATTTTTCCTTGGTAGAGGGAGTCGAGCTCTCTTCGCCGTCTACCCCCGGTGAGCCGCCGCGACCCCCTTTTTCCTCTGTTTTTCTCCACCGAGCATGCAAACTAAGTCATGCTACACCTTCAAAGGAACATCGGCGAGCTTTTCCCCGACGCCCCCGACGTGGAACACGGCTCACGCGCCCACACTGACTGGTTCCGGTGAGATCTCCCCTCCCCACGTTGAATCATCCTTGTTCTTGGTCTCTCCGAGCTCTAACCGGACCAACGTTTTCACCCTGCTCCAGTACATGTCTCGGATACAAAGGACTTGAGGAAACAAGACTCCCCGGCCTCCTCCGACGCGGATCGACACTAGTTTCCCCGCCCGTCGTTCCCCGGTGAGTTCCTCCGCCTCTCTTCGACGAGCTCTTGATTTTGTTCGGTCCTCCATCTCCTAACGACGCCAACACCCTCCCCTTGGCCCAGTAAGCATAGCCGGCCCGAGGAACACAAAGATACGGCACCCCCACAACGAGGACAGAGGCTTTTCTCCACTCCTCCATGCCGACTTGGATAGCGTCTACCCCCTAGGTGAATCCGTTGTGAGCTACCCCTCTTTTTCCATGTGTTTGGCGACGCTCAAAACGCGATGTAGGTGTAGATCGGCGAACTCTGGCAACGGCCAAGGCTGCTCCCATGGCGCTCCGCCGCAGAAGCATGTCGTCGGCAGCCAGGTCACCGGGATTGACCCCTATCGCTCGATCTCAGCTGAACGGCTGAGATTAGACTAGGGGCACCGGTTCACCCTCATAAAAATCTAGCCGTCGGAGGGAAAATCAACGGCCCATATTGAATCCTTCATTTCTCGCGGGTAGATTCGCATGTAGCCCCCCTGAAAAGTTTCGGATCAGTGCCAAACAACCCTGGGCTTTTTTTAGAAATACCCTTGGACGGTGGAAAAATTAGGGTTTCCAATGATTAAAGATTACTAGACCCTTGTAGTTCTCTGTGTTTATGAATTTGGCCCTTAGGATGGACTGAAAATTATCAAACAACACCCCTGGACCCTCTAAAATTTACCTAGGAAGCATGAGGACCCTCTGAATTTAATTTAGCATTCTAGACCTTGAAATGGAGCTGTAATTTCATAAAACACCCCCAGATTATCTGTATTAACTCTTTAATTCCTGCACTATTTTGGAAAATTTGCAAAAGCCCGTAAACCCTGATGTAATCACATGAAACACCGTGCAACAATCTAAAAATTTCAGTTTCACCCTTGCAACAATCTGTTCTAGCATTCTAACCCCTGAAACCTGCTGAAATGTACCAAATAAGCCCCTGCTCATGTTGTTTTTCACATTTTAGTCCCGAGAAAAGAAATTTTACTAAAGTACCCCTGAACCTTGCTAAAAACTGCATAAAACCCCCTAGGATCTTATGAAATTACATTTTAAACCTGGAACCTTGCTATAATTTAGCTAATAGGCCCCTGGTTAAATCTTGTAATATCATAATACACTGACTAAAACACCCCTATAACATGCTGAAATTCTAATTAAGTCCCTAATTAGTTGCTGTTTTGTAAAGACACCCTCACAAATAACCTTTAATGCGAACAACTAAGTAAAATACATAACAAGATGTTTCCTTACATAGTATAATTGATTTATAACCTAAAATTTGATAATCCATATGCACACGAGGATATAAATGCGTAGGTTGGCGTGTAGGGTTATATGATTACTATGCTTGGAGCGCTTGGAGTTGTTTCTTAATGTTTTCCTTGCTATGTTCATTACACGTGTGATGGCGTGGATAAAATCAATCCCCGAGCCGACATACGACCTGCAAGCCCAAAGCTTCAACGACCCCGAGCCGTAACACTTCTCAAGAGGCAAGTGCCCTTGACCATTTTGCTCCTTCTTAGGATTATTAGCTAGAATTGCATGCATTGTCTTAATATGAATCCCATGCTAGGGTTGTCTTCTAGAATTTTCATACCTTCCTTGTAACCTGGGGTTGGGATTAGCTAGGTTTTACTTTATGTCATTTTCACATGCTTAGCCCTGCTTAGATGATGGGATTGGGAGTAAATTTACATTATTGATATTATCATGATTATTAAGATGTTGTGTGGAGATATATATGGTATAAATATGTGGGATGTAGTATAGGGATCTAGCAGGCTGGTTGGTCCATGGTGGGTGCCGAGTGCACGAGACTCGATTTTGCGGTTAGTGGCCTGCGTAGATCCTAAGGACCGGTTCGTGGGACTCCGTGAACTAGCTTATACCGTGCCACCATAAGAACTAGTATGGGACAGGGTGACCAAGTAATTAGGTGCATTCGCTATATAGTGTGAGTGTTTGGTAGGTGCGGGGAATGGGAGTCGGACGGAACTACCCTGGGATCTGCAAGGCTCAAGAGGGGGCCACTGCAGCGGGGGTTGGAGCCTCCTGGATGTTGTTAGGGGTGAAACCTCAGTGGGCTCATGCTCGTCGGGATTCCTTTTGTAAAGGTCACATCGTGATCTCCTGGCTGCACACCTTAGAAAGTGTGAAATGTGGCTAGCTACCACGGGCAAAAGGGAGGTTTTAGTCCACCTGGCGACAAGGGACGAAATCACGACTTGTGGGTAAAGGGTACAAACTCTGCAGAGTCAAAACTGTATAGACAGTCGTGCTCACGGTCAAGAGCGGGCTAGTAACTCTCTCATGATTAGTATGAGTTGGATTGGATTTGGAATGTGGTTGGTGGTTTTTGGGAGTTGGATACATATGGTTTTGGAGATACTCGGAGGTTTGGTCGGGATGGTTGAGATATTCACCTAGTAAACAGGATGCTTAATAAGACTAAGGAATAGGTTGCTTAGTGCATAAGCCGTATTTATCTTTCCTTGATTCTTGCCTCATCATGTATAAAACTTTCCCACACTTGCTAAGTATATTATGTACTCAGGCGTTTGTCTTTTTCCTCTATTATAATTGTTGCTCAATGAAAAGAAGATCAAATGAAGATGGCGTGAAGGGGGTCACGTAGCTGCCAGTCGATTCGCCTGTGGACGGCCCTAGAAGCTTCTTCTCTTCCGCTGCTATTCGAGACTCAATTAAGGTATAAATGCGTTTATTTTCGATATATACTGTTTATCACAATTTGTCCTACATGTGTAATTAAACCAATCCTAGCATACATGTAGATTACGACCGGTTTTGCTCTTTGTAAAACCGGACGTGATAGATGATCAAAAGGAAGGCCAGACCACCAGAATGGCACCGGAGTCGACGGGCGAAGACGAAACCGACTCCTTGTTCATGGACTAGTCGCAATCCTTGTAACACCCTACATAAAAAAATAGGAGAATTTGAAATTTTTCAAATGAACTGGAACCTAGCTTTTATTATTTCAAAATTTAAAAGACAAATGAAACAAAAAGGAAACAAAGAGAAAACGGAAACGTAATGGGCCAAAAGCCCACACTCTTTTCCTCCTCCCGGCGGCACACTTCTTCTCCCCCTTAGCCGGCCCAACCCAGGCGCCCCCCTCTATCTATTTCCTCTCTCTCACCGACGGGCGGGCCCTGGCTGTCAGTGTCCATTCTCTTTCCAACCGTTGCTTTCTTCCTTCTCCTTTCCCTCGCGGTCCCCTCTCTCCCTCCCTCCCTTTCTTCGCCGGTCGCCGACACAACCCAACCGAAAGCAACACCCACATCCCTTTTTAGGCATCGGATCCTCCGCCCTTGTCGCCACACGCCGCGCTATAAAGCCCCCCCGGAACCCTACCGCTCTCCCTGCTCCCATTTCTCGCTGTGAACTGGAGCCGCGCCGCCGGCCGTCTCCTTTCCTTGGTGAGCGCCGCGTCTCTCTCAAAAACCCTACCCTCCTCCCTATTCCAACGTGCTAACCAACCTACCATCCTCACAGGGGCGCCGGCGAGTTCCCTGGGTCTTTTCCCGTGGCAGAACGGCGCCAAAACCCCCACCTCGCCCTGTTCGGTAAGAGATCCGTCTACCCCGGCGTAACCCTGTTTTCTTTCGGTGTTCTCGCAAGCTAACCCCACCGGCGGACTCCCCTTGCCACAGTGCACATCGCCGGCCCAGAGAACGCAATGAAGATCCCGTCCGGGACACCCCCACCTAAGGTTCGTAGGCTTCGCCGGACCTCCCCATCGCGGGCTTTCCCTTCGCCACCTAAGACCCCGCAGTACCCCTTGGTGAGTTCTCTTAGCCCTCCTCTTTCGATCTCAGCGTCTAGAACTGAGTAGGACACTGTCTAGGCGAAAAACGGGCAACTCCGGCGAGGTTCTGGCTGCCCCCATGGCGCGCCGTTGCACGAGCTCGCCGCCGAGGGCTAAAACCGTTCCGACCGAACAGCCACCGTCCGGACGGCACCTGTGGAGCCCTACTTAGCTTTCCGCTGTCATGATATACTCTCCTTTTGAGCCCATGAGGCATTTATGTACTCGAATGATGTAATCACCGCACTTGGCTTAATTTTTTAATGATATATTTGCTCTTTATTATCTCATGTGTGATGTGAATCGATCCTGGCACACGTGGGAGTACGCTTGGTGTCTGTTGCAGGTACCGGGCGTGACAGAGTGGTATCAGAGCCAAGGATGTCCCTAGGACGCGAGCCTAGTTAGAAACAGACACGAATTAGACTTAATTTCAACTTAAAAACTACTTGCAACCATAAACTTGCGAAAAAAAATTGCGTGAGTTTCTACTTCCACACGAATTACCCCCTTTTCTCCCAAGCTCCTCTTGTTCAACTCATCCATCTTCCTCACTCTTACCTCGTTCAAACCTAGTAGGGTCCGTTACAACGGACAATCCGAACTCTCTAGGGTTAGGAGTTACTCGGCCATGGAAAGGAAATGTTTAGTTCCATATAGATAGGAATCATACGAGGTTGGGTTGATTGTTGCATACTTATTTGTTGAGTGATGCATGCATATTTACGGTTCTTTTATATATATTTATGAGCTTAATAGTAAATTTTTCTTTAGATTTTTTTTTCAGATTCTAAGATCTTGTTGCTATCTGTAACAGATGGCAGGTAGAGGACGAGGTCGAGGGCGTGGAGTACCCGAGACCGATGAGCCCCCGGAGTTTCGGTTTCCAGACTGGAACGGGCGAGCGGCTCGACGAGGAGCTGCCTACCTCACGGTGCAGGATATGCTAGCCTCTCAAAACCAGCTCCTGCAGGGCTTGGCAGCAATTATGGCCCACAACCACCAAGACCCTCCGCCTCCACCATCGCCGGCTCCTCGGCCTCGGTCCAAGCTGAGAGACTTCCAGAGTACTCAGCCCTCGGTCTTCTCGAGCTCGGTGGAGCCAATGGATGCGGACGATTGGCTGAAGACGATCGATAGCAAGCCGCGGCTGATCCAGTGTGTGGGAGGAGAGTGCGTCTTGCTAGTAGCTCACCAGCTAGCGGGACCCGCGGTAGACTAGTGGACACCGCTGCTCACGCCGACCCTGAGGCTATCACTTAGGAGTAGTTCCAGCTCAGCTTCCGCAACCACTTCGTGCCAGCCGGTGAGATCAAGATGAAGCAGCAGGAGTTCCTCAATCTAAGACAGGGCGGCTCGACAGTGTGTGAGTTCCTCAAACGCTTCACTCAGCTGTCCGCTACGCACCGGAGGACGTCAGGACCGAGTACATGAAGAAGGACTGCTTCGTTTGAGGTTTTGATGAGGAGTTGAAGAGTGCCTTGTCGTGCAGCTACAACGACAGATTCCAGAAGATGGTGGACAAGGCCTTCGTGATGGAGATACAGATGCCAGAGCTTGAGGCACACAGGAAGCGCAAGATGGGATGGCAGGGACAGTCTTCGTGCAGCAGCAATCGTACTCGCTTTGCACCACCTCCAGCTATGCAGACGGGCCGGTACGTGGGACCGAGTTCGCCTCAGAGGTACCCTTCACCAGCTTACAGGCAGCCGCTTCCACCGCCTCAGCCACGGCGCCAGCAGAGCCAACAGCTACAGCAGTGACCAGCTTTCCCACCCCGCACCGCAGCACCTACTCAGCAGGGACAGGTTGTTAGAGCTCTGGGCCCATGCTACGTGTGTGGAGAGATGGGCCACCTCACCAGCAGATGCCAGAAGAAGAGGCCACCCCAGCAGCAGCAGCAACCGCAACAGAGTCTCCAGTGTGGTCGAGTGCACCACATAGTTGTGGAGGAGGCTCAGTTGACTCCGGACGTGGTACTTGGTACGTTCACAGTTGACTCGCGCCCCGCTACTATTTATTTGATTCTGGTGCTACTCACTATTTCATTGCCAAGAACTTTATTAAGAAATATGATATGAGGGCAATAGCTATGTCACGTATGCTAGTGGTCACTTCTCCTGGAGATGAGATCAATACAAGTCAGGTGTGCCCAAATGTGAGCATCAAGATCGTGGGAATGGAATTCAAGGCAAATCTCATAGTACTAGAGTCACAAGGCCTGGACGTGATTTTGGGGATGGATTGGTTGGCTAAGTACGGAGGCGTGATCCTTTGTGCCACCAGGACTGTCAGGTTGTCTCACCCCGATGGTGTTGTGGGGGAGTACACCTCTCTTCACTCGCCAGCCGAGAATATCCACCTTAACCAGCTCGACACTACTGAGGAGATTCACGTGGTTGGCAAGTTCCCGAACGTCTTTCCAGAGGAGCTACCAGGTATACCTCCAGACCACGATATGGAATTTGCTATAGAACTAGTACCCGGCACGGCCCCCTATATATAAAAGGTCGTATAGAATGGACGCCAAGCAATTAGCGGAGCTCAAGGATCATCTCCGAGAGCTTCTATACAAGGGCTATATCCGTCCTAGCTCCTCTCCTTGGGGAGCCCCGGTCATATTTGTGCCAAAGAAAGATGGGAACTAAAGGTTGTGTGTAGACTACCGAGCCCTCAATGCTGTTACAATCAAGAACAAGTATCCTCTACCACGCATCGAGGATCTGTTTGATCAACTTAGAGGGGCGTGTGCGTTCTCAAAGATCGACATTCGATCGGGCTATCACCAATTGAAGATCCGAGCTTTGGACATTCTGAAGACGGCCTTTGTCACCCGATATGGTCTCTACGAGTGCACGGTCATGTCCTTCGGATTGACCAATGCTCTAGCTTACTTCATGTACCTTATGCACAAGGTGTTTATGGAGTACTTGGATAAATTCGTTGTGGTCTTTATTGATGATATCTTTGTATTCTCCAAGAATGAAGAGGAGCATGCAAAACACTTGAGCTTGGTATTGCAGAAGCTTCGGGAACACCAGCTATACGCTAAGCTCAGCAAATGTGACTTCTGGTTGAGGGAGGTGTCCTTCTTGGGACACGTGATGTCCAAGGGTGGCATATCTGTGGATCCCAGCAAGGTGGCGGATGTGATGAAGTGGAAGGTGCCATAGAACGTGAGCGAGATCAGGAGCTTCTTGGGGTTGGCAGGCTACTATCGATGATTCATTGAAGGATTCTCAAAGATCTCAAAGCCACTCACCAAGTTGCTAGAGAAGGGTACAACTTTCAAATGGATGCCGGGTGCGAGGCAAGCTTCCAAGAGTTGTAAAAGAGGCTGACGACGGCGCCCGTGCTAGTGCTGCCTGACATGCAAAAGGAGTTCACCGTGTACTGTGATGCCTCTAGGCAGGGTCTAGGATGCGTGCTCATGCAAGAGGGACGCGTCGTAGCCTATGCCTCTAGGAAACTTCGAAAGCACGAGAGGAACTACCCGACGCATGACTTGGAATTGGCTGCCGTGGTTCACGCTTTAAAGCTGTGGAGACATTACCTCATGGGAAAGAGGACAGAGATCTACACAGGTCATGAAAGCCTCAAGTACATCTTCACACGACCGGATCTCAACCTCAGATAGCGTAGGTGGCTAGAGCTCATCAACGACTTCGATGTGGGCATCAACTATCACCCTGGAAAGGCAAATGTCGTTGCCGATGCTCTGAGCCGGAAAGCGCATTGCCACGCTCTGACGCTGCAGCCCCAGCCGTGCGAGGAGTTTGCAAAACTCAACCTCACCCTGGTGACAAGCACATAAGCATTGATAATGGAGGTGGATTCGACCCTAGAGCGCGACATTCGAGAAGGCTAGAAGAATGATGAAAGGATTCTAAAGATCAAGCAATTGATGGAGAAGGGCAAGGCTCCAGACTATAGGGTGGATGAGCAAGGAACGTTGTGGCTTGGCAAGAGGATCTGTGTGTTTGACATTCAGGCTATTCGCCAAATGATTCCGAAAGAAGCACACGACTCAGAGTACTCCATTCACCCTAGGAGTACCAAAATGTATCAAGATCTGAAAGACCGCTACTGGTGGCATGACATGAAGCGCGATGTAGCAGAGTACGTGGCCCTGTGTGACACGTGCCATCTCGTCAAGGCAGAGCATCAAAGGCCTGCCAGACTGCTTCAGCCACTCTAGATACCAAAGTAGAAATGGGAGGAAATCAGCATGAATTTCATTGTGGGATTGCCTAGGACCCAGACAGGTTACGACTCCAAATGGGTGATTGTGGACCGTCTGACCAAGGTGGCTCACTTCATCTCTGTGAAGGAGAAATACAAGGGGGCAAAATTGGCTGAATTGTATATGTCCCGGATTGTGTGCTACCACGGGATTCCTAAGAAGATCGTTTCAGATCATTACACACAATTCACTTCGAGGTTCTGGCAACAATTGTAAAAATCTTTGGGCACACAACTGAACTTTAGCTCGACATATCATCCCCAGACGGATGGACAAACTGAAAGAACCAACCAAATTCTGGAGGATATATTGAAAGCTTGTGCCCTAAAAAACAACCAAAGTTGGGACAAGTACCTGCCCTATGCGGAGTTCTCCTACAAAAATAGCTACCAGACAAGCTTGAATATGTCACCCTTCGAGGCCTTGTATGGTAGGAAGTGTAGGGCTCCTCTATTCTGGGATGAGGTAGGTGAAGGACAAGTCTTTGGCCCGGAAGTGCTCAGGATCGCCGAAGAAAAAGTGCGTGAGATTCATAGGAACCTGAAGACTGCACAATCTAGGCAGAAAAGTTATGCAGACACACGCCGACGAGAGTTGACCTTTGAGGTGGGAGACTATGTGTACCTCAAGGTGTCTCCTATCCGAGGTATCCGTTGTTTCAAAGTGAAGGGCAAGCTAGCACCCCGGTACATAGGACCCTTCAGGGTGGTGAGTAGAAAAGGAGAGGTTGCTTACCAACTTGAGTTGTCTCCTCGCCTGTCAGACGTGCACGACGTGTTCCACGTCTCACAGTTGAAAAAGTGCCTCAGAGCACCAGAGGAGCAGCTACCCCTGGATGATATCAATGTGCAAGAAGATCTCTCCTACGCTGAATATCCCATCAAAATTCTCGAGAGATCAGAAAGAATTACCAGGTACAAGAAGATCCCGATGTGCAAGGTACAATGGAAGCACCACTCCGAGAGAGAAGCTACGTGGGAGCGAGAAGATCTCAAAGCAAGCTATCCACATCTCTTCAAGTAAGTCGCTTCAAATCTCGTGTCGAGATTTCTTTTGAGGGGGGAGTGTTGTAACACCCTACATAAAAAAGGAGAATTTAAAATTTTTCAAATGAACTGGAACCTAGCTTTTATTATTTCAAAATTTAAAAGAGAAATGAAACAAAAAGGAAACAAACGAAAAAAAAAGAGACAACAGAAACGTAATGGGCCAAAGCCCACACCCTTTTCCTCCTCCCCGCAGCCCACTTCTTCTCCCCCTTAGCCGGCCCAGCCCAGGCGCCCCCCTCTGTCTGTTTCCTCTCTCTGACCGATGAGCAGGCCCCGGCTGTCAGTGTCCATTCTCTTTCCAACCGTTGCTTTCTTCCTTCTCCTTTCCCCCGTGGTCCCCTCTCTCCCTCCCTCTCTTTCTTCGCCGGTCACCGACACAACCCAAAAGCAGCACCCACCTCCCTTTTTCGGCATCGAAACCTCCGCCCTTGTCACCACATGCCGTGCTATAAAGCCCCCCCGGAACCCTACCGCTCTCCCTGCTCCCATTTCCCGCTGTGAACGGGAGCCGCGCCGCCGGTCGTCTCCTTTCCTCGGTGAGCGCCGCGTCTCTGTCAAAAACCCTACCCTCCTCCCCATTCTAACGTGCTAACCGACCTACCATCCTCACAGGGGCACCGACGAGTTCCCTTGGTCTTTCCCCGTGTCAGAACGGCGCCGAAACCCCCGCCTCGCCGTGTCCGGTAAGAGATCCGTCTACCCCGGCGCAACCCCATTTTCTTTTGGTGTTCTCGCAAGCTAACCCCACCGGCAGACTCCCCTTGCCACAGTGCGCATCGCCGGCCCGGAGAACGCAAGGAAGACCCCGTCCGGGACACCCCCACCGAAGGTCCGTAAGCTTCGCCGGACCTCCGCATCACGGGCTTTCCCTTCACCACCTAGGACCCCGCAGTACCCCTTGGTGAGTTCTCTCAGCCCTCCTCTTTCGATCTAAACGTCTAGAACCGAGTAGGACAGTGTCTAGGCGAAAAGCAGGCAACTCCGGCGAGGTTCTAGCCGCGCCCATGGCGCGCCGTCGCACGAGCTCGCCGCCGAGGGCTAAAACCGTTCCGACCGAACAACCAATGTCCAATCGGGAGTCAAGGGCCCTGATTAGAACAAATGCATACCGGTTCATGTTTTTAAATCGCAGACATCGATGCTCGATCCGACGGCCCACGTTGAATAGCTCTTTTCCTGCGGCCTGTTTAACACCTAGGCCCCTAAGGTTTTCAGTGAAGCACAAACTAGTCCCTGTCAATTGCAAAATGGACCCTGAACTCTCTGGTAATTAGGGAAATTGTTGTACTTTCTCATTTTAAGCCCCTGTACCCCCTGATTTTGCATATTTACCCCTAGACTGTTAGGAAAATTTGCCAAATGACCCCTGGACCTCTTGCACATGAGTTTTAGCCCTGGAACTTTGTGAAAACCCCCCTGGCTGCTCTGATTTGGTGATTAGACCCATAAAGGGGTGCTGTTTTCACACTCTAGCCCCTGGGATGTTCTGAAAATTTACAGAAATACCCCTAAACTTGCTGAAATCCTGTAAAACACCTGGTAAAATTTTGAAAGAACATTTTAACCCCCAGAACATGCGGTAATTTAGCAAATAAGCCCCTGCCTATGTTGATTTCACATTTTAAACCTGATTTAAGACTGAATTAACAAAAGACACCCCCTAAGCAAGCTAGATTGGTATTTTTAGCCCATATATACATGTTGTACTGTTATAAGAAACCCCCTGCAAGGTTCTAAAATCCCATCTTAATCCATGTGTAGTTGCTAAATTGACTAGAGCACCCTCATACTTGCTAAAAGTCACATCTAGGACCAGAGTAATAATTTCTAGTCTTTGCAAAACCCCTCACATGAATTTATACACATGATATATGGGAAGAAGCTTTTCTTTTATGCTTGGATGAGTATTATGTTAGAGCGATATCTAGCCCGTGCTTTCTATTCTCTTTGTTATTTTCATTTCCCTCCTTCTATGTCATGGATCGAATCAACCCCCGAGCCGACGAGCGACCTGCAAGCCCAAGACTTCGACGACCCCGAGACACAACACTTCTCGAGAGGCAAGTGCCCTTGACCACATTTCTCCCTTTTTAGGATTATTAGTTAGAAATGCATGCTTGGGTCTTAAATTGAAATCCCATGTATTGATTGTTACTAGTTATTTCTCTGACATACCTTGTAGTCGGGTTGGGTGGCATAGGAATATATTTTATGTCGTTATTTCATGCTTAGCCCTGCTTAGATGTTGGGATGGGAGTTATTACATTTAAATTTCCAATAATCATGATGCTTGTGATGATGTGGTGATGTATATGGTGTATGAGTAGGGTAGTATAGGGATCTAGCAGGCTGGGTTGGTACACGATGGGTGCCGAGTGCAGGAGACTCGGGTTTGTGGTTAGTAGCCTTAGTAGATCCTAATGACCGGTTTGTGAGAGCCGTCAACTAGCTTATACCGTGTCGCCACAAGAATTGTTATGGGAAAGTGTGGTCAATTAAGTTGTTCCTATCTTTCCTTGTGTACACCATAGAGATGTGTGAGTGACGCAAGAGGGGGCTTCTGCGGCAGAGGTTTCAGAGTGCCGCAGCGGTGAAACCTTAGCGGGTGTGCGCGGGTTGGGTAGTGCAATGTAAAGGCCTTGTCGTGTACTCCTGGCCACACATCATAGGAAGTGTGAGATGGCGAGAAGGAGTTTCTTTAGTCGCCGACGGGTGATGAAAACACGACTTGTGGGTAAAGGGTGCAAACTCTGCAGAGTCAAAACTGTGTAGACAGCCGTGCTCACGGTCAAGAGCGGGCTGGTAACTCTCTCACGATTAGCGTGGGTCGGATTGGTTTGGTTTTGGGATGGTGGTTTGGGTTGAGACTACATAGGTAGTGGAGATACTCGGAGATATGGTTGGGTTGGACGAGAATTTCACTAAACAAATAGGATGCTAAATAAAACTAAGAAATAAGTTGCGTAGTGCAAGAGCCGTGTATAGCTTTCCTTAAAACTTGCCTCATCATGCACAAACTTTCCCACACTTGCTGAGTACTCTATGTACTCAGGCGTTTTGCCTCTCTTTTCTTGTTCATGCTGCTCAAGACACGAGGTGACTGCCGAGGATGACGAGGACGACGGCTTCGACTCCGGCGCGTAGTTCTAGACTGGCGTACCGCCGGACGACACCTGTGGAGCCCTACTTAGCTTTCCGCTGTCATGATGTACTCTCCTTTTGAGCCCATGAGACATTTATGTACTCGAATGATGTAATCGCCGCATTTGGCTTAATTTATTAATGATACATTTGCTCTTTATTATCTCCTGTGTGATGTGTGTCTGTTGCAGATACCGGGCGTGACAATCCTCGTCCGGGTCGGATCCTCGAACACCATCATGTGTTGTCAATACCCTTGATCCTGTAGATTGACTATTATTTGTCATATAGCCTTATGTGTTGACCTCTCACACGCCGCTAGAGCTTTCACCCTATCAGGCAATCTTGGTTTCTAAATCTCTATTGATTATATATATTAATGATAAATGATATTATGGTTATTCCTACATATGTAATCTTTATTATCAATCAATATATGATGATCATATCTGACTAATCTCAGCAATCATAGTATCATGAGATAAAAACAAAAATCCTGTGACCCATTTCCACTAAAACCCCAACTCTAGCCGCTACATCAACCATCCCCATGGCCACCCCTGCTGAACATAATTGAAATGGACAAGAGTGAAGGTGGGAAATAGAAGTCAAGATACTGTTAAAAAATAAAACTGATACGTATTTTCTTAATGTGAATGACGCTACTAGAGTGTAAAGGTACTTCTAAAAGGGATGGAAAAAATATCGAAGAAAAAACAGAATTCCAAAAATGTCCCCATCACATCGCAGGTTCGCATCCCCGCTCTCTCTTCACCCCCCTCTCGGCCGGCAGAGTCCCGGTGTCCCGTGTCCGCGCACTCTCTCTCTCTCTCTCTCTCTCTCTCTCTCTCTCTCTCTCTCTCTCTCTCTCGGCCGGCGAGTCCGCATGCGGCCGTCTCTCACCGACGCTGAGAGTGCAACTCTGCTGGAAGTAGCCTCCGTCGTCGTTCTCCTCCTGCTCCTGCGCCCCCCGATAGTCGACTGGTGCGGGGTGAAGATCCGCCCGAGCTTCCATTGACATCTTCATTCGGCTGGTAAGAAAGCCCTAGCTTCCTCGTCGGATTTGTCCTAGGCGTAATCTATACCACAGGTATTTAGCTCGTAACCTGTAACTACGACAAGCGAGCCCGAGCCACCGGCAGGCCGCACGAACTCCATCCCCACCACGATCTCCTGCTCGAATTTGGTTCGATCTCCTCAGATCCGCCTCGCAAAGATCCCACCGCAGGTGAGGGGATTGGGTTTCGGCAGGGGCTGTTCCAGAAGATGGGAGGGAAGCAGCAATTGCCATTTAAATTACTTTAAAGAACTTGTTTGCTCCCGGTATGTTTCATTCATTTGTTTAATAGTTAGTGTTCACAAGTGGTAGATTACCGTCAATTAGGGGGAGATAGTATATTTTAGCGGCATACATTTTTACATATTCAAGCTACGTCTGTTAGGACTAGGCCTGCAAATGAGCATGATGTTAGCAACACTTGGGATGAAAGCAAGGTATGATCAGGCTTCACGTGGTTCTTGCTTCGAGAGCAATCAACACCACACATCTTAGGATATGTGATGGTGAAGTTTGTCAATATAGGTCAGGCAAAAAGAAAACTTGTTAGTCTAGGCATGCTACCTGTTTAGAGGGAAGTAAGTGAAAGGTGTGGTTCAGATTATGATGGATGTGCCGCGTTAGTTTGTAGCATTGGTTTCCCATGCGTAGGCTGCTTTTAGCGTAGTATTCTGTAGTTTGGCATACCAAATGGCTTAAAATAAATCCCGGTGGAGAAATTTTGAAGTCCAGATAGCTTTAGAGAACATGCTCTTGTTGCTGAAATTTTAAAGATCTAGTTAATTTTCTCTTGTTAAAATTTGGAAGATCTGCGGATGCGGAGGATCTGTTGTTGAAATTTGAGAATATGTTTTTGGAGAATAATTTAAAGCTTGTCAAAGTTTACTTTCCTTAGATACCCTTTGCTCCTTGTATTAGCATGTGAAGTTCTCATGCATTAAATAGCTTTGAACCATTCATATCTTAGTTAACGCATCTTATTAAGCTACGTTAGATGAAATGATTCTCTTTTTGTAAAATTTCGACCTGATCTCTAAAGTGGTTTTTGCAGGTGTTTGTTTTTTGTTGCTTTGTTGAAGAGAACTAACTTTGATCGTGGAGGGAAGAAGTAATGATTTGCCCAGGCTCTGAGTCACAAAATAATGATAACAACCAGAAAGTTCATCCTCAACCGATTGATGAAAATATGAATCAGAGAGGGGACTCAATGGACACTATGATTGGAAGAATATTCAATAACATATCCTCTTTAAAATCTGCATACATTCAGCTGCAGGAAGCCCACACTCCATATGACCCAGACAAGATCCAATCTGCTGATAAGCTCGTCATACAGGAGCTCACAAAGCTTTCAGAACTCAAGCATTCTTACAGAGAAAAACACCCCAAGCCTGTAGCAGCATCACCTCAGGATGCACGCTTGCTTACTGAGATACAAGAGCAGCAG
The DNA here is from genome assembly GCA_030760725.1 of Neostapfia colusana. Lineage (NCBI taxonomy): Eukaryota > Viridiplantae > Streptophyta > Magnoliopsida > Poales > Poaceae > Neostapfia > Neostapfia colusana. Next base: position 54,686,908 of record JASWHV010000020.1, read on the forward strand.
AACTTGTTAAAGACATATGAGGTCATGGTAAAGAAGTTCCAGTCCCAGATCCAGACTAGAGATACTGAGACTAACCATTTACAGCAACAAATCGATGAAGCTAAACTTCGAAAGTCAAAACTTGAGAAGAAGTTGAAACAGAGGGGTCTGCTAAACAAGGAATCAGAGGAATCCGATGAAGAAGAGAACTACTTTTCCATTGAGTTGACACCAAGTTTGTTCACATCTGCTGTTGATAATGCATATCAGTCAATACATGACTTTTCAAAGCCTTTGATCAACATGATGAAGGCTGCAGAGTGGGATCTTGATGCTGCTGCTAATGCAATCGAGCCTGCTTTGGCGTTCACAAGAAGGGCTCACAAGAAGTATGCATTTGAGTCCTATATTTGCCAAAGAATGTTCAGTGGGTTCCAAGAAGAGAGCTTTTCTGTCAAGGATTCTAACATCTCTGTTTCCAATGAAGCTTCCTTTCATCAGTTCCTTGCAGTACGAGCCATGGATCCTTTAGATGTCCTAAGTCAAAACCCTGATTCAATCTTTGGAAAGTTCTGCCGAAGCAAATACCTATTACTTGTGCACCCAAAAATGGAAGGTTCTTTCTTCGGTAACATGGATCAAAGAAACTATGTCATGAGTGGTGGCCATCCAAGGACACCTTTCTATCAGGCATTTCTGAAGTTAGCCAAGTCCATATGGTTGTTGCACAGGCTGGCGTACTCCTTTGATCCAAAGGTCAAGGTCTTTCAAGTGAAAAAGGGAAGTGAATTCTCGGACATTCACATGGAAAGTGTTATCAAGAACATAATCCTAGATGAAGGTGCAGAGAGGCCTAAAGTTGGCCTGATGGTGATGCCTGGTTTCTTGATTGGAACCAGTATCATACAGTCCCGGGTGTATATCTCAAATGTCAAATGTGCTGACTGACGATGCTGCAGTTACGCAAGGAGTCAATCAATTGCATCAGAAGTTGGGTGATTATGGGTCTGTGTAGTACGTGATGTATTCGTGTTGTCTGTCCAAAATGCTGTTCCTGTGAAATGTGTGTATCAGAAAATTATTGGGCTTTTACTATTTTCAGTGTTATAATATATTTCTGTTTTGAGATAGATTTTCTCGTACTATGTATTTTATTCGAGGTTTGATCTGTACATGTGATCAGTGTGATTTGAAAGTCTGGTGATTGTACAGCCCCGTTCATCTTACTTGCTTTTTGCCAAATCTGATGATTATGTTGCCGTAGATGCGTATAGGGAAAGTGCTTTTTGCCTAATCTGATGATTCAACAAGCACATAGGTTCAAACAATAAAACCTTTCCATAAAAAAAGGAAAAACGAATATCCGACTCAAGAAATATTAGTGTCGGATACAAATGGCAGCATCTAAAGTGTTCACTGGACCAATGAATTTCATCAAGCTCCGGAAGTGGATGCCGCTACAATTTTGATTATCAAAGAACAGACCATGCACATCAGAACAAGTATCTGTTACCTAAAAGATTCCTCCGACCCGAAGCTTGAGAAAATCCTCACACAATTACTGCGCACTGAATCAACAGTTACGGTTCAGTGAAATTATGAGAGCGGATTGAAATCGAACTTGTACTAGCAGACACGATGGAGGCGAGCGGTGAGGTAGGCGCCAGGAAGTCTGGAGGCAGCCAGTACGGATGGCACGGGCGACGATAACGATGAGCGCACCGGCCACGGTCAGAGGACGCCGTACGGAGCCGAAGCTCTTGGTCTTGGTAATGCATTTCCCCTAATTAAATAAACACTATCAGTAATGCATTTGTTAGTATATGATGCAGGAATATGAATATATACTCGCACGTGCGTGTCGTATAAAACATAGTAAAACTAGTATTAAGTGGGAAAGTAGGACCACAAGAGGCGTGGTTGTACACATCAGCACGTACGAGCTTATTTTTTTCGTCACATCATCCATGCGGATTACTGCTGCGTCTAGTACGAAGCGCAGCACCTGTTTATACTACTCGATCGTACGTGCGTGACGGGATCGCACACGTACGTTCTTCACAACACTGGCAGGATCACTGCTACACGACATGCAAAATTAAAAGTGCATCAAACTGACTGACTAATGTACAGGTCGATTCGCCGGCCGGCCGTCGTCGTTCAGCTAGCTGGGTGTGTGTTTGATGATGCGGTACGTGGTCGATCGGCTCACGCATCTGTCTAGCTCGCTCAAGCACCGGAAACCGCGTCGTCGTCGACGATCTTCACCTTGAGGAAGTCGAGGGTGCGTTCGCCGAGCGCGAAGGCGTCCCAGAAGCCGTCGGCGAAGGTCTTGGCCTTGAGCCTCTTGTACATCGCCGGCCGCGTCTCGTCGACCAGCTCCTCCGCCGGCTTCAGGTCCCTGTGCGGCTCCAGCTGGTAGAACATGACCAGCGACATCCGCTCCCTGTCTCTGCAGGTCACCACGCGGTGCGTCGGCGCCCTGAACGCCGCGTTGCTCATGATCTCCATCTCGTCGCCGACCACCACCAGCAGCTCGTGGCGGCGGAGCACGGGCACGTCGACCCACCGCTCATCCTGCTGCTGCCTGCGGAGCACCTGGAGGCCGCCGACGTCGCGGTCCAGGAGGAGGACGCTGACCACGGAGTTGTCCGTGTGGGGCTTCAGCCCGTACACCAGGTCCGGATGCGGGCACGGCGGGTAGTAGGTGAACCGCGCGTACGTGCCGCCCCGCTCGCCGACCTGGTCGACGAAGAACTCCTCGCCGAACCCGAGCACCCTCGCCATGCCGCGGAGCACGCGCCTGGCCACCTGCTCGCTGCCCAGGGTGTACTCGTGCAGGAGCTTGCCGAGCGACGGCGGGCGGCGGGGCCAGAAGCGAGGCTGCCGCTCGTCCTCCGGCTGCACCGTCAGGTACAGGCGGTCGCACCAGTCGAGGACCTGCTCGTCGGTGTCGACGCGGTCGATGCCGTACCCCTCGGACTGGAACTCGCCGGCGTCGGTGCGGTTCGCGTGCTCCAGCTTCTCCTCCGCCGGCAGGTGGAAGAACTCCCGCGTCGCGTCGAGGATGCCGTCGAGGAGCGCCTCCGGCACGCCGTGGCCGGTCACCGCGAAGAGGCCCCACGACGCGAGAGCCGACTGCAGCTTGGCGAGCTCCTCGACGTCGCCAGGCTCGGCAAGGCGTTGCAGGTCCACGGTGGGGAAGGCCGGCTCATCGGGTGCGGCCGGCGGCGCGAAGGCGTCGCCTTTCCGCGGACGGGCCTCCTCCCTCAGCACGTACCGGCTCGGCGGCGCCGGAACTCCGCCGGCGGCCACCTCCTGCACCAGTTGCCCCTGATCCGGATGCACCATACTGTCGTCGATCACGACTTGTTGACAGATCCTCTTCGTGTTTCACTGCTGGGGGGCGCTCGCTACGTGGTCTGTGTACCGAGGCCAGTGGCCTCTATATATAGGGGCTTCTTTATAGTGACGAGCGAGAGCTCTCGCACTCGCAGCACTCGTGTCTGCACATGTAGGGACTTCCCAGATCACATGTAGTTGTGATTTGTAGATTACACTACTGCTTAGTTTACGATGCCACTTGTGTGATTCTTCGAAGATTATGTCGATCGGAACAATACAGTGGTTGAGCACGCCACTCACGTCAATCAGTGTGATTGCGTGAACTGTACGTGGGCCCTTTGGATACCATCTGTAGGGGTGGAGCGATCTCCATATATTGGTTCCGCGCGCGGAAATGGGATTTGCCGTGATCTGTTCTGATGGTGATCAGTCCTGGCGATACGTACGAGTATATTACATTCCCCAAGTGCTTAGCTCTGGTGATCCTGCTGCAACGGTGCACCCGTGCGTACGTACGTACGTACGTATGTGTGCTGCCGCCGGCCGCGCTGCCTTGTTTCTTCGGATCAGATCGCCGTCTCGGATATGGCGCGGCCGGTCGTCGCGATCGTCGTCGTCGTTACGGCGCCGACCGTTGCGACGGCGGTGCCGCTTGGCGGCGTGCATGGCTCCCGCGGCCGGCGGGCGGCGACGTCCTCGACCGCACACGTTGCATTTGCATGGGGTGGAGCTTGAAGCGGTTGAGCTGCCGCGCGGCGAGACCAGGTAGAAGCAGCAATCTGCCGGTGCCACGAACACCTCCGCTCTCCATTTAAATCTCGTCGTGACGCTTCGCTTTGAACGGGAATCGCGGCTGCATGGCGACGTCGCAGCAGTCTTGTTTGTCGTGTAAAACTTCAAAATATAAGACCTCCTGCTACAAATAAACAATCAGCCATCGAGGAAAATAACATAACCGTAAACCCATCGTTGGGACAGGGTCATAAGCTCATTGGTACGCTAATTCAGAGAAAAAAAGTCACAAAGATACAAGTGCAGAAATTTTGGAATGCCGGTAGCATGACTATATTGCGTTGGATAACATACCAACTAGTGTCATTCACCAAACTGGAAGTCTAACAGTACCCTAAGAAGAGAACCAGTGCCCACCGGAAGACTAGAAGAGTCAGGGTCCAAGACTAAATTAGAGCATAGAAGGTGAGATCTGAGGAGTAGCGTCTCTAAAACTGCTGTAGTTCAGAAATCCAGCAAACCAATTCAACAATACCACACATAATTTACAAATAGATTCATTAGCACATAATGGCAAGGAACTCAGATATAAAGGGACATTAATACGTCCAATAAATATCATGCCCCAAACGCACTACACGCTCAATAATTCTCATTGTTCATTTTAAAACAAAACCAAATCAGTCTAAATATCATGTAAAACAGAGCCAAAACTACTGCCAACAGCAATCCACAAGCTCTACAACACCAGTATAAGCTCCACTCAACGGTTGGCCTTGGCAACACGCTCAATCTCATCCTTCTTCTTGATGGCGTAGCTACAACAATTATAGATGGATGAGGCTCAAATTTCACAGGGTCCCTCAACTGATATAAGAAGCAACTAACATCAAGTGTTTGTACCTGTTGGACGAGCCCTTGGCAGCATTGATCAACTCATCAGCAAGGCACTCGGCAATGGTTTTGATGTTCCTGAAGGCACTCTCCCTGGCACCAGTGGTAAGGAGGTAAATGGCCTGGTTAACCCTTCTCAAGGGCGAGATATCAACAGCCTGCCTCCTCACAACACCAGCAGAACCAATACGGGTGGCGTCTTCACGTGGACCACTGCAACATGATAAAAAGTCAATTACAAAACAGAATGACAAAATGAGCAATTTTTACCACTACCAAAGATACAGTTCCCTAACAAATATAATTTTACCGGTGTCAGCTACTAAAGGCTAAAGAAGATAAAATGGAAATCCGGCATTATCAGCAGCAGTACATGGCTTGAAGTAGATGAAGAACATCGAAATATAATTAGAACAGTGTCACTCAAGTTCCAGAAAAATGTGGAACAAGTTTAATCAACAGTGGCAATCAATCATAATTATGGATGGCAGCAATATTCTGCACCCTAATCTCAAGCGCCAAGTCCTCCCTTCTAGTAGCAAGTAATAGGGGTTTCAAAAGTACAGCAAGAAACGTATGGCTAAACTGGACTAAATTTTCTAGCACTTCAGCCAGGTTAATTTCAGACATTGGTATCTAGGTTGAGCTATCACAAACAGCTATGATAAACAAAACCATGCAATAAATCTACTTATTAGATCCAACAGCTACCAACAAAAGCTCTAAATTATGCATTTAGCATATTTATTCAATTAAGCTCAGCAGAGTACGTTTTTGGGGGAAATTGTTTCACATCACTAGAAGATCATCAGTTCCGGAAAATACCACTGAAAGAACACGGCTCTGGAAATCACCATTGAAAGTTACAATACGTTATGGAATTTGGCATTCCATCAAGTTTTGTTCATCCAAAGGTCGTTTTCTGGTTTATCCTCTCATAACAGAAGTCGATTAAAGATTTTGCCCTCGACTCTCATCCCTCTTGTAGTTCGCCTGCCCAGGTGCGGCTCCGTACTCCTCCGGGGTCAGCACCCTTCTCCATGTTGGTCTGCTCCACGGCAGTTCTTACACAGCCCTGCTCCACAACGAGCCTCTGGCTCTGCAGTGCTCCACGGCGAGACTCCCAGCTGAGCCTTGCTGCCACCGGTCCGATGGCAATCACCATCAACACCAATCCAATGGCAACGACCGCCGACACCTCAAACAGCGCTGTGGCGCTGACATAGCCACTCTAGCCACAGCTCTGCCCAACCAGCCAGACCGTGCTCTAGCCACCGATCCACCACCACCCCTGCTTCTGCTACACTGCGCTGCGATAACTGAGGTGTGGTGCTCAATTGTGGACGACGGTGCAGAATTACATTTGTTGATTGGCGTGGATGCCAAAGATCAATTTGGAAGAGGAGACAAGGATGGAATTGACTAGGTGGTGGTTTGAAGATAGATTTGGTAAGAGGGCGGCAGTTTGCATCTTTGCTAATTTGCTTGATGCCTCCTCAAGCAACTGCATTTGAAGGCTGCAGCATCAGCTTGTCTCTGTTCAGGCCCATGTGAAGCAGTGAGTCCGTGAACCAACAGGTAAGGGTATTTTGTTCTCCGTTTACGGCGTTACATTCAAATCTAAGACTGACCGCACTCACGTACTGGAAGAGGAACCGGACTCGAGATCTGGAGTACACAGCCGTTTTTTTGTCCGCACCGGTGTACGGGAGGAGCAACGCCAAATGAGTGTTCGCTACAGCGCTACTCCTCCTTGGGCGTTCGCTCAGCGTGCGGGGCGATGGGCAACGGACTGGTCGTTTCCTTGCGCGCGCTCGCCGGAGGGACGAAGAGGACTTGGGCGAGTGGCCCGGCGAGGATGGAGACTGGCCCCCGGACAACGACGGTGTGCAGGGGGGCATCCGCCGGAGGAGGGCGAAGGCGGCGTGTCCGAGGGCGTGGCCGGGGTGGCTGGGGCTCCCGGGGAGGAGGACGGGGCCGGCGGGGAGGGCGTGGCCGGGGCGTCTGTCGGCGCCGGGAGGTGATGAGCACGGTGGCGCGGGCGCCCACGGGGACGGCGCTGATGGAGGAGCGGCCGCAGGAGCAGGTGGGGACGGCGGGGAGGGTGGCGGGGCCGCGGGCGCTGCCGACGACAGGGACAGCACCAGGAGGTGATGAGCACGGTGGCGCGGGCGCCCGCGGGGACGACGCTGATGGAGGAGCGGCCACAGGAGCAGGTGGGGACAGCGGGGAGGGTGACGGGGCCGCGGGCGCTGCCGGCGGCAGGGATGGCGCCGATGGAGGGGCAGGCCGCGGGAGTAGGTGGGGACGGCGCGGAGGGTGGCGGGGCAGCGGGGACGTTGCGATGGGGGGGTGGAGGCTGAGGGCTCAGGCGAGGCGGCGCCGAACGACGGTGAGGGCTCAGGCGGGGCGGCGCCGAACGATGGTGAGGGCTGAGGCGGGGCCACTGGGGGCATCCACGGGACAAGCAGGAAGAAGAGGGGATGAGAGGAAGAGGAAGACTCCAGATGGGGGAGAGCAAATAAAATGGGAAAGAATGAATAAAAAGAAAAAGGAAAAAATATAGAAGAAAAGGAAAGAGAATAGAGGGAGAAAAGGAAAAGGAATAGAAGAAAAATAAATGGGAAAGGAAATAAAAGAAAATGAAAGGGAGGGATGAAAAAAAACGTAAAATAGAGGAAAGAACATAAAGATGTATTAAAAAATGGGTGGTAGTTGATATGGAGTATGTTCAGGGAGTACGATGAGTGCAGAAGCACGTACTGTAAAACAGAGAATATTTTGGAGTATGCTGTAAAGAGGTGGGAATATTTGTTTGGAGTAGATTTTTAGAGTAGATGAGTGCAGATAGCCTAACAGGGTGGTAGGTTCCGAACCACTGTTCACCTTTTGATGGTAATTCCCAGAGGTCAGTTATTTTGATGGCATTTTCCAGAATACGTGATCTTCCAGTGCTAGAGAACAAAATTCCCGTTTTTTGAAAGGATGTTCTGCAACTTGCACGCTTACTTTATTCTAACTCTACTGTTTACTAGATGCTCGGTTAGCCTAAGTCGTCTAGTAAGTTTAGTAGTTTGCTCCATTAAGCTCTGCACCATACGTTTAAAAGTTATGCATTGAACTCCAATGTCTGACTAAAGAAATTGCACGGATAAAGAAGGGGCCAGAGTCCCGGCTGCCCTACGCATGGCTTCAGCACGTTAATGTAGGCATTACAGTGTTAAATAAAATTTGACACGGAGGAAGCGGCTAGTAAACAGAGGTAGGAGAGCAAACCTATTGATGATGGCATCAACGATGATCTGGATGGGGTTGGCGTCTGTGAGCAGGTGGATAATCTCCATGGTGTGCTTGACGATGCGGACGGCCATGATCTTCTTGCCGTTGTTGCGGCCGTGCATCATGAGCGAGTTGGTGAGGCGCTCCACGATGGGGCATTGCGCCTTGCGGAAGCGCTTCTTCGAGTACCGCCCCGCCGTGTGCGGCAGGTACGTCGCGTGCTTCGTCGCCGATACCGCCAGGTAGTCGGCCAGCGAGATATCATTCACCTGGAGGTGGTTACATTCCATCTTCAAATCCACCGCTAACAGCAGCCGAAAGAGTCGAAGCAGAGAGAGAAGATCCGTTCGCATACCTGGACATCATCGAAGGTCCAGCGATTGAAGAGCTTCACTTCCTGCTGCGGCTGCTCCACCACCTCCGCCATGGTCGGGATCGAAGGGAGCGATGCGCAGCGGCTGCTGTGTGCGGCACGAGCGGCGGCGGCGAGGAAACCCTAGACTCGGCTCGCGGGTTTGCGAGAGGGTGGGTTTTAATCCGGGAGTTGATTCCAGGTAGGGTTTCTGATCCGACGGCTGTTTGTTCATGTCCTTTACAGACGGTACTGGTCAGCCGCAGGTATCTCAACAACGGAGATGTTAGAGAATTAATTGGGCCTTTAGGCCCATATAAAATTGTCTGTTGGGCTGAGTTAATTTTACTTGGGCCAGGCTAGAGAATTATTACTACTAGCTCAGTTTGAAAAAGGGACTGTCCTAAATCGATCCGTTTCAGGCAGATTTTTAACCAGTAGGATTGTGACACGTAAATCGTAAACACAAGAAAAATCGACGGTTTCAAGAAAAATATTACATTCAATTTCCTATGTCCTATATTGTCTACATTTGTTGTCTGCTTCAGTCGTTTCTTTAGTTTCGTTGTCCTAGAACGAAAGATCAAGAAAAAACTACCTGAATTTCAGATGATGAGCACTTTTTCCTAAAAAAATTAGAAAACTAAACATGGCCAAACAGAAACACATATTGCAGGAACCTGTTATGTGTTATCCCGTCAGATCTGTTTACGAAATTTGAAAACCTGTAACGAACAGACTTAGAATAAGAGGATCTGGCAGACCTTTTTTTTCACATAATTACTATTATAGCACTCGTTTCGACCGGCCTAGACAAAATAACACTCACGTCGTGGGCTTCGTTAAAATAACACTTCTATCGTTAGCACACCTTTAAAATAGAATTTTAGTCTAATCTACCTCTTTTTAATATTTTTCTTTTCTTTTCTAATTATTATAAACTCTGAAATGGCCATTGTGTCCTTCTTTCATTTTTAGCAGTACCCTTAATCTCTTTGGTTGTGCCCTACCATATCGGCCTCTCCCTTAATCTTTTAGTTGTGCTCGCTGCTGCCGCACCGGCTGCGTCCGTACGTCACTGTCTCATCGGACGCGTGTGCCTCAGACTGCTGCTACAGCACGGCGCTAGCGTCGTCCTCTGGTGCTGACGGCGAGCACTCGTGGGGCGACACCGTGGTGGTCCTCGTGGGCGCGGAGTTCCTCGAGGGCTGCCCCCCTTGTCGGCGCCATGCTGCTGGGCTGGTGCGGCCTCCCTGCGGCCGACGTGCTTGACGGCCTCCGCGCGCCGCGCGCTCTAGCCAAAAATGAAAGAAGGGCATACTGGTCATTTCAGAATTTATAATAATTAAAAAAGAAAAGAAAATCGTTAAAAAGAGATAGATTAGACTAAAATTCTATTTTAATGGTGCGTCAACGATAAAAGTGTTTGTCGAAGTGTGCGATCGACACTTCCCCCGGGCCTGCACTGGGCAGCCCGCGGAGGTTCTTTTTTCGGCGGGGCTAGTCTCCTAGCGGAAAGCTTGCGCGGATGGACGAGTTAGCGAGAGCTTGACACGGCGAGTTTTACGTGGTTCAGGCCGCCGGAGCGTAAAACCCTACGTCCACGGCGAGCTATGGAGCTCGCTGTATTGCTTGCTGCTCAGGGCCGGAGGCCTGAGCTTGGGGGTGAGTTACAGCTTGAGAGTGTATGGCTAGCGTATGAGTTGCAAAGTGCGAACCCTTGCTATCGACGCCTACCCGAGCCTTTTATAGTCCAAGGCTCGGGCGGCTTACAAGGGAAGCCGGGACCCGACAGGTGGTCCCGGGAAGATTGTCTATTATCTACCGTATCTGTAGTTACGCCGGTGGTTGCCTCTGGTCGAAGGCTTCTGAGTCTTCATCTTGCCGCCCTGCCCATGTCGCGTGCTAGTCGTAGTGGTTGATGACGGCGCAGGCGGCATGGGATGTCTTGTCGCGGCGTTTATTGGCTGGCAGGTTCTGACACCGCGCGCCAGTCTTTGATGTGACTGGGCGCAAGGGCACCTGACAGACGCGTGCTCCGCGTTTCCGCGTCTTGGGAAGACGCGGGCCTTGAATACCTTGTACGGGCAAGGTGTGGGGCGCCTTTACGCCCGCTGCCTACCGCTCGGGGGCAGGCAGCACCGTTCTTCTGGACACGTGGCGGGTCTGGAGCCCTTCTCTGAGGCGAGGAGGGTCCGGCCTGCGGAGCACGTGGAGCCTCCGGACCTCTCCCCGCGGAGGGGGAGGTCCAGCCTCTATGTGCCACGTGGCGGGCCCGGAGCTCTCCTCTGCGGAGAGGGAGGTCCGGCCCCGCTGGACGCGTGGCGCCTTCGGACCTCTCTCCCGCGGAGGGGGAGGTCCGGCTTCTGTATGCCACGTGGCGGGCTCGGAGCTCTCCTCTGAGGAGAGGGAGGTCCGGCCCCGCCGGACGCGTGGCGCCTTCGGAGCTCTCCCTGCGGAGAAGGGCGAGTACCTTAGGCATTTTACCCTGTGCGCGGGGGTACCCCATATCTCAGGTACCAACAGTGGCCCCCGGGCCCATCTCGGGGAAGATAGCGAGCCCGAGGTGGGACCTCCGTCTCTTCCGATCCGCGCACTTTCTCTAAGTCCCGAATTGACCGCTGCCGGAGCACGAACGACCGCGGGGTCGTGAGAGCGTGCGCTCACTTGATGATTGCTTTTACTACGGCGGTTCCCAAGGCTGCCACTTCTACACGTTGCGGCGCTTTCTTCGGGAACCGCCGAAGTGCCTTGCCGGCTCATCTTCTCAGGAGACTGACTCCTTGACCCCACCGCTTTAGTTAAGCGGTTTGGGCCCACCCGTCATCGGCATTCGGTCTAGGAACCGAAGCGGTTGCCGGTGTGGGATATTCGAAGAGTTCCGAATCGCTTGGAATTGCACCGGGAAGTTTTTTAGAGGGTGTCTTACCCCCATTGCAGCTTCCCTTCGCACTTCTCAGCATTTCTTCTCGGACTCTTGTGCTTTTGAGTTCTCCCTTGCCATGGCTTCCAACCCGCTGCCAGAGAAGAAACGCACTCGATCTCCTCCAGCAACGGCGTCGGTGCCAAGTCAGGATTCTGGGGTGCCTGACACTCCCTCCGGTGGCGACTCGAAGAGGCCCCGGGTTGATGCGCTGGGGGAAGCCTCTGAGGCGTCCCCTGTTCCGCTAGTCCAAGCGACTGCGGAGCGGTCGTCGGCGACGGTTGCGGGCTCTGGAAGTCCTACCCCGGCTCGGAAGTCGGGGTTCAGAGCCCGCTGGAGTGTCCGCGCTTCCCGACCTTCCCCGTCTTGCGGGGAATCTGTGCCGCAGCGTTCGGAGCCAGGGGCAACTGCCGCGTCCCCCAGGCCAGCGCGAACTTCTCCTGTTCCGGTGTGCCCGGACTCCGCGACGGCGGCGTCTCTTCCTGCCGAGACGGCCACCACGGCCCCCAAGCCGGCGCAGGTCGACCCTGCACTAGGCGGCCCGGCCTTTTCTCCCGCACCGCCTTCCCCTGTTCGCCCCTCTCCTCAGATCAAGGAGCCAGTAGCTGAAGGGAGTCCGGCAGGCCTGGCTGCCAGTGCCTCGGAGCCAGCTTCACCTGATCGGCGTCTCGTCTTAGTTGCTGGTGCGTCGACTCTCCCTGAGGATGAGGTAATGGAGGAGGTCGGGGGGACTGCCCCGGCCTCTGTTGCTCCATTGCCTCTAGCGGATGCCTTCGCGCTTGCCGAGACGAGCGTTGAGCAGGTCTTGGCTGCATTAGGGCGCGAGCGGGAGGAGTATACGGTTGAACGGGATCGCCTCCTCACCTGGGGGAACCTTTTGCGGGAGAGGACCGCGAAGGTTAAGAGTGAGCTTGACTCCAGGCAGGAGTTGCTCGACTTCAGGGAAGCGCTCGTCGACCGGATGAAGCGGGCTGTTGACCGCATGGACACCCAATCGCGGCGGATCAACAGGGAGGCCCTGGAGGCACACGCCCGGGCCGAAGAGAGCCTCTCTGCTGCTGTGGAAATACGGCAGTGGTTGGAGCGCCGTGAACTTGCCGTTGAGGAGCGGGAGCGTTCCGTGGCAGCTGAGGCAGAGAGGGTCGCCGCGCAGCTGGCTGCGGGCGAGGATGACCTCCGAGCTCAGATGGAGGAGCTGGAGATTCTGAAGGCAGACCTCGACTTGAGGGAGGAACAGGTCTCTCATGATCGCCGGGCGGTCTTGGATCGGGAGTTGACCGCCGGCTTCAAGGCCGCTGAGCTGTATTTGCTAGCCAAGACTCTCCACCTTCGGGAGAGTTCCCTCGCGGCCAAGGAGAAGGAATTCTCCGAGAGGAACCTGGAGGCTCTGCAGGCGGCCCGCCGCGAGGTGGAGGAGCTCTCAGCCTTGCGGTCCTCCGAGGCTCTTGCGGTCTCAAGCTTCGTGGATCGAGCGGGGTCCGCCCTGATCCCTCTTGGCTTCAGTCTGGTGAGGGCCGCGACTCCCGCACTGAAGGTGGCAGAGGTGATCCCTGCGTTGGAGTCGATCGGCGCCAAGCTGGACAGACTCGACTCGGTGGTCGCCAGCGAGCTTGAGGCCGAGGGCCGCAGCTTAGCTTTAGAGGTCGCTTCGCATGTGCTGGCATGCTTCAAGAGCCGCGACCCCTCTTTTTCGCTAGAGCCAGCGAGAGAGGGCCCAGCCGCGGAGCGGGAGGAAGCTGCCAGGGCTGAAGTTGAGGATGTGGCCGCCCTTGTAGCCGCAAGGTTCCGGCGAGAGCCGGGAGGTCCTTAGGACTTGTTTCTCCCTTTTTTATCGAGTCTGTAGTCCAGCTCATGGAGCCTTGTTTAATTTGACTCTCTTGGATACTTGTGTCTGCGATACTTTTCCTCTCCTTCTTGGCTTTGCCTGGCTGAGTCCTTAGCTCCGCAAGGTACTCAGAGGCCATTTCCAATCTCAGAGCTTCGCACAGACACCCTCCCCGGGTCCTAACCGTGTTAGGGGCCCCCGGAGGTCTCCGAACCTCGCCCTATGGGGGGCTCCAAATCTGCGTGCCACGTGGCGGGTCCGGAGCTCCTCCTCAAGAGACGGGAGCTCCGGCCATGTTGGACACGTAGGGCTTTCGGAGCCCTCCCACTGAGGGGGGGAGGTCCGGTTCCTGCCTGCCACGTGGGGAACCCGGAGCCCTCCACAAGGAAGGAGAGAGTTCCGGGCCCGCTGGACACGTGGGGCCCCCAGGCCCCGCCCCTGCTGGAGGGGCAGGTCCCGGTCCTTCCAGTCCCAGGCCGGAGTAGCTGGTAGCTCCTTCCCCCCGCCCCCCCCCCCCCCGCTTCATGCAGTCCCTGTTGTCGTAACCTGTAGGTCCTGCACACAGGCAGAGGAAACGTAATTCTCCTCGGGGGGTCCTCCCCTCCTGTCTCCTAGTCTTATTCGTCTTATGGTCCTGACCCGCTATACGGGGCTTGGGCAATTCTGTGCACGAGGCGCCGGAGCTCCGGCTCCCTCCGAGGTCCGGGTACGGCCGTCCGATCCCTAGTACCGGGCCATGCGCTGGGGAAGCAGAGTGCACGCGCTTTGGGTTCATGACCAGGCAAAGCGGACGTACTCCCCTGGACCTCCGGAGGGCAGGATGCGCATGCTTTGGGCTCTGGGTCGGCTAAGCTGGATACGCACCCTCGACCCCCCATGCACAACGCTGTCCTTTCCTGGAGGTGACCAACTGGCACCGCAACACCTGACTGGGGGAGGCCCGAGAGACTCACTCGGCCATCGGCAGGTGCCTCAAGCGCAGCCACCTTCGGTAGGATAGCAAATGCCGACTATGGATGAGCGCAGGAGAGGGGGAGCTAGATGTACGATGAACATACAGAAATAGTGCGATCATAAAAATTAATGCATAATTTAAATGAGCGCATGAGAGAGAGCTAAGTAGAACAGGTCTCTGTATTCGTACCCATAGGTGGAATTCCGGCTGTACATGGGGGCAATGTTCCGCCTCGTCTACAAGGGAAGCAAGACTCTACGCGCTTAGGGTCGGAACCAGGCTAAACTGGACGTAGTCCTGTACCGTCCCTTGAGACTTAGCTACCCAAGCTCTGTTCCTAAATTCTATGGGGTCTATTACAGAAGTGAATAACCCTGTTCTACCGATGCTCAGTAAGTAGGACTTACAATGTTGCTTCACGGCAAGGATTTTTGGGAATGGATCCCACTCTCGGTTGAAAGGCATGTGTACCTAGGGCGGCAGCTTTCATGATTCGGAAGGGACCTTCCCTGCTAGGGGAGTGCTTATGGGTCCTTCTTGGAATATAGCGTGCCGCTTCACCAGGTTGCCCTCTTGCGGGCCCCCGTCGCGTTTGGTTCTTTGGCGGTAGTGCTTAGAGCATTAGCCGAGACCGTGCGCTGTGGGGTGTTCCCTGCAAGCCGAGTCTTGTCGAGGTTGTTATCTTCACGCTGGATCAGGCCCTGCGCGGCTTCTCTCGGGGGCCCCCGGGGAGTTCTCCCCTTCTGGCTAAGGCCTTCAAGGGGTAGGTGAACCCGGGCTCACCTTGGATGACCTAAGGCGTCTTCCCCTTCTGGCAAGGCCTTCAAGGGGTTGACGGACCTTAGGCGGCTCCCGAGAGGTATGTTCGAGGCACGGAGGCGTGCTGTAGTTGGCTAACGCCCAGGCCCGTCACCGTCGAAACTGGAGTCCTCACCGCCATGCACTGTCTTTATAACACGCTGAGGCTCCTGGAACCCCACCTGGTGGGCAGCGGTGACTGGGGCGTCGGCCTTCTGTTTGCCATCCCTCTGAGGGTAGGGCGGTGCTTCAGCCCTCTGCTGTTTTCCTTTGCGGAAGCGTTCTGCGAGCCTCTGGATCTCCCAGCACTCGGCAGCAGTATGGTTGCAGGTGCCATGCACGGGGCATAGCCCGCCTTGGTCACTGTCTGGGGCTGGTGACTGCCGCTGCCTTTTGTCAGGGCGTGGCCCCCGAGCTCCACTGGTCGTCGCAGCTGCGGCGACGGGGGCCGTGAATGGTGACTTCATCTTGCCACCCCCCCGGTTCTTGGTCTCCTTGCCACCCCCATAGGCAGCAGCACCGGACCCGGGCTGCCCTCCTGACTCGGAGGTCGGCAGTGCGTGCCAGTTCCGCCCTTCAGCTGCTCTGGCGCACTTGTCCGCCAGGCTGAAGAGCTCCGAGACGTCGCGGACCTCTCTGGTCGCGAGCTTCTCGAGCATTTTCTCGTCCCGGGCACCCTGTCGGAACGCCACCACCACAGAGGCGCTTTGGATATGTGGGATGGTGTTGCGCACCTGAGAGAACCGCTGGATGAAAGAGCGCAGCGACTCCCGAGGTTGTTGTTTGACGGCGTGGAGGTCGAGCTCCGTGCCGGGACGGGTGTAGGAGCTGCCGAAGTTGGCGACGAACTGCCGGCAGAGCTCACCCAGGAGGTTATGGACCCCTGAGGTAGATTCATGAGCCATGACCGGGCTGGGCCGGTCAAGGCGACGGGGAAGTAGTTGGCCATGACAGCCTCGTCCCCTCCTGCGGCAAGTATGGCGGTGGAGTAGATCTGGAGGAACTTCGCCGGGTTGACGCTGCCGTCGTACTTCTCGGGCAGGTGCGGGCGGAACTTGCGTGGCCACCTTGCGAAGCGAAGGTGGGGTGCAAGGGCCGCACATCCTGCACCTGCTGCGGCAGGTATAGGCGCTGCGAACACTTGGTTCGCACCTGGCACTGCGTATCCCGGCATGGGCAAGGCTGCACCATAGACCGGGGCCGCTACTTGCGGCGCATATGGTTGTGGCATATGCTGCGCAGCATATGCCTGTGGCGGGGCTCGCATGGCGAAGACCTGCCCTTCTGGTTGTGTCGAGGCCGACGACATGCTGTCGCCTGCCTCCTGGTTGCGACGCCTTTCTCGGCGTCGCTCGAGGTACACCCGGGCGTCCTGCCCCAAGTGGCACTGTTCCAGTTCCCTTCGCAGGTCCGTCGACAGGAGCCTGGAGGAGCTGGAATCCGCCGTTAGCCCGTCAACCGTGGGTGTGCGCGTCAGCGACACAGCCGGTTGCCCTTGGCGCCGTCCTCGCCGAAACCGAGGGTTCGCGGCGGCGACGACGAGGGGGTCCACCTCGCGGACCCATTGCTGGGTCGCTGAATGGGGCGCATCCCCCGCAGGTGGGTTGCGCAGCAGCGCTCTTGCTGCAGCTAGCGCACCTCCACGGTGTACGCTCAGCGCTGCAGAAGACCTCACGCTGGTCGGGGCCTGCATAGCCGGAGTCGGCGTTGCCGGAGTCGGCTGCTGGCTGCCCGCTTGTGCCGACACACTCCGTCCTGAGCGTGTCGACATGTACTCCCCAGTGGTCACGGTTCGCCGTGAACGCGGAGGGGGAGAGTTTGCCGTTGAAGGAAGCTTGGTCATCTTCGTCGGCGGAAACTCGTCGCGCTAGGGGAAAAGACCCCTACCTGGCACGCCAAATGTCGAAGTTTGCGATCGACACTTCCCCCAGGCCTGCACTGGGCAGCCCGCGGAGGTTCTTTTTTCGGCGGGGCTAGTCTCCTAGCGGAAAGCTTGCGCAGATGGACGAGTTAGCGAGAGCTTGACACGACGAGTTTTACGTGGTTCAGGCCGCCGGAGCTTGAGAGTGTATGGCTAGCGTATGAATTGCAAAGTGCGAACCCTTGCTATCGACGCCTACCCGAGCCTTTTATAGTCCAAGGCTCGGGCGGCTTACAAGGGAAGCCGGGACCCGACAGGTGGTCCCGGGAAGATTGTCTATTATCTACCGTATCTGTAGTTACGCCGGTGGTTGCCTCTGGTCGAAGGCTTCTGAGTCTTCATCTTGCCGCCCTGCCCATGCCGCGTGCTAGTCGTAGTGGTTGATGACGGCGCAGGCGGCATGGGATGTCTTGTCGCGGCGTTTATTGGCTGGCAGGTTCTGACACCGCGCGCCAGTCTTTGATGCGACTGGGCGCAACGACACCTGACAGACGCGTGCTCCGCGTTTCCGCGTCTTGGGAAGACGCGGGCCTTGAATACCTTGTACGGGCAAGGTGTGGGGCGCCTTTACGCCCGCTGCCTACCGCTCTGGGGCAGGCAACACCGTTCTTCTGGACACGTGGCGGGCCCGGAGCCTTCTCTGAGGCGAGGAGGGTCCGGCCTGCGGGGCACGTGGAGCCTCCGGACCTCTCCCCGCGGAGGGGGAGGTCCAGCCTCTGTGTGCCACGTGGCGGGCCCGAATGAAAGCATCTAGGCCCCCGTGAGGTATGGTTTCGGTGATTAATGACGACTGTTCGTTATTACTAATGAGTTTGTGGATGCGAGGTTTCACGTACATCACATCAAACGTTAATGAACTATCTATTCACATCATCTACTGCTCATTGGATACAAATGGAGACCCCTCAACGATCTATTCTAAGGGGTTATTCGATACTCATGAAGACTAAATGAAGAACTCATACAACGACTCTATTCTATCAAAATTGGCAACACAAGAAGCTTATACTTCATCAAAATATCATTTCAAACAAGTGTCAAAGAGGTCACTCAAGAAGATTCCAAAAGATCAACTCAAAACAACTCGAAGCAAACAAGTTGCACTCACCGGATCATCCGATGTCTTGCAAAATGACTACATCGGTCAAGTTTGAGTTGGCAGAAGAAGAAGACCTCAGAGCCCAGTACACACCGGATCATCCGATGTGAAGGAAGTGGCACATCGGTTGATTTCAACAGAAGGATGATATCTGAGTTATTCTGAAGAAATACACACCGAATCATCCGATGATGAAGTAAGTGTACATCGGTCAATTTCAACCGAGACATTATTTCTGAACCAATTCTGAAGATCAACTCACCGGATCATCCGATGATGAATTGAAGTAACATCGGTCGATTAAACAGTCAGATCCAACGGGTATATCCAACGGTCACATCTGACACATGACATCAGCTAATTTGGAATTCGACCGATGCTCATATAAAGGGGTGCATCGGAGGATCCGATGTTCACTGAAAAAGTCTGCCTACTTTTCCAACGGCTATCTCATGTGGGCTGGCTATAAATACCCCTCCAACCGGCCATTTCGTTAAGTCTTGATCACCAGAGCCTCACTACACATCCTCAAGCATTCAAGACCAAGAGCTACCACTTCCACACTTCAAAACCTCTTGTACTCCAACTATAGGTTATATCTAGCTAGAGAGAAGCTTGTGTGCGTCCATTCTTGGTGATTGGAATCTCTAGGCTAGTGAGAGAGAGTGTCTTGGTGACTTCTCTCACCTTGTAAAAGTTGGAGGAAGAAGAGATCGCTCCGGAGCTTACCAAGACGTTTGTGGAAGCCCGGAGGATCACCAATGTACAAGGCTTGAGCTCCACCTTGCTGGAGAAGGCGAACGGAGAAAGATAGTGGATTCCCTTGTCTTGGTGACTTGGGAGTGGCTATACCCTTTGGTGGGTGCCACAACGTGGACGTAGGTAGATTTTTGTGATCTTACCGAACCACGGGAAAAATCGCCGTGTCTCCGAGTCTCCGCGTGAGTTTGCATTTCTCTCCTCACCCCTTACTATTACGCATTTACTATTCCGCACTTAACACTCTTGCTTGCGTAGTTAGTTCGTATAGGGAATTGGGCTTCAACCATTAAGTTTTAAATTGCTCTAAAATTTGAAAAAGCCCAATTCACCCCCCCCTCTTGGGCGTTTCGATCCTTACAATTGGTATTAGAGCAAGGTTGCTCATTGGATCGTTCTAGCTTCACCGCTAGAGAGCGAAAATGGCCAAGAATGGGGGTTCGGTTCCTACCTTCGAGGGCAAGAATTTTGCTTATTGGAAAGCACGCATGCGCGCTTACCTTGAGGCAATTGCTCCCGAAGTGTGGGAAGCGACCCATGCGGGGTTTGGAAATCTTGACTATGTTGGAGACCAATTAAAATGGGATGCTAAGGCTAGAAATGCCATATATGAATGCATTAGTCAAGATGTTTTTGCTAGGATTGCTAGTAAGGAAAAAGCATGTGAAATTTTGGCATGTCTAATTGAAATACATGAGGGCTCATCTCGTGTTAAAGAACTCAAATATCACATGCTTAAATCAAAATATGATGAATTTAAGATGTTTCCTCATGAGAATGTTAATCAAATGTTTTCTCGTTTAAATGTGCTCATTGAGGAAATTAACGCACTTGACATTGCTTCTCTTGGCAAGGGACTTATCAATCGCAAGATCCTCATGCTTCTACCCAAGCCCAAGTACAACATTATCAATTCAATGCTCCAAAAAGAATCACTAGACAACATTGAAGTTTCGGAGCTCATTGGAGAAACCCATGCTCATGAGATGAGCGTACTTGGAATGATGGAGGAGTCATCATCAAAAACCATTGCTCTCAAGGATTCAACCAAGAAGACAACTCCCAAGAAGAAGAAAGTGGTTGAGCCTAGCTCAAGTGAAGAAGAGCAAGAAACAAGCGAAGATGATGATGATGAGCTTGCTTTGATGATGAGGAAATTCTCACGCCTCAACTCCAAGATTGCAAAGAAGGGATACTCTTATGATCCCAAAAAGAAAGCCTTCTTGCCAAGAAAAGATGAAAACAAGACGTGCTACAATTGTGGTGATCTAGGCCACATATCATATGATTGTCCAAGACCGGACAAAAGGAAGGAAAATGGCAAGCATCACAAGCTAGAAGAAAGTGATGATGAAGAGGAGGTCAAGCCCAAGCGCCCTTTTGGAAAGAAGAAATTTGACAAAGGCAAGAAAACCAAGCTCTTTCCAAAGAAGAGAAGAGGGCCTCAAAAGGTCTTCATGTGTGAAGCCAATGAGTGGATCACGGATGAAGAGTCAAGCGACGAAGATAGTGAAGATGAAGAAAACTTGGCGGGCCTCGCCATCGTCAACAAGGATGACTCACCTCTTCGTCCACCCCCTATGTGCCTAATGGCGAAAGGTAACTCAAAGGTATGTGAAGATTCTAGTGATGATGATGATGAGCTTTCACCCGATGAATTAGCATCTATGATTAATGAATATCATGCCATTATAAAAAGGGAAAAGGCTAAGGTTAAGGCTCTTGAGCTAGCTCGTGCTAAGCTTGAAAGTGCTAACCTCGAGTTGCATGACAAGTATGTAACCATACTTAAAGAGCATGACACGCTCAAATCAAATGTCAAGCAAATCGAGGAGGAGAATGCTCAAATCAAGCTTAAGTATCATGAGCTTGACCTAGCTAACTTAGCACTCTTGGCAAAGCACAATGAGTTGGTTCAAGAACATGAAGTGCTTAACCTTGCTTATGAAGCGATTGAACTTAAATTGAAAAACACAAAGAAAGAAACCCTTGATGGCAAAATATCATCTAATTCACATGCAACTAATATTTTGGATAAGTCTTTGCCTTTGAAAGCAAGCCCTAGGGAGAAGGAGCTAATGGACGAAATTGAAAGTCTTCGCACTAGTGTGGCAAGACTCTCTAAGGGGGAGGACAAGCACAAGGAAATCCTCTACCAACAAGCTAAAAGCTTCAACAAGAGGGGACTTGGATCCTTCCCGGTGCCCAACAAAGGAAAGGTGCCCTCACCGGAGCTTAGGACAAGCTTCATCAAGGAAGTTGGTTCCTATTGCCAACATTGTGAGGTCACCGGACATCACACGAGGGAGTGCCCTCTTCCCAACCGTCCTTCTCCCAAATTGCCTCCTAACTACAAATCTACCTTCAATGATTATCACTATCTATTGAGCAAAGTAGGTGGAAAGGTGAAGGCAAGGTTCATCGGCAAAGACATCGAGGGCATGAAGGGGAAGCTCCCCAAGCAACTTTGGGTCCCAAAATCACTTGTATCACACATACAAGGACCTAAGTTGGCTTGGGTTCCTAAACTCAAAAACTAACTTCATGTGTGTAGGTGAACTACAAAGCCGGAGGAAAGCATTGGGTACTCGATAGTGGGTGCACTCAACATATGACCGGCAATGATGGTATGTTCACCTCCATAGAGAACCCCGGCAATCATGAACAAGTCACCTTTGGTGATAACTCAAAGGGGAAGGTAATTGGTTTGGTAAAATTGCTATTTCTCATGATTTGTCTATCTCTAATGTGCTTTACATTAAGTCTCTTAGTTTCAATTTACTTTCTATTGCACAATTATGTGATCTTGGACTAACGTGCACATTTGACAAGAATGGTGTTGTGGTGACTAGTGAATCAAACAAAGAACTAATATTCAAAGGTTTTCGGCATGGACATCTTTACTTGGTGGACTTCTCCAACAAGGATGCTAGCTTGACCACTTGTCTTTTCACCAAGACAAGTTTGGGATGGCTATGGCATCGGCGCATTGCTCACATTGGGATGAGCAAGCTCAAGAAGTCATTCAAGCTTGGGATGGTGACCGGCGTGAAGGATGTCACATTTGAGAAGAACAAGCTTTGTAGCGCGTGTCAAGCCGGGAAGCAAGTTGCCTCACACCATCCGATGAAGACAATGGTGTCAACCTCCAAGCCACTTGAACTACTTCACATGGACCTCTTCGGACCATCCACATACCAAAGCCTTGGCGGTAACCTCTATTGTCTTGTCATTGTTGATGACTACTCTCGCTATGCTTGGACATTGTTTCTAGGTGACAAGGGTGAAACTCCGGAAATCTTCAAGACCTTCGCTAAACGAGCTCAAAGGGAATTTCAACTTCCCATCATCAAGGTCCGGAGTGACAACGGCACCGAGTTCAAGAACTACAACATTGGGGAGTGGTGTGATCGTGAAGGCGTGAAGCACGAGTTTTCGGCCACATACACCCCTCAACAAAATGGTGTCGTTGAAAGGAAGAACAAGACTCTCATCACCCTTGCAAGAGCAATGCTTGATGACTATGGCACGTCGGAGAAGTTTTGGGCCGAAGCAATCAACATGGCGTGCCATGCCGCAAATAGGGTCTATCTTCATCGACTACTTCAAAAGACCCCATATGAGCTCCTCATTGGGAGAAAGCCCAACATCTCCTACTTCCGAGTCTTCGGGTGCAAGTGCTACATCTACCGCAAGAAAAGGCTCGGTAAGTTTGAAAGAAGGTGTGATGTTGGTATCTTTCTTGGTTATGCGTCAAACTCAAAAGCATATCGAGTATTCAACCAAACCTCCGGGTTAGTTGAAGAAAGTTGTGATGTTGAGTTTGATGAGACTAATGGCTCCCAAGAGGAGAGTTTTGGTCATGATGATATAGATGATGAGCCTCTACGAGAAGCTATGAAGAACATGACCATAGGAGACATCAAGCCCGAAGTTGAGGAGAGCCATGATCAAGGGGGAGCCTCAAGTTCCAACATCAACACCTCCATGGTGCCTCAAATTGATGAAGAAGAAGAGAAAGATGATCCATTGCCAATGCAAGATTCACATGCCACACAACACCAAGAAGAAGAAGAAGTCCAAGGTCAAGTCCAACCACTAGACGAGCGAGATGCCTCACCACCGCCAAGTGCCTCACAACCTCTTGTGAGGCATGGGCGCATCTCCAAGGCACATCCGATGGATCAAATCATCGGAAGTCCGTCACGGGGAGTAAGTACTCGTTCTCGCCATGTTGCCTCATTTTGTGAGCACTACTCTTTTGTTTCGTGTATAGAACCCACAAATATTGAGGAAGCACTCCAAGATCCCAATTGGGTGATGGCTATGCAAGAAGAACTCAACAACTTCACCCGCAATGAAGTTTGGGTATTGGAGGAGCGACCTAAGGACAAGAACGTCATCGGAACGAAGTGGGTGTACCGCAACAAGCAAGACGAGAATGGCGTGGTGGTCCGCAACAAGGCAAGGCTTGTGGCCAAGGGTTTTTCACAAGTTGAAGGACTAGATTTTGGAGAGACATTCGCCCGGGTCGCACGGTTAGAAGCTATTCGCATACTTCTTGCTTTTGCTTCGCATCACAATATTATGCTTTATCAAATGGATGTTAAAAGTGCCTTCCTCAATGGTTATATTAACGAACTTGTTTTTGTTGAGCAACCTCCCGGGTTTGAAGATCCGAGGAATCCTAACCATGTGTATAGGTTACACAAGGCGCTCTACAGGCTCAAGCAAGCACCTAGGGCATGGTATGAACGTCTAAGGGATTTCCTAGTCATGCAAGGATTCAAGATCGGGAGGGTGGATACCACACTTTTCACCAAGGACATCAACGGGGATTTATTTCTTTGTCAAATTTACGTTGATGACATTATTTTTTGCTCAACTAACAAATCTCTTAGCCTTGAGTTTGGCACCATGATGTCTAGGGAGTTCGAGATGTCAATGATTGGAGAACTCAATTTCTTCCTAGGATTTCAAATCAAACAACTTCAAGAGGGGACTTTCATCTACCAAGAAAAGTACACCAAGGACCTGTTGAAGAAGTTTGAAATGGAAGATTGTAGCTCAAGAAGTACTCCAATGGCGACAAATTGTCATCTCGACGCGGACATGGACGGTAAACCTATTGATCAATCTCATTACCGTTCCATGATTGGTTCATTGTTATATCTTACCGCATCTAGGCCCGATCATGTTTAGTGTGTGCTTATGTGCTCGCTTTCAAGCAGCACCTAAAGAATCGCATCGTAAGGTGGTCTTTAGGATACTTAGGTATCTCAAGCATACCCCGAGTGTAGGTTTGTGGTACCCCAAGAACGCTAGTTTCCATCTCTTGGGTTACTCGGATTCGGACTTTGCCGGATGTCGTGTGGATTGCAAGAGTACCTCCGGTGGGTGCCACTTACTTGGGCGTTCCCTAGTATCTTGGTCGAGCAAAAAGCAAAACTCCGTGGCTTTGTCCACCGCGGAGGCAGAGTATATAGCGGCCGGTGCATGTTGTGCCCAAATTCTATATATGAAGCAAACCCTTTTGGACTTTGGAATTAAATTTGATTGTGTGCCTCTCCTTTGTGACAATGAAAGTGCGGTTAAGATAGCTAGAAACCCCGTTCAACACTCCCGCACTAAGCACATTGATATTCGCCATCACTTCTTGCGGGACCATGAGGCTAAAGGAGACATCTCTTTGCAAGGTGTTAGGTCCGAAGAACAATTGGCGGATATCTTCACTAAACCACTTGATGAGAAAAAATTTTCTAGACTTAGAAGTGAATTAAATGTGCTAGATGCATCTAACGTCATGTAAGTTGCCATGTTCATGTAAGGTTGCATATCAAATAGGTCTTGTCTAACTCCCAAAGGATAGGGGCGAGCTAGAAATAGTTTTCCCTGAGGAAGCCTTTGGAAGGTTTAAACTTGGCAAGATAGATTTACATTATGCCTTGCATGATTCCTGCCATATAGACTTGCACTCATTTAATA
This sequence comes from Neostapfia colusana, assembly GCA_030760725.1. NCBI lineage: Eukaryota > Viridiplantae > Streptophyta > Magnoliopsida > Poales > Poaceae > Neostapfia > Neostapfia colusana. The sequence continues at coordinate 54,711,754 of JASWHV010000020.1, forward strand.
TCTTGCATTATTTTGATTGGCATTGCATACGGTAGATTGTCACAAAGGGGAAACCACATCATGAGAAGGAGACTTGTTCAAAATGCAATATCTCAACTCATATGATGAGGATAGAGCAAAATTCTAAAGGTACATGCTTTAAAGAGATAGAAGTTTTCTATACTCTAGCTCACAAAGCATGGGCCTTACATTTTCATGGTTTCCCTCCTAACCTTGTGTGTTCTCTTTGCTTAAGGGCTTAGCCAATATGTGGCACTATATTTGAAGCCTTCTATTAGAGGTTAGGAGTTGCCCAAAAAGTCCTAGGACCCATCCTTATCTTTGTGTGTTTAAGTCCAAGGACACATATGGGCAGTCTTAGGTTTTCTGTAGTCATCGGATTATCCGATGCTAGGGCCAGCAGATCATCGGATCAATTGGTGCTTCAGTTCAGTGCTCAGATCAAGTCAGATGTCACAAATCAACCGATGAGTTCATTTCAGAAGACATCGGAGCATCCGGTGTCCAGTTTTCTGGTGCCCTGCAGAAATCGACCGATGATCGACACCTCAACATCGGATCATCCGGTGTTCAAAGAGAGTTTTCGGAACAACTCTCTGTTGAACTCGACCGATGCATCCTCCGATGATCATCGGTCCATCCGGTGTTTTGTGCGCGGCTAGGTTTTGCCCGTACGGTTTAAATAGCGTCCGGCCGCCGCCCGCTTCTAATTCTCCGCCGCCGCCCGCTTCTCTCGTCGACCTCGCGCCGCCGCCGTCACCTCTCAGGCACCGCCGCCGCCACCCTTCGGCCGCCACCTCCCAGGCGCCGCCGTCGCCGCCCTTCGGCCGCCGCCTCCCAGGGGCAGTCTCCGCCGCCTCCCAGGGGCCGCCGCCGCCCTTCGGCCGCCGCCTCCCAGGCGCCGCCGCCGCCTCCTCCCAGGGGCCGCCACCGCCACCTTTCGGCCGCCTAGGCGCCGTCCGTGCCCGCGCCACCGCCTCTCCCGAGCGTGCCGCCGCTGTTCCATCGCACCGCCGCGCCTCCCTCGCCGTCTCCCCTCCACCACTCGCCGCCGGCTCGCATCACCCTCTCCGCTAGGGTCTCTTCGTGCTTCGCCGTTCGTCGCTAAGGTTTGCTCCGTGCCGCGCGACGTCCTTCGTTGTTTTTCGTCATTCATGTTCACCGTCGCTAACCCTAGCTCTCAATTGCATCAAGATGGGTCGCGATCGCAAAGGAAAGGGCAAGGCAATTGAGGAGCCCGCCGCGAAGAAGCGCAAGATGTCCAAGGACGCTCGTCGTGCGGAGTTGGCCGCTCGCGCCGCCGAGGAGCTTGAGCGCGGCCATCGCGGTTCCTTACGGATCCGCGAGTCCCGGCAGAGGCAGGAGCAGCCTCCGGTCCAGCCGGTGCCTCCCGAGGGCTCCGACGAGGAGGAGACCGAGGTGCCGCCTCTCATCCGCCGGCGCACCCCGAGGACTCGTGGGGGTGGACAGACTCCTACGGCGAGTCGGCGCCCCTCTGCGGCTGACCGCGCCGAGGACAGAGAGGCCGAAAGGGCCATCCACCTGATGGACACAGCAGTCCGAGTTGCCGAAGATGTCAGAGTCACCGACTACAGGAAGATGAAGGCAAGGCAACTGAAGAAGCTCAGATGGTCAGCGTTGCTTGAGGAATGGTTCCCACGGCCTAGGGACGCTCGAGTTGACTCCCGCTTCTGGACCCTGACACAGGCGTCCCTGTACGAGACTTACAGGCGTCGGGGCCACAAGCTCTTCCATCATAACAGCATCGACTGGGATCAGCTTGCAGTGGCAGCAGGACACGGGATCAGGCCACTTTTTGAGAGATACAGAGGACTTGTGGACTTGCTCTCACACCAGAGGAGTGCCTACGTCGAGGAGTGGGTCAGGGTGTTCTACGTGACACTCTACGTCTCTGAGGGCCGTCGCTCGATTCACTTCATGTTCATGGGGCGGATCCACGACGTGTCTCGAGACTTGTTGGGCAGACTGCTTGGTGTGGAGCTCTCTACTACGTGCCTGCACCAGATAGTCTACGGAGACGCAGACCCGCCGAGGAGGCCACTGACTGGAGGAGTGGCACCGCCTTTCGAGGAGATCAGAGGTCTGTTCACTCAGCCGTTCACTCTTGACCAGCCGAGGGTGCCAGCGCTTCTCACCCCAGCAGCTCGGACAGTTCACCACGTCCTCAGGCGTACCCTACTACCGAGGTCTGGCTACTTGGAGGGCTTCACGAGCCTTCAGCAGACCATCCTGTTCTATGTGATGAACGGGATGGAGTTCGACATCGTAGATATTCTGATCTGCGAGATGGAGGACGTGATCACCGACGGAGTTGGGATGCTTCGATAGTTGGTCTTCGGTCACTGGATCTGTCACCTTCTTCACCAGCTGGTTCCAGAGGACACTCCAGGAGTTTCTCAGCTGACGGAGATGCACGTGACCCAGTTCAGCCACTACCGAGTCCCCACTCCGGGAGACCGCCGCCTTGGCTGTCCCGTCGAGCGTGAGGTTCGAGCCAGACTGTCAGAGGAGGACTGGGCAGAGCTGACTCAGGAGGACGTAGAGCTGGCACAGGCAGAGGCTCAAGGAGGAGACCTACAGCACATATGGTCGGACAGCGACACCAGCGACAGTGTCGAGGAGTACTTCCCTCCTGCTCCTCCCTCACCGAGGCAGCACGACGCAGAGGCAGGAGGCTCAGCAGCTCCACCACCTACACCTCCTCCAGTGTCAGAGGCTCAGGTGACTCAGCCGTCAGAGCTCACTGCCTTACTTCAGCGGATGGCTCAGCAGCAGGCAGCTCGACAGGAGCAGCTTCAGAGGCAGCAGCAGGAGATGCAGCTGGAGATCGCCCGTCAGAGGCGAGAGGACACCGACAGGTTTACCAACCTTGTCGACCAGATGACGCGACGCACTCTGGACCAGCAGCAGCAGACTCAGCAAATGTTGTTGGGCATCCTGGGGTTGGTCACCAACCTCTACCAGCAGACGGGAGTCACCCTTCCACCTCAGCAATCGGGACTCAGTCAGGCTCCAGGTGCACCCCCACTGGCACCAGCTCCAGTACTGCCGCCGACGTCGTTCCAGTCCTCACCTCTTCCGGCAGTACCTTCTCCACCGGTGCCAGCAGTCTCAGCGGATCCCCCAGCAGCTCCAGCTCCAGCTCCCCCCGCTCCAGCTCCAGCGCCAGCGACCTCCACCTCCAGCAGCTCCGGCGACAGCACCGTCGACGCCGACCGCTTCACCATCGCCAGGAGCGCGCCTGAGTCGTAGGGACTCGACTTCCCTTTTTGGTGTCTTGATGCCAAAGGGGGAGAAGAGTTAGATTCAGGGGGAGGTTAGCTCAGTTCTAGGGGGAGTTCTTGGTTTTAGGGGGAGTGTCTATCCCTTTGCTACTTATTGTTATCTTTGAGATTGCCTGTTATTGTTATTTGCTATCATTGTACCTCGGGTGCCACTTTGTGCTCTTACGCTTTATTGTTTATTATTTGAGTCTTCGAGCCACTTGTGTTGCAATTTGTACTTGTTATATTTCTTTTTTGAGCATTGCGTTCTAATTCCATTAATTCTACGCTCTACTCGTTGTGTTGTCATCAATCACCAAAAAGGGGGAGATTGAATGCATCTAGGCCCCCGTGAGGTATGGTTTCGGTGATTAATGACAACCGTTCGTTATTACTAATGAGTTTGTAGATGCGAGGTTTCATGTACATCACATCAAACGTTAATGAACTATCTATTCACACCATCTACTGCTCATTGGATACAAATGGAGACCCCTCAACGATCTATTCTAAGGGGTTATTCGATACTCATGAAGACTAAATGAAGAACTCATACAACGACTCTATTCTATCAAAATTGGCAACACAAGAAGCTTATACTTCATCAAAATATCATTTCAAACAAGTGGCACATCGGTTGATTTCAACAGAAGGATGATATCTGAGTTATTCTGAAGAAATACACACCGAATCATCCAATGATGAAGTAAGTGTACATCGGTCAATTTCAACCGAGACATTATTTCTGAACCAATTCTGAAGATCAACTCACCGGATCATCCGATGATGAATTGAAGTAACATCGGTCGATTAAACAGTCAGATCCAACGGGTATATCCAACGGTCACATCTGACACATGACATCAGCTAATTTGGAATTCGACCGATGCTCATATAAAGGGGTGCATCGGAGGATCCGATGTTCACTGAAAAAGTCTGCCTACTTTTCCAACGGCTATCTCGTGTGGGCTGGCTATAAATACCCCTCCAACCGGCCATTTCGTTAAGTCTTGATCACCAGAGCCTCACTACACATCCTCAAGCATTCAAGACCAAGAGCTACCACTTCCACACTTCAAAACCTCTTGTACTCCAACTATAGGTTATATCTAGCTAGAGAGAAGCTTGTGTGCGTCCATTCTTGGTGATTGGAATCTCTAGGCTAGTGAGAGAGAGTGTCTTGGTGACTTGTCTCACCTTGTAAAAGTTGGAGGAAGAAGAGATCGCTCCGGAGCTTACCAAGACATTTGTGGAAGCCCGGAGGATCACCATTGTACAAGGCTTGAGCTCCACCTTGCTGGAGAAGGCGAACGGAGAAAGATAGTGGATTCCCTTGTCTTGGTGACTTGGGAGTGGCTATACCCTTTGGTGGGTGCCACAACGTGGACGTAGGTAGATTTTTGTGATCTTACCAAACCACGGGAAAAATCGCCGTGTCTCCGAGTCTCCGTGGGAGTTTGCATTTCTCTCCTCACCCCCTTACTATTACGCATTTACTATTCCGCACTTAACACTCTTGCTTGCGTAGTTAGTTCGCATAGGGAATTGGGCTTCAACCATTAAGTTTTAAATTGCTCTAAAATTTGAAAAAGCCCAATTCACCCCCCTGTTGGGCGTTTCGATCCTTACACCGAAGCTCTCCTCTGCGGAGAGGGAGGTCCGGCCCCGCTGGACGCGTGGCGCCTTCGGACCTCTCTCCCGCGGAGGGGGAGGTCCGGCTTCTGTATGCCACATGGCGGGCCCGGAGCTCTCCTCTGAGGAGAGGGAGGTCCGGTCCCGCCGGACGCGTGGCGCCTTCGGAGCTCTCCCTGCGGAGAAGGGCGAGTACCTTAGGCATTTTACCCTGTGCGCGGGGGTACCCCATATCTCAGGTACCGACAATGTTATTTTAACGAAGCCCATGACGTGAGTGTTATTTTGTCGAAGCCGCTCGAAACGAGTGCTATAATAGCAATTGACTTCTATCTTTACATCTTCAAGAGGACACACACCACCACTGTCGAAGTGTGTAGTCGACACTTCCCCCGGACCTGCTCTGGGCAGCCCGCAGAGGTTCTTTTTCGGAGGGGCTAGACGCTTGCGGAGAGTTTCAGCGTTAGGGACGAGTGAGGGAGAAGCTTGACACGACGAGTTTTACGTGGTTTAGGCCGCCGGAGTGTAAAACCCTACGTCCACGGTGAGCAGAGGTGCTCGCTGTATTGCTTGCTGCTCAGAACCGGAGTCCTGAGCTTGAGGGTGAGTGATGTCTAGAGTGTGAGTTCACAAAGTTCCAACACTTGCTAACGTTGCCTACCCGAGCCTTTTATAGTCCAAGGCTCGAGTGGCTTACAAGGGGGGCCCGGGACCCGACAGATGGTCCCGAGGAGATTGGCTGCCGACTACCGTATCTGCAGTTATGCCGGTAGTTGTCTCTGGCGAAGGCTTCCAAGTCTTCGTTCTGCCGCGCTGCCCATGCCGCAAGCTAGTCGTAGTGGTTGATGATCGCAGGGGCATCAGGGGATGTCTTGTTGCTGTGTTTATTGGCGGGCAGGCTCTGACACGGCGCGCCAGTCTGTGATGCGACTGGGCACAACGGCACCTGACAGAGGCGTGCTCCGCGTCTTGGGAAGGCGCGGACCATGAATACCTCGTACGGGCAAGGTATGGTGCGTCTTTACGCCCGCTGCCTACCGCGCGGGGGCAGGCAGCGTTGTCCTGCTGGCCACGTGGCGGGCCCGGAGCTCTCCCCGCGGAGGGGGGAGGTCCGGCTTCTGCTGGCCACGTGACGGGCCCGGAGGTCTCCTCTGAGTAGAGGGAGGTTTGGCCCCGCGGGACACGTGGAGCCTTCGGAACTCCCCCACGGAGGGGGGAGGTCCGGCTTCTGCTGACCACGTGGCGAGTCCGGAGCTCTCCTTTGAGGAGAGGGAGGTCCGGCCCCGCTGGACACGTGGCACCTTCGGAGCTCTCCCTGCGGAGAAGTGATCCCCGCGCTGGAGTCAATAGGCGCCAAGCTGAGCAGGCTAGATGCGGTAGTCGCCGACGAGCTCGAGGCAGAGGGACGGGGCCTGACCGTGGAGGTTGCCACGCATGTGCTGGCATGCTTCAGGAGTCGAGACCCTTCTTTCTCACTGGAGCCAGCGAGGCTGGGTCCTGCCGCGGAGCGGGAGGAGACCGCCAGGGCTGAAGTCGGGGATGTGGCTGCCCTTGTAGCCTCTAGGTTCCGGCGCGAGCCAGGGGGACCCTAGAGCTTGTATCTCCCTCTTTTTCTTTTTATTGAGTCTGTAGTCCAGCTCATGGAGCCATGAATAAATATACTCTTGTGACTTTTTGTGTCTTGTGTGCTTTAGTCTTCTTCTTGGTTTTGCCTGGCCGAGTCCTTAGCTCCGCAAGGTACTCAGAGGCCTTCACCAATCTCGAAGCTCTGCACAGACACCTTCCCCGGGTCCTTACTGTATTAAGGGTCCCGGAGGTCTCCGGAACTCGCCCCATGAGAATGGGGAGGTCCGGATCTGCTGGCCACGTGGCGGGCCCGGAGCTCCCTTCTAAGGAGAGGGAGGCCCGACCCCGTGGGACACGTGGAGGCTTCGGAGCTCTCCCCTCGGAGGGGGAGGTCCAGCTTCTGCCGGCATCGTGGCGGGCCCGTAGCCCCCCCTGAGGGGAGGGGAGCTTCGGCCCCGCTTGACACGTGGGGCCTTCGGGGCTCGCCCCTGCGGAGCGGGCGAGGTCCGGATCCTTCGGTCTTGCCTTGGAGCTCCGGTCTTGCGCGATCCCGTAGCGACCCCCTGGTAGGTGTGGTCCATTGGTTGGGTGCTCTTATCATACTCCTGCGAGGAGCTAGGGCCGAGAGGTCCTGCAGACAAGTAAGGGAAACGTAATTCTCCTTGGGGCTCCCCTTTCCCTATCTCATAGTCTTATTTGGCTTACGGTTCCTATCCATTTGTACGGTGCGTGGGAACTACCGTGCGTGAAGTGCAGGGAGCTCGGGGCCCCCTGGCCATCGGCAGGTACCTCTAACGCAATCGCCTTTGGTAGGGCAACAAATGCCGACTAGAGGTGAGAATGAGAAAAAGGAGTTGAGTGCATGGTGAGCATACACGGGAAGTGCGGTCATAAAAATTGATACGTAATTTAAATGAGCACAAGGGAAGAGCAAAGTAGGACAAATTTCTTTTCATATAAATTTCCATAGGAGGAAGGCAGGCTAAACATGGAGGCAACGACCCGCCCCATTAAGAAGGGAAGCAAGACTCTACGCGCTTAGGGTCGGAACCAGGCCAAGCTGAACGTAGTCCTGGACCGTCTCCTGAGACTTAGCTGCTCCAAGTGCTATTCCTAGACTCTATGGAATCTATTACAAAAGGAAGAGGTTGTCCTACTATTGCTCTAGGGGTAGAACTTACGGAGGTGTTCTATGTTCCAAGGGTGCGGGAGCGGATCCCCATCCTCGGTGAAAAGGCGTACGCACCCGGGACGACACACTTTTGTGACTCGGAAAGGACCTTCCCAGCTAGGGGAGAGTTTGTCGGTCCCTTCACGAGAAAGTATGCGCCGCAACACCAGGTCGGCTTCCTGCAGCTCCCGGGCACGCACAGACCTTTGGTGGTAGCGTTGAAGCGCCTGTCGGTACCGTGCGTTGCGGAGTGCCGCATGTAATCGAGCCTCGTCGACAAGGTCGATGTCTTCACGCCGGAGGTTGTCCTGCGCGGCTTCGTCGTAAGCTCGGACACGGAGGTACTTCATGGTGATCTCTGGGGGAAGCACGGCCTCGGCCCCGTACACCATGAAGAAGGGTGTCTCTCCGGTGGCCCGGCTCTGGGATGTCCGGTTCGCCCATAGTGTGCTCGGAAGCTCGTCCACCCACTTGGCGCCATGTTTCTTCAAGCCGGCATAGGTGCGGGTCTTGAGGCCTCGAAGAATCTCGGCATTGGCCCTCTCAACTTGTCCATTGCTCCTTGGATGAGTCACGAAGGCATAGCACACCTGGATGTCGAGGTCTTCGTAGTATTCTTGGAACGCTGCGCTAGTGAACTGGGTCCCGTTGTCAGTAATGATTCTGTTCGGGACCCCGAACCGACAGACGATCGACTTGATGAACTTTACTGCGGATTGCTTGTTGATGGTGACGACGGGTGTGGCTTCCGGCCACTTGGTGAACTTGTCGATAGCGACGTAGAGGTACTGGAATCCCCCGACGGCTTTGAGGAATGGTCCCAGGATGTCCAGCCCCCATACGGCGAACGACCATGAGGGCGGGATCATCTGTACCGCATGAGCCGGTGTATGGATCTGTTTGGCGTGTGTCGAAGTGTTCGATCGACACTTCCCCCGGGCCTGCATTGGGCAGCCCGCGGAGGTTCTTTTTTCGGAGGGGCTAGTCACTTGCGGAGAGCTTGTGCGTATGGACGAGTTAGTAAGAGCTTGACACGGTGAGTTTTACGTGGTTCAGGCCGCCGGAGCGTAAAACCCTACGTCCACGGCGAGCTCGGGAGCTCGCTGTATTGCTTGTTGCTCAGAACCGGAGTCCTGAGCTTGAGGATGAGTTACAGCTTGGGTGTGAATGGCTGGAGTCTAGCGTATGAGTTGCGAGAGTGCGAACCCTTGCTATCGTCGCCTACCCGAGTCTTTTATAGTCCAAGACTCGGGTGGCTTACAAGGGGGGCCCGGGACCCGACAGGTGGTCCCGTGGAGATTGACTGTTATCTACCGTATCCGCAGTTATGCCGGTAGTTGTCTCTGGCGAAGGCTTCTGAGTCTTCGTCTTGCAACCCTGCCCATGCCGCATGCTAGTCGTAGTGGATGATGATGGCGGGGGCGGCATATGGGATGTCTTGTCGCTGCGTTCATTGGCTGGCAGGCTCTGACACTGCGCGCCAGTCTGTGATGCGACTGGGCGCAACGGCACCTGACAGAGGCGTGCTCCGTGTCTCCGCATCTTGGGAAGACGCGGGCCTTGAATACCTTGTACGGGCAAGGTATGGGGCGTCTTTACGCCCGCTGCCTATCGCTCGGGGGCAGGCAACGCCGTTCTGCTGGCCACGTGGCGGGCCCGGAGCCCTCCTCGGAGGAGAGGGGGGTCCGCCTCCACAGGACACGTGGAGCCATCGGACCTCTCCCCGCGGAGGGGGAGGTTCGGCTTCTGTCGGCCACGTGGCGAGCTCGGAGCTCCTCTCTGAGGAGAGGGAGGTCCGGCCCCGCCTGATACGTGGCACCTTCGGACCTCTCTCCCGCAGAGGAGGAGGTCCGGCTTCTGTATGCCACTTGGCGGGCCCGGAGCTCTCCTCTGAGGAGAGGGAGGTCCGGCCCCGCTGGATGCGTGGCGCCTTCGGAGCTCTCCCTGCTGAGAAGGGCGAGTTCCTTAGGCATTTTCCCCTGTGCGCGGGGGTACCCCATATCACGGATACCGACAAGGCCGCCGAAGCGTAAAACCCTACGTCCACGGCGAGCAGAGGTGCTCGCTGTATTGCCTGTTGCTCAGAATCGGAGTTCTGAGCTTGAGGGTGAGTAATGCCTAGCGTGCGAGATTCACAGAGTTCGAACCCTTGCTAACGTTGCCTACCCAATCCTTTTATAGTCCAAGGCTCGAGCGGCTTACAAGGTGGGCCCGGGACCCGACAGGTGGTCCCGAGGAGATTTCCTGCCACCTACCGTATCTGCAGTTATGCCGGTAGTTGTCTTTGGCGAAGGCTTCCGAGTCTTCATTCTGCCGCCCTGCCCATGCCGCAAGCTAGTCGTAGTGGTTGATGACGGCAGGGGCGGCAGGGGATGTCTTGTTGCTATGTTTATTGGCGGGCAGGCTCTGACACAGCGTGCTAGTCTGTGATGTGACTGGGCGCAACGGCACGTGACAGAGGCGTGCTCCGCGTCTCCGAATCTTGGGAAGGCGCGGGCCTTGAATACCATGTACGGCAAGGTATGGTGCGTCTTTACGCCTGCTGCCTACCGCGTGGGGGCAGGCAGCGTCGTCCTGCTGGCCACGTGGCAGGCCCGGAGCTCTCCTCTGAGGAGAGGGAGGTCTGGCCCCGCGGGACACGTGGAGCCTTCGGAGCTCTCCCCGCGGAAGGGGGAGGTCCGACTTCTGCTGGCCACGCGGCGGGCCCGGAGGTCTCCTCTGAGAAGAGGGAGGTCTGGCCCCGCTAGACACGTGGCGCCTTCGGAGCTCTCCCTGCGGAGAAGGGCGAGATCCTTAGGCATTTTCCCCTGTGCACGGGGGTACCCCATATCGAGGGTACCGACAACGTCCTATTGCGGTGCATAACCCAGGGGGAAGGCTGCGACTTGCTCGCTGAGATCCATGGAGGCTGTCGGTACCGGCGATATGGGGTACCCCCGCGCACAGGGGAAAATGCCTAAGGAACTTGCCCTTCTCCGCAGGGAGAGCTCCGAAGGCGCCACACGTCCGGCGGGGCCGGACCTCCCTCTCCTCAGAGGAGAGCTCTGGGCCCGCCACATGTCATACAGAAGACGGACCTCCCCCTCTGCGGGAGAGAGGTCCGAAGGTGCCACGTATCCGGCGGGGCCGGACCTCCCTCTCCTCAGAGAGGAGCTCCGGGCTCGCCACGTGGCCGACAGAAGCCGAACCTCCCCCTCCGCGGGGAGAGGTCCGAAGGCTCCACGTGTCCTGCGGAGCCGGACCCCCCTCTCCTCCGAGGAGGGCTCCGGGCCCGCCACGTGGCCAGCAGAACGGCGCTGCCTGCCCCCGAGCGATAGGCAGCGGGCGTAAAGACGCCCCATACCTTGCCCGTACAAGGTATTCAAGGCCCGCGTCTTCCCAAGACGCGGAGACGCGGAGCACGCCTCTGTCAGGTGCCGTTGCGCCCAGTCGCATCACAGACTGGCGCGCAGTGTGAGAGCCTGCCAGCCAATAAACGCAGCGACAAGACATCCCATGCCGCCCCCGCCGTCATCATCCACTATGACTAGCATGCGGCATGGGCAGGGCTGCAAGACAAAGACTCAGAAGCCTTCGCCAGAGACAACTACCGGCATAACTGCGGATACGGTAGATAACAGTCAATCTCCCCGGGACCACCTGTCAGGTCCCGGGCCCCTCTTGTAAGCCACCCGAGTCTTGGACTATAAAAGACTCGGGTAGGCGACGATAGCAAGGGTTCGCACTCTCGCAACTCATATGCTAGACTCCAGCCATTCACACCCAAGCTGTAACTCATCATCAAGCTCTGGACTCCGGTTCTGAGCAACAAGCAATATAGCGAGCTCCCGAGCTCGCCGTGGACGTAGGGTTTTACGCTCCGGTGGCCTGAACCACGTAAAACTCGCCGTGTCAAGCTCTTACTAACTCGTCCATACGCTCAAGCTCTCCGCAAGTGACTAGCCCCACCGAAAAAAGAACCTCCGCGGGCTGCCCAGTGCAGGCCCGGGGGAAGTGTCGACCGAACACTTTGACAGAGGCGAATGTGGGAGTCACTCTTCCTCACGCACGCTTGTCGGTAAAGCCTTCCGGCATGGCTTCTACTGGCCGACAGCACTCCAGGATGCCGTCAAGCTGATCGAGAGCTGCAAGGCGTGCCAGTTCCACGCTGTCGGTACCCGCGATATGGGGTACCCCCGCGCACAGGGGAAAATGCCTAAGGAACTCGCCCTTCTCCGCAGGGAGAGCTCCAAAGGCGCCACGCGTCCGGCGGGGCCGGACCTCCCTCTCCTCAGGGGAGAGCTCCGGGCCTACCACATGGCATACAGAAGCCGGACCTCCCCCTCTGCGGGAGAGAGGTCCGAAGGTGCCACGTATCCGGCGGGGCCGGACCTCCCTCTCCTCAAAGAGGAGCTCCGGGCTCGCCACGTGGCCGACAGAAGCCGAACCTCCCCCTCCGCGGGGAGAGGTCCGAAGGCTCCACGTGTCCTGCGGAGCCGGACCCCCCTCTCCTCCGAGGAGGGCTCCGCGCCCGCCACGTGGCCAGCAGAACGGCGTTGCCTGCCCCCGAGCGATAGGCAGCGGGCGTAAAGACGCCCCATACCTTACCCGTACAAGGTATTCAAGGTCCGCGTCTTCCCAAGACGCGGAGACGTGGAGCACGCCTCTGTCAGGTGCCGTTGCGCCCAGTCGCATCACAGACTGGCGCGCAGTGTTAGAGCCTGCCAGGCAATAAACGCAGCGACAAGACATCCCATGCCGCCCCCGCCGTCATCATCCACTACAACTAGCATGCGGCATGGGCAGGGCTGCAAGACAAAGACTCAGAAGCCTTCGCCAGAGACAACTATCGGCATAACTGCGGATACGGTAGATAACAGTCAATCTCCCCGAGACCACCTGTCGGGTCCCGGGCCCCCCTTGTAAGCCACCCGAGTCTTGGACTATAAAAGACTCGGGTAGGCGACGATAGCAAGGGTTCGCACTCTCGCAACTCATATGCTAGACTCCAGCCATTCACACCCAAGTTGTAACTCATCCTCAAGCTTAGGACTCCGGTTCTGAGCAACAAGCAATACAGCGAGCTCCCGAGCTCGCCGTGGACGTAGGGTTTTACGCTCCGGCGGCCTGAACCACATAAAACTCGCTGTGTCAAGCTCTTACTAACTCGTCCATACGCTCAAGCTCTCCGCAAGTGACTAGCCCCACCGAAAAAAGAACCTCCGCGGGCTGCCCAGTGCAGGCCCGGGGGAAGTGTCGACCGAACACTTCGACATTTGGCGCGCCAGGTAGGGGGCTTTTCCCTTGCGCGACGAGCTTTTGCCGACGAAGATGACGAAGCTTCCTTCAGCGGCAAGCTCCCCTCCCTCGCGTTCACGGTGAACCGTGACCAGCGGGGAGTACATGTCGACACACTCAGGATGGAGTGTGTCAGCACAAGCCGGTAGCCAGCAGCCGACTCCGGCAACGCCGACTCTGGCAAGGCAGGCTCCGACCAGCGTGAGATCTTCTGCAGCGCTGAGCGTACACCATGGGGGTGCGCTAGCTGCAGCAAGGGCGCTACTGCGCAACCCACCTGCTGGGGATGCGCCCCACTCAGCGACCCAGCAGTGGGTCCGAGAGGTGGACCGCCTCGTCGTCGCCGCCGCAAACCCTCGGTTTCGGCGAGGGCGACGCCCCGACCAACCGGCTGTGTCGCTGACGCGCACGCCAACGGTTGATGGGCAGACGGCGGACTCCAGCTCCACCAGGTTTCCGTCGACGGACCTGAGGGCAGAGCTGGAGCGATGCCACTTGGGCCAAGATGCCCGAGTGTTCCTCGAGCGACGTCGAGAAAGGCGTCGCACCCAAGAGGCTGGCGACAGCATGACGTCGGCCTCGACCCAGCCTGAAGGGCAGATCTTCGCCACGCGAGCTCTGCCCCAGGCATACGCCGCGCAGCATATGCCACAACCATATGCCCTGCAAGCGGCGTCCCCGGTCTATGGAGCAGCCTTGCCCATACCGGGGTACACTGTGCCAGGTGCGAACCAAGCGTTCGCGGCACCAATACATGCGGCAACACGAGCAGGATGTGCGGCCCTTGCACCCCACCTTCGCTTCGCGAGGTGGCCGCGCAAGTTTCGGCCGCACCTGCCCGAGAAGTACGATGGCAGCGTCAACCCGGCGGAGTTCCTCCAGATCTACTCCACCGCCGTACTTGCCGCAGGAGGGGATGAGGCTGTCATGGCCAACTACTTCCCCGTCGCCTTGACCGCCCCAGCCCGGTCTTGGCTCATGAATCTCCCTAAGGGGTTCATAACTTCCTGGGAAGAGCTCTGCCGGCAGTTCATCGCCAACTTCGGCAGCTCCTACACCCGTCCCGGCACGGAGCTTGACCTCCACGCCATCAAGCAACAACCTGGGGAGTCGCTGCGCTCTTTCATCCAGCGGTTCTCCCAGGTACGCAACACCATCCCGCATATTCAAAGTGCTTCTGTGGTGGTAGCGTTTCGGCAGGGTGTCCGGGACGAAAAAATGCTTGAGAAGCTCGCGACCAGAGAGGTCTGCGACGTCTCTGAGCTCTTCAGCCTGGCGGACAAATGCGCCAGAGCAGCTGAAGGGCGGAACTGGCACTCTCTGCCGACCTCCGAGTCAGGAGGACAGCCCGGGTCCGGCGCTGCTGCCTATGGAGGTGGCAAGAAGGCCAAGAACCGGGGGAGTGGCAAGATGAAGTCATCGTCCGTGGCTCCCGTCGCCGCAGCAGCAACGACTAGTGGAGCTCGGGGGCCACGCCCCGACAAAAGGCAGCGGCAGTCACCAGCCCCAGATAGTGACCAGGGCGGGCTATGCCCCGTGCATGGCCCCGGCAACCATACTGCTGCCGAGTGCTGGGATATCCAGAGGCTCGCGGAGTGCTTCCGCAAAGGAAGGCAGCAGAGAGCTGAAGCACCGCTCCACCCTCAGAGGGATGGCAAGCAGAAAGTCGACGCTCCAGTCAGCGTCGCCCACCACGTGGGGTTTCAGGAGCCTCAGCGTGTCATAAAGACAGTGCATAACGGTGAGGACTCCAGCTCCGATGGTAACGGGTCGGGGCGGTAGCCGGCTGTGACTGCCGTCCTAGGTCAGTGGAGGCTGCACTGCTGCGGCGTCAACCTTGGAGAAGCCCCAAGTAGTCGCAGCAGCCCAAGCACCGATCACAATGGTGCAAGGTCGGGCTAGCCTCACCCGAGAGCACGCCTCCGTGCCTCGGTCATACCTCCCGGGGGCCGCCCAAGGTCTGTCAACTCCTTGAAGGCCTTGCCAGAAGGGGAAGACGCCTTAGGTCTTCCAAGACGAGCCCGGGTCCACCTACCCCTTGAAGGCCTTAGCCAGAAGGGGAGAAATCCCCGGGGGCGCCCAGGAGAAGCTGCGCGGGAACTGATCCAGCGTGAAGATGACAACCTCGTCGACGAGACTCGGCTGTAGGTAACACCCCACAACGCACGGTCTCGGCTGCTGCTCTAGCACTACCGCCAAAGAACCAAACGCGTCAGGGACCTGCAGAAGGACAACCTGGTGTCACGGCACGCACTTTCCCGAGAAGGACCTATAAACTCTCCACCAGCCGGGATGGTCCCTTCCGAATCACGAAAGTTGTCGCCCCAGGTACACATGCCTTTCAACCGAGTGTGGGATCCGTTCCCAAAACCCTTGGCATGGAACAACACTGTAAGTCCTACCCCCCGAGCATTAGTAGAACAGGGTCTTTCCCTTCTGTAATAAATCCCATAGAATTTAGGAACAACACTTGGGGCAGCTAAGTCTCAAGAGACGGTACAGGACTACGTCCAGCTTAGCCTGGTTCCGACCCTAAGCACGTAGAGTCTTGCTTCCCTTGTAGACGAGGCGGATCATTGCCTCCATGTACAGCCAGAATTCCACCTATGGGCATGAACACAGAAACTTGTTCTACTTTGCTCTCTCTCATGCGCTCATTTAAATTATGCATTAATTTTTATGATCGCACTATCTATGTAAGTTCATCGTACATCTAGCTCCCTCTCTCCCGTGCTCATCCATAGTCAGCATTCGCTATCCTACCGAGGGCGGTCGCGCTTGAGGCACCTGCCGATGGCCAAGTGAGTCTCTCGGGCCTCCCCCAGTCAGGTGTTGCGGTGCCAGTTGGTCACCTCCAGGAAAGGCCTGCGTTGTGCATGGGGGGTCCAGGGTGCGTATCTCGCTTAGCCGGCTCCGTGCCCAAAGCGTGCGCATCCTGCCCTCCGGAGGTACAGGGGAGTACAACCGCTTTGCCTGGTCATGAACCCAAAGCACGTGCACTCTGCTTCCCCAGCGCACGGCCCGGTACTAGGGATCAGACGACCGTACCCGGACCTCGGAGGGAGCCCGAGCTCCGGCGCCTCGAGCACAGAATTGCCCAAGCCCCGTATAACGGATCAGGATCGTAAGCCGAATAAGACTAGGAGACGGGAGGGGAGGACCCCCCGAGGAGAATTACGTTTCCTCTACCTGTATGCAGGACCTCCAGGTTACAACAACGGGGACTGCACGAAGCGGGGGGAAGGAGCTACCAACTACTCCGGCCTAGGATTGGAAGGACCGGGTCCTGCCCCTTCAGCAGGGGCGAGGCCTGAAGGCCCCACGTGTCCAGCGGGCCCGGAGCTCCCGCCTCCCCTGAGGGGGCTCCGAACTTGCCACGTGGCAGGCGGAAACCGGACCTTCCCCTCGGCGGGGGGGGAGGGGGGGCTCCGAAAGCCCTACGTGTCCAGCAGGGCCAGAGCTCCCCCCTCCTAAGGAGGGGCTCTGGACCCGCCACGTGGCCGGCAGATCTGGACCTCCCTATAGGGCGAGATCCGAAGACCCCCGGGGGCCCCTAACACAGTTAGGACTCGGGGAAGGTGTCTGTGCAGAGCTCCGAGATTGGAAAAGGCCTCTCAGTACCTTGCGGAGCTAAGTACTCAGTCAGGCAAAGCCAAGAAGGAGAGATAAGGCATCACAAACACAAACATCCAAGAGAGTCTATTTATGCGAGGCTCCATGTGCTGGACTACAGACTCGATAAAAAGGGAGAAACAAGTCCTAGGGACCTCCCGGCTCACGCCGGAACCTAGCGGCTACAAGGGCGGCCACATCCTCGACTTCAGCCCTGGCAGCTTCCTCCCGCTCCGCGGCTGGGCCCTCTCTCACTGGTTCCAGGGAGAAAGAAGGGTCGCGGCTCTTGAAGCATGCCAGCACGTGTGAGGCGACCTCTAAGGCCAGACCGCGCCCCTCGGCCTCAAGCTCGCTGGCGACCACCGAGTCTAGCCTGTCCAGCTTGGCGCCGATCGACTCTAGCGCGGGATCACCTCCGCTACCTTCAACGCAGGAGCTGCTGCCCTCACCGGACTGAAGCCAAGAGGGATCAGGGCGGACCCTGCTCTATCAACGAAGCTTGAGACCGCGTGCGCCTCGGAGGACCGCAAGGCCGAGAGCTCCTCCACCTCGCGGCGGGCTGCCTGCAGGGCCTCTAGGTTTCTCTCAGAGAATTCCTTCTCCTTGGCAGCCAGGGAGCTCTCCCGAAGGTGGAGAGTCTTGGCGAGCCGCTCCAACTCAGAAGCCTTGAAGTCGGCGGCCAACTCCCGATCCAGGACCGCCCGGCGTTCGTGGGAGATCTGTTCCTCCCTCATGTCGAGGTCTGCCTTCAGAATCTCTAGCTCCTCGATCCGAGCTCGAAGGTCATCCTCGCCCGCCGCCAGCTGCGCGGCGACCCTCTCCGCCTCGGCTGCCGTGGAACGCTCCCGTTCCTCAACGACGAGTTTACGGCGCTCCAACAGCTGCCGTATCTCCTCAGCGGCAGAGAGGCTCTCCTCGGCCCGGGTGTGTGCCTCCAGGGCCTTCCTGTTAATCCGCCGCGATTCGGCGTCCATGCGGTTGATAGACCGCTTCACACGGTCGAGGAGCACTTCCCTGAAGTCGAGAAACTCCTGCCTGGAGTCGAGCTCGCTCTTGACCTTCGCGGTCCGCTCCCGCAAAAGGTTCCCCCAGGTGAGGAGGCGATCCCGTTCAACTGTATACTCCTCCCGCTCGCGACCTAGTGCAGCCAAGACCTGCCAGATGCTCGTCTCGGCAAGCGCGAAGGCATCCGCCAGGGGCAATGGAGCAGCTGAGGCCGGGGCAGTTCCCCTGACCTCCTCCATCACCTCGTCCTCAAGAGGAGTCGATGCACCAGCGACCGAGACGAGACGCCGGTCAGGAGAAGCTGGCGCCGGGGCTCTGGCAGCCGGACCTGCCGGACTCTCTTTAGCTTCTAGCTTCTTGACCTGTGGAGAGGGAACGAGTCGGGGAAGGCGGCGCTGGAATAAAGGTCGGGCCGTCTGGTGCAGGGTCGACCTGTGCTAGCCTGGGGGCCGCGGCGGCCGTCTCAGCAGGAAGAGATGACGCCGCCGCGGAGTCCGGGCACACCGGAACAGGAGAAGCTCGCGCTGGCTTGGGGGCCGCGACAGCTGTCCCAGTTTCCGAGCGCAACGGCGCAGACTCCCCGCCAGTCGGGGATGGCCGAGAAGCGCGAACACTCCAGCGGGCTCTGAACCCCGACTTCCGAGCCGGGGTAGGACTCCCAGAGCCCGCCGTCGTCACTGACGGCCGCTCCGGAGTCGCTTGAACTGGCGGAACAGGGGACGCCCCAGAAGCTCCCCTCAACGCATCAGCCCGGGGCCTCTTTGAGTCGCCACCGGAAGGAGTGCCATCCCCAGAAACAGGAGATGCAGGCACTCCAGGTTCTCGACTTGGCACAGACGCCGCCACTGGAGGAGATCGAGCGCGCTTCTTCTCTGGTGGCGGGTTGGAGGCCATGACGAGGAAGGTCTCAAAGGCAAGAAGACAAAGGCACAAGAGTCCAAGGAAAAGCGCTGGGAAGTGTGAAGGGAAGCCACAATGTGAGTAAGATCCCCTCTAAAAACTTCCCGGATGCAATTCTGAGCGATCCGAAACTCTTCGAATACGCCACATCGGCAACCGCTTCGGCTCCAAGACCGAGCGCCGATGACAGGTGGACCCAAGCCGCCCAGCTGAAGCGGTGGGTCAAGGAGTCACTCTCCTAAGAAGACAAGCCGACAAGGTACTTCGGTGGTTCCCGAAGAAAGCGCCGCAACGTGCAGAAGTGGCAGTCTTGGGAACCGCCGCAGTAAAAGCAACCATCAAGTGGGCGCACGCTCCCACGATCCCGCGGCCGTTCGTGCTCCGGCAGCGGTCAATGCGGGACTTAGAGAAAGTGCACGGATCAGAAGAGACGGAGGTCCCACCTCGGGCTCGCTATCTCCCCCGAGATGGGCCCGGGGGCCACTGTCGGTACCCGCGATATGGGGTACCCCCGCACACAGGGGAAAATGCCTAAGGAACTCGCCCTTCTCGCAGGGAGAGCTCCGAAGGCGCCACGCGTCCGACGGGGCCGGACCTCCCTCTCCTCAGAGGAGAGCTCCGGGTCCGCCACGTGGCATACAGAAGCCGGACCTCCCCCTCTGCGGGAGAGAGGTCCGAAGGTGCCACGTATCCGGCGGGGCCGGACCTCCCTCTCCTCAGAGAGGAGCTCCGGGCTCGCCACATGGCCGACAGAAGCCAAACCTCCCCCTCCGCGGGGAGAGGTCCGAAGGCTCCATGTGTCCTGCGGAGCCGGACCCCCCTCTCCTCCAAGGAGGGCTCCGGGTCCGCCACGTGGCCAGCAGAACGGCGCTGCCTGCCCCCGAGTGATAGGCAGCGGGTGTAAAGACGCCCCATACCTTGCCCGTACAAGGTATTCAAGGCCCGCGTCTTCCCAAGACGCGGAGCACGCCTCTGTCAGGTGCCGTTGCGCCCAGTCGCATCACAGACTGGCGCGCAGTGTCATAGCCTGCCAGCCAATAAACGCAGCGACAAGACATCCCATGCCGCCCCCACCGTCATCATCCACTACGACTAGCATGCGGCATGGGCAGGGCTGCAAGACGAAGACTCAGAAGCCTTCGCCAGAGACAACTACCGGCATAACTGCAGATACGGTAGATAACAGTCAATCTCCCCGGGACCACCTGTCGGGTCCCGGACCCCCCTTGTAAGCCACCCGAGTCTTGGACTATAAAAGACTCGGGTAGGCGACGATAGCAAGGGTTCGCACTCTCGCAACTCATACGCTAGACTCCAGCCATTCACACCCAAGCTGTAACTCATCCTCAAGCTCAGGACTCCGGTTCTGAGCAACAAGGAATACAGCGAGCTCCCGAGCTCGCTGTGGACGTAGGGTTTTACGCTCCGGCGGCCTGAACCACGTAAAACTCGCCGTGTCAAGCTCTTACTAACTCCTCCATACGCTCAAGCTCTCCGCAAGTGACTAGCCCCACCGAAAAAAGAACCTCCGCGGGCTGCCCAGTGCAGGCCCGGGGGAAGTGTCGACCGAACACTTCGACAGGCCTGAACCACGTAAAACTCGTCGTGTCAAGCTTCTCCCTAACTCGTCCCTAACGCTAAAGCTCTCCGCAAGTGTCTAGCCCCTCCGAAAAAGAACCTTCGCGGGCTGCCCAGAGCAGGTCCGGGGGAAGTGTCGACCACACACTTCAACATTTGGCGCGCCAGGTAGGGGGCTTTTCCCTTGCGCGACGAGTTTTTGCCGACGAAGATGACGAAGCTTCCTTCAGCAGCAAGCTCTCCTCCCCCGCGTTCACGGCGGACTGTGACAAGCGGGGACTACGTCTCGACACACTCTGGACGGAGTGTGTCAGCACAAGCTGGAAGCCAGCAGCCGACTCCGCAGCGCCGACTCCGGCAACGCAGGCTCCAGCTAGCGTGAGATCTTCTGCAGCGCTGAGCGTCCCCCACGGGGGCGCTCTAGCTATAGCAAGAGCGCTACTGCGCAATCGACCTGCTGGGGACGTGCCTCAGTCAGCGACCCAGCAGTGGATACGCGAGGTAGACCGTCCCGTCGTCGCCGCCGCAAACACTCGACTTCGGCGGGGACGACGCTTCACCCAACCGGCTGTGTCGCTGACGCGCACGCCAACGGTTGACGGGCAGACGGCGGATTCCAGCTCCACTAGGCTCCCATCGACGGACCTGAGGACAGAGCTGGAACGATGCCACTTGGGCCAAGATGCCCGAGTGTTCTTCGAGCGACGACGAGAAAGGCGTCGCAACCAAGAGGACGGCGACAGCATGACGTCTGCCTCAACCCTGCCTGAGGCGCAGACTTTCGCCACGCGATCTTTGCCCCAGGCATGCGCCGCGCAGCATATGCCACAGCCATATGCCCTGCAAATGGCGCCCCCGGTCTATGGTGCAGCCTTGCCCATACCAGGGTACACTGTGCCAGCAGCGAACCAAGCGTTCGCGGCACCAACGCCTGTGGCAACAGGAGCAGTATGTGCGGCCCTAGCGCCCCACCTTCGCTTCGCGAGGTGGCCGCACAAGTTTCGGCCGCACCTGCCCGAGAAGTACGACGGCAGCGTCAACCCGGCGGAGTTTCTCCATATCTACTCCACCGCCGTCCTTGCTGCAGGAGGAGACGAGGCCGTCATGGCCAACTACTTCCCCGTCGCCTTGACCGGCCCAGCCCGGTCTTGGCTCATGAACCTTCCCCAGGGTTCCATAACCTCCAGGGGAGAGCTCTGTCGGCAGTTCGCTGCTAACTTCGGCAGCTCCTACACCCGGCCTGGCACGGAGCTCGACCTCCATGCCATCCAGCAACAACCTGGAGAATCGCTGCGCTCCTTCATCCAGCGGTTCTCCCAGGTACGCAACACCATCCCGCACATTCAAAGTGCTTCGGTGGTGGTGGCATTCCGGCAGGGTGTCCGGGACGAGAAGATGCTTGAGAAGCTCGCGACCAGAGAGGTTCGCGACATCTCAGAGCTCTTCAGCCTGGCGGACAAATGCGCCACGGCAGCAGAAGTGCGAAACTGGCACTCTCTGCCAGCCTCCGAGTCAGGAGGACAGCCCGGATCTGGCGCTGCTTCCTATGGAAGCAGCAAGAAGATCAAGAACCGAGGCGGTGGCAAGATGAAGCCACCAGCTGCAGCTCCCGTTGCCGCAGCAGCGGCACCCAGTGGAGCTCGGGGGCCGCGCCCGACAAAAGGCAGCGACAGTCACCAGCTCCAGATGGTGACCAAGGCGAGCTGTGCCCCGTGCATGGCACTAGCCAGCATACTGCCGCCGAGTGCTGGGACATCCATAGGCTCGCGGAGCGCTTCCGCAAAGGGAGGAAGCTACGAGCCGATGCTCCGCCCTTCCGTCAAAGGGAGGGCAAGCAGAAGGTCGAAGCCTCAATCAGCGCCGGCCACTAGGTGGGGTTTCAGGAGCCTCAGCGCGTCATAAAGACGGTGCACAACGGTGAGGACTCCAACTCCGGTGATGACGAGTCGGGGCAGTAGTCGACTGCAGCTGCCCCGAGAAGTTAGTGGAGACTGCACTACTACGATATCAACCTTGGAGAAGCTCCAAGTAGTTGCATCAGCCTAAGCACCAGCCCGACGGTGCAGAGCCGGGCCAGCTCCACCCGAGTGCACGTCTCTATGCCTCGGCCTTACCTCCTGGGGACCACCCAGGGTCTGTCAACCTCTTGACGGCCTTAGCCAGAAGGGGAAAGACGCCTTGGGTCTCCTAAGAAGGGTCCGGGTACTCCTACCTCTTGACGGCCTTAGCCAGAAGGGGAGAGTACCCCGGGGCTCCCGGGAGAAACCGCGCAGGACCCGCTCCAGCGTGAAGAAAGCGACCTCTCCCGAGTGCACGTCATTGTGCCTCGACCTTGCCTCCTGGGGGCCGCATAAGGTCTGTCAACCTCTTGACGGCCTTAGCCAGAAGGGGAAAGACGCCTTGGGTCTCCCAAGAAGAGTCTGGGTCCCCCTACCCCCTGACGGCCTTAGCCAGAAGGGGAGGGTACCCCGGGGCTCCCAGGAGAAGCCGCGTGGGACCTGCTCCAGCGTGAAGAAAGCGACCTCTCCCGAGTGCACGTCACTGTGCCTCGACCTTGCCTCCTGGGAGCCGCCCAAGGTCTGTCAACCTCTTGACGGCCTTAGCCAGAAGGGGAAAGACGCGTTGGGTCTCCCAAGAAGAGTCCGGGTCCCCCTACCCCTTGAAGGCCTTAGCCAGAAGGGGAGGGTACCCGGGGCTCCCGGGAGAAGCCGCGCAGGATCCGCTCCAGCGTGAAGATAATGACCTCGTCGACGAGGCCCGGCTGCAGGTGACACCCCACAACGCACGGCCTCGACTGGTGCTCTAGCACTACCGCCAAAGGACCAAGCGCGCCAGGGACCTGCAAGAAGGCAACCTGGTGTTGCGGCACACACTTTCCCGCGAAGGACCTATAAACGCTCCCCCAGCCGGGAAGGTCCCTTCCAGGTCATGAAAGTTGTCGTCCGAGGTACACATGCCTTTCAGCCAAGGATGGGATCCGTTCCCGAACTCTTAGCATGGAACAACACAGTAAGTGCTACCTCCTGAGCATTAGTAGAACAGGGCCCTACCCTTCTGTAATAAATCCCATGGAGTCTAGGAACAGCGCTCGGAGCAGCTAAGTCCCAGGGGACGGTCCAGGACTACGTCCATCTTGGCCTAGTTCCGACCCTAAGCGCGTAGAGTCTTGTTTCCCTTCTTAATGAGGCGGGTCGTTGCCTCCATGTACAGCCTGACTTCCTCCTATGGGCATTTACACAGAAGCCTGTTCTACTTCGCTCTCCCTAATGTGCTCATTTAAATTACACATTATTTTTTATGACCGCACTTTCTATGTATGCTCACCGTACGTTTAGCTCCCCTTTTCCCACGCTCATCCATAGTCAGCATTTGCTATCCTACCGAAGGCGGTTGCGCTTGAGGCACCTGCCGATGGCTAGGGGGCCTCTCGGTCCTCCCCCAGTCAGGTGTTGCGGTGCCAGTTGGCCACCTCCGGGAAAGGCATGCGCCGTGCATGGGGGGTCCAGGGTGCGTATCCCGCTCAGCCGACTCTGTACCCAAAGCGTGCGCACCATGCCCTCCGGAGGTCCAGGGGAGTACAGCCGCTTTGCCTGGTTCCGTACCCAAAGCCTGTGCACTCTGCTTCCCAGGCGTAAGGTCCCGTACTAGGGGTCGGATGGTCGTACCCGGACCTTGGAGGGAGCCGGAGCCCCAGTGCCTCGCGCACAGAATTGCCCAAGCCCCATATACCGGACTAGGACCATAAGCCGAATAAGACTAAGAGACGGGAAAGGGAGGACCCCCTGAGGAGAATTTCGTTTCCTCTACCTGTGTGCATGACCTCCAGGTTATAGCTACGGGTGCTGCATGAGGTGGGGGCAGGGAGCTATCGACTACTCCAGTGCAAGACCGGAGAATCCGGGTTTCGCCCCTTCAACTGGGACGAGGCCCGAAGGCCCCATGTGTCCCGCGGGGTCGGAGCCCTCGCCTCCTTGGGAGGGGCTTCAGGCCCGCCACGTGGCCGGCAGAAGCCGGACCTCCCCCCTCCGAGGGGAGAGCTCCGAAGGTGCCACGTGTCCCGCGGGGCCGGACCTCCCTCTCCTTAGTGGGGAGCTTCGGGCCCGCCACGTGGCCGGCAGATCTGGACCCCCCATCCTCATGGGGCGAGCTCCGGAGACCTCCGGGGCCCTTAATACAATAAGGACCCAGGGAGGGTGTCTGTGCAGAGCTCCGAGATTGGTGAGGGCCTCTGAGTACCTTGCGGAGCTAAGGACTCGACCAGGCGAAACCAGAAGAAGACAAAAGCATCACAGGCACAAAAGGTCACAAGAGTCTATTTATTCATGGCTCCATGAGCTGGACTACAGACTCGATAAAAAGAAAGAAACAAGCCCTAGGGTCCCCCTGGCTCACGCCGGAACCTAGAGGATACAAGGGCAGCCACATCCCCGACTTCAGTCCTGGCGGTCTCCTCCCGCTCCACGGCAGGACCCTGCCTCGCTGGCTCCAGTGAGAAAGAAGGGTCCCGACTCCTGAAGCACGCCAACACATGCGTGGCAACCTCCAAGGCCAGGCCCGGTCCCTCTGCCTCAAGCTCGCTGGCGACCACCGCGACTAGCTTGCTAACCTTGGCGCCGATTCACTCCAGCGCGGGGATCACTTCAGCCACCTTCAGCGCAGGGGTCGTCGTCTTCACTGGGCTGAAGCCAAGGGGGACCAAGGCAGACAACGCCTGGTCAACGAAGTTCGTGACCACACGGGCCTCGGAGGACTGCGAGGCCAAGAGCTCCTCTACCTCGTGGCGGGCTGCCCGCAGGGCGTCGTGGCTTCCCTCGGAGAATTCCCTCTCCTTGGTCACCAGGGAGCTTTCCCAAAGGCGGAGAGTCTGGGCAAGCCGCTCCAACTCTGAAGCCCGTAAATCGACAGCCAACTCCCGATCCAGGATCGCCTGGCGTTCCCGGGAGACCTGCTCTTCCCTCATAGTAAGGTCTGCCTTCCGGGCCTCCAGCTCCCTGGCCCGAGCTCGCAGGTCGCCTTCGCTCGCCGCCAACCGTGCGGCGACCCTCTCCGCCTCGGCCGGCACGGAGCGCTCCTGATCCTCGACGGCGCGCTTGCGGCGCGCCAGCCTCTGCCGTACCTCCTCGAGGGTAGAGAAGTTCTCCTCGGCCCGGGCATGTGCCTCAAGGGTCTCCTTGTGGAGCCGCCACGTCTCGGAGTCCAGACGGTCGACAACCCGCTTCTGTCGGTCAAGGAGCGCCTCCGTTATGTCGAGAGACTCATGTCTGATGTCGAGCTCGCCCTTGACCTTCGCGGTCCGCTCCTGCAGAAGGTTCCCCCAGGTGAGGAGGCGATCCCTCTCAACCACCTGCTCCTCTCTCTCACGACCGAGCGCGGCCAAGACCTGCCGAATGCTCGTCTGGGCGAGCGCGAGAGCATCTGCCAGGGGCAGTGGGGCAGCACAGGCTGGAGCGGCGCCCCCGATTTCCTCCATCACGTCGTCTTCAAGAGAAGACGACGCGCCGGCGACCGGGATGAGACGCCAGTCAGGAGAAGCCGGCACCGGGACTTCGACGGCCGGACCCCCCGAACCCTCACTGACAGCTGGCTCCTGAGCCGGTGGGGAGGGACGAGTGGAGAGGGTCGACGCTGAAATAGAAGTCGGGCCGCCAGGTACAGGGCGAACCTGCGCTAGCTTGGGGGCCGCGGCAACTGTCTCCGCAAGGGGAGATGACGCTGCCATAGAATCCGGGCAGACCGGTACAGGAGAAACTCGCGCTGGCTTGGGGGCCGCGGTAGCTGTCCCGGTTTTCGAGCGCTGTGTGGCGGACCGGAATCCGCTCATCCAGGATCGCAGAGGGTGGTGCCACGCGATGCGACACTCGACAGCACACGTCATAAGAACATAATATATTACATGGGAACAACAACTGAAACTGTACAAACAGGTACAAACTTCAGTTACAACTATTGTTTATATTACACAGCGGAAGTCTACACTATACAACTCACGCCCGCCTATTTAGCAAAAGTTGGTTGCACAGCCCTAGGGCAACCCACACTAGCTGCACTCCTCAGCTCAGCGCGGCATGTACGGCTCCCACTCAGCCGTGGTCCCCGACGGAGGGTAACCCTCGCCGGTGGACTCGTACTCCGAGTCCGTGGGTGGCTCCTCACCTGGAAAAAACACTTAAGCAGCAACCATGAGCACGAAGGCTCAGCAAGACTTAACCGACTCACCTAAGCATGAAACTCTACATGAGGGGTACCATGGACATAGGATAGTAACATTTCAGCAAAAGGACACGCCTACAAGTTCATCCTTAGTTCATCTTTTAGCAACAAGTTAACAGTTCATGAAACCTGAAATTTAGTAGGCAGTATTTGGTGGCACACATGTAGCAATACAATTATATCAACCAGTAATATTGAATCAACATGCTTCATCCATTAAATCTACGTCACGACTCAGTGACCAAGTCGTACTCTTCACCGCGAGGGACGGCGAATCGACTCGATATACACCTGCAGGGAAACCCAAAGAGCACGTCACGTACGCCTACCCGTGGACCTGCACAACACGCTCACTCGATGTTGTACGGGATAACCTTTCACCCAACAGCCCAAACGTCGAACCGGTCGCACCGAAACGAGCAGGAGGTTCCCCACACGGAGCATCTCTCTATGCCCGTTGGCAGATTTCTACCTTGCTGCCCTCAGCCTACACCTATAAATCGGTGCGTTATGCCTCGACGCCCGGAGGTTTAGGCTGCATCGGTTTATCGGGGCCCATATATCCGATATGCCTTCGGTACGTTCAAACTTGATCAGCGTGGGTCGCACACGGCTCGGTCCTCAATCGACACGGACAGGGCTGCGCACACAAGACTCCCTCTTGCTGCACCCTAGCCCCTGCCCAGTCTCATATTCATTACTAATGTGATCTCACCTCACTCAACCGAACCCGTGCGTCCCAAGCCTATCTCGCGAGTAGATTCCAACTACTCGACTTGTACCGAAGTCCTATGCATTATTAAGCATAGCCTGTCTACTCGAGATCTTAGACACTACCCTCACTCTTAGGGAAAAATTCTGGTTATGCAAGTGGGGTTCCATCCATCCTATACCTAATGCACAAACATACTTCATATGACGCATGTAAACAAAGTAAAACTTATGAAAGGGTTAATGCAAACCGGAGCTTGCCTTGTTGCTGCTGGTCAGTAGTTAGTTACCTCTTCCGGAAGAAGGAAGTCCAGCACTTCCGGAATCTCTTCTTCAATGGCTACACGTTAATGAAATACTACATGTTAATTTAGATGCAAATGTGAGTTTTAGAGTAAGACTTCTACTATTAGTTCTAACAACCAGCCTCTAACACCTGGAACTTTGTTTAAGAATTTAAAGATGAACTGGTGTTGGTGGTTTGGCTTGGACTTAATCACATGGTTAAATGCTAAGTGGTTTTCCCCCTTTTCCATATTAATCCCTTAAGTGGTTAAACAGGACAGGGGTGATCTAGAGCTCCAATGGAGCTGAGAATTTTTGTGTGAGTTCCTTGTCACAAGAAAACTCTCTGGACCAAACATTAGCACTTTTCATGGAGTGGTTTGCTCAGAATAATTCTCTTGGCAACTCAGCAAGGAAGAATTTATTCTGAGGTAATACCCCTGTTCATGCTCAACTTAATGAACTACAATTTCAATTATAGCTCATAGAGTTTGAATGAATTTTCCTAACATTTTTGGGGTTAATATTTTCCCAGAACTGAATTTTCAAGTTTTGGAAATTCTCTGAAAATGTTTCTGTATTCAAATGAACACAGCACCTTCCAATTTGAATTGATCTGACCAAATCAACTCCAAATGGTCTGAAACTTTTACAGTGGTTTACTAATGTCCTAAAGAACATTCTGGCAAAATTTGGGAATTTTTGGATGAACCAAACTACCTCTAAAATTCCTTTGCTGAAAATATTTAAAGAATTTTCCAGAATTAATTAATGGGTTTCATACAAATTGGGTTGTATATCTGGACAGAGCTAGGCAAGATGAATCCAGCCCAATTTGAATCACTAAATTTGGAGCTTCCTAGCAAAAGTTATGGGGTTCTAAAGTTTGCACTAAAACTGGAAATTCCAAAAATGTTTAAATCCTGCGGGTGGGTCCACGTACACGTGTCGACCGCTGGATCCGAGCCACACGGGGCCACAGACTCCTTCCCGCGCGGCCGCACTGGATCCCGGACCACAGAGAATCCCACCCATTTATCTCCAGCCGCTGACGCGTGGGGCCTACCCCTTCGTCTTCCTCCGGCCACCCGCGCGACCCCGCCGCCAAGTTCGCCGGAGCTCTCGCCGGAGAGGGGTTCCGGTCCTCAGAGCTTGCTGAATCTCGCCGCCAGTGCCTATCTCGGCCTGAGGAACACGGTGGTGCCCTCCCCAGAACTTGACAACCACCAGAACAGTGCTCCCGACGGCAACAGCGGCCGGGAGCTCACCGGCGACGTCCAACTCGGCATCCCACACACCTTTTTCGATGCGGTTTGCTCGGGGAGCTCCGCTGACACCGTCTGGTCACGGACATGGACACCAATCCCCGTGAAAACAGCGGTAACTACGACCTCACCGGCGACCTAGGGCGGATATCGGCTGTGCTTCAGAAAACTTCAAAGAACCGTAAACCTAGCCCACGGTTCTTACTGGTTTTCGATCCTAGGTGGTCGTGCCCGTGTATAGAGCGTGTGCATGACTCGGTTTGCCCGGTGATGAGCTAACCCCCACGAATTTTGGGATTTTGTGGGAGCTCGGTCTCAAGACACCCGAAGCTTTCCCGGCGAAATACTCCCTCGACAGCCCATGAAATGGAGAACGGTAGAGGCTAGAAGAATCAGCAACTTAAGGCGGTCCTTTCTTGTGTGGCTCATCGGGCACGAGCGCGCCTGTGCTCGCCGGACGCCGGCGATCAGAGAGGGCGGCGTTTCTGTGCTCGCGCGGAAACGAGGAAGGAGCTCGGTAGGGGGGGTTCTTGTTTGGAAAGCAGGAGGAAGGTGGCGTGGGCTGTGCGCTGGCCTTTAAGCCGCGGTTTGGCACCGTGAGGTGGCCAATTGCTGCCTCGGTGGCTCACCGCCGTTCCCTGGCTTGCGCGCGAAGTCGGGGTCGGCTGCAGCAACCGACTGCCCCTCATGTGTGCCACTGACCTGTGGGCCTTCCCCTTTCTTGTTTTTCCCTAATATTTCTTTTCTGTTTTTGTTAATTATCCCACCAGCTACTCACAATTTAATGTGAGACTTAGCTCCCAAGTCTTTGTTTGAATTTGAATTCTCAAATTCAAACTTTGTTTGGTTAAATGTGCTTCATATTTAAACTGAAATTCAAATTCAGTTTTGAATTCTTGCAAATTTAGCTCTTGACAAGATGAGATCCAATGGGGATGAAAATTGGTGAGCTTACTCAGAAAAACGTGCTGAGTATAGATATGGAGCTAACTTTTGAATTTGGATGATGAAAGTTGCTGCAATTTGAATTTACATTCAAATTGGCCTCTTTTTGAAATAACCCAAAAGTGCCTCAAAAATTGTTGAATTTGCATGAGCTTTGGACTGAACCTTCCCAAGACTTTTCAAATCCTAGGGGTGAGCTCAACCTCTCATGCTCATGTGTAGAAACCCTACATTGTGAAAGTGAAGGCTTTCCCCTCTAATCCTTCTTTTGATGGAGTTTACTTGCTCTTCACCACATTTCCTATGGTGTCCACAATAAAAACTATGGTGTTGTGAGGTGAAGAAAAGTTTTTGCAAGTCCCTTTTCTTGGGCTTTTACATCCCTCCCCCCTTAAAAGAATATCGTCCCGAGATTATAAAAGAAGAGATAGCGATGTAATAGGGACTTACCCGTGTTGAGAAGTCATGAACTCCGGGTAATTTGAGCGAAGGAACTCCTCGCTCTCCCATGTCGCTTCTTCGGCGGTGTGGTTGCTCCAGAGTATTTTGTAGAACCACAACGTTCTGCTGCGTGTGGTCCTGGCTTTCTCATCAAGAATTCCCACCGGATACTCATCATATGTTAAATCCGGTTTCAGCTCGCCGATGTCTTCGGTAGGAACAACAGCCGTATGCTTCAAACATTTTCGCAGTTGCGAAACATGGAAAACATCATGGACACCAGCCAGGGATGCTGGTAGCTCCAATCTATACGCTGCTGGTCCACACTTTTCGGTGATAGCATAGGGTCCAATAAAACGGGGAGCAAGCTTCCCCTTCACACCGAACCGGTGCACGCCCTTCATCGGAGACACACGTAGGTACACGTGTTCCCCAACGTCAAAGTGCAACGGCCTACGCCTTTTATCAGCGTAGCTCTTCTGCCGGGATTGAGCAGCTTTTAGATTGGCTTGAATTGTCCGAACGCGCTCTTCGGCGTCGTTCACCACATCAACCCCGAATGTGACCCTTTCACCGTACTCGCACCAATTTAATGGGGTGCGGCACTTGCGACCGTAGAGAGCTTCGTAGGGTGCCATCTTGATACTCGCCTGATAGCCGTTGTTGTACGAGAATTCCGCCAATGGTAGGTGATCATCCCAGTTCCTACCATGGTGGATGGCACATGCTCTCAACATGTCCTCCAGAACTTGATTCACCCTCTCTGTCTGGCCATCTGTCTGAGAGTGGTAGGCGGAGCTCCTAATCAGTTTAGTACCCAAAGCAGCGTGCAACTGCTCCCAAAAGCGAGATACAAACAATGCACCTCGGTCTGAGACTATGGTCTTGGGTACACCATGCAGGCATAGAATCCTGGCAATGTATAACTCCGCATATCGGTTGGCATGGAAATGTGTATGTACGGGGATGAAGTGAGCTGACTTGGTCAGTCGGTCAACAATCACCCAAATGGAATCATGTTTGTTGGATGTTAAGGGTAATCCCATGATGAAATCCATGCTCACATCTTCCCATTTCCATGCTGGAATCTTCAGGGGTTGCAGCAGCCCTGATTTCCTCATATGATCAGCCTTCACTCGTCTACACGTATCACACTCGGATACGTACTTCGCTACCTCCCGCTTCATCCGTGTCCACCAAAATTTCCGTTTCAAATCTTGGTACATCTTGTTGCTGCCCGGATGAATAGAGTATTTAGACAAGTGGGCTTCGTCGAGGATCTTCTTCCTCAGTTCCATGTCCCGGGGTACGACTATGCGGTCATTGAACCACAACGTCCCCTCATCATCTTTCCGGAAACATTTGATCTCCCCATTGTCAATCCGTCTCCGGAGATGTGCCATGCCTTTATCATTTTTCTGGGCTGCAATGATGTCCTCCCTAATAGTAGGGACGAGGGCAAGGTTGTACAGCGATCCATAAGGAACCAAGTATAAACTTGGCTCTTCCTCCTCCACCGGTGTAATGGTGAGGTGATGGACATGTGATTTCCGACTC
Organism: Neostapfia colusana; assembly: GCA_030760725.1. Classification (NCBI taxonomy): domain Eukaryota; kingdom Viridiplantae; phylum Streptophyta; class Magnoliopsida; order Poales; family Poaceae; genus Neostapfia; species Neostapfia colusana. The sequence continues at coordinate 54,743,193 of JASWHV010000020.1, forward strand.
AGCGCGTCGGCAACCACATTCGCCTTGCCGGGGTGGTAATGGATCTCAATCTCATAATCTTTGATCAGTTCTAACCACCTCCTCTGCCTCATGTTCAGCTCCTTCTGGGTGAAAATGTATTTCAAGCTCTTGTGGTCGGTGTAGAGATGCACCAAATTCCCCAGGAGATAGTGCCTCCACATTTTCAGCGCCAACACCACGGCAGCAAGTTCAAGATCGTGAGTCGGGTAGTGCTGCTCATGGTTTCGAAGTTGGCGTGAGCCATAAGCGACCACACGTCCTTCCTGCATCAACACGCAGCCAAGCCCAATACCGGACGCGTCACAATACACGTCGAAGGGCTTTGTTGTATCCGGCTGAGCTAAGACCGGGGCTGTTGTGAGATGCTTCACCAATGCTTGGAAGGCTCCTTCACACGCCGTGTTCCAAACATACTTCATCCCCTTCTTCAGCAATTCTGTCATCGGTTTAGCGAGCTTGGAGAAACTTGGAATAAATCTCCGATAGTATCCCACTAACCCGAGGAAGCTTCTGACTTCATGAACTGAAGTGGGAGCTTTCCATTTCAGCACTTGCTCTATTTTACTTGGGTCAACCACAATGCCTTCTGCGGAGATGATATGTCCCAAGAATGGCACTTGGCTGATCCGAAATTCGCATTTGCTGAACTTGGCGTAAAGCTTGTGGTCTCGCAATCGTTGAAGAACGATCCGCAAGTGTTCGGCATGCTCGGCTTCTGTCTTGGAGTAAACCAAGATATCGTCGATGAACACTACCACGAACTTGTCCAGCTCCGGCATGAACACCGAGTTCATGAGATACATGAAATGGGCTGGAGCATTTGTGAGACCAAAGGACATGACGAGATATTCATATAATCCATATCTCGTTGAGAAGGCCATCTTCGGGATATCCTCCACCTGGATCTTTATCTGGTGATATCCAGAGCGAAGGTCCATCTTGGAGAACACACTTGCACCCAAAAGTTGATCAAACAATATGTCGATGCGGGGCAGTGGGTACTTATTTTTGATGGTGACGGCGTTGAGCGGCCGGTAGTCTACACATAGCCTCAGGGTTTCATCCTTCTTCTTCACGAACAGCGCCGAGCATCCCCAAGGCGAGGAACTCGGCCTAATGAAACCCTTGTTCAACAGATCATTGAGCTGTTCTTTCAGTTCCGCCAGCTCATTTGGAGCCATCTTGTATGGTCTCCGTGATATGGGGGTAGTCCCGGGTGCAAGTTCAATCTTGAACTCGACATCCCGCTCAGGTGGCATGCCCGGAAGATCATCCGGGAACACGTCAGGATACTCCCGGACTACGGGGATATCTTCTAACTTGAGAGCTCAGCACTATTGATCGCTGAAACCTCTCTGACTGGATTATCTAATAGGAGGGACTGCGGACGGTGTAATGGGGAGTTGAGGTGAACCGTCCGTGTTAAAGTTTCCAGGACAGCGCCATGGTAACTTAGCCATGACATCCCCAAGATTGCATCAATCTTCTGCCCCCCTAAGATAATCATAGTGGTGGGATATATCTCCCCACCTAAGCACAGTGGTGCTTTTGGAACCATCATAGTTGCTGAAATCTTTCCTCCCGGTGAGCAGATCATATAAGAACACTCGGTTGGAAAGGCTTCCAGCTGATGCTTAGCCACATATGATGCACTAATGAAGTTGTGGGTTGCACCAGAATCAAAAAGTATGATGATAGCTTGATGGTTGAGAGTGAACGTACCCGCCAGCACGTTGTCTCCTTCTGGGGCGTCCTCATTGTCTAGGTTGCGGACGCCACCAGTCCGCTGACCAACCTTCTTCACCGGAGGTCGGCCTCGAGCACCGCCCTGGAGCTGGGCTTGCCCGCTGCTCTGCTGCCCCTGAGGACAGTCCTTCGCGAAGTGGCCCGCCTGGCCACACGTGAAGCAGGTGAAACGGAGCGGTCCCCCGCTGATCGGTGGACGGAAACCCGGGGCGCATTGTGGCGGTTGAAACGCCTGGGGTACCGTCTGCTGCTGCTGCTGTCTTGGTGGTGGCATCGGCGGACGGAACGGGGGTGCTTGGAACGAACGTCCCCCGAACTGTTGAGGTCGCGCCGGTGGACGCCACTGCTTCCCGGATGGTGTCCGATACACCATACGGTACTTCTGGGGCGCGCCACCACCGCTGCTAGGTGGAGCGCTGCGCTTCCTCTGCTCAGCTGCTAACTCCCGCTGAGCGTACTCTTGCATGATGGCGGCATTGACTAGGTCGTTGAATGTGCCGCGGTTCCACTGTGCGAGGTGAGTCTTCATTTCGGGGTGTAACCCCCAATAGAAGTGCTCCCTCTTCTTCTCCTCCGTGGAGATGTAGTCTGACGCATACTGCGCCAGATGGTTGAAGGCACGGGAGTAGTCGTGGGCACTCCTCCCGCCCTGCTTCAGTTCCAAAAATTCTTGGAACTTCCTCTTCATTATTCCGGGAGGGATGTGATAGGCGCGGAACGCCTCCCGGAACTCTTGCCATTCCACGGCATGGCCAGCCGGACGTGAGGTGACATAATTCGCCCACCACGCACCAGCGGCACCGTGGAGCTGCTGTGCTGCGAACAGGGTCTTCTGTCGCTCCGTACACTGGAGCAGCCCAAACTTGGACTCGATGGTCCGCAGCCAGTTGTCAGCCTCCAGTGGTTCTTCAGCTTCGGTGAACACTGGAGGGTGCGTACTCATGAAATCCGAGTACGACACTTCGCGGGGCTCACGAGGCCCTCGCTCTTGACGTCCCCCCGCCTGGGACGTATTCTGCACGATCGTGCGGAGCAGGTCGGTCTGCTCCTCACGACCTCCCACCAGTGCCGCTATCACATCCGCTAGAGTAAGCGGAGGCGGCGGTGGTGGCTGCTGCTGCGGGGTGCTGTCGTAGGCCGGTGGCTGGGAGTCATCGCCTCCCCCTTGGCTAGAGCCACCTACCTCGTGCGTGGTCCTAGTGCGAACCATCTGCAACCATACGACAAGAACATCAGTCCCGCAACAGAGTGCATGCAGTCTAAATGAAATAGGTGTAAAACATAATGACAATGAAAACATGCGATACATCTCGTAAGTAGATAGTGTAATAACTTTGCACAAGCTACACCATTACCAGACCAAACACAAGCTAGTTTAATCCAACTTGATGAACCTCTACTTTGGAAGCTCACCATAACTAGGTTTGGTCTCTACGAGATATTACTATCGCTTTGTCATCACGTATACCACTCTTAGGGTACAACACCCTCTCCAGTGAGTTCAACTGTCATTCTTCTGTCAGAATGACCAGTTTCTACCTATTCCAAGTTTTGACCTGGTTCTGGGCATTTTCATGACTCAAGTTGAATACCAAAGTTCAAGTTAACTTCAGTATCTTTCCAACAAGTACTCATTTGCCCCCAGATCAGCTTTGGTTAAAAAGTTATGCTAATTCAAAGTTAGCAGAATTTCTGGAAGAATTTTAACAGCACCTCTCTTGGAAGTGGCTGTTTTCAACCCTGATTTCCATGACATTCTGTGCTGAAATTTCAGAATCTTTGAATTGCAAAGACATCACCCATCTTCTACTCTTTCTAAGGATGTATTATATGACAATTTTAGATTTTTCTACTGGGGGTTATCATTGAAAAACAAAACAGTTCAGAGGATGTTCTACTCTGTCCTTGTTCTGGACAGTTCACATTCCTCTGGGATTTTTGCCATCTTAAGGTGAGTTTAAGCTCTGGAAGTCTACAACAAAGTTGTAGAGTACTTAAATACATTTCCAGAGCTACATAGCACACCCCTCTGGGCTAAAAGACCGGTGAGTTATGCCCTGTTGAAGATCAGCAAACGTGCTGCCCAAAACAGAGCACTCTGTTTTTCATCTCTTTAGCTATCCTGGTCCACTACCCCATTCTTATACCCAACCAGGGTCTTAATTGTTGAACCTAATGATTTTAGTTCCTTGCTTTCAATATTTTCATGCATATGCCTACAATGTCTCGGTACTACGTTCCTCACCAAAGAAAATCCTAACCGGATCATACCGGCATATACGTCTCAAGTGTGGCACTAAACGGTCTCTCACACACGTTTTCTACACGGATACATACGTGGTTAGTACCTGCAGAAGACCACACAATAATGGTGCACTCAATGGTTATTCATTTCAGGCAGTTCCATATTTGAAAGTAAATACAAACGCCCGTATCATTGTCATACGGCCGCCCTTGAGCTAAGTCACGTCTCAAGGTACGTGATCGTGTTTCAACACCACACGGCGGGGAACCCGAGTAGGTCATGAACGGGTCGTCACGGTTGGGAATGTTATCAACCCAACAGATACCACCTACTGCCCTGCAGGGCACGCCGATGGCAAGCGCTGCGTATGTCCTCCTGGGCTACTTCCAGACGAACACACTCTCGCGTTACTGACCACGCGATGGGGTCTCCACTTACTTGCCTAATGCACGCTAGGGATCAGCGTTTCATATGAACTCAGGAACATGAAGAGTCCAAGAGTTTCATATTGACGTCTCACACCAAGCTGTGAGATCAATCCCTGAACCACGTTCCTCGTCAGGGAGAGCTAACCGAAATTGAACCGCTTTCGGTAGCGTTCCTTACCATACTTACCAGAGCGTAGGCGCGTCGTTACATAATTGAAATTCAGAATTATAACACATAAGTTAGTATTTGCCACTTTAAGTAACTATACTAATATAGTCCTTACTTGGGCAGCTACCGATTCCTCACCGTAACCTAAGTTTTCCCATAATGTAGTCCTTAAGTACTGTGCTATCCCCACTGCAGCTCTGATACCAGGTTGTGGCGGACCGGAATCCGCTCATCCAGGATCGCAGAGGGTGGTGCCACGCGATGCGACACCCGACAGCACACGTCATAAGAACATAATATATTACATGGGAACAACAACTGAAACTGTACAAACAGGTACAAACTTCAGTTACAACTATTGTTTATATTACACAGCGGAAGTCTACACTATACAACTCACGCCCGCCTAATTAGCAAAAGTTGGTTGCCCAGCCCTAGGGCAACCCACACTAGCTGCACTCCTCAGCTCAGCGCGGCGTGTACGGCTCCCACTCAGCCGTGGTCCCCGACAGAGGGTAACCCTCGCCGGTGGACTCGTACTCCGAGTCCGTGGGTGGCTCCTCACCTGGAAAAAACACTTAAGCAGCAACCATGAGCACGAAGGCTCAGCAAGGCTTAACCGACTCACCTAAGCATGAAACTCTACATGAGGGGTACCATGGACATAGGATAGTGACATTTCAGCAAAAGGACACGCCTACAAGTTCATCCTTAGTTCATCTTTTAGCAACAAGTTAACAGTTCATGAAACCTGAAATTTAGTAGGCAGTATTTGGTGGCACACATGTAGCAATACAATTATATCAACCAGCAATATTGAATCAACATGTTTTATCCATTAGATCTACGTCACGACTCAGTGACCAAGTGGTACTCTTCACCGCGAGGGACGGCGAATCGACTCGATATACACCTGTAGGGAAACCCAAAGAGCACGTCACGTACGCCCACCCGTGGAGCTGCACAGCACGCTCACTCGATGTCGTACGGGACAACCTTTCACCCAACAGCCCAAACGTTGAACCGGTCGCACCGAAACAAGCAGGAGGTTCCCCACACGGAGCATCTCTCTATGCCCGTTGGCAGATTTCCACCTTGCTGCCCTCAGCCTACACCTATAAATCGGTGTGTTATGCCTCGACGCCCGGAGGTTTAGGCTACATCGGTTTATCGGGGCCCATATATCCGATATGCCTTCGGTACGTTCAAACTTGATCAGCGTGGGCCGCACACGGCTTGGTCCTCAATCGACACGGACAGGGCTGCGCACACAAGACTCCCTCTTGCTGCGCCCTAGCCCCTGCCCAGTCTCATATTCATTACTAATGTGATCTCACCTCACTCAACCGAACCCGTGCGTCCCAAGCCTATCTCGCGAGTAGATTCCAACTACTCGACTTGTACCGAAGTCCTATGAATTATTAAGCATAGCCTGTCTACTCGAGATCTTAGACACTACCCTCACTCTTAGGGAAAAATTCTGGTTATGCAAGTGGGGTTTCATCCATCCTATACCTAATGCACAAACATACTTCATATGACGCATGTAAACAAAGTAAAACTTATGAAAGGGTTAATGCAAACCGGGGCTTGCCTTGTTGCTGCTGGTCAGTAGTTAGTTCCTCGTCCGGAAGAAGGAAGTCCAGCACTTCCGGAATCTCTTCTTCAACGGCTACACGTTAATGAAATACTACATGTTAATTTAGATGCAAATATGAGTTTTAGAGTAAGACTTCTACTATTAGTTCTAACAACCAGCCTCTAACACCTGGAACTTTGTTTAAGAATTTAAAGATGAACTGGTGTTGGTGGTTTGGCTTGGACTTAATCACATGGTTAAATGCTAAGTGGTTTCCCCCCTTTTCCATATTAATCCCTTAAGTGGTTAAACAGGACAGGGGTGATCTAGAGCTCCAATGGAGCTGAGAATTTTTGTGTGAGTTCCTTGTCACAAGAAAACTCTCTGGACCAAACATTAGCACTTTTCATGGAGTGGTTTGCTCAGAATAATTCTCTTGGCAACTCAGCAAGGAAGAATTTATTCTGAGGTAATACCCCTGTTCATGCTCAACTTAATGAACTAAAATTTCAATTATAGCTCATAGAGTTTGAATGAATTTTCCTAACATTTTTGGGGTTAAGATTTGCCCAGAACTGAATTTTCAAGTTTTGGAAATTCTCTGAAAATGTTTCTGTATTCAAATGAACACAGCACCTTCCAATTTGAATTGCTCTGACCAAATCAACTCCAAATGGTCTGAAACTTTTACAGTGGTTTACTAATGTCCTAAAGAACATTCTGGCAAAATTTGGGGATTTTTGGATGAACCAAACTCCCTCTAAAATTCCTTTGCTGAAAAGCTTTAAAGAATTTTCCAGAATTAATTAATGGGTTTCATACAAATTGGGTTGTATATCTGGACAGATCTAGGCAATATGAATCCAAATCAATTTGAATCACTAAATTTGGAGCTTCCTAGCAAAAGTTATGGGGTTCTAAAGTTTGCACTAAAACTGGAAATTCCAAAAATGTTTAAATCCTGCGGGTGGGTCCACGTACACGTGTCGACCGCTGGATCCGAGCCACACGGGGCCACAGACTCCTTCCCGTGCGGCCGCACTGGATCCCGGACCACAAAGAATCCCACCCATTTATCTCCAGCCGCTGACGCGTGGGGCCTACCCCTTCGTCTTCCTCCGGCCACCCGCGCGACCCCGCCGCCAAGTTCGCCGGAGCTCTCGCCGGAGAGGGGTTCCAGTCCTCGGAGCTTGCTGAATCTCGCCGCCAGTGCCTATCTCGGCCTGAGGAACAAGGTGGTGCCCTCCCCAGAACTTGACAACCACCGGAACAGTGCTCCCGACGGCAACAGCGGCCGGGAGCTCACCGGCGACGTCCAACTCGGCATCCCACGCACCCTCGATATGGGGTACCCCCGCGCACAGGGGAAAATGCCTAAGGATCTCGCCCTTCTCCGCAGGGAGAGCTCCGAAGGCGCCACGTGTCCAGCGGGGGCGGACCTCCCTCTTCTCAGAGGAGACCTCCGGGCTCGCCGCGTGGCCAGCAGAAGCCGGACCTCCCCCTTCCGCGGGGAGAGCTCTGAAGGCTCCACGTGTCCCGTGGGGTCGGACCTCCCTCTTCTCAGAGGAGACCTCCGGGCCCGCCACGTGGCCAGCAGAAGCCGGACCTCCCCCTTCCGCGGGGAGAGCTCCGAAGGCTCCACGTGTCCCGCGGGGCCGGACCTCCCTCTCCTCAGAGGAGAGCTCCGGGCCCGCCACGTGGCCAGCAGGACGACGCTGCCTGCCCCCGCGCGGTAGGCAGCAGGCGTAAAGACGCACCATACCTTGCCGTACAAGGTATTCAAGGCCCGCGCCTTCCCAAGACTCGGAGACGCGGAGCACGCCTCTGTCAGGTGCCGTTGCGCCCAGTCACATCACAGACTAGCGCGGCGTGTCAGAGCCTGCCCGCCAATAAACACAGCAACAAGACATCCCCTGCCGCCCCTGCCGTCATCAACCACTACGACTAGCTTGCAGCATGGGCAGGGCGGCAGAACAAAGACTCGAAAGCCTTCGCCAGAGACAACTACCGGCATAACTGCAGATATGGTAGGTGGCAGGAAATCTCCTCGGGACCACCTGTCGGGTCCCGGGCCCACCTTGTAAGCCGCTCGAGCCTTGGACTATAAAAGGATCGGGTAGGCAACGTTAGCAAGGGTTTGAACTCTGTGAATCTCGCACGCTAGGCATTACTCACCCTCAAGCTTAGAACTCCGGTTCTGAGCAACAGGCAATACAGCGAGCACCTCTGCTCGCCGTGGACGTAGGGTTTTACGCTCCGGCGGCCTGAACCACGTAAAACTCGCCGTGTCAAGCTTCTCCCTCACTCGTACCTAACGCTAAAACTCTCTGCAAGTGTCTAGCCCCTCCGAAAAAGAACCTCCGCGGGCTGCCCAGAGCAGGTCCGGGTGAAGTGTCGACCGCACACTTCGACAGACGTGGTTGGCGCCACGCCGGTAGAGATCCCCTTCCACCAGCACATACCTCTTAGCCATGCGCACGATCCGTTCAGCGGATACACATTCATCAGTGAGGATGTTATCTTTCAAGTAGTCCCGGATCTCCGTGATCCATGCATCGGGTCTGACTTGAGCTCCTGGATCTTGAGCGTTGGGTTGCACGGAGTCCCCAGTGACGCTTACGATCCTTGGCGGCATCCATGGCTGCAGGGCCGCCGGGACCGCCAGCTTCGAGGTGCTGGTCCAGCCCCCTTCGCACGGCTCGGCAGGCCGGGCTGTGGGCCGCAACAATGTCCTCTCGAAGACTCCTTCGGGCACAGGGGCTCCGGTGGAGGCCTTCGTTGAGAGGTCGTCAACTGCGGCATTGCCAGCGCGCGGTACATGGCGCAGGTCCAAGGCGAGGAAGTCTTTCTCCAACATCTGCACGTGGAGCAGATAAGCAGCTAGTTGTGGGTCATTGCAGGAGCATTCACCCTTAACTTGCTTGATAACTAGCTGGGAGTCGCCCTGTGCCAACAACTGGCGAGCGCCCAGAGACACGGCTGTCTTTAGGCCAAAGATGAGTGCTTCATACTCTGCCATGTTGTTTGTTGCCTTGAAATTGAGATGCACCATGTACCCAAACTGCTCCCCCGATGGCATGAGAAGCAGTACGCCGGCACCGGCCCCCTTCTTTCACGAGGAGCCGTCGAAGAAGAGCGTCCAGTGAGGCCCGGTGAAGACCGAAGCTCGGTGCTTTGGTTCACCGTCTTCGTGGCCCCCTGGGTCAGCCTTCGTTGGCGTCCACTCAACCACGAAGTTAGCCAATGCTTGGCTCTTGACTGCATGACGAGGAAGGAAGTCCAGCTCAAACTCCGCCAGCTCCGCTGCCCATTTAGCGACATTGCCAGTCACGTGGGGGCTGTGAAGGATCGTCTTCAGCGGATAGGAGGTGACCACCGAGATCCGGTGGGCTTGGAAGTAATGGCGGAGCTTCCTGGACGCCACGAGCACTGCATACAGCAGCTTGTGGACCTCTAGGTACCTTGTCTTGGTGTCATGGAGGACTTCGCTGATGTAGTAGACAGGCCTCTGGATGGTCCGGACCCTCCCTCCTAGGCCAGATATGTCTTCATCCATTGGCTCAGGCTTACCGGAGGTGGGTGGGTCCAGGGGGGCTTCCGGGAGCTGGGACTCGAAGGCTCCTAAGCCGCCTTGGACCTCCGGGAGGTCCCGCTGGTTTTCCGAGAGCTCCGGGAGGTCCCGTTGGTCCTCCGGGAGGTCCCGTTGGACCTCCGAGAGGTTCCGTTGGGCCTCTGGGAGGTTGTCGTGGAGGTCCGGGGGTCCATCTTGGACCTCCGGGAGATTGTCTTGGAGGTCCGGGAGGCCGTCTTGGACCTCCAGGGTTTCCTGGTGCCTGTCTCCTACTACCGGAGCAGGCTGTGGCGACGAGAGGTCCAGCCGCTCTGCGACGAGGACAATACTCACCACTTCAGTTGTCGCCGCGATGTAGAGCAACAAATGCTCTTCGGGTTCGGGGGCTACCATGATGGGTAGGGTCGTCAGGAGTTGCTTCAACTCCTGGAAAGCTTCTTCTGCTTCGTCGGTCCAAGCAAATGGACAGGATTTGCGCAGGAGCTTAAATATGGGGAGCCCTCGCTCTGCTAACCTCGGTATAAACCGACTCAGCGCGGCTAGGCATCTCGTGAGTTTCTGGACTTCTTTGATGCGGACGGGAGGCCGCATCAAGTCGATGGCCCAGATCTTCTCTGGGTTGGCCTCAATTCCTCGGTGTGAGACCAGGAATCCTAAGAGTTTTCCAGAGGATACGTCGAACACACACTTGTCGGGGTTCAGCTTGGTGCGCGTTGAGCGCAGTTTGTCAACGACTAAGGCCAGGTTATCTAGCAAGGATGAACTTTGCCTGACCTTGACAACGATGTCATCGGCATACACCTCAACTAAGTCTCTTATTAACTCTCCAAAGGTTTTGTGCATTGCACGTACAAAGGTGGGAAGAGCATTCTTTAGGCCATAAGGCATAGATACATAACAGTACAAGCCTTCTACTGTGATGAAGGAGGTGTGCTCTTCATCTTCTCTAGACATAGGGATCTGATGGAAACCCGAGTAGGCATCTAGGAAGCACAGCATATCGTAGCCTGATGTCGAGTCTACTATTTGATCTATTTTAGGGAGAGGGAATGGATCTTTGGGACATGCCTTATTGAGACTGGTATAGTCGATGCACATCCGGAGTTTCCCGCCGGCCTTCGGGACAACAACGGGGTTCGCCAACCACCGGGGGTGGTGGACTTCCCGTATGAAGCCAACGTCCACCAGCTTCTTGATTTCTTCCAGGATGAAGTTTTGCCGCTCGATGGACTGCTTGCGAGGCTTCTGTTGGACTGGCCGGGCGTCGGGGAAGACCTTCAAGTGGTGTTCGATCACCTCCCTAGGGATCCCCGGCATCTGCGATGGCTGCCATGCAAACACGTCAACGTTGTGCCGGAGGAAGGTGACGAGCGCACCTTCCTATTTGCTATCTAGGCCCCCGGCTACCCGGGTGGTCTGGGTAGCATCGGCGCCGACTTGGACGACCTTCAGGGGGATGTCGCCCTCGTCAAGGGGTTGCACACGGGGTGCTGCGGTAGAGGCACGGTGGCGTGCACTCGGGTGGAGCCGGTCCGGTTCTGCACTGCCAGGGGCTGGTGCTCTAGCTGTTGCAAGTGCCTAGAGTTTTTCCAAGGCTGACACTGTAGCAGTGCGGTCTCCACGAATCCTGAGGACGCTTGTTTGTGTAGGCATCTTCAAGACGAGGTAGTCGTAGTGGGCTACTGCCATGAATCGGTACAGGGCTGGCCTGCCAATTATGGCGTTGAAGGGGAGGTTGATCTCCGCTACATCGAACAGAATGTACTCTGTCCGATAGCTATCCGGTGCCCCAAAGGTCACCGGAAGGCTGATGTTGCCGTAGGGAACGACCTGTCCCGGCCCTACCCCTAAGAACGGGCTCGATGGGGTGAGCTTGGCCATCGAGATCTGCAGCTTCTGGAAAGTTGCGCGACTGATGAGGTTCAGCCTAGCCCCGCCATCTACCAGAACGTGGTACATCCTCACGTTGGCGATGGTGGGCGCTACCAAGAGCGGTAGTTGGCCGGCCCCAGCCATGTTCCTGGGGCAGTCGGTGCCATCGAAGCTGATGGGGGTTCCCATCCACTTGAGGTGCGGCGCGACACTCGGTAGGGGGGCCATCGATGCTACCGCTCGGCATAGGGTCTTAACCGCGCTTCAGGACGAGGGGTCAGCGGACCCACCGTAGATGACGTAGAGCATCTTCCAGCAATCGTCATCACTGGAGCTGGAGTCCTCATGGTTGCGCACTGCCTTCACGGCGCGCTGAGGCTCCTGGAACTCCACTTGGTGGTCGACGTTGTCTGGGGCGTCGACCTTCTGCTTGCCCTCCCTTTGACGGAAGGGTGGGGCATCAGTTCGAAGCTGCTTCCCTTTCCGGAAGCGCTCCGTGAGCTTCTGGATCTCCCGGCACTCGGCAGCAGTATGGTAACTGGTGTCGTGCACAGGGCATAGCTCGCCTTAGTCACCATCTGGAGTTGGTGACTGTCGCTGCCTTTTGTTGGGGCGTGGCCCCGAGCTCCACTGGGTGCCGCTGCTGCGGCAACGGGAGCCGTGGCCGGTGGCTTCATCTTGCCACCGCTCCGGTTCTTGATCTTCTTGCCGCTTCCATAGGAAGCAGCGCCAGATCCGGGCTGTCCTCCTGACTCGGAGGCTGGCTGGAAGTGCCAGTTTCACCCTTCTGCTGCTCTGGCGCACTTGTCCGCCAGGCTGAAGAGATCTGAGACGTCACGGACCTCTCTGGTCGCGAGCTTCTCAAGCATCTTCTTGTCCCGGACGCCCTCCCGGAACGCCACCACCACAGAAGCATTTTGGATATGTGGAATGGTGTTCCGTACCTGGGAGAACCGCTGGATGAAGGAGCGCAACGTCTCTCCAGGCTGTTGCTGGATGGCGTGGAGGTCGAGCTCCGTGCCAGGCCGGGTGTAGGAGCTGCCGAAGTTGGCGGTGAACTGCCGGCAAAACTCTCCCCAGGAGGTTATGGAACCCTGGGGGAGGTTCATGAGCCAAGACCGGGATAGGCCGGTCAAGGCGACGGGGAAGTACTTGGCCATGACGGCCTCATCCCCACCCGCAGCAAGGACGGCGGTGGAGTAGATCTGGAGGAACTCCGCCGGGTTGACGCTGCCGTCGTACTTCTCGGGCAGGTGCGACCGAAACTTGCGCGGTCACCTCGCGAAGCAAAGGTGGGGCGCCAGGGCTGCACATCCTGCTCCTGTTGCCGCAGGTGTTGGTGCCGCGAACGCCTCGTTCGCTGCTGGCAATGTGTACCTCGTTATGGGCAAGGTTGCGCCATAGACCGGGGGCGCCGTTTGCAGGGCATATGGTTGTGGCATATGCTGCGTGGCGTATGCCTGGGGCAGAGATCGCGTGGCGAAAGTCTGCGCTTCAGGCAGGGTTGAGGCAGACGTCATGCTATCGTCGGCCTCTTGGTTGCGACGTCTTTCTCGTCGTTGCTCGAGGAATACTCGGGCATCTTGGCCCAAGTGGCATCATTCCAGCTCTGTCCTCAGGTCCGTCGATGGGAGCCTGGTGGAGCTGGAATCTGCCGTCTGCCCGTCAACCGTTGGCGTGCGCGTTAGCGACACAGCCGATTGGCCGGAACGTCGTCCTTGCCGAAGTCGAGGGTTTGCGGCGGCGACGACGAGACGGTCTACCTCACGAATCCACTGCTGGGTCGCTGACCGAGGCGCGTCCCTAGCAGGTGGATTGCGCAGTAGCACTCTTGCTGCAGCTAGCGCGCCCCCGTGGGGGACGCTCAGCGCTGCAGAGGATCTCACGCTCGCTGGAGCCTGCGTTGCCGCAGTCGGCGCTGCCGGAGTCGGCTGTTGGCTTCGAGCTTGCGCCAACACACTCCGTCCAGAGTGTGTCGAGACGTAGTCCCCGCTAGTCACGGTCCGCCGTGAACGCGGGGGAGGAGAGCTTGCCGCTGAAGGAAGCTTGGTCATCTTCGCCGGCAAAAGCTCGTCGCGCAAGGGAAAAGCCCCCTACCTGGCGCGCCAAATGTCGAAGTGTGTGGTCGACACTTCCCCCGGACCTGCTCTGGGCAGCCCGCGGAGGTTCTTTTTGGGAGGGGCTAGACGCTTGCGGAGAGCTTCAGCGTTAGGGACGAGTGAGGGAGAAGCTTGACACGACGAGTTTTACGTGGTTCAGGCCGCCGGAGTGTAAAACCCTACGTCCACGGTGAGCAGAGGTGCTCGCTGTATTGCTTGCTGCTCAGAACCGGAGTCCTGAGCTTGAGGGTGAGTGATGTCTAGAGTGTGAGTTCACAGAGTTCGAACCCTTGCTAACGTTGCTTACCTGAGCCTTTTATAGTCCAAGTCTCGAGTGGCTTACAAGGGGGGCCCGGGACCCGACAGGTGGTCCCGAGGAGATTGCCTACCGACTACCGTATCTGCAGTTATGCCGGTAGTTGTCTGTGGCGAAGGCTTCCGAGTCTTCGTTTTGCCGCCCTGCTCATGCCGCAAGCTAGTCGTAGTGGTTGATGATCGCAGGGGCAGCAGGGGATATCTTGTTGTTGTGTTTATTGGCGGGTAGGCTCTAACATGGCGCGCCAGTCTGTGATGCGACTGGACACAACGGCACCTGACAGAGGCGTGCTCCGCGTCTCCGCGTCTTGGGAAGGCGCGGGCCTTGAATACCTCGTACGGGCAAGGTATGGTGCGTCTTTACGCCCGCTGCCTACCGCGCGGGGGCAGGCAGCGTTGTCCTGCTGGCCACGTGGCGGGCCCGGAGCTCTCCTCTGAGGAGAGGGAGGTCCGGCCCCGCGGGACACGTGGAGTCCTCGGAGCTCTCCCCGCGGAGGGGGGAGGTCCGGCTTCTGCTGGCCACGTGGCGGGCCCGGAGGTCTCCTCTGAGTAGAGGGAGGTCCGGCCCCGCGGGACACGTGGAGCCTTCGGAGCTCCCCCCACGGAGGGGGGAGGTCCGACTTCTGCTGGCCACGTGGCGAGTCCGGAGCTCTCCTCTGAGGAGAGGGAGGTCCGGCCCCGCTAGACACGTGGCGCCTTCAGAGCTCTCTCTGCGGAGAAGGGCGAGGTCCTTAGGCATTTCCCCCTGTGCGCGAGGGTACCCCGTATCGAGGGTACCGACAACCACTAACAACAACAATGAAGTTTTTTTTTTTAATTTCAAACAAGTTAGTATAGGATAGAGATGAAACCCATAAGGTAGAAAATAAAAAGACAAAAAATAAAGGACAATCGAAAGGTAACAAAGAGGAAAAAATAAACAGAAAAGTATAAAAGGGAGGGAAAACTAAAGGTCAAATTTTTCAGTTTTCACATATGAATTGATAATTTTCACATTCTCCTATCTATGAACAACTTTTTCATGATATTCCAACTCTTTATATCTCACTTATTAGACTCCTCGCATATTAAGTTTGATTCTTCCTCGACTCTTTTGAGACATCCGTTGAATGTTTCAAGTCTATCTCAAATAATGGTTGCACAAGCTTCTCCGAGCAACTTGGACTACTAGCGGCTAGACATCGTGGCATCGGCGAGGTTAGATAATTCAATTTCGGGCCAGGGGACGAAGAGATCTTATACTTCGACAAAGCCCGTTTGGGTTTTGCCCAAAAGCCCAAACACAGTGCCGAGTCGTGGCGCCTGCAATTAATTTAATATTTATATTAAAGGTAGAGAGAAAATAAATATATAATAGTTCTTTACTTTCACTTTTACTTATCTTAGAATATTAGTATACTTATATTTTGAAATAGAGCAGAGTATTTAGCTCAAGGGTTCAGGAGAAAATACGCCCCACAAATACTGTAGAAATTTACCTATATTCTGTGAAACTTGACATGATCTAACTGCGAGTTGCCACTTGCAAGTGCCACATGATACTTGATATACAGAATGCTCAAACCAATGTTTTCCTTCACGAGAACATGATATTATATACCAAAGGAAAAAAGTACACCTAGAAACCGAACAGGAAAATATTGCATGCAGTATCAACTTTGAAAAACATGGGCAAAAACTGACAGTAAATTAGTTTTATTAAACAATTCAGTGGCAGCAAATGCACCAAGGCAAGACTTCAAATGAGTTTGTGGCTCATGCATACATGCATACACATCAAAAGATGGAAATGAGCGCAGCTAGAACTGAACCCAAAAATATTACATCATTATCCAATAATTATAGGACATGAAAATTCAACTGATGTTGCAATAAGCATTGAGGATCTCCATCCTAGTATCTGTGGTGCAGCTTCTCCTGCTCCTTGTAGTACATTGCGTACCTGTATAGCCACATCAAAGCAAATTAGGTATCAAGCACGCCAAAAAATTTTAAATGCACAACCCAATCATACAAAGATACAAGTTCAGATGCTTGAACTGTGCAGAGAAACAGGAAACCCAATCATGCTTGAACTGTTCAGATGTTTGAACTGTGTACGAAACTAGGAATTTCTCTTCGTTCAAGTTTTCTACTTTGACAATGAAACAGAGTTTTGTTTTCAGTAATACTATCAGAAATTCAGAATTATGCAAGAAATACTGCTGTTACAAATTCACGATGTGAGTTGTGTACTGGAGTTCCCAGAACTTTTGAACTACGGAAACGTGTCTACAAATCAAAGCACGAAAAAGTGATTTCTGACTACTACTTACAAAAGGCAACATGAGGCGTTCTTAAACTAAACTGAATAATCCAACTGCTGGTCTATATTTCTTCCACAGTCAAGGCTTGAAAACAACCAAAAAGTAAATCTAGTGCATGCCAAGAAAGATTCAGATGCATGTGTAAAGAGACATAAACACCATCGATGCTCTAAGCTTATAACCAGGACAAGATTATGCCGACGTGGAAATTAATATAACAATACAACAAAGCATATAAATCCCAAGAAAACAGGGGCAGGCTAGAGATGAAACCCACAGGAACTAGCTACAGAAGTTACAGGAAAGAAAAGGAAATCACTAAGAAAAGCACTAAACTAATCTATCACATGTCAGAACTACTTTGCAAACCGCAAGATCGATAGTTCCTCAATCTTAGATGGCTTCTACCTGTCAACATGGAAACGATGTAACTTAACATGAATGTATAAAATCAAATCAATGACTATTATGGTTAAATGATAACGGGTGAGCTTGATCACCACAAATGAGGCTAAGCAGGTTTGTGAAGTTGATACAGTCTACAGTGTAACAGAGACAATCAAAGAACCCCGTGACAACCAATAAACAACCAAGCAAGCCTGGGCGCCTGGCCTCTACTTGAAGGCCCTAACAACGCGTTCAGATTATTCAATAAATTCAGAGCTATTTCACCTAACATCCAGTGTGGCAGTGCCATTCAGGTTAGCAACATTATTTGATCAAACTCAAACCATTGTAGGTCAAGCATTATCTACCCATCTATTCACCTTGTGTTAGGACCCAAAGGGCATAAAAAACGATGACAAGATCAAACAACAGCAGAGTAAACATAGTACCATTTTCCATAAATCATATCGACTCTGGGACAACCCGTATATAATTAAACTGGTCCAAATTTCCAATTCCATTTCATTTCCAGCCTAGCTGCCAAGGGCAGTTCCAAGGAGAACAGCGTATTCTGGACCAAATCGTTGTGGTTCTGATCAGGTCAATCAGACCAAACTCCCACCAGATGGTTCAAAACACAATCTGCTACTTCGGTCGACCACAAGATGACCATCAACGAACCCCACGACATATGATCGAAAGCGAACCTAATTCGCGTCCTAGCTCCAACAAAATCGGATCGAAATAGATGAACCAGCTCAACGTCCGCACACTTTACACCGTACGTTGCACGCGAAATCTACCGAACCCTAGACGGCTAGATCCGACCAGATCCGCGCGACACGGCGGAACCGCCGGTCTGGCAAGCGGCGGGGAGGGAGGGGGCTTACTGGTAGGTGCCGATGACGGGGGTGAGGAGGAGCGTGGCTGAGATCCAGTTCTCGGAGACCTTGTGGTGGATCTTGGTGGTGATGTCCTTCCACAGCCCCGGCATCACCTTCTGCTGGAACGGCGACAGCGCGTACACCACCGCCTTCATCCGCACCGGCATCTTCCCCATCCTTGCTTCCCCGCCTCGCCTTCCTCACCGGGATGGATGCTCCGATCGCCTCGCGCACGCCGATGAGGGAATGAGGAGGATTCTGGATCGTGCGCCGGGCTGCCAAGCTAGGAATGGGTATATACCTCACGAAGCGAAAATGGGCCGATTGGGCTTTATGGGCCAAATAGAGACACGGACCGACACAGTAAGTTTTTATCCAATATCTCTTCTTTTTTTCTTGCAAAAGGATTTCTCTCTCCTCATCAACGCTTATTATAGTACCTTTTGGATGTTAAGCATGTGGAAAACTATGTTTCAAAATTTTCTATAAGAAGTATACTCCCAATGTTAAAATTTTAGAATAATTTCACGCTAGTTTACTGTTCATCAAGTGCTTCAAATCAACTTTTGGTTCGATCACCATTACATGCCCTTGGATCGACATCCACAAACTTATGGGTCTAGGCGGTCGATTGTTGCTTTGCATAGGATTGCAATTACAGCAGTGATTGTAACTAGTTAAACCGCTTTGATGTAAAACACTTCATCAGGATTGCTATCACAATCCGCGGTTCCTTGATAAGCAAGACAAAATCATACTTAGGGCATGTTTGACATGGCTTCACTTTGATACAGAGCAGCTCTGCTCCAAAACTCTGGTATGAAGCAACTATTCTGTGGAGTTAGAGCTGTTCATAGTGGTGTTTGGCTAGAATACTCTTTTCAGCTCTAGAAAACAGAGTTTTGAGGGTGTAATACCATTCTTACGCTTGTTATGCTGATTGTATTTATTTTTGTGAATAGTAAAGTGTATGTAATTTAAAATATAATTTGTATTTACGTTTTTTTAGAAAAAATTGTAATGCACAATAACAAGGTATATGTACCTATTTCTCAATATTTTTATTGATACACCTGCTCGTACCATAATGATGTGGGACCAAATATTCTTTCTTCCAACACTAGTTTCAACCATATATGAAAAATAAAGTGATAGCATAGTACGTGATAATTGTCTTCATACAAAGCACTGTAACTCATATATTATCATGAAGTATTACATAAATATTAGATACTAATTCCAAGCAAGAGAAAGAGATGTTGCCACACTATCACGAAATGTATCCATCGTAACAAAACTTGACTCTGAAGTTGAATCATCAGAGGCATGCGCTGACACGACATATTTGTTAACTTATCTGGAATTGTAGGCACGAAGTTAGGATCACGATCATAATTATCAAAGTCCACATCACCATTTAAATGCTCTCGAATGAATAGTGCCAGCAATAATCTTTTTTTTCGTGTCAACATTGAATATTTAGGCATCTTGTATAGTATTTATCATTTCATCTTCCATACTACAAATGATCTCTCAATAACATTACGAATAGATGAGTGTACTCGATTGAACTTCTCTTTAGGTGTACTTGGTTCCATACCTCTGTGCCATTCGGGTAAGTTATACCTTTCACCTTTATATGGAGTTATGTATCCCGGACGGTTAGGATATCCCGCATCTACAACATAGTACTTACCTACACAATTTACAAAAAATAAAAAGGTAAGATATTAGCAATGTAACAATAAGAAATAATTTTGACCATAAAGTAATGTTACCTTGTGGCGGATGTGGAAAGTGATTCCCAGATTCCTTTAGCGCATGATACAACACACTTGTGTCATGATAAGAACCCGATTGACCAACAACCACATAAGTGAAACGCATATCAAAATCATAAATAGCTAGAACATTCTGTGTTGGAATGCCTGTTTTCCCAATGTACCTCACTTGTTCTTCAGGTGAAAGTGAGACACAGATATGTGTTCCATCAAGAGCACCTATGCAATCCTTGAAGTCTGGATATGCTCTTTTATCATTTCAAATCCTCTTGTAAATGGTACGAAAATTAGGATCGGTTGGTCTTAGATAATTCTCAGCCATTGCAATCAAGAATCTAACACGTCGTGGAATTTCCTACTATTTGTTTCACGAATCTATTTTGTCACTTTCTATTGGATTCACAACCAGCACAAATGAATGGGAAAATAGCAAGCATTTCATAAGTATTCATATGTTTTGATGATTGCAGCTTATACCTCTCAACCAAAGTATCATGAAGATAAAAGAAATATTTCTTTATTCATTCAAAGCATCATGTGACACTCTTCTGGAGTGTTCATAGTCTCATGCAACCAGTCCATTCCGGTTTGAATTGACATTCTTGGTGCTACCTTATTCAAGTATTTATTTGAATATAATGTTGCAAGCTTACCAACAGTCAAGATTATATTGAAAAGACGATCACCATCTTCACTTGAAGAATCACTCTCATTGTCAGACATCCATAAAAACAACATCGATACAACAATGAAATGTCATACACACATTCAAATTGAAATAGAGACAAAAGTCACAATGATAATACAATGAGATGTCATCCAAATATTAAAATTGAAAAAGAGATAAAGGTCACAACGATACAATATTTCATGTGAAATAAAGGATACAAGAGACAATAAAGTCTCATAATCTGATATAATGCAATACTAATTTCCATATTTGTCCTTATATTTCATAGTGAGCCAGTTGAACCTAATCTCATTTGTGGACAAGGTCATGAACATCTCTCTCTGCTCCTTTTCACAAATAATTCAGATGCAATGTAATGTTGATTGGTCTCGTAGATAGCACCACAAGCTATCACGTGCCCATCACTTCATCAATAGAATATTTTCCTTCTTTGTTAGAAGCATAAGTGCTCGCCGAGGTAGCCATACTTGACATTGCCTCTTGAATGAGTAGTGTTGTCCCTGTCTTAGCTTTTTTTGGCTTTATCTTGAGCAACTCTTTGCGATCTTTTGTTGTTAGCATTGACTGGCTGAAGTTCTTCACCTTCATTTGTGTCACCTCCCTCAGCATCAGTAGGTACCTCTTGTGTGTCAACAGATGCATCCTCTTGTGTTTCATGTTGCCCAGCATTCACGGATATATTAGCCATATGAGGAGACCAATGATCCATACTAATACTTGTGATGTCTCCAAAACACCTATGTAGTTTCTCTTCATTTTGAAGACCCATTTTTCTAAATTTACCACATCCTAAAATATCGTGAAACATGAAACATGTAATCAAATTAACAAATATAATTATAATTACAAAACATCAAATGAAGACATTTTTTCAACACTTACAGCTCGAGCTTTCTTCCACCATTCATCATCCATAACAATGGTACCCTTTATAGGGCACCAACCGGTTCTGGTCTGTCTCAACATTAGCTTCCTCCATGTCTTGAAATCTTCTTTCAACTTATCTCATTTATTTTTGATTTGTTGCTTTGTTGCGATAATACCTAATCTATCTTTTAATCCTTTCTCAACCTCAGCATAACCAATCGAGTTCAAGTATGTGTTTGGACGATTTCCTCTTGCAACTTGTTCGACAAATAATTGACATAGGACTCGGGTGGCCTCAATATTCCAATCCATTTCCACCATCTAGAATCACTTACAAGTTCTTAGAATAAAATAAAATCTAAATATTCATTATGCAATGGTACTGGTAGTATAAAATTGTAGCATTGTATTATTGGCATGATGAAATAGTTATATCAACGTTTTAAAACAAGAATATCGGGAAGTTCCTGCACGCATAGGTTACACAAGTTGCTCCAAAATTATTTCATACAACAACCTATTTTCAGCAGCAACCATGAGACATCCATTGAAATCCTCCTCTACACAACAAATCTCACCTTGAATCAGTCGAACGAAGAAGAGAAGCCAATCGACACTGAGGTCGACGGAGATCGGCAGCTGGAGATCGGCGTGGCCGGAGGGCGGCGGGTGGCGAGGCGTTGGGGGGCACGGCGGGCTGCGTGGCCGAGCGGCTGCCGCTGGAGATCGACGCCGCTGCTAGAGGGCGGCCTGGCCGAGCGGCGAGGCCGGAGGGGGGGCGTGGCGGGCGGCGTGGCTGGAGGTCGGCGCCTCTGCTGGCGGGCGGCATGGCTGAGCGGCCTGGGCGGCGAGGCACTGGGGGGCGTGGCCAAGCGGCCTAGGCAGCAAGGTGTTGGGGGCGCCGACGTAGGGTTTCTACGGAAGCCGAGCTCAGTGGAAAAGAAAAAGGATGAATCGTTTTTTTGTAACCAGTGGTAAAAGCACGTAAATACCAAAAATAAACTGAAACTTCTCAAACTCCACAAAGTTCATCTGCTCCTCAGATTTCTACAGTTCAGATGTTTGGCTGCAATTTTTCAACTCCAGACTGGAGTTCAACTTCGGAGCCATACCAAACACGCCTTTAATTTTAGGGAGCACCAACAGATTCACGTGTGCATCCACATCAGTCCAGAGATGGCCAGTAATTGTCCGACAATACAAAGCATGATCCTCTCGTCTCATGCCAATGCCATTTTCATACAACATTTCCTTTATTAATAGTTTATTAATGCTGCAGTTCATAAATGAATTACCGAGACACTACATCTACCGATTTATTCTGATTTCTAAGAATCTGATTTTGTAAACGGAGCTAAGAAGGCGGCGAGATCCTGCCGGCTCTACACAGGGCCGGACCTAAGAGCGCGGTCCAGATCGGCGATGAGGTCCTCAACGTCCTCGATTCCAACGGATATCCGAACAAGGTCGTCGGTCAGGCCACGGGCCTCACGAACGGAGGCGGGGATGGATGCGTGCGACATGAAGCACGGCAGGCTGATGAGGGACTTGACGCTTCCTGCATTTGGATAAAATATCAGGTCCGGTGAGTAGAAATGATGGATGGGTGTAACCCCAGACTCTGAAAACAGCCCGTGAAAAGTTTCGTAATAAAATGGTTGAAAGAATGAAAGACTTTTTTTAATGAATCAAAAGCATTCAGATTCTCACCGAAACTAACTGTAACACCGAAGTATTTGGTGGTCTCAACGACGTGCTTTGAGAGAGCTAGTGAACCGGTTAGGAAACTGAGTACAGAGCCCGCCCCCTTTGCCTGAAAATGATGTAAACAGGAAAACGAAACAATCATGACTGCTAGGACAGATGATGGAGGCCGAGTTTTAAATATATGACCACTATTACTAGATTAGAGACGGGTGTGAACCAAGAAGTACCTGGGAATAGTGTAAAGACCGTCCAGGGTGACCAGGAAGTCCTGCATAGTTCACTTTCTTAACCCTTGGATGAGAAGCTAGGAACTCAGCAATCTTCTGTGCATTAGCCTACCAAGAATACAGTAATCATTAGTCTCTTAGAAATTGAATTGACCACAAAGAATTGAATGACGAAATGGATTCAGTCAATCAACAATAATAGCATGCATGTTATTATAGGTACAGCAGTTGTTCACCTGCTGTGTCTCCACTCGCAAAGCCATGGTTTTGATCCCTCTCAAGCAAAGCCAGCAATCAAAAGGTGCTAAACCTGATCCTTCGGCGTTTTGTAAAAAAGCTATCTCTTTAGCCAAGCTGTTCGAGAATGAAAGATGTGTTATTTAAGGGTGACTAAAAAGTTTCGTGCAGCCAAACACATAAATAATCCATCAGAGGGTCAACCTTTAGCTCACAACATTCATGCCACACAGCACTAAACAGGAAGAAGCTATCTGAAGGAAAAACAAATGCATGGCACAATTTATGTTTACAACTATTTCAATTAGTATTAGAATAACAAACCTTTCACCCTTTACTGCAAGTATTCCACCCATAAGGTCACTGTGTCCAGCTATAAATTTGGTCGCTGAGTGCATTACAATATCTGCAGATAGACAAATAGATTGTTGGGGCTGCGAAACTAAACGACATTGAATGATGTGCATTCTAGAAAACATATTTTCCCATACCTGCTCCAAGTTCTATAGGGTGGGATAGCACTGGAGACATGATGCTATTGTCAACCAAAACAAGAGCACCGTGAGAATGAGCAATCTCTGCGATTTTCTGCAAGCATAAAAAGTGGATGGAATATCAATTTAACCTAAGAGAAAAATATCAATAAACAAAAATATCAGATATTTGCAGTGACGATTGCACTCGGTGATCAAGACTCTTACCTTTATATCAGTAATTTGTTGACGAGGATTGGTGGGGCTCTCAAGCCAAACTAGTTTAGTCATGGGCCCAATTGCAGATGCTACATCAGTAATTTTAGTCGTGTCCACTCGTCTACAGTTTCAAAATGCAAACCATTTATAAGTGAGCGGAAAATGAAGTAAATATTCCCTCCATATTTTTTATGGCATTGGTTAGTTCAAATTTAAGCTAACTGACACCAACAAAAAATGATCGGAAGTAGTAAATCAGTTTCATAAACAGATGATGAATGTCGCACTAACTTTACTACTATTCCGTGTCTGGGCACAACTTGTGAGAGGAGACGATCAGAACCACCATATATATCCTCTCCAGCGACTATTTCTTGTCCTGAAACCATATATTTGTCCATTAATTTGTAGGCATATATGAGACTCGATGTCAATCATGAGAAATAGGACGAGATGCACAAAGAAAATGACAAGTGCTTACCTGCCTGAAGGAGATGTGTTACTGCAGCTAGAGCTGCCATCCCACTAGTGAAGCAGAATGCCTGATCCGCCTTCTCAAGTTTAGCCATGAGGCTGAATATGTGCTCAAATCAATCAGCACTACTAAATAATGTATTTTTGCACTACATATAATAAAGAAAAAGCATTACACCGACCTCTGCAGAACATCACGAGTAGGGTTGCCGCTTCTAGTATAATCATAAGGTCCACAACCTGTTGCTGAAGGCTGGAAAATATTTTTCGTGCGTAAGCCAGAAGGCCAAGAACTGTACACTAGGAGACAGACAAGCAAAAGAGCAGAATATGACATCCTAATTCACAAACTTACAGGCTCCACCTGAATAACAGATAGAGCTCCAATGTTTCACTAATTCAATATATGCATACTAAAATACCATCTTCGGCAGAGGTCAGTGAAGATTGAAGGATTCATATAAATGTTTTTCAATATAAACAGAGAGGAAAAAATGCAATTATGCAAACAGTTCATCAAATTGTATGATATATGCCACATTATCATCTCCAACGGGTCAAACCATGATTGGTACAACTAAATAGCCTGAACATAATAACAGTTATGCTGTAATCTCAAAATGAGATGGTACTTGATGCATTCACACACAGCAACGGCTAAGCTCATATAATTCTTCAGCAATCTAAAACAGATAGCGTGACCTTATTGGTAATTTTTTTGGCAATTCCACCATGTTTATTTTTTTTAAAAAATATACATCTATCTAAATGAACTCATGTTTCAACCAACGACAATCCAAACTAAAATCTTAATTTCTCTATCGAGTTTTGACTACAGCTGATACCCCCACCTAATACGAAATACCTCTACAGTATTGACCAAACGAACAATGCACTTCATAAAAACGATAAAAAATATTGGCAACCACTGATTTGTCGTTCCGATCCAATTTACCTGCTTAAATGTGGCCGTCTGGTACAGCGGCGTGCTCTGGGCCCCGTACATGTCGAACGAATTCTCGAAACTAGTGAGGATCGTGGCCACGCTGGGCTCCTTCGTCTCCAGAGCTACACTCCAACAGACAAAATCATCACTCGCAAATCCAAGCTCGACGAAAACCGGACAACACGGTTTCAGATTACCCGAGAGGAGGGGAGAAACACTTCAAAACCCCAGAAACTCACCAGAATCAGAGGAGACGCTGGCGTCCAGGCCCTCCATGGAGACCGCGTAGGCGCTCAGGTCCCGATAGGACTCGCCGGAGGCACCAGCGACCGCCGCCGGTGGGGCCCCCGCCACTCGGCGAGAGATCGCGAGGCGGGGCGCGGGGAAGCGAGGCGTCTGGGCGTACGCGACGCCGGGTTTCGGGGAAGGGAGCGAGTTGCACGGGGCGGAGTGGAGGAGGAATAGGCGGCCGAGAGCGGTGGGGGCGGCGGCGGGCGCCATCAGCGGAGGGAAGAGGGAGCGGGGGGCGGAAGCTGGTGGGGATTATGGTCCACTGGATGACATATATAAGTAGGGACTGGGCACTCTTTCATTTTGCGAGGAAGGGCCGGGCACTCGTGTGAGGTGTGACTCGGAAGGCAGAGTGTTAATGCGCCTGGTTGGATAAGCGCGTGAGTGTGAGCATGCCACAGCCCATTTGTGCGTCCAGGTTCGTTGAACTGATCCTCAGGTTAAAATGGCATTCTCGTACGATCTTGCTGGCGACTCTGGTATCTCATCTTTCCAAGAACGGCGGCGAGGATCTTGGGATTGGTTTCTTGTCCCAGAGTATCTTGTACCGACAGAAATGTACATGCACCAAAGGGCTCAGCTACAGGTAGAAATGTACAATCTAAGTACCTTTCATAAATTGAGCTTTATGAACTGGTTATACGACGGGGATGAGATCAAACTGAATGGTGTTTAAGATATATGGTGATATCCTTTTGAATAATGGCTATACCATGGAAGATTCAAATCCATTTCCTCCGACTCAATTTATTTGTCGTTTTAGCTTTGTATATGAAATTGGAAGTGTGTGGTGCACTGAAGAAAAAGAGAAGATAGAGATGGACATAGAGATGTATTAGAAAGAGAATGTATTATAAAGTGAGAATGATAAGTAACTTGAAAAGATAAAAAAAGGCTAAGATGACAAGTAATATGAAACGGAGAAAGCAGTAAAAAAACTACGTATCAAGATTGTGTGGTGAATAAAAAAAGGTTGTGCACGTTTAAAGGTTGAGACAATGCTCAAATGATCACAGATATAATAAACATTTACTTCCCTCCCATTTTAAATAATTATGAGTGTTGATTTTTCACCATTTCAAATGTGACAGTATTTTTCTAGTTAATACATATCTAAATCTCATACATGTATCGTACTATATATATTGAATCTATTAATCATATGCTTATCTTCAGTAAATAAGTATTTTAAAAAATTATTAAGCGATAATTTTTTGAAATAGTACAGGCAACGGTAACAGTTATTTGAAACCGGAGCTAAGTAAACGATTCAAATGAAAAAAAACTTGACCGGGCAGATTTACAAGAAAAAACAGTGACATTAACAGCTACAGGGACTGGTATGTAATATGAGTAATGTAACCTGTGTCTGCACGTAAAGGTTGACACGCAGTGTGAAGGACGTTGCTGTAACGGTCGAGAGAACGCTGCAGGGGCATATCTATGAAAGGAAAACTCAGCTACCAGTACCAGGGGACCGCTGCAGAAAATCACAAAAAAATTTGGACCATTTCTCGATTTGTGCGTGTCATCCTTGCGCAGGGGCCATGCTAATCTTCTCTGTATCGTTCCAATTTTATCGGATGTCTCCGAAGAGACAGCGCAAGCTTCTTCGTCCCGAGATATAAGCTACTCGTCGCTCGCCTCGTTCAGCAGTGCGGTGCTAAACGACTTGACCATCAGTCGTCGCTCTTGTTCCGCCCGCCGCGGGCCGGGCGTGGCGCGGAAGGCCCATTTGAAGCGAGAGCCCGCGACGGAACCGCGCGTGGGCTGGTGGCGCACCTTGGACGGCCCAACTTCACGGACGCCGCTGGTAGAATCCTGACCGTCGGCAGTTCGCCACGTGCGGTAACGCTACTGTCTACACTACTTCTATCCTGGCCGTTGCTGACCGATCTAGTGGTTTGCCAGGAGAAGAACGCTCCGGCTCAGCACCGAACCGCGTCTCTGGTCTCCATGCACGCCAGGCATGATAACACAGAGGGAAAGGGACGATTGGCGCCGAGTGTTCTTTTTTTTTGATAGTTCACGTGAGGTTCCCGTCCATCCGAGGAAGACGACACGTCGACACTGGACACTTCGATCCGATCTGTCGCGCAGTTTCGTTCAGTGTTTTCACCTCCACAGGCACGCCGCAGAGAAGCAGCAGCAATCCGCAGGCCGTAGCCACGCTTCGACGACGTCGTGGCTCCTTATGGTAACACGCATGCAGAGCTCGATCGGTATCCTCAAGCCCGGATCGTTGTCGAAACAAGTTGCAGACACAGTGGAGCAGCATCAGCAGAGACGACAGGCCCATCAGACAGAGACTGTCGGCGGCTGCTTGTTGCCTCCCCTCCCCTGCCCGGCACAGCAGATGCTTTGCCCAGTTCCGACTCCTCTCTGCACCTTCCTTCCTTCATCAGGGCCATGATCCCGTCTCCTTCGTTCCCCCCTGCACCGGCAACCTCTCCATCGTTGCATCGTCTACTGGACCAGGCTAATAATCATCTCGCCAATCTCACATGCGATCTATAGGGCAGCTGGAGTTAGGGAGTAAAGAGATGGGTGCGGAGCCAAAAAAGGTAATCCACCGGTGGAACAAAAAAAAAAGGGAAAGCCCGGACAAGTGAGTCCTCGTCAGCACCGCAGCTTCTCCCACCAGCTGTTATCCCACTCCCTCAACTGACGGCTACGGTGGACTACCAACAAAGTACGCTCACGTACTGCCTGGCTAGTGCTGATCCCCCTCTGCCGCTTCCATTTCGCTGTCACACTGCATCAGTTTCTCTCTCCTCCCAATCATACGACCTTGATAATCACTAATTTCTCCGAGTTAAGAAGTATGCTAGCGTCGTTAGACTTCATCAGGATCTTTGGCAAAAAAAAAGCCGGATTCATCAGGGTATTATCTTTTTCTTTGCTTGAATTTTAAGATGGGAAGACGGTGCACCGCGGGTTAATCGACTGCCACTAATCCAACGCTCGTGCCCTCTGCTAAAGCTGTCCGCGCAGTGCCGCGCAGCGCAGCTCGGCGTCGTTTAATTGGTGCCGCGTCCCTGTCCGGCCACCGGGTCCAGGCGGTGGTTCGCCTCCGGGTTGGCCGAGCTGCGATAGCGACCGTCCCTCCTCGTCCTCCTCTTCTCCCCCTCTCCCCTCTCGTCGCCTCGCCAATAAGCAATAACCCGGCACAGCCACGCCCTCCAACCTCCTCCCGGCGCCTATCGCCTCCGCGCCGGAAAGGCTGCCTCCCCTTCCCGCCGCGTTCTCCCAGAGATAGCTCTGCTGCGGAGGTGAGCGCTGCGCCGCGTTCGTCCTCTTCTTCCGTTCCTCCTCGCCGGAGAGCGGAATCCGAGCAGCTCATCTGTTCGCTCTGCTCGTCTCGTCTCGTCTCCTAGTTCCGTATGGGGGCAAGAGCAGGTCTACGGTTCCAGTAGACGGAGTAATTTTTTGTTCTGGGCATGTCGCGTTGCTTTTGGCGATTCTGGCGGCGTAAAAAGCTTTCTTCCACCGCCCCCCCCCCCCCCCCCCTGGGGGCGCCGTGAAGGTGGAGTGGTTATCTATTGTATTGGTCACCCTGAGCTCAGTTTGAAAATTGAAATCTCCCCATGGTGCTCGTGTCCTTCATAGTACTGCTTGCTACTGTACATCGTTTCCTCGCTCCGTGGTCGCGCAATTGGATCCGACCAGACTCGTGTGGACTTGGTCGGTGTGTTGGCCGCGGTTTGGGATCAGGTCGGGACTTGGGATCGCGTGTGAGGGCAACGTCAGGTGGGTCGATAGCTCGTTGAGCGATCCATTGCGTGGATGCGAAATCTATTTTTCCTTTCCTTTTCTGGGGAAGTTTTGAATTTTCGGTGCTCTGCCGGGGAACCCGGGCGGGATTCTTGCCTTGCTCTGCGCAATTCACGGGTTCTCTCCAGTCTCCATGCTTGTCTTATCCATTTCTTTCCGCTGTTGCGTCCGTTTCGGCAAAAACTGGAAGGGATTGCTGCTGAAGACTGGAGCCTCTCTCGTCTTCAATCTGAACGGCCTGTTGCAGTTGTAATAGCTCTACTCGGTTCTGCTGATGCTTTTGGGAGCCTGTTTTGTCCGTGAGTTGTCTATTGATGCCATGGATTAGTCATCTGCTCGGACGCTCGACATGTTCCGGAAACGTACTATGCCATCGTACCTCTGTTTCTCTTGCTGCTCTGAGCCCGTTGAGTGCGTTCAGAGATTTCGTATGTTTGTTTCATCGCCGTCCATATATTTCGTATGTTTGTTTCGTCGCGTCCTTAGATTTTTCGGTGCTATCTGCTCCGCTATTCCTGTGCGTAGCTCATCTGGATCCAGTGTTGCTTACATCAAGTATTTTTCCTCTGTACTTGTTGCTTTGATCTCTTGTCAGTTTGGCATACCATGTGGTTCAGCGTTTGTAGTTTTCTTTGTCATCTCCTGTACTGTTTTTGAACTGTAGATGCGATTGGATTGAGATTCAGGAAATGTTTTTACCTTTTCCTATTTCTGTCTGAGACATATAGCTTTTTTGTTTGAGACAAGCGGACATCTAATTTGTACTGCGTTTGTTTTTTTGCTGCCTTTTCAGGTCACCTAGGATATCAGCTGGGAGTTTAGGAGAATGGCAGTTGGGGGAACTCAGCCAACTCTCAGGAAGTACCTTGGTGCCCTCAAGGATACAACAACTGTGAGCCTAGCAAAAGTGAACAGTGATTACAAGGTGGATGTATTTTCGATGATCCCTCTGAGTAACATTGAAAGTTTTAATGTTCAGGCATTCACTGCACTCGCTGTGGACTTATTATTTTTCCCTACAACAGGAATTAGACATTGCAATTGTCAAGGCCACAAACCATGTTGAGCGTCCATCAAAAGAAAAATACATAAGAGGTATTGGCATGTCCGCTCAAATACTAATTCAAAGTTCAAACTCTATTTGATTGCGCACAACTTTTTTTCAAACAAACAATAGTTGCGTCATCACCTTTTACGCTGCCAAAAGTCAGAAATCACATCTTTATTCGTTTGCAGAAATTTTCCATTCCATTTCTGCTGCAAGGCCGCGGGCAGATGTAGCTTACTGCATTCATGCCCTTGCCAGACGGCTTTCGAAGACACACAACTGGGCGGTATGGCTGTATACATTTTCAGTTTTCATAGTACTAATGTCATGAATGATTCCTTTTTACTGGGTCTTTATAATTGGTATGTAACAGAGGAAGTACTCATGAACATATTAATTGATTGTCTATCGATCAGGTTGCACTGAAGACATTGATTGTAATACACCGTGCCCTACAGGAGGTTAATCCCACTTTTCGTGAAGAGCTTATCAATTATGATAGATCTAGGTCCCATATGTTGAACATGTCACACTTTAAGGATGACTCCAGTGCAGAAGGTACTAGGTGCTAGTGTTATCCTGGTACAGTCTTTTGAAATATAAATTATGACTCAAAACTTGTCTGATTTGTTTCTACTTTCTCATTCAGCTTGGGATTATTCTGCATGGGTGCGCATTTATGCTTTGTATTTAGAGGAGAGGCTTGAATGTTTCCGAGTTCTGAAGTATGATGTGGAAACCGACCCTCCGGTATGTAATACAGTGCTGGTGCTAATTCACTCTTGTTTTGACTCTTATGGGACTTCTTTGACATTTGCATCTCTACATTTTCTTGTCATGTGGATAACTAATGTGTTATATGTTACATGCCACTGAAACTATTGAGTTACACCATATGCTTGGAATTTGAAAGAAGAATACTCCATCTATGTCCTTGTGCACTCTAGGTTTTTGTATGCATATTTATTGAATATGCCCTAAAGTTTTCCTCGTTTTCTTATGTGAACTTTGTGCTGCCACACAGGAAAAAATATTGGTTACTATCAGATTATAACAATTCAGTTCGAGCACCCCCATTCTTTCTTGACCAAGGAAACCATGTAATTTCATCTGTTGGACTCATGGTTTCCCGAGTGAATTCATGAAATTTCAAATTATACAAATATATTTTTTCTTTCCTGCATGTCATACATCCTGCTACTAGTAGATTTGTTATCTTTTTTTTCCTTGAATGGAAAAGAAAATTTCTTATCATGACACCATAATTGCGGACAGTAATCTAAGTATGTGGAAAATGTTGGTCTCTTCAGAGGACCCAGGATCTTGAAGCTGCTGCTCTGCTTGATCATCTGCCACCACTACAGCAACTCCTTTTTCGGCTCCTTGCTTGCCAGGTAATTACTCTTCTGTACTAATGTGTATACAACTTCAGCAGTCCTCTCCATATTCCTGTGATGTCATTTACACAATCAATTCTATTTGCTAATTGCTAAACTTTTATAGCCACAAGGAGCGTCGTCTTACAATGTTATAATCCAGCATGCACTTTCGATGGTAAGTATAAATGCCAGTTCTTTCCTTTCTTTTTAAAAGATGTTTGTTTTCTTTCAAGGAAGGGGGGCCTTGGCGCAGCGGTTAAAGCTGTTGCCTTGTGACCATGAGGTCACGGGTTCGAGTCCCTGGAAACAGTCTCTTGCAGAAATGCAGGGAAAGGCTGCGTACAAAAGACCCAAGTGGGTCGGACCCTTCCCTGGACCCTGCGCAAGCGGGAGCTACATGCACCGGGCTGCCCTTTTCCTTTCTTTTTTGTTTCCTTTCAAGCAGCATACAGCTGGTTTCGAACCCCTTATATTTAATGAGTTTGTTTTGTGCATTACTGTAGGTTGCTTTAGAGAGTGTTAAGATATACACCGCCATTAGTGACAGAACAATCAGTCTGGTTGACAAGGTGAGCTTTCTTGTGCATAAGACCTTGGTTAAGTGTGCAGAATCCGATAAAGAATTGCTATACCTTTTAGTTTCTCTCATCAAACTTAAAAATCTTATTTTCTATTTCAGTTCTTTGAGATGCAAAGAAGTGATGCGTGTTAGGGCACTTGATATATACAAAAGAGCAACTAATCAGTAAATTGCTATAACGTTTCTTTTGATGATCCCTTAATTAGATCGTTGGTTGGACTATTTTCCTTGGCTTTTAGCAGCAGTAATGCATATCCTTGATAGAGCATAAAGACTATCTAGCTTTATAACTTTTTTCCTCGAATACGCTGGAGAGCTGTAAGCTGTGTATCTTTGTATTATAGAGGAGAAAAAAAGTTGTGCATGAGTTGGTATCTTGCTTTATAATAGGAGATTTGGAGTCGGACTTATGTGATATGTCATTCAATTCATTGTGAGAGTACTGTTGTTTGAACCTATTGTGATTTTGTGCCTAGCCTGCCTTTTGTGATTAAAGAAGTGGAACATATATCATGAGGCGGGTTGAAGGGATCATGTGGATGCCAGCTGATACTAATGGATTTTCTCCTATCTCTCTCTTTTTTTTTTGGCTCACAGGCTGAAAGACTCTCAGAATTTTATGAAGTATGTAAAACTATTCATATTGGGGCGTGGTGAGAAATTCTTAGAAATTGAACAGGTTTAATAATGGTCTCATGAGTTATTTCCTAGTTTTGTCCTCTGTTTCCCATTAGTAATTTACTGACAACATATGTTGATGACTCCCTGCAGCCTCCAGCTTCATTCTTACAAACCATGGAGGAGTATGTGAGAGATGCTCCAACAATGGCTCAAAAGGTTTGGAAACTGTTCAGAAATAGCTTCACTTAAATATCAGAATGCTGACAATAACAAAGATTATGGATCCAGTTCAGAAATAATTCCAGCAAAATAATAACTTGTTGTTCGTGTAATTCAGACATATGCAGTTAAATTTTGTTAAATACGGAAATTTTAGTAACCTTACTGCTGAGAAAACTTTGGCAATGAATCTAAGCTGATACAATTCATACAGAATAGAAGTCTATCAACCTTACAGGAGCACCTCTTTCCATCTCAATAATTGTCTGGCATGATCAAGCTCCACCATATGTTTTGAAATATCAGATTAAAAACGCCACACTCAACATATATAGTAAATTGCTACCGACCACTGGTGTTAAAATCTTCAGGATGCCCTTCAACCATCTTGTTTATTTAGTCAACATATTCCTTATTTATTTGTCTCTGAGCACATTTTGTTTGCTTTTAGGCTGTACTGGCAATAGAATACAAGAAAGACCCAGAGGAGGAAGAAAAACCAGCTTCACCTCCTCCAGCTCCGGAACCAGAACCAGCACATGTAACCTGAGCCAGAACCAGAACCGGTAAAAGAGGAACCAGCAGCAGATGAACCAACGGATTTGCTGGTAACTTGCCGTGGCACTAAAAAGCAGCCCCTATTCAAGTATTCTCCTGTCATGTTAAATACCCTGTTTTTATATAGGGTCTGAACGAACCACACCCTGCTGCTGCCGAGATTGACGAGAGGAATGCACTGGCGCTGGCGATCGTTCCCATAGGTAAATTTCGATAGAATGGAAATTTGTCACGCCAGTTGAAGTTTCTTGTCGAGTGAATGGAAGTTTCTTTACTCTTTTGCTTGTCGTGGCAGATGATAGCTCCGAAAGCTGCTCCTGCTACCTTCGAAAAAGGAGTCACTGGCTGGGAACTGGCCCTTGTCACGGCACCAAGCTCGAATGAAACTGCTGTTGCCTCGACCAAGAAACTGGTAGGTCACGGAAGCAGTTTTCTTGCAAATTTAGCACTCTCTAGGGCACAGGATCGAAATCTGGATTTTTTTTTCTGCAGGCTGGTGGTCTGGACCTGCTTACCCTGGACAGCTTATACGAAGACGCGAACCGGAGGGCGAGCCAGACGGCGAGCTACAACCCCTGGAGGCCCCCGTCGCCGCCGCCGCGCCCATGATGCAGACGATGCACGGCCCGTTCTACACGTCGGGCGGGTTCCCCGCGCCCCACGGCATGCAGATGGCCGCCATGGCGCAGCAGCTGCAGCAGCAGCAGGCCTTCATGCTGCAGCAGCGGCAGCAGATGATGATGATGGCCCCCGCGCCGGTCGTCCACCAGCCGATGCAGCAGGCCCCGGCCAACCCGTTCGGGAACCCGTTCGCGTCCGCGGCGCCCACCCCCTACGGCATGCCGCTGCACGCCGGCCCCGGCAACGCCTACACGGGGCTGATCTAGCCCGCTGAGTAGGCATGCAGCTGCCACCATTCTTTTTGTCCGTCCTCGTTTTGTCGTCGCCGTCGTGACACACACAGAGTAGATCGAGTCGGTCGCGGTTGGGTTGCGGTATTATTGTATAGCAGCAGCACCAGCAGCAGCAGGAACAGGTCAGTGGTGATTGGTGTTCCCGTAGGAGGAGGTGAAGTGATTGTAACATATCGTTTTGGTTTAACTTTTCATGTGCAGTTGAGAGACTCGTCATTCGTGTTGAGATATTGGATTATTCTTGGACATTGATACGGTTGAATAATTTGATATTCTTTTTTGAACACGGTGCTCCTTCCCGTGCGACACTCTGTCTCGTACTGGCTTTGAGCTATCGAAGAACTTGAATCTGCACCGTCTGATCATGCTTGCAGGTTGTGGCTACGCGACCCAATTGTGTATGTGTGTGTGCGCGCGCGCGCGCGTCTCTTGCCGTGCGCTTCAGAAGCCTCCACGTAGCCGGCGCTCCACGGAGCAGTGACGCGACAAGGTCGCCACGTACGTTGCGCGATCGGCGGCGGCGGCAGCACAGATGCGCACGCCTTCGTCCCACAACCACCGGCACCAGCTCGCGGCCGCGCACGCGCACTGGTGAGCCGTCGCGTGGAGGTCGAACCACCGTAGAAGGGCCGCAGCGCCGTGTCCGTTTCACGGGTCGTCAGCTCCGCACCCGCCACTTTGGCTCTCTATGGCAGGCGGCAGCAGTGCGTGCCCCAAAGCCGGCACCGCCGCCAACGCTTGGCCGCCCGGTGCGCGCAGGACGCGGCCGCACACGCGCGCGCCGCTTCAGGCGACTCACGCCAAACGGGCGGGACTGGAGGAGCTGTAACCCGTGCCGCGCGCACCGAGCGGGCCGAGTCCGGCAGCGACCCGGAAGCCTCTCCACCCTCTCTCTCCCTCGCCGCAGGTCCTAATCATTGCCGTCCCCGCCACATCGCAAGCGAAAGCGAGCAGGCAAGCAACCCCGCCCCGCCCCGGGGAGGCCGCCCGCAACCGCAAGCAACCCCGCGAAACCGAGCGAGCGGCCGGAGGATGGCGCGCGGGCTGCGCGGCGTCCGCGACGACCTCTCGGAGCTGGGGCGACACCTCCTCGACATCGCCTGCTTCCTCCACCCGCTCCTCAACCCCGCGCACACCGACTCCCCGCCGGCCACCCCCACCCGCCGCCGCCGGTCCCCGTCCCCGGCGCCGCCCTCCCCGTCCCTCCTCGCGGGGATCCTCTCCGACCTCGCCGGCTTCGTCCGCGCCGCACCTCCCGCGCCCCACCAGGCCGCGTCACCGCCGCCTGCCACCGCCGCTTCGGATGCCGCGGCGCAGGTAGCCGATGATGTCGTGGGAGCGGCGCGAGCCCTTGCTGCGCGGCCCCAGGCGTGGATCGACTTCCCCGTGCTCGCCCTCGATGAGAGTAATTGACCCCTCCTCGACCCGTACACGATTTCCTGCTAGTAGCTCTGCAGCACGTCGTCAGTTTCCACAAATTCCGCGCATGGTATGGTACGATATGGTACTATATTTTAGTGGCGTTTGGCCTTGTGGACATAAATGGGAAGTTTCCCGATGTGAGAATTTTTTAGGTTTAACAGCTGCGATTTTAGTGGAATTGAGAGGGGAGGGGACTGAAATCCTAAAATTAGTGATACAACTAGGACTAAGGAGGTTTAAGGCAGGTGTCTGCCTTGAGATCGAGGTGCTAGGCAATTCTCCTGTTTCCTGTTTTGGGCTTGATCGTGTTCCTCTTGTTAATGTTGTTTCAGGGTATGCTAGATAGAACAATTGCATGTGAATAAAATCAGCGAGAACACCGTAAGGTTATTTACAGCTGCAGATTGTTCTAGCAAGCTTTTTATCTTGCTTAGATTATGCTTAAGAGTTGTAAGTTGCTTGTACTAAGCTCAAACAAAGGATATATTCTCATGTTATACTACCATGCTTGGATGGTGGTAGGCTGTCTTTTATGCTAGTATCTACATGTTCCTTATAGATATCATGGAGTCATGATTCTGTTCCATGTGGTATTAATGGTTTCTTAGGACAGTAGGAAATGCTTTTTTTAGGGTTAAGTATTCAATATTCATTTCCTACATGTAAAACTTATTTTCTTTGTATTCTAGTGAGTAGCGTATAATGTTTTGTTTATACTGTTTGCAGATTCTGTAATCTCTGATATCCAAAGAGATCACATGGAATCCATTGAAAAACTTGTCCCAGATTTAGCATCTCTACAGGCTAGGCTTTGTCCTTCTTACATGGACGAAGATGTATTCTGGAAGATATACTTTAGGCTGCTTGAGTCGAACATACTTGAGCATAGTTCAGAGGTATGTTGGCATGTGATTTGATATTTCCATGTATCATTCTATTGGCATACTTTTGATGCTAATCTTATGAAGCAATGTTGAAAGAACGGATAAAGCGTGGAGAGATCTTGAATGCCGTTAGCCTGATGATAATATGTGGTGGGGCGTTTGTTGTACCTGATTTTTCTTTGCGTGTCAGATTTGAATTTGCGTATGGTAGTTATTAGGATATGGCACCAAGTATAGATATTGCATTTTGATAGACTGGTAAAGTGGGCCTTTGCAAGAAGCTCTTAGCCACTCAACATTTTTGGATTTGGTGGTCTGATAAATTTTCATAATGTCCACTATTTTACTGATATTGGTTGCTTATAGCATTCTAATGTCCACTTGAACAGCACCTTTTTTAACCAGCACACACTATGCCTGTTTGTTTGCTGTCCTCTGTAGGCACTCTTCCCTTGTTTGGCTAAGCTCAATTAAGTGTTAAAAAACAGCTCAATTAAGTGTTGAATATGGTACCTATGATTTATGCACGAAAAGGGCTTCTTGTAAACTTCTGATAGAAACACCATCGTTGAAGAACAATATTAGTTTACTGAAGAAATGTGATATGATACGAGATTGTGTTGCTTATATATCTTGCCAATTGTACATGCAGGAAGATAATCAGAGCGTGCCAAGTTCTGTGCATCACGCCAATGAGATAGAGTCAGATTCTCCGCCTCATGTCTGCGAGATAGAAAGTGTGAAAAGTAACCAAGAGGGCTATCAATCTTCCGACGCCCGTGCATTCACCAAAACAAGGTCCGGTCGAAGCATTGACCAGTGGGTGTTTGCCAAGTCGAAATCCGAGGATAGCATGGACCAATGGTCTGAAATACATTCCGACGTGGAGTCCTTGAGGGAAGGTAGAAGATACCTTAGCAGCGAGGAGCTGAGCGACGCAGATAGTTCCAACGTCGTTGTCATGGACAAGTACATGGATTCACTCCTGTCAGACCGGAGGCACCTCCCGTACGCTAGTTCCTCAGTTCGCCGGGATTCAGTTAGAAGAAAGCCCGCTTCCTCGACCGACTACAGCCGCCGGCCTCCGCAACCTGCTCCGCCCGCGTCACTGTCGAAGAAGGAATCCTGGGATGTGATCGCGGCGGACTCAGAGTTTGAGATACTTGACAGTTAGTACCCGAGATCTTTGGGGTCTCTGCTTACCCCCCTTGTATTTTCTTCCTTGTCACCCCACACTCCGCCTGTGGTCTGTAAGTGTCGACGTTCAGGTGGTGTCAGTGGTCGTGGGAAGGGACGTTTATTTCCGATGTATGATAAATGTATGTGTATGTCTCCCGTTGTAAAACATGGGTACATCCTCTCAGCGCACATGCTGTGTAAGCTTGTAACCTGAGAGAACTGTGATGATGATGAACCTGTCTGAATTTCGATAATAGACAACGCGTGGGAGGAGGCCCACCCCGTCGCGCACTGCAGCGACCTATCGTGCGTTTCTCAGAATTCGTCACTGGGGTCGTGCATAGAAACGTGAACGAGTGGCCCTGACCTCCCCGAGGCCGTCGCTTCTGCTCCTTGGATTCCTGGAACTCCTGCACGGATGCTCCTGACCCCGGAGGGAGGTCGGCAGCGAACAGGCCAGTCCGGCTCGGTCCCGTGTGTCTCAGGCCGCCGAACCCAATCGCGGGAGGAGCCCGAGCCCCATCCGGCAGCACGACCCGTGACTCGGTCCTCGAAGAAGAGAAACGGCCGCTTCTGACTGTCACCACGGACCCAACCGGCCAACCAGAACCAGCCGACCCCGCCGCGCGTCCAAACAGAGCAGCTGCTCGGCTGTACACGCACGCGCCCCGCTCCGTCAAACAGCGAGATACCGGGCCCACCAGGCAGCGAAGCCAGCTCCGGTTCCGTCAATCACAGCCTGTCCCACCTCCCTCCCCTTTTCCTCCTCTCCCCCCTTCTCTCTCTCTCTCTCTCGAGTCCACACCGCGGGGGAGGAGGCGGGATGGCGATCCTTTACGCGCTGGTGGCGCGGGGCACGGCGGTGCTGGCGGAGCACAGCGCGGCGGCGACCAACGCCGGCGCCGTCGCGCGGCAGGTCCTCGAGCGCCTCCCCGACGGCGGCGCCGACAGCCACGTCTCCTACACGCAGGACCGATACGTCTTCCACGCCAAGCGCACCGACGGCATCACCGCGCTATGCATGGCCGACGACGCCGCAGGACGTAACCGCTCCTCCCCCCCCTCCCGTCCGTCCTGGCCCCCCGCCGGACGATCCCGTCGACGGATCGCTTTGTTTCGAACACGGTCGGGGAACCGCCGGGGGCTTCGTCATTCGTGGCGAGGCGGGGATACGTGGTCGGGTGCCATAGGCGGGCAGAATTTCGGAGATCCTGTGGGGAGTGATCGCCTGATTGGAGGTTCTGTCGTGATGCGCGTCTCCATCTGGTAGCACTAGCAGAGCAGGCTGACCTCAGGCCTCACGGGATCGGTAGATCGGAACAAACAGGGGAGTGCCAAATGGCTTCTGAGAATTTATGGCTGGAAACATATGTAGAGTTTTTGGACTTTTGGATTGGCCGCGCTAGTTCTGCTGCTGTTGACGCTGCTAGTTATGGGTTTCTTTTTTTTTCGTATGCTGAACAATTATCTTATTAGTTTCTTGTTTTTGTCACAGGACGAATCCCCTTTGCATTTTTGGAGGATATTCATGGAAGGTTTGTCAAGACATATGGCCGCGCTGCTCTGACATCGCTTGCCTATGCTATGAACGATGAATTCTCAAGGGTCCTAAGTCAGCAGATGGACTACTATTCAAATGACCCTAACGCAGACAGAATTAACCGCATGAGAGGTGAAATCAATCAGGTATTTCATTTGGTTAATTTCAGTATCCCTGTGAAGATTTGAATTCCTAAGGTGGATTTTCCCAGCTAAATTCAACGAATGTTTTTCCAATCTTATAAACTTGAAATGGAACAATCATGTGTACAGTACTTGAACTGGAACCTTTTTTTTTGTTTGAGTTTCCCATTATATCAGTGGGATTAGGTCAAAGCATAGAAGTCATTCATAGGTATATGATATTTCCAAGAACGCCCTAGCAATTTGAAAGCTGCTTACATTTTACAATCCACTTTCAGGTCCGTAGTGTTATGATTGATAACATTGATAAAGTCCTTGAAAGAGGTGATCGATTGGAGCTATTGGTTGACAAGACCGCAAATATGCAAGGAAATACAGTTCGATTTAAGCGGCAAGCACGACGCTTCAGAAA
This sequence comes from Neostapfia colusana, assembly GCA_030760725.1. Classification (NCBI taxonomy): domain Eukaryota; kingdom Viridiplantae; phylum Streptophyta; class Magnoliopsida; order Poales; family Poaceae; genus Neostapfia; species Neostapfia colusana. The sequence goes on from JASWHV010000020.1 coordinate 54,783,401, forward strand.
TACTGTTTGGTGGAAAAACGTTAAACTCACGTATGTCTTTCCTACTAAGAATACGTTATTACCACATTTGTGCTTGCATCTCAATGTTTTCCTTTCAATTCATTTCCTTGAGTACCATGTGCGGTTCTGGTTCATCAAATCTGTTGCACTGAACCTTTGTGTTCAACATGGACTTGGCGCTTTTGTGCTTCTTAATATTCAGCACAGTTATAATTTTTTCAAACATAATTCACTAAGTAGCCCCAACGAAGTCCCATGCAGTAAAAAATGAGTGCAACTTCATCAATATGTGGGCGACAGTCTTTTTGAGGTGTCGCCTAGGCGACGCCTAGGCGCCGCCTAGGCGTCCAGTCGGTCCGGGGCGGACGCCTGGCTTGCTCGCCTTGCCTGGAGCTGCCATGGCGCCCGCCCAGGACGCCCGACCGACGCTTGGGCGCCTAGGCGTCGTCCCAGGCGGACGCCCAGGGCGCCTGGAGTCGGGGAAACCCTATTCTGTAAAAGGCCCGACCCACTTTTTTTTCATCCTCCACTCCATTCCAGCCGCCGCTCGACAGACACCCGACCCGAGTCCCGGACGCCGCCCCCCGGCCGTCGCCCCGACCTCCGGCCCAGGACGCCGCCGGCCCGGCCGCCGCACCCGCCGGCCACCGCCCAGAGACACTGACCGGCTGACCCCCGACCTGCACCGCACAGCTGTCCCCCCGGCCACCACCCGGAGCTCCCGACCCCGACCGCCGGCCAGCGCCCTACGGCCCCTGACGCCTGCGCTCCGGCCACCCACCCGACTTCATTGTTTTTATCTATGTTGAAGTTGAACTTGTTGGACTTGGATTTATGTAGCTATGTTGAACTTGTTGGCTTGTTGCCTATGTTGAACTTTTTGGCTTGTTGAACACTACTTGAACTTGTTGGATTTATAAATTATGTACCTGCAGTTCCAATTCTACAGTTCTACTGTTCTTAGTGTTCTACACTACACTTAGCCAAAAATACAGCAATGAACTGGTCGCCTGGCGGGCGCCTAGGCGTCCAGTCGCCTGGCGGGCGCCTAGGCGTCCAGGCGCCAGTTCACAACCCTGGTGGGCAACAAATGCAGATACGTGCATCAACTTTTTTGTTTTTAGCTTTGTTTTTAACGAATCTTCTCTTGACTAGCCCTTTTCATTGATATAGCAGGGTTTTTTGTTTTTAGATGTTGTTCCTACAACTTTGAAGAATGTACATCCATATACTTGTCTTGTTGATTCTGTTTCAGTACTTTGAGCAACAATGATGAAATACACGATTTGTTTTATTGTTAAAGCAAACCTAAGAAATATCATGGATGGTCTTGACCAGATGAGTAATTGTTGATAGGATGTCGTATGATAAAATTATTATCTGCAATTTGGCCTTTGGGAGCCTGTTGTTATCAATATGTTTTAAACGAATTCTTAACCTATAGTGGGGAGTGCATGCAGCCATGTGCTCAATGATATTCCAAGCATGGACTATTTCCCCTCTTTATTGTGTCAATCAGCACTGCGAAATGATTACGCTTCCGACAAAGGATTATTCCCTCCGTTCTCAGTTGTTGTCGTTAGTATAACAAGTTAACAACTCTGATTCATTTCTGAACTAGAATTCTTGTCCTAACAACAACAATTTAAAAACAGAGGAAGTAGATGTGTAGGATGTATGACATAACATACTCTTAGTATAATACTGCGATGTTTTCTACTGTTTTTTTGAGTCAGTATGTATCTCATGTACATGTATTTTATTCTGTTTTTGCAGGGCTGCATTGATACTTCTCCTCCTGATAATAATATACGTTGTGCTTGTCTTCGTGTGCCATGGATTCACCTTGTCCACCTGTATTCGGTGAGGTAACACACCTGTCAGGTGGCGTTCTTGCTTGGTTCCTTATCTGTGGGAGCAGCTATTTGCGATTGTTTTTTTGTAGAGGAGGAATGCTACAAAATATGCTGTAATCGTGATGCGTTGATTGTGAAAACTCAATTAAGGATGTGAACTTGGCATAAAACTGCTTCTCGCTAGTGTCGGTGCCATAGTTCTCTGAAAACTAAGCACGGGGGTTGTGTTTCTTTGCAACTGTATTCTTGGTGATTAATTCTGTCTACATATTATGAATATGGTAAAATCTGATGTAATCTGTGGAATTTAACAAGGCGGCATCCGTAAGCTATCATGGAAAGTATTATTTTTTCAGCATCAATTATCAGTGCATAATTGCCTTTCATCCTGGTGGATTTCGGATTATATTCATATTAAGTAAAATCAAACACAGCACGCCAGAGCTAGAAAAAAACAAATAGTTTTACCCCACATATGACCAGTGTCTGACCTGAGTACGTCATGCAAGCCGAAATGAATAGTCCCATTTTGACCAGTGGAATTGGCAATGTAATGCTTTCACTTGACATTACCCATCGCTGTGCGCGTTGTCGTCCAGACCTGTTTATCAACGACAACAAGGCGACCGCGCTCCAAAGAAAGCCGCCCGCTCCCGTCCCGCCGCGATCTCGTGCCCGTGTCGAACCACCCGTCCCCGCCTTGGCGCCATCTGACTCGTCGACACTGGCACATGGCGATACCAAACTCGTGCTCACCGGTAGCGATGGCCATCAGCACGGTCCAAGGCAGGCAGAAGGCTCATCCACGCGGGCGGACGCGCCGGTGCCCCGTACCCGCGTCACACGACATAAAAAAAAAAAGCAGCGCAGCGGGAGCACGCCGATGCGTCGCGCGCGCACATCGATCAGCACGGATAAGAACGGGCAGCATGGAACGGCGCCGATGACGCCTGGCTGGAGAGTCATGGGCTCACATCAACAAAAGAAAACGCAAAACATTAGCAGATGGGTTACTAGCAGAGGCAGCCAATCGACAACAGGACATACACGAGCAAAAGATCACGGCACTACGATCCTTCAACCAAGATGGTCTGGTCTATTCCAAACAGGGAAAAAGTAAGGGCAATCAAGCATCACCTGAGTCATTTACACACGCAGACCTAGCGACGCAGTGGCAACTCTATCGTCGTCGTCTGTAGTACGAACACAAGTTCAGAATAGTAAAGCAACAAACACACCGCAAGGGCCTCCATACTTCTGACAAACTTCCATGGTCGGGCTATACGCTTTGCTACGGAATACCACAACATTCTAATTTCTAACGACAAGCGAAGGAGGTGATAAAAAATGTAACAACAAGCGGAGGGTAGCTCACTGTGTAATGTCGATGCTCTGCTTGGTGAAACCCTTCCAGGCTGCGCCACAGGTAGCGCTCGCAGAAGGATATTCATAGTGCCGTAGTAGCTTCCTCAGAATCATGCTGGAGTATGGGCTGCTCCGCGTAGGCTTCCACATTTTTGATACCCGAAGCAGGTGTGGAGTCGTTGACGAAGCGTGTTCTGGACTCGGAGTTCGTTCCTAGAGGATCAGTAACCTGCTGATCAGACGTTCTACCAGCTGATGTATCACTCTTGCTTCCACAGCCTGCAGCAGAGACTGCAAAGGAGTCCACAGGATTGGAGTTTTCATGGGCTAGCTCAGGCGTGCTCCGGAAGTTTTGGCACTGCTCCTCATTTAGCAACACGGATTTGTTGCATTCCTGATCATCAGCACGTGCACAGCTTCTACTTCCGTCAGATGAAAAAGTGTTGGTAATGCTTACATCATCTTTAGAACCAGTTACTGAATTCATAACCTCGTCATCTCTCTGATCAGAGTTGTTCTTGTTTTCACTGCCAACCCCAGCACAGTTGTCCATAGTGGTGTATTCCAAAAACGTTGATGTATCACCACAGCAGCTGTGGCAATGTTCGTGCTGAGGGAGCATAACAGTATCTTCACAGACAGTACACACATGCTCTGAAGTTTCACCCAACGAGTTATTGTTATTTGCACTATCTCCATGCAATTTAGGTAAGTTACTAAGAGGCCCACGACTTCCAAAAACTGGTGAAGCATCTCTGGGGACTACTTCATGACAGCCTCTAACAATATGGTATGCCTCTTCCATGTAATCAGAACCCAAACTCGTACCCTTGTATACACAGTCTGCATCAACCTTGGGGAACACTACTTCAGAGATCTCGTAAGCTACCTCAGAGAAGCTCTGAATATATGGGGTTTGTGTCTGCAGCAGGGGCATTTCAGTTTCCAGACAACAAGCAACAGGCTTATCACTCCCATCAGATGGTAAACTCCTCTTGTTTCCACAAACTTCATTACGGTTGGGCAAGAAATCCATGGATCCAATTTTTCCTAGAGGCAAAAGCAAAACTTTATCATCACTTACCGGTCCGTTGCAGGTGCTAACACTTTCATTAACTTTCTCTTGGATGTATGTTTCAGTCCCTAACTGACCAGCAACCGCAAGACTCCCAGTTTCGTCATTCAATAAAGTCTCCCTATCCCCAAAACTCTCAGTCAAAGAGTCCATGGATCTAGAACATTCAAGAGCCAATGGTGTTTCCCTTGTGACATCCTCAACACAATCAAAGCATCCTTCAATGTTTCTCTGTTGCTGCAGGAGCACTTTGGTTTCAAGACAAGGTCTACCTAACTGCGTAAGTGAGTCCTTTGATGCCAAACTGGTGCTCTTCTCTTTGCAGTTTCCATCAGATGTTGCTAATATATCCATAGATTTGGTGCCTTTAGGAATCAATGCAGTGTCATACGGATGCTCTTGATGGAACGGTGCTGTTGCTGACCTCTTTTTCTGTCCTGCTTCCACAACATCCCCACTGTCGAAATCCTGATCTCGACCCTCAACTTTAAAACCTTTAGCATGCCACTTAAAATTCAAGGGAGGGGTGCTCTCTTGTACACTAACCTCCCTGCTCTCTTGTACTCCAGCAATCGATTGGGGAGTGTTTAGTTCTTTGTCACAGGATTTGTCCCACTTTGCACCACCTTTCAGAACAAATGGCTTTCTGCAAGTATCATCCCTGACAGGTTCTTTAGTAGATGTATCCCATTTGTTTCGGTCCTCCACTCTAACAGAGAACTTGGTGGATCTACTGTTGTCACTCCAGACAAACGAATTATCCAGTGCTTGAACTCCCCTCGGCCTAGCAGCTGAAGGCTTCTCCAACATTCCATCATTTTGACATGGAAATGGTCTGTTCTCCTGTGCCCTCCGCTGTTTCTTCGTCTGGTAAAGGGGATCGAAAGACTCCACACTCCTTTGCCAAAATGCTTTGGTCTCGGACCTTTTTCTTTGATTACAAACTTCATTTGCTCTCACTATCCGAGAAAACACACTTTTTCGTCTTTCAATATCAGAGTGGAGCTTAGAATTTACCATGAGCGGATGGCATCCACCTTCCTTCCTAACACAAGCTTGGTGGAAACTGTTACGGTCTTCAGAGTCACTGCTATCTTTAGATTCAGAAGAGTGATTTTCATCTTCAAGCAACCCAAACAGATCATCAACACCCTCGAAAACACCTTCCTCCTGCGGCAGTGGTATATAGTCATCTGTAGCTTGGTCACATATTGCTTCTTGGTTGCTAGGTATGGTGACAATGGACATATCTGCTGCAGTGTGGAGGGAAGATATTGAGCTGTAGGACTTAGACATATCATAGACGTCAGATTGTAGCACCCTGTGCACTAATGACACAGGATCAATTACTCTGTGATCCCTTGATGTTGCATCCTCCCCAAGAGTGGAGGAGGAACATGTTTGACAGGGGCTTCTGAATGAGACACATGAACTGCTGTTTGGACTGGATTGCATATCAGTTTCCTTAACAAGAGAGGAAATTTCAAACTCCGTAGAGATATCATCTTGTGATCTTGGATTCTGAGGAGGCTGCAATCTCTTCCGTGAGGAAAATAAGTGTAGTAGCTTTGTGACCTATGTAACAACAGAAGCTCCCTGAGGTCAGTATCTAAGTAAATCAACATAACACAATAAAATAGCAGAGCAGACCTGTTGATGTGACAGATGATAAGTAAACTTGTTTTTAATCACAAAGCTATTCTGCACAGCGTCTTGAAATTCACCTTCAATCAAAGGCTTGCAAAACCAAATCCTCTTGAAACGTATCTGGAGTTAGTGAGACATAACATGAATAGAATTATTACGATAACAAAGGTAGTGATATTATACGACGAGAAAGCTACGAGATTAGTAGTAACATGTATAACAAAAGGAAAACATTTACTACCCCCAGATTTATATACTTGGTGTTAGTACAGCTGGCCCGGCTCAAAACTTAGTTAGATTAGTTGTCCTAACGTATAGAATTCAGAGGAAATGTTCTAAGCGGGTTATAAAAGAAAACCAAAGAAGACATGGAGTGGATGGCATGGAAGATAATAGTTAGAAAAACAGAAAGTATCTGTGCCTGGTAAGGATACCGCTGTCCTGCTGAGATATATGCATCAGGAATAATGTCCAGAGCTCCATCTGAAGTTGCTTCAAAAACCCCATGAAGTTTACGCTGGTCAATATCAAACAAAAATAGAGTTGTGCCAGCTTTAACTTTCTTCACAAAGTCAGCATAACTTGGAGAAAGGCCAAATATTTTTTTCTGAAAGCATTCCTTCCTGGTCAGGTGGCTGCACAGAAAAATCGCACCACCAGATGCCAAACATTCCTTGCTCTGCGCCTTCACCATTACAAATTCTCTTAGTTCCTTGACAACATGCAGAATTGACAATGAAAATGCATAAGCGAATCAACAATTACACTTCATAAATTAAAAACAAGGGGGAAATGTACCACATGCTTCTTTGGCTACTGCAGGTATTGCACGGAAAAATTGTAAGCAACATATAGCAACAAGAGGATGATAAGAATCCAAACATGTTCTGGAGTTCCTTTCTCCCTTCTACCAAGTCATCTTTGGAGGGCAAGTTATATTACCTATATCTAATTGCTGAAATAAACTTATAGCACTCAGGTTTAATCCAAAGACGAATCTCCAGGTCACCAAAAGATCCAAGTCAAGAAAAGAGTACATGTACCGCTGGAACTACCACGTCAAAACAGTAACAAACAACTACCGGACGAATATATACACCTTTCTTCTTGCTTAGAACTGAAATGATGCATTGCAAGCCAGTAATTATGCACAAAAATTGGCCCTCAATTTTTCGTTACCACTACTGCCGACGGCAATAGAGGAAGGGGACAAAGAGATGGAGTCGTGACTCGTGAAGTGCCGAGAGGAAGCGTTAACCAAACAGCCGTTGGCCTGGGCCATAATGGGTCACGTGGCGTGGCCCTGTAAGCAGTGAGCGATTCGTGGCCCAAGGGGAAAGGGCGGCGTGCGCTGTGAGGCAACTACAGGTAGTAGCTTGCCGTGACCGTGTGGAGTTGGGACTCAGCTTGTAACAGAGAACTCGATGAACTTCTCTCCAATTAGTTCGGTTCCTCGCCGAGCTTACTCCTATCTACCTAATTTCCCCGAATTATCGCTGCTCTTCTACTGCCAAATTCTCTATCCTAACCCTACTCCAACATTTTGCACACCCACACCCATATTTTGCAATCTGCAGAGATCGCCGTTTCTAGACAACTCGGTAAGAACTGTGATCAAAACGGGCATATTATAAGTGGGACATGGGGTTTTAGTTGAAGCCTCCCCCCCCTTTTTTTTTGGAAAATACACCACTGAATCCCCCTGCGTCACGGAGAATGATCGATCCTGCGCGCGCTGATGGTGAAGACGCAGAGCCTAAATACCCTAACCGAACTAGAGCCACGTACGGATGGGTGGATTAGACCAGCACTACGCATGCAGCGAGGAAATCCGCCATCAGAAGATGCGGGGCAACAGGATTGGGATTTGATCGCTCACAGTGGCCGAAACATCTCCCCAAACGAAACGAACTCCTCGAGGAAAGGTCCGTCAGAGAAGGTTAGGGTTCCTTACCACTGAAGAATCCGATCAATGCCGAGTCTGGATGGACCTCCGCGCACCCAGGCAGGAAGCGGTTGGGGAGGTGGAGGCTTCGTGGTGGCCGGCGTCGGCGTGGTTCGGTGGCTCGAAGGGCGGGGGTTTGGCGGCGGGTGACGCGGGCACCGGTGAATGGTGAAGGACGGGAGGACGTGATGAGCGAATGATCCGAGGTGTTGGGTCGAACGGGTCCGGGCCGGGCCTGAGCTTGGCCTGAAATATGTTTGTGCTTTGCAGGATGTGCTGGTCGCATACAGTTTATTCATTCAGCTCGTCAAACTCGACTATAAAACTGTGACCATCGACCAGATCATATTCTTATCGGGTTTTAAATAAATCATCTTGCGTGAAAGCAACGTGAACATGTACTGCTTGCTACGTGCTAGCAAGTGGGCTGTCATCTGAAGTTCTAGTTAACATTCATGCAGTAGATAACATCTAATCAGCAGAGTGCCCAAGAACTCCTGGACAAAACACAAGTTAGAGACTCAGAGTTGCATTCAGATCTCCCTACAGATTCAAAACTAGGAAATGATTTTGAATGTGTGGGACTGGAAGATAAGGTTGTGATAGGCCCCATTTACAGCAGCTCGAGTACAGCAAAGCAGAAGCATAATATCCCATGATATACTGCTCAATGAAGTTCTTCAGAAATTCCTCGGAGGCAAAAGCATTGGTGCTACATGGTGTCATCATCAAATAGGGAAAGAACATATCTTGCTACAAGCTCACCAATGAACGAAAAGCTGCTTTCCTTCTATTCTCATTCCTCATCTGTCAGAAGTGTGCACGTCAACTTGATACCCGCTTGAGCCACCAGTGACTCGCCATTTCTGGAGCAGCTCTGGGCGAGATGTTCCCTAAGTCGTTCTCCGAATGATAGGCTCATCAGCTTACTCCTCTTTGCTGAAACATCTCTCTCCTTACTCTGAATGCCTACCCTGTCTCTGTTCTCAGCAAATGCAGACAAACGCAATGCTCTATCACAAGACATTTTCCTATCAGAAGTAACTGAAACCTAATTGCCACCAGTGCTAAATGATACCCTTTTTGTCGCACTATAGATTCTCCTTGGGGATAAGACATCCGAGCATTCATCGAGCTGGGTTTTTTGTTTGCACCCCTTGTTCTGCAGGCTTGATTTGCTCTCTTTCACGATATGATCTATCACATTTTTCTGATCAGTTTCACATTCTGATACGTTCCTTCGGTTCAGCAGACGTGAATGGCAATTATCATGCTCACTGTGTTTTCCATTCAATGGTTTGGTAATTGGATCTTCATACCTGATGCTACTCTTTAATGTTGAATGCAATCTTACAGCTCCCAACAAGGTTGACTGATCTGCATCCCTCTAAGAATCATCAGGATTAATAGAGGGCTAATGATAGCTGTATTGGATGATAGAAAAGCTGGGTACAGGTGTGATTATATAGAGGGATTAGGAGGGGAGAAAAGACTAAACTACCCCTAACCCTAATCCCTCTCTAATGACTAATATGCCCCTGTGGCACACTCTTAATTACAGTGTCTAACACCCCCCCGCAGTCACAACATCTAGCCACTGCAGATGTTGAGACTGACCAAAACTCGGAGAACAGCGACGATGTGAGGCCCTTCGTGAAGATGTCGGCGAACTGCGTCGTCGTCGGGACGTGGTGTACCCGAACCTCGCCCCGTGTAACCTGCTCACGAATAAAATGAAGGTCGATCTCCATATGCTTCGTGCGCTGATGCTAGACCGGGTTGGTGGAGAGGTACATGGCGCTGACGTTGTCGCAGTAGATGAGGGTGCTCCTAACGACGGGAGTGTGGAGCTCCTGAAGTAGCTGTTGAAGCCAGGAGGCTTCAGCCACGCCGTTAGCCACGGCGCGATACTCCGCCTCAGCACTCGAGCGCGATACCACGGGTTGTCGCTTCGAGGACAAGGAGACGAGGTTGCCGCCAAGGAAGACGGCGTACCCAGAAGTAGAGCATCGTGTGTCCGGGCAGCCTGCCCAGTCAGCGTCAGTGTACACGACCAGCTCGGAGACCGTGTCACGCCGAAGAAGGAGGCCGTAGTCGAGGGTGCCTCGTAGATACCGAAGAATCAGCTTGACAGCGGTGAGGTGCGGTTCCCTTGGGTCATGCATATGGAGGCACACCTGCCGAACCGCATATGAGATATCCGGCCTCGTGAAGGTGAGATACTGAAGAGCACCTGCAAGACTTCTGTAAGAAGTGGGGTCAGAGACGGGTGTCCCGTCGGTAGCGGAGAGCTTCGCCTGAGTATCCACTGGAGTCGAGCACGGCTTGCAATCAGCCATGCCTGCTCGCTTGAGGATATCCAGGCAGTACTATCGCTGGTGAAGGAATAGGACGCTTAGTCGGTCCTCGACAGTAATACCCAGGAAGTGGTGGAGACGGCTCAGGTCCTTCATAGCGAACTCCTGCTGAAAGTAGAAATGGTTCGCCAAAGCAGAGCCGGACTAGATACTGTCAGTACAATGTCATCTACGTACAGTAGGAGGTAAGCCGTGTCACTGCCCCGTCGATAGACAAACAACGAAGTGTCCGACTTAGCTTCAACAAACCCCTGTGAAACCAAGAAAGAGGCGAACCGGATATACCAGGCTCGTGGTGCCTGCTTCAGTCTGTACAGGGATTTGTTCAGCTTACAGACCATGTCTGGGTGGGCTGAATCTACAAATCCTGCCGGCTGACTGCAGTATACCGTCTCGGTCAGTGTACCGTGGAGGAAGGCGTTCTTGACGTCCAACTGGTGGACAGGCCAAGAACGTGAGAGAGCTAGCGACAGTACGGTACGAACTGTCACCGGCTTCACCACCGGGCTGAAAGTCTCGTCGTAGTCGACTCTAGGGCACTGAGTGAAACCCCAGAGTACCCAACGAGACTTGTATCTCTCCAAGGTACCATCCGCCTTCTTCTTATGCGTGAATACCCACTTGCCCGTGACAACATTGCCACGACGAGGACGGGGAACCAGGTCCCACGTCCAGTAGGCAAGCAGGGCCTCATACTCTTCCTCCATAACGCAGCACCAGTTAGGGTCGGCGAGGGCGCTACGCACGGAAGTAGGTATGGGCGAGATCGAAGAAGGCTCGGTCGATGGAGATGTCATCGACGAGAAAGCGGCTCCATCAAACCGCTCAACTGGCCGAAGACTCCCGGACGCACGTCGAGTCACCATCGGGTAGACGTGACCAGGATCCCTATGAAGAAGAGGGGGGTTGTACACCGACCGCTCGGGTACAACCATCTTCTCTTGTCGTGGGTAGACGAGAGTGGGTCTCGAGGCCGCGCGTGGCGTCGCTGGAGCAGGAGCCTCTCCCCGCGCTCGTCGCTGGTAGACAAGTGCGGGGTCAGCAAAGCGAGAAGTCATCGTCGGTGCCGCACGTGGCGCGGCTGGTGGCGTCGTGCTCGCTGCAGGTGACGTCGGGGAGGCAGCTGGTGATGCCGTAGGTGCTGCACGTGGTACAGCTGGTGACGCCGGGGGCACCTGAGGTACAGTAGGTGGCGTCGCGGAAGCCGAGGCCGCGCGTGACGCAGCAGGTGACGTTAGAGGCGTCGATGCCACACGGGGTGCAGCGGGTGACGCCGGAGACGTCGATGCCACACAAGGTGCAGCAGTCGGCGTCGAGGGCACCTGAGGCGTAGCTCATGTCGATCCTGCAGAAGAAATAGGCCAAGGCAGCTGGGAGGCAGTCTCGGGGTCAGTAGGAAAAAGGGAGTCCAGCTCTGTGGTGGAATCGGAAGAGGTGGTGGAGAAAGGAAAAGATGACTCGTCAAAGACGACGTGCCGAGAGATCAAAAGACGGTGGATAGTGAGATCTAAGCACCGGTAACCCTTATGATCAAGGGAATACTCGAGAAAAACACACCGTGTCGAGCGGGGCGCAAGCTTATGTGTGACGGTGGCGGAAAGATTAGGGTAGCAAGCGCATCCGAAAACTCGAAGGTGATCATAAAGAGGATCAGTGCCATATAGAGCAAAGTAGGGGGTGGAGGAACGAATCGCCTTGGTGGGAAGACGATTAATCAGAAGTGTGGCAGTATGAAGAGCCTCCACCCAGTATTGGGTTGGAATAGATGCCTGGAACATCAGGGAGTGTATGGCATCATTGGTGATGCGAATCATGCGCTCTGCCTTGCCGTTTTGAGGAGAGGTATACGGACAAGACATGCGTAGTTGTACCCCATGTGCGGAGAGAAAATTACAAAATGCGAAGTTATCAAACTCGCGTCCGTTATCGCACTGGACAGCTCGAATGGTGCGCCCAAATTGAGTAGAAATCCAAACGAAGAAGTGAGAAAGAGTAATGAAAGTCTCAGACTTTAATCGTAATGGAAAAGTCCAGGAAAAGTGAGAAAAATCATCAATTATCACCAAATAATAATTAAAGCCTGATATACTGGAAATGGGAGATGTCCAGAAATCACAATGTATAAGATCGAACGGGTGCTCAACATGAGTCACAGAAGTGGGAAAAGGGAGGCGAACATGGCGACCAAGCTGACACGCATGACAAAGGGAGTCATGTGTACCCCTAGAACACGAGATAACTGAACTACTGAACAACTTCGACATAGCATCTGCACCAGGGTGGCCAAGCCGGCGATGTCAGATGGTGGACGAAGTTGTCGTAGTCAAAGCAAATGGTGGTGATGCAGCGGAAGTAGGAAACCGAAGTGTGTATAGGGGCCCCGAGCTATCACATCAGAAAACAGGTCGCCGGGTGGAAGGATCCTTCACAGACAAACCAAAAGGATCAAATTCAATGGAAACATTGTTATCAGTGGTAAAACGGTGAACAGAAAGTAAGTTTTGAATGATATCCGGAGCGACAAGAATGTTTTTAAGCTGGAAAGTACCCGGAAGACCGGAATCACCTACTGAGGTGACCGAAAGAACGGACCCATGCCCAACAACGATGGATGAAGGAAAAGAGGGATTGGGAGGATGGGTGGAAGAGAGTATACCGGGATTAGGAGTGGTATGATATGATGCTCCGGAATCAACTACCCAGTCAGCACCTGGTGGAGTAAGGTGCATGATGCTGAAGGAGGAAGCAAGCGACTGTCGATCCCACGTCGATGGTGGCTCCTCGAGAGGTGCCGATGGCTCCGAGTTCCCAACAGGGTAGTCGGTGCCTCCGTAGGTCGGGGCTGACTGTCCACCAGAAGAGTATCCAGGCCCACCATAGGCCTAAGCTGGCGGCGCACCAGCACTGTGGGCTGGTCCACTGTAGCCCGGGGTAGCCGTGAACGCCGGCTGGGGACGTGGTGGTCGTGGAGGCTGAGAACCCGGGGACGGCCCAAGCCACATGTAGATCTGGCCAGTCTACGGGTTGTAAGGTGTGGGTCAGGGTGCGCCTCCCTGGCCGGTACCACCACTACCACCAGTAGTCGAAGCCGTGGGGGTGCTGCCTGCACTGCTGCCACCAAGGCCACCGTTCTTTCCTCGACGACGACGGTTTCCACCTCCTGTATTGGTAGGAGTAGAAGGTGGTCGTGACGGTGGTCCACCAGCAGCTGGTAAGGGTGGACGAGGGGACTGCCCGGAGCCATAGAAGGTTGTGACAGATCCGGAGCCAGTAGAGCTTCCTGTAGTGATCTCCTCAAGTTCAAGATCACACCATACCTTCTCGAAAGTAGGTAGTGGCTCCAGTCAGAGTAGCCACATCCGTAGGTGACAATAGCGCTCATTCAGGCCCTGAAGGACCCGAAGAACAAGAGCGTTGTCAGTGACCGGCTCACCAAGGTCACGTAGGGCATCCGCCATGCCCTTCATCTCCCGACAATAGGTGGAGATAGAACGATTACCCTGGACGGTGTTCTGGAACCGAGTGCTGATGTCGAGCAGTGCCGCCACCGCGCTGCCTGACGATGTCCTGTAGCTCCTCTGTCAGGGAGCCAAGGATCCAGGATAGTACCAGGCTGTCCTTGCTGATCCAGGACACCTGTACTGAAGAATCGTCCTGGAGGACGTGGTCGTCGAGGCAGTAGCGCCTCAGCGTGAGGAGCACCATATCACGCCACCGGGCATATGAGGTGGACTTGGAGCTGAGAACAACCGGCACAAGCGTCCAGATGTTCTGAATCCCTGCGGCCTGCGCATGAAGAGCGGCCACAAGCGAAGCCGAGTAAGTACCAGCGTCCGAGGGAGGCTCTTGGGCAGCACTCGTCGATCAGCGAGCACTCTCCTCGAGCTGGTGGGATAGCGATGCCACGGAGGCACGCTCCTGCTCTAGGGTAAGAGCAAGTGCCCGCTCACGCTCGCGAGAGGCAGCCAGTGCTGCGGCGATGTCGGAGGTATCCGCAGTGTCGGTGCCGTAGGAAGAAGCTGTGTTCTCAGCAGCAGCACCAGCGGCTGGGAACGGAATCGGCGGGATAACCGTGGTGCTCCCGTCGATGTCGAGGCCGGTCGAGTCCCGTAGTACGGAAGTACCTGCCATGAAAGTGACAGCGGTGGCGGGTTTGCCGGTGGTACCTACGAGGGGTCCACCGGCAACCGGACCGGTTTTCAGAGAGAAAGAGGGGGCGGCAGCACCTCTAGGTACCGGAAACACGGGTTGTCGAGCGCTCCAGGGGGCGGTGGCCCCACCAGAGGCGGCAGCGCCTCCAGCAGCGAGAGGCCAGGGGGTTGCGGCCCCTCCAGAGGCGGCAGCGCCTCCAGAATCGACGGACCAGGGGGCAGCGGCGGTCCCTCCGAGGGCGGCGGCGGCCCCTCCAGAGGAGGTGCCCCCCACCCCCCCGTGCGCACGCGGCCCCCATCTGGGTGGGGGCGGCCCGAATCCGGGTGGAGCCGCCCCGATCCAGGGTGCGGCGACCCCGAATCCGGATGGGGTGTCGGCGGCAGCCCAGGGCGCGGCGTCAGCCCAGGGCACGGCGGAGGCTGGGGCGGCGGCGGCCTCTCCAAGGGAGGCGGCGCCTCCCCTGCACGCGCGGCCCTCATCCGGCGGCGGTCGGTGCACTGGCGGCGGCTCCGGCGGCGGGCGGCGCTCTAGCGGCGGCTTCGGTAGCGGGCGGTGCATCTGGGGCGGCGGCGGCGGCGGCGCACGGATAGGGGCGGCGTGAGCCCAGGGCTGCGGCGGCGGCGGTGCACGGACAGGGGCAGCGTGAGCCCAGGGCTGCGGCGGCGGCGGCTGGGCCATTAGGATTGGGGCTGCTAATCCTAATTATTTCTAGCTAATGATACCATAATAGAGGTCTAATGATAGTTGTATTGGATGATAGAAAAGCTGGGATACAGGTGTGATTATATAGAGGGATTAGGAGGGGAGAAAAGACTAAACTACCCCTAACCCTAATCCCTCTCTAATGACTAATATGCCCCTGTGACGCACCCTTAATTACAGTGTCTAACAAGGATCATCAATATTAAATGGTATATAATCAGCATCTTGCTCCAAGAGTTTTTCTTTGATATCTGGTGCTTTGAAGACCACATCCTTAGGAAGAGGGTGTGAAGGTGACTCGTTTCCATGAGTGGCATGTTTGCCATAGTGTTTGGCATACATGAAGGGAGTGTGTGGTAAAGATGTTCTGTTTTTGTGAAACATGGAAAGGTAACGGCTAGGGCAGGCATTGCTGTGAGCTTGTAAATTGAACGCTTGACCTGTCCTAGCCAGAGAAATCTTGTAATCTGATATAACTCTTGATTTTGGTTTTTGAAAGGCCTGCAGCTGGATCATCTTTAAGGAAAATAGATCCACAAGGTTTAAAACCTGTACTTGGGAAAGTCTCAAATCAGCAGCAAAATTTCAAGGACAGTGGCATTAAAACCTTGATCATCTTAAAATTCCAAGGACAGAAGCAAAATCACATCACAAATTAGAAATAACAAACCTGTTGGTATGATATACCAAAGAAGGACATGTGAGGTTTGAGACAATCTCCTTCAATGGCGCCAGAAAATTCAGCAACAGTTAGAGGCTTACAAAACCAAACTCTTCGGAAAAGAACCTGAATTTAGCAACCAGGCAGAAAAAAGGAACTTCATCAGAAATTTTCCACAAATGATAAATAGAAGAATACAACAGCTAAGGCTATAAAATCACTGGAACCGAAGGGAAAGTGGAGCAATTCATAATCTGACTAGCAAATAACATGAACCAGTAGACTGGTAACAGCAAGAAGAAAAAACCCAAAGGCGAAAGCATGCTTACCTGGGCAGCTCGAAACTTCCACAATGAAGCAAATGCACTAGGAAGAATATCCAGTGCTCCATCTGAAGCTGCCTCCAATACCCCATAAAGTTTTCTCTCCTAAAATTCAAATAGAAAGAGAAGCATACCAGCTCTGATCTTCTTTATGAAAGTTACAGCATAACCCGGAAGGGCAAAAAGTTTATGCTGGAAGAAGTGCCGCTTAGTCAATCGGTTACAGATGATAATTGCGCCACCATAGACTCCAGGACTGTTAGAGATGTCAGGTATGCAGTGCTGCACGTTCCTTTAAAGTGATGGAAAAGACAACGGAAAACATATATTCAATATTCAGAGACCAAATATATCCAGCGAATGTACACTTGCTAATAATGGTGCCACCATAAACTCCAGGTCTGTCAAAGGGGTTCAATTTTTTGGTGTTGCAGATTCCATTAAAATGGTGCAAAATACAATGATAACAAATTTCAAAGGTTCAGTACTAAGATGCCAGTTATATTCACATGACACATCAAGTAGCTATTTTTTGAACACTTGGCAACAACTGTGTTCACATTTGACAGTGGCATTTTCAACAATGATCAAGATCATCCACCAAACTACATACAATTTCTATTGGGTTTCATTTCCATGAGAATGGCTAAGTGTAGTTGTTGGCTCGCCAAGCCTATCACAACCCCTCCTCCTTTACCCGAGCTTTGGACCGGCTATGTCATTACAACATACCCGGGTTTCATCACCAAACTACATAGTTAATAAAAATTGGCTAGCCTCCTCCCACTGCAATTAGAAGAAGTCTAGGAATACCTCAATAATTCTAAGAGAGCAAGCATTCTTAGTATCCAAAACTTGTTAAGTCATACCCCGTAGGTGTTGTTCTTCGACTATCACGTGCCCTGTTTGTTGGGACTGTTTCAGCTAAGCGGCCACCGGGCCGAAAAAAACAGCAAACCAAACAAGCCTCATCAGAAAAACTGTCCATTACCATCTTCTATTTACAGATAATTAGCTGCAGATCTCAAAACTAATTAATTGCGGCCTTCACATTGTGAACCGTGTTGTTGCCTTTAGTAAAGAGACGATCGACTCCTCGTACTACGATGGATGTGTGTATAGTCCACGTACGCAGAGGTGATGATGAACGTATATAATAACTATTCAACCTAGCTAGTAGTAGTTGTAGTAGGACCTTTAAGCCACGTATAATGGAAGATATAAGCAGCAGCACACTTGTACGTATGTTTTTTTTCTAAGACGGTTAAGCCAGTTTCTTGCATAATTACGTCAACTAACAGAGAGCGTTTTATCGCGGATGATCTACAGGGTACGTATGTCGGATGTGGCAGAGGACACGTCCTGTAAACTTGGCCTGGTTCTGTAAACGATTGTAATTTTGGCATATGAGCCTGGACCTGTCTGTTCTCTCGCCGACACTAACGTTTATACACTGAGATGACTCGAGAGCTATCAATCTATGCAGGTACTCCTAGAGCGACTGCAACCTGACGCTGCCCAGCTTGTGTGCCTCATCCGTGCGTGTAGCTATTTTTGAACCAATGCAACCGTCAGATATATATTCCAATCTTAACAGATTTTAGTATTAGTCGATCGGTCACACATATTAGTACTTGTTTTGCATGCGGATATAAAATTCGTCAATTCACCCTTGTTTTACAGCAGGTCGTGTCTTATTTTTTATTCATCTAGTTGCACTACTTATTCATTGTGTCAACTAAATGAGTGAGCAGCTAGCAGTAAACGACTACTAATTTTACAACTTATTTTCTCTTTCGCCTTTATATATCACCATATTTACAGTAATTATACACCTGTGTACCGACACTGTGTTTAAACTTTAATCAATATTTACCATACTATTTATTAAAATATCGACTCGGCATATACCCGAAATTAAAATTCTATCTCCGCCTATATATAAAGCCTTTGAAAAATTATTCGTTCGTGGACTGTTGTCCATGATGTGCGACAAGGCATGGAATCGTTCATGGCTCTGGTTATGTGTAGTATACGGTGTATGTGGTACGTACCGAATTAACTCATATAAACTTGAAGGTCTCGAGGAAATTAAAGCATGTGGGTTCACTTCATCCTTGTTTAGTTTAGATCATCTAGAATGGCTTCTAATAATGATAATAAGCTAGGGGAACAACGGACCAAACCATCAGCATGCATGCATGCATGGATATGATTCAGGGATGATCATGCATGCTCATCAGTCATCACCACGAGCATTTATATGTGGTTCCACTCACAGTCACAGGAGGATATTTGGTTCGAGCCAGATATCTTGCGAGTTATGAATCGAACCATCAGAGAGGGGTAGCTTACCACCTAAACCACCGAACAAGACCGTGGTATTCCACCATCCGGTGTGCCGGCCGGCCCATAAGAATGAGATCTGCATGCATGGCGATGTAGGGTAAGTACGTGGTGGCCGCCTCCATTGACGACGACACACTTCTTCCATTACCATAATACGGCCAAAAGTCTTCGACGTCGCCAGCGTTACGCCGCCTCAAGTTCATGCATGACTTATCTTTCCAAAAGAAAAAGTTCATGCATGTTTCGGTCGGTCAGAGCTCTAACGTTCTCGATCGTGTGTTCGTCGTCATCGAGGCCTGCGGCGATCGAGCATTGTCTCTCCGTGTTGTTGCCAAGTTGCCAACGTGCATGTCGAGGCCTGCAACAATTGTCGCCTCAGGATGATCACACGCGCGTGACAGTGCACACGTGCCGCCGCCACGTACGGACTGCGGCATGCGCGTACGCGCCCACAGAGGCCCCAGACACACGTACGTAGTACTATGTAAGTAGGACGATCCTCTCGAGAGATGCTTGGACGTGTAATTAGCACGTGCTTTAGGCCGTCGTCAAACATATCTTTTTTTTTGTAAAATCTGTGGTCCTCTTGCTTAATGAAATTAAAACATGCATGCCCACACACGACTCCGAAAGAAAAAAAATAAAAACTTAAAATACGTTGATCACAAGAGTGCAAGGCCGTCGTCGATGCCTTGCTTGCTCTCTTTTATCAGAGCCGTTGATGCTGCATCTGGAAAGATCGCATGATATGAATTTTCGCATGATTCCATATCTTTGACTCTGATATTAATATATTCACTGCATGACTCTCCATCCAAGTTCAATTAATCGAAACATCAGCACAAGGACATTCTTGCCCAAAGGCCTCTATATATACACACCAGGCCTTGTCCTCTCCCTTCCCTCATCCCACCATCAGTCCTCTTCACAAAGTTCATTGTAGCAACTATATATATTGTGTAGAGCTCGAACTCCCTTGCTCACTTGGCTACATATGGCTGCTAAGATGGGTCCCGTGTTCAATGGGGAGTGGAGCCCCTCCGACATCGCGCTAGTGAAGTCAATCATTGTTATGCATAGCAACAACAGTGTCCATGATGGCGATGCCATGAAGAAGAACAAGCACAAAGATATTGTGGATGCCCTCCATGCACAGTTCCCTTGGAAGAGTAGGCATCAGGTATCTGACTTGTATGTTGATATCGTCGTTGACATGATCCAGTGCGAAGACAAGGTGGGCACTGCCGAGCCTACAACGACAAAAGGCGTCGACCTCGTGAACGACAACTTTGGGATGCCGGTGGAGGAATATTCACCCATGTACAACAACATGGAGGTGCTGCTTGATCCTCCGAATGTGGTGGACACTAGGGCTAGTAAGATGGCAGAGAAGCAGCAGCCACTAAGGTGGCCTTCCGCTCATCAGCCCGAGAGGCACTCGGGGTTGCCGGTGCAGGATCCACCCATGTACAACATGGAGGTGCTGCTTGATCCTCCGAACATGGTGGGCACTAGGGCTAGGAAGATGGCGGAGAGACAGCCACTAAGGTGGCTATCCGCTCGTCAGTCCGGGAAGCGTTCGGGGAGGTTTTGGACAACCGAGGAGCACAGGTTAATACCCTTGATCTTTTTGCATATTGAATCAATATTTCACTTACATATGAGTTCTATTTTTTATTACATATTTTAATTACACTGTTTTGGATACAAAATAGCGGATCCAAACAACAAAAATAGAAGTGGCCGTTTTTCTTCTTTATACTTGTTCTTCCCATATTCTCCCTCCCCCTCCACCTTCTCTCCCTTCTCCACTTCTTTTTCTTGCAAAATTTTTAGGAGGGACTCCATGGTATGGTGGCCAGTACGAAGCGCTCGAGATCCCCTTCTGGCTCGTTGAATCCGCCCCTGTTAGGGCATGCCTAATAATTTCAGTTTTCAGTACGGTTGATTAGCAAGTGGTGTGTGGTAGTGATTAATTATATATCATGATTTGGGGATTCTGGTTTTTGTGTGAGTGATCGATCTAGAGTTGAGATTATAGATCCACAAGATCATGTTCCTCTTTTTAAGAAAATATCAACTCTTATTAATTTTTACTGGATCTACAAGATCCTATAATTTTTTTGTGTGTATCACTGATCTTGAAAGCTATATATTTCACTATGCAGGCAGTTCCTTCGTGGGCTAGACGTGTACGGCCGCGGGGATTGGAAGAACATCTCCAGGTACTTCGTCCAAACCAGGACGCCTGTGCAGATTTCCAGCCACGCGCAGAAGTACTTTCGCCGGCTGGAAAACGCCGGCGCAAGGCAGCGCTACAGCATCAATGATGTCGGCCTCTACGACGCCGAGCCTTGGGCAGCGCCTAACTTTTCTGATTGGGGGGCCCTCGCCTTCACCGGTGACGGCTACTACGACAACTCGAACGGCTACATGGCTGATCTTGGCCAAGGTTCTACCCAGCATGCGGCCACCATGAACGACCTTGCCCAAGTCTGGTCTCCCTTCCCGTACCATGCTGATGAAGCGAGCATCAGTCAGACAGCCTGGACTGGTGGTCAGCAAATGGAATATTTCGCAGCAGCAGCTCCAACAGTGGAGGGAACTGAGAGCTTTGTTCCAGAGGTTCAGCAGGGAGCTTTTGCCACTGATTACTGGATGAACAACAACGACAGGTGCTACTAGTTGGTGTGTGGTCGAGCATCAGAAGACATATGGTGATCAACCTATATGTAGATCGCGCTGAAGGTAGTCTATTGGGTTAAGTACTGTAGTGTCGTTGGAACTGGAGGCTATAACTTTGTTGCCTCTCCTCTATTGTATTGTAATGGACTAATTACTATATATGTGTGTCTATCTCTGCTATATTGTAATGGACTAATTACTATGTATGTCCATCTCTCTACTATATTGTGATGGATTAATTACTATATATGTGTGTGCCCATGTTTACTATATTGTGATGGACTAGTGGTGTGCTCAAGTGTCTTTGTGCTCCATTGCTGGGCAAGTCTATTATCTTTCTTTGAACATTACAATGAGCACAAAACTTATATTGTCTCTGCCACATTGTGTACAAGGTCTATTCCTTTATTAGTACCAGACGGAGTTACAAAAGAAACAATGATGTTTTAAGCAGTAGATCATGATTTCACCAACGGATTGTCGTCAGTAACCATCACAAAAGTGTATTTCAGTAAGGTTTTCACAAATGCTTCATCATTGTTTTGTTTGGTACTCACTCCGTTCTGAAATAAATGATATTTAGGACAAGAAATCTAGTTTAATTTAAACTAAATTAGCTGTCCTAAATATCATTTATTTTAGAACAGAGGGAGTATATATGCAAATATTTCTTCTAAGATATGGCAGGTAGTAATCTGCCTGAAAGGAGAATGGCAGGAACCTTCTTGATGCCAAAGGTCCAAGGTTCAAGAAGAATGCAGAGCGGGACTAGCAAGAATGAAATATTGGTCATGTTTATTTCTGATTATAATCGGCTTATGGTAAAATAAGCAAAAAGCTCACCCAAATGTCTTACTTAAATCTTAACTATATCCTAAACTGATTAACTAAAAACCCCAAAACAACACGAAGACGGATTTTCCTTATCACGAGCTGAAACTAGGGTTTCACTCTAAGCGAACCAATTTTTTCCTTCCGCACCCTTGGCCCTTAATACATCCAATCTCCCAGTCGCTACCAGCATCTCTCGTTCAGATATAACGCCTCCCAGCCCATCGGCCTCCCGTTAGGCCAGGCACCATCGGCCTCCCGTCGCCCTAGGCACCGTTGGCCTCCCGTCGCCCTAGGCCTGCCGCCCCAAAGCACCACTAACCTCCCTTCATCAACCTGCCAGCACCGCTGGCCTCCCGTCGCCCCAAGCCTGCCGCCCCAAAGCCCCGCTAACCTCCCTTCACCGACCTGCCGCCCCAAGCGCCGCTAACCTCCCGTAGTCACCCACGCCGCCCTCCCGCCACCGACCTCAAGCCTCATCACTCAAGCATGTACAATTTATTTGCTTATACGATCCAATACTCATTGATCCATTACTCGCTAGAGGAGATCGATTGGTTTTCTTACTCAAGTTATTTTAGACGGAGAATCCATTGAAAATAATCAGAATTGTCTAACACCCTAGATTCTACAGACAATGAATTATCTAGAGAGAATCTTGTTTCTTTTATAAGCGAGTCTCAGAGAAGCGGAACCAAATAGAAGGACGATCTGCTCTCTCATGCACGTAAGGAGCGGAGCTTTTATATAGTCTAGAAGAGTGCGAGATTACACATTTGCCCTTGTCGCTTTCTAGGTGCGCATTGCAGCTAGAACCCTAACCCTTGGGCAAAAAAGTCTAGCGCAATACGACAACACTATCATATACTCCATTCTTTACTTTTTATTTGATGTCGGTTAGCCGGTTAGCGTTAAATAAAAAGAAATGAAATGTTTACCATCAACCTTCTCTTAGCGTGACTAGAAACAATGTAGCAATATATTGGATGTTGTCCATAAATGCCTCCCACAAACATTGCCTTGGCGAACCACCAAGAAATATACGCTTTTCAAGATCCGGCCTTGGGATTCATTAAATAATCCACATCCACGAGGTTACACCCTTTTGCATTTCTCCACATTTAAGAGTAGTATAATTTGTTCATAAAAAATCAATAGTTTCCTGTATTATTATAACTAACTTTTTCTTGGAATTATAATGATTTATGCTCCATGCACCAAACATTAATTCTGAATGCATGCATAGAGGTTGCTAAGCTAGGTGCATGCATAGAGGTTGCAACCTCAGAATGACGGTTGTTTTAGCGTTCATTCGAGCAATCGTGTATCGCCAGTCGTTAACCACGCTAAAGCCTTGTTCGTGTCATGAGATGGCAGAGAAAACATAATACAACCCACGCAACATTTTACATTTCGTCCTTGCCCGCGAGGATATGAACATAACGCTCCCTTAAATTAAGCCGCGACGATGGACGAGAAAACAGCTAGCTTTTGCATGCAACAATTAACAGAGGCTGTATGTAGCAAAGATCTGATCTGACAGTAGTGTGAAGAGTACACTACATTCAAAGCAAGCGTATCTTAGATCATCAAGACAGCCTGTGTAGTGTTGTTATGGAGCATGCATGCATGGCATGGCATTAGTGATAGATCACAGATAGCTAGAGGGTCAACTGGTCGCTCGCTACCACCCAAAACACTGAACCGGCCGGTGTTGCATGTGCCTCCAGTCAAGTCCACGCCACAGTTTTCTTCGTATGCATGTACGTGCGCGTTCATCATCGTGGCCTGCGAGAGCGTCCTTGTCTTCGTGTTGCCAGGTTGACTTCAGCGTGCAAGCCAAGGCGTGTGTGCAACAATTGTTTCCCTAGCTAGAATGACCACACGTGTGAGAGTGCACACATATGGTGCCATGCATCGACCCCATGCGTCGGCCTCAAAGGTACGTACGTGTGGGTCCTCTCCGTCCTCGGCACGCGTGCACGCGTTTGTAATTTACACGTGTGCTTTAATTAGGGTGTCCAGGAATTCATTTTCCTAGCTTCTGCAAAATCATCATGATCTTTCTACTTAATGCATGAATGGCGTGTACAGTCACGTTCTTAACATAAAATGAAAAAGGAAACTTAAAATCTGTGGTCGCGCACGAGAGTCCTAGGCCCTCGATACATCGCTAGCTTTGATCCCTAGCCGTTGGCGCCATATCAAAAAACGATGCGCGATATGAATTTTCGTATAACTATGTACGTACCTTTGACCTCGATATTATTAGATATCGATTGTTTGACTTTTTCCATACGTGTCTCAGTTAATCAAAACCACGGCAAACAGGTTCTCGATCTCCATGGGCTTGTAAAATACCGGGCCTTAATGCTCGTCATTTCCAAGATCAGTCCTCTTCACACAGTTAGCTCACGAAGAAGCAAATTCTCTAGATCAGTGTTGTAAACCGGGTCCTGTGCATCACCTCCTGGATTCGCGACATCGGTGCGAACACGAATCCCAAAACATCCTCACGCGAAGCGCTAACCGACGCCCGACGGCTCCATCGGCTCGGCCCCGAACAGAGTTCGCTTCTCTCTCCGTATCCCGATCGTTTCGTCTAGGTTATGAACTGGATCGCTTCGTCGGCGGAGGGCAGGACCGGCCGCGCGCGATAAGTTCGTTGGAGGAACTCAGTGCTGCTCAACACACTCTCGCAGTTCACCGGATCCTTCACCATGTTCGCCGCTTACTACTCTCTTTGTTTCTAATTATTTGACGTTAGGACAGATTCTTTAGTTTAAAACTGATCTAACGTAGAATAAAAGAGAACGGACGAAGTACATAATCTTCGTGATGACTCTTTCTCCGCAGCCCAACTGGCGATCCATGCTCGGCGCGATCTCGGCGGTGTCGCTCCTCTACCTGGCGCTGACCGTCCTGTACCTGCCGGAATCGCCGCGGTGCTCATGAGCAAGGGCCGGATGAAGGAGGCCAGGGCCGTGCTGGAGATGCTGCGGTGCCGGGAGGACCTGTCCGGCGAACTGGCGCTCCTGGTGGAGGGCCTGGGCAGCGGCGGCGACACAACCATCGAGGAGTACGTGGTGGGGCCAGCGGCCAGCAAGGAGGAGCGGAGGGAGCAGCAGGTGACGCTGTACGGGCCGGGAGCAGGTGATGCTGGGCAGCGTCGCCGAGGGGATGCCGTCTCAGTACCATGATGGCGAGGCGGGAGCCAGTCAGGTGGCCTGGACTGGTGATCAGATGATGCCATGGGGTATCCTGCAGCAGCAGCAGTTCCTCCGGCAGTGTGGAGGGAACTATGAACTTTGTTCCAGGAGATCAGCAGAGAGAGCCTTATTTGCTCCTCAGAACTGGATGGAAAACAGCCTGTACTACTAGTTGGTGCGTGCGTGTGATCGAGAATCAAACTGTATTACAATGGACAGTTATCTTGAAAGTATACTGTACCCGTGTGTAGGGGTGATAACGGGACCAAAAAATTGAGCTAATAATAACAAGGGCCGGGTCAGATTCAGATCGGGCCAAATATATATATATTTATTTTTGAACTAATATTTAATAAGGGTCGAAATAACTTGTAAGAGGGCCCGTTGGCCAAAGTCTATTACCACCCCTCCATGTGCGCTCAAGTGTCTTTGCAAGTCGGTTATGTCTGTTCTGAGCATCACACCTGGCATGTAACTAGTTCATGTTCTTTGACGTATTATATACTCCTTCCGTTTTGAATTATCTAACTCCGGTTAGTTTTAAATTAAACTAACCAACATCAAATAAAGGGAGTAAAAGTTTGATCTATCAATAGTACCTGAATGGATTACGGAAGAAACGAACGTCGACCCGAGAATGGCAGAGGACTTTGTGAGCAGAAAGTAGGGTCGATCATAAGTGATAGAAATGTCCTTGCTAGTGCGAATGTTGCAGAGGATTCTGAGAAGAGAAAGAAAAAAGCTAGACCCCCTTGCAGTTTGGTCGGTACAGTGATCCTCCCTCAGTTTTCTTTTTCTTTCAGCACGCACCGGTGGCTGCACTGCACCCGACGGCGCCGGGGTCGCCAAGGCTCGTTCTTCTTGCGCGAGCAGGCGTTCGGCGAAGAACAACATCGCACTGATGGTCTGATGCGCTGGGACAACCGCTACCAGCGAGCTAGAGCAGGGAGAAGAACCAGAGGCCGGCGAGGGTTGTTCTCTCGTCACAGCACCGCCGGTTGCAGCAGAGCTGGGCAGTTCGTCGGGCTCGGCGATCAGGAAACTCGACGCGCGCAGGTTGTTTGCCATCCTAGATCTTGCGTCACAATGACAATGTTTAGGACTCGTAAACTCGACACGCAGAGTGATGATTGGTTCTGTTTGCAGAAGCGAACTCTAATAATTTTGCCTGCCGTTCCTTAAAGACATCGTATTGCCAGTAGTCAACCACTAAAGCCTTCGTGTTGTGACTTTTTTTTTTTCAGAAAACGTGTCATGACTAGGACGAATAAAAGACAAAAAAATAAACTAATAATGTTAAGATCGGGCTAAATTTATATTTATTTAAAACTAATATTTAATAAAAAACCAAAATAAATTATAAAAGAACCCGTGAAAACAAATACAACCCATGAAACATTTTACCTTTGACATAAGGACAAATGCTCCACAAGCCACGACGAGGGAGAAAACACGTTTGACAGCAACAGAGCCTGAAGATCTGACTGGAAAAAATAAATATCAAAGCAAGCGTACATTTGCATCTTAGATCGATACAGTAGCGTTACGAACAAATCATGGTTCACAGCATTTAGCATACAATTTATTAAGCATAGTAGTTTAGGCTCGACTTCTTCTTGGCCTGGACTTGGATGATTCCTTCGTTGAAGTCCTCATGAGTCACCTGCACAAGCATTTAGATCAGAAAACGATGAACAGTGAGTCACCTACTGATGTTACCTTGTCTTTTATCTTCTTTTTTTCTTATATTATGGTGATTTCATACACATAAAAAACAATTTACTCCCTCAGTCCGTTTTTCATGACCATGTGATTGTGATTAGTTCAGAAACGCAAAATAAAAGGTACAGTGTCACACCTCTGTAGCATCCCTCCGCAGGGCAAGCATACCCGCTTCTACACAAACCGCCTTCAATTGGGCCCCGTTAAAATCGTCTGTTGAGCGGGCCAACTCTTCAAAGTTGACATCAGGGTTTACATTCATCTTTCTAGAGTGAATCTACAGAAAACACCACAGATAACACATAGGTCAAGTCACGAACTGCAGCTGAGACCAAAAGCATAAATGAACAAGTGAGCGATTGCAAGTTGTGGAAACCTACTTGCAAGATTCTAGCTCTTGCTTCTTCAGATGGGTGTGGGAACTCAATCTTCCGGTCCAAACGACCAGATCGCATCAGAGCAGGATCAAGGATGTCAGCTCTATTTGTTGCAGCTATGACCTGTCAGGTTAACAAATAACAAAGCATCAAGCAAACCAGATGATAAGGCAAAAGTGGTAAACTAGCTCCTAAAAACAGCCACAGGCTTTGGAGGTAAGAGCTTGTAAATAAGATCAGCCAAAAAATAAGTTTGTTTTGGACCTTAGCTCTGATGCTTTTAAAAACAGTATCAATTTAAGAAGCTGATTTATGTTCACCCTTTGAACATCTCCTTAATTTACAAACATAATCTAGTTACCAGATACTCCCTCTGTTCCTAAATTGATGTCAGGAAAACAAATCTAGATCAAATTTGAACTAAAATTCTTGTCCTCACGACAACAATTTAAAAATGGTGGGAGTATTGTCGAATCATGACAGCATTTGTTTACCAGAATCTAGTGGAAAGCATGCAACTAAAAAGGCACATTTTAGCACATCCTACCTTTATTCTTTCGTCACTGCTGAATCCATCTAGTTGATTCAGCAATTCCAACATAGTCCTCTGAACTTCTCTGTCCCCGCTAACTTCACTGTAATGAGAGAATAAAATCCAGTTACCATATACGGGGGCAGATATGTTGGTTTCCAAGAGAAAAGGTTTTTCATTTAAACTAGGCTAGGTTCAGAAGTATCTGCAATCTTATGAAAAGACATTCTTCATCACATGGGTACTATTATCAGCTTAAAATAAAGCAGAACATAAGCCAAATAAGGGGGACATGATCACATAAGACATACCTATCAAACCGCTTGGTACCAATAGCATCTATCTCATCAATAAAAATAATACAGGGTGCTTTCTCTTTGGCAAGCTGAAATGCATCCCGAACAAGCTTTGCTCCATCACCGATAAACATCTGAACAAATGCAAGCATATCATTACTGCTCTACTAGAAACTGTGCTCAAATTAACAACAGAATAAATGAAAGACCATGTCCAATAAAATAGATCATGTCTCTGACAAAAAATTGATCAATGCTAACAAGAGCCATGCTAACAGACGACATTTTTATCGAACAACTATCATACAAGTTTAGTCTCCAAATACACAAAACATGTACATTATAGAGGCAATAAATGATATGTGAACCCCAAATCAATGCACCTAATACATCATCCAACTAACAACAATAACTTTGGAATGGAAACTATGCAATGACAGAAAGATGAAATCCATATGACTGGACGTTAGCAACATCGACGTGTACAAAAATGCTTGCCAAGACATTCTGGAACACATGCTACATAACAAGTTAACAAGATACTATATATATGTACAGAAGGTACCAAAACATTTCAAAGTGCTTTGAATGACCTCGTCGTAAGAAAATATTGCTCTCAACCAAAGTTACATGTAACAACCGGAAATACCAAAGTAACTACATCTTCCAAAATGATAGTGAAAACAACAAAACAGCCATTTAGGTACCAAAAAAGGTGCAACCAGAATGAAGCAGTGAAGGCATGTGTTGCTATTGAGATGAAAAATCCAAATTCCAGAACGAAAATAAAAAAACAAGAAGAAGAAGATGCAACTCTGGCTACACATCCCCACAAAATGGAACATCACAGTAGACAAAATGAAATTCCTCAAGTCAAATAATTACCTGGACGAGTTGTGGACCGGCTAACTTCAGAAATGTTGCATTAGTCTGTGCAGCACATGCACGAGCCATGAGTGTTTTCCCGGTTCCTGGAGGTCCATACAAAAGAACTCCCTTTGGAGGACGAATACCCAATTTCTGGAAGCGGTCTTTGTGTGTCATGGGCAGCACAATAGCCTCCACAAGCTCTTGAATCTATATTCAACAATACAAGATGCAAAGGATAATAGAAAATAGAAAGGGCCAATAAGCATTAAGATGTAACAACATTCAGTGTTGATGTATGAATGAATGCAATTTACTGGATCAACCCCTCAAGAGCCCGAATTTGGCTCTAACAATTGCCATTTACTAGATATGAAACTGACAGCTTCAACATTGATTCGGTAAAATACCTGCTTTTCAAGACCTCCAATATCATTGTAATCCTCAGTGGGCTTTTCGTCCACCTCCATTGCCTTCACTCGTGAATCATATTCTGATGGCAATGTGTCTAGTATAAGGTAGCTATCTTTGTTGACTCCGACCAGATCGCCAGGCTTGAGCTTGTCAGGGTCAACTAGCCCAACCACAGGTAGGAATATAGTCTGCAATAAGCATTATAAAGAAAAAAAAAGTACTACAGGAATCAGTTCTTAATCTATAATCATGCTTGAATATAAAAAATGCATTCCAGACAAGCTTCATTGCTTTCAAGATTGATCAATGATCATCACTCAGATGTGTGCAAAAATTAAAGATGGCGTTAGAGTAAGTAATGGATTCTCAATCTCGCATCTGCAGGGCAGGCACAAAATACCAGAGAAGACACAATTCAGTTATAGCTATAGCACATCGCCGTTGCTGCACAAACATATAACTGTTGTCCAGAACTGTTTGTTTTTTTAAGAATTTCCAATTATGCTTATTTCAACATTTTAACTTTGTAATTGTATTCGTGAATGTCAACATGCGCGCACCGAAACAAAACCAAAGTAAAGCAGTTTAAGCATATTTTGGCAGCTTAAAGAAATTTAAGTTATTATCTGGAGATTCACATAATCACGAAACCATCAACCATGCTTCCTCTTGTCCATTTTACCTCTTTTATTCCATAACACTGCCCCAACCCCTATACACAATTTGGTCATTACATTTTCTACATATTCTAACAGCAAAACAATTTAAAACGTGATGATATGAGAGTATCAACCTAAATACTGTAAGATATTAGTAGCAAAATTTGTAAGCAAAACACATGTATCTTATAACACCAAAAAAGTAGAGAACAAATGGATTATCATGTAAATGATATTGGAATCAAATAAACAGATTTTTCACCTGTCTCGTGGAGGTCTTCAGAACAACACATTTTCCTTTCCTCTGCGAGTCTAAATCAATGTTAGCACCATCCTCCTCAGCCTCGTCCTCCGGATTCATATCCAAAATCTAAAGATGGTGAGGAAACATTAATAAACAGAGGGAGGCTACACGAAAATTCTAGCAAATGGCAGTGCAGAGGGAAATAACAGGTTATTGAAATAACAAAGATAATACACTGACAAAGCTAAGAAGATCCAGTATATTAAGCTCCAAGGACACTGTTAGAATAAAATGGGACTTCACCGCCGAACCATAGCATCAATACGGATTACTAGTAAGCTCCAAGGATAGTGCTGAACTTTTCAAGGTTAAGAGTGTTGACACACAGTAACAAGTAATCAAATGTTACTGAATTCATACAGCATTCTAAGCAAATAAGTTGATAGCGAGCATAGAATTAAAGCTGCAAAGACGTATCACCACTAGCTAGTTGGACGAGCAAGTGTTTCTGACAAATGAATTGTGGCCCTTGAACCCTACCGCCCATAAGGATCTGGCGTGGGCTAAGACAAAGAAGTTGGGTAACACTACTAGGTCAAGCAGTAGCACAACTTAAAACTAGTAATCCACTTTGAATAAGTCTTAAATCTATAATTAACCACAGAATCAATCAACCAGTGGCGGATGCACCGGGGGGGTCTAGGTGGGCTCTAGCCCCCCCCCCTACCGCTGTACTAAGCACAATAAATATTTCCTTTATTTCTCCTACTATTTTGAATATTGAAGAGAGACATTAAAAAATTGGAGAGTGAAGACAACTAGGTAAATGGTCGACGGCATCAATTAAAATGAAAATTCCCACACTTGGTTAATCTTAAAAACCAATCGAGCCTATAAAAATACGGTATTTAAAGTTATTTATATTTTTAGTCTGGTCCGCCATTGCAATCAACTAAACACACCCAGACACGCAATCTAACATGACAGAAGTAAACCGAGGAAGCTGCAAGGATGTGACCCCTCACCTCAACGATGTTTCCGACGAGGTAGGGCAGCTGCTTGTTGAGCTTGATCTTCTCCTGGTTCTCCTTAATCTTCTCCTTGAACGACTCCAGCTCCAGGTTAGTCCGCTGCAGCTCGTCCTGCACACCGCAACAAGACACCATGGGTTCAGACCCGGACCCCCACCGCCGAACGAAGACTCGAAGATCCCGGGGGAGGAGGAGCCCGATCTAGGGGGGGCCGCGCTTGCCTTGAGGACGCGGATCTCGTTGTCGAGGAGGCGGGAGGCTCGGACGATGTCGTCCGTGGACATGGTGGCGAGCTGGTCGTCCTCGGAGTCGTCCACGGCCATCGCTGCCGCCGGGGCCGCGCCGGATGACGACATCGCCGGCGGAGTAGGGTTCGGCTGGGCTGGGATCACTCGGGGTCGGAGGAACGAGCGAGTTCTCGCCTTGTTGGGCTTCCCTCTCGAGGATCTGACCGTGTTTAAATTGGGAACAGATTCCAGTAGCGGCACGGCAGGCTACATGGGCCAACCGGACCGACACGGCCCGGTTAACTTCAGTCGTGCCCTGTCTGGGCCACAGGCGAAGCTCGTGGGCTGAAACTACACGGCCCGAATACCGAGGCGACAGTAGTAATCTTGGAAGATTTTACTCCTGTCTGGCTTCTCGTGCTCGTGAACACCACACCGGCAGATCCATCCCTCCCGCGTTGACTGGACAGAGCTGAGGAGACCGATACGTTTTGCTGCTGCGGGCCGGAACCGGTTGCCATGCCTTGCGTGTCTGTGGCGTAGCACACGACGGCGACGGTCACCAACTCTGACCGGCGGCTGCGGATTGGCGCGACAGCTCACGCCCACGCGAGCCCAGCTCCTCCGTCTCCATCCGCCGCGCCGGGACCCCTGACCGGCTGACCCCGCCCCGGCGGCGCGAATCCGGCGTGTCAGCCTCGGTTCCCCGCTCCTGCACGCTGTCACGCCCGTCTGGCTCAGTCGCGCGTGCCCGCGTCCGCTGGACGAGACGGTTCGGGACGCCGCGAGCCAAGAATTTTTTATATATATTTTAACCCGTTTTAAAATTAATATTCTAATAAAACATGTGCAAAACTATATTTTTAAGAACTGGATCTCCTCTCGAACAGCCGAGTGCCGCGGACCTACGTGTCGGCTACTTTGCAGCCGGAGATCAGCCTGGACGGTTCCAAACGGAAAGCTTACCTAACTACCCAAAGCAGCCGGAGCAGCAGTGTGCGAGCGACGCGTCCGCCTGGCGCCTGCCCGCCTGCCTGCCCAATCCGATCCGGTCGCGTGGCGCAGCGCGACACGCGAGCTAGCGAGGAGTAGGGGCAACGGATTTAACCGCCGCCGACGTCTCGCCCGTGATGGCGCGCAGGCTGAGCTCCAGCTGCACCGGGGCCGTCGCCTCCCCATCCTCATCCCGCTCGTATCCGCTTCGGCCTCCTACGCCGCGGCGTATAAACACCCGCCCGCTGCTGCTCGCGTCCTTGACGCGCACCTCCTCGCCTCTTCGTCCCCGCCCTCGCCCTGTTCCGTTCCCACTCCGGTGCGTGCGGATCGACCCGTCCTTGATTACGGATTGCCGCTGCTTTCTCCTGCAGCAACTGTTGTTTCGTTCTCGGTGTGTCGATGTTGATGTGCTCTGTCTGTGTTCGGCGCGGAAACAGGTGGTCGTTCAGGACGTTCGCGGCCACCAGGGGCTCGTCGTCGCCGTTGAGCAGCTTCTCTCCGGCGCCGCAGTCTCCGAGGAGAGGGGAAGGTAAAGGGGGAGAGGAGATGACGGTGTCCTCGTCCGTCAAGCTCGCCGGCGGCGCGCTCTCGGTCTGCGGGCGGACGGTGCTGTCCGGCGTGCCGGACGCGGTGGTGGCGTCGTCGGCCGCGGCGGGGGGAGCGGTCGACGGGATCTTCATCGGGGCAGACTTCGCCGAGCCGGACTCCCGCCACGTCGTCTCTCTCGGGACCCTGAGGTTAGTTGGATCTCGAATCTCTAATAAGAACACGAGAAAAGATGCGGTTTTTTCCCTCACCCGTTGCCGATTGGCATTGACCCTGTTTGGCGATTGCGCAGGGGCGCGCGGTTCATGGCGTGCTTCCGGTTCAAGCTCTGGTGGATGGCGCAGCGGATGGGGGACAAGGGCGGCGACGTCCCGCACGAGACCCAGTTCCTGCTCGTCGAGTCCAAGGGCGCCGGCACCGGCGGCGAAGTCGCGTACGTCGTGTTCCTCCCGCTCGTCGAGGGCGCGTTCCGGGCCAGCCTCCAGGGCGGCGCGGGCGACGCGCTGGAGCTCTGCGTCGAGAGCGGGGACGCCGACACGCGCGCGCGGTCCTTCGAGCGCGCGCTCTTCGTCGGCGCCGCGGAGTCCGACCCCTTCGCGGCCATCGCCGGTGCCGTCGCCGCGGCCAAGTCCACCCTCAACACGTTCCGGCTCCGCACGGAGAAGAAGCTTCCGGGCATCGTCGACTACTTCGGGTGGTGCACCTGGGACGCGTTCTACCAGGACGTCACCCAGGAGGGCGTCGAGGCCGGGCTGCGCAGCCTCGCCGACGGCGGCACGCCGCCCAAGTTCGTCATCATCGACGACGGCTGGCAGTCCGTGGGCACCGACCAATCCACCACAGACAAGCCAGATGATGCAAGGGACAATCCGCCCCTCCTGTCTCGGCTCACCGGCATCAAGGAGAACAGAAAGTTCCAGAGCGACGACGACCCGGCCGCCGGCATCAAGACTGTGGTGCGCGCGGCGAAGGAGAAGTACGGGCTGAAATACGTCTACGTTTGGCACGCCATCACCGGCTACTGGGGCGGCGTCCGGCCGGGCGCCGCTGGAACGGAGCAGTACCGCTCCAGTCTGCAGTTCCCCAAGATCTCGCCGGGCGTCGCCGAGAACGAGCCAGGCATGGAGACCGACGTGCTGACCACGCAGGGGCTCGGCCTCGTGCACCCGCGCGCCGTGTACCGGTTCTACGACGAGCTGCACGCGTACCTCGCCGCCGCCGGCGTCGACGGCGTCAAGGTCGACGTGCAGTGCATCCTGGAGACGCTAGGCGCGGGCCACGGCGGCCGCGTGGGGCTCACCAGGCAGTACCACCAGGCGCTCGACGCCTCAGTCGCCAAGAATTTTCCGGAGAACGGCATCATCGCCTGCATGAGCCACAACACCGACGCCCTGTACTGGTGCGTGATACGAGTCATCCGCTTCCATCGTTCGGACTGCGAACTCGCTCTGTCTGCAAGGAGTTACTGATCGTCACGGGACGTGACAAATCCAAATCCACAGCTCCAAGCAGACGGCGGTGGTGAGGGCCTCGGACGATTTCTACCCGAAGGACCCTGTGTCGCACACGATCCACATCGCCTCGGTGGCGTACAACAGTGTGTTTCTGGGCGAGTTCATGCTCCCGGACTGGGACATGTTCCACTCGCTCCACCCAGCCGGCGAGTATCACGGCTCTGCTCGCGCAATCAGCGGTGGCCCGGTCTATGTCAGGTTGATCGATACATTCTACTTCTGTGCTATTGTGATGCTATGTCGGATGGAACATATATATCTGAACGTGTATTGGCAATGAATCTGCAGCGATGCCCCTGGGAAGCACAACTTTGAGCTGCTGAAGAAGATCGTTTTGCCTGATGGCTCTGTGCTTCGTGCACGCCTTCCTGGCAGGCCGACCAAGGACTGCCTTTTCACCGACCCGGCACGCGACGGGGTCAGGTAAGCTCAATCCCCTCTGCAAGCATCCATCCTTCCGTGGTCTGTCGCTCATCATCGGCACAGATGTTGTTCAGCTCAGGTCACTGACGATGTTACGCCGTGACTTGGTTCCTGCAGCCTGCTCAAGATATGGAACATGAACAGGTTCACCGGCGTCGTCGGCGTGTACAACTGCCAAGGCGCGGCGTGGAGCTCCGTGGAGAAGAGGAACACCTTCCACCAGACCGGCGGCACGGACGATGCCCTGACCTGCGGCGTCACGTGTAGCGACGTCCACCTCATCTCCGAGGCCGCGACGGACGCTGGATGGAACGGCGACTGCGCCGTGTACCGCCATGCCGGCGGCGAGCTCGTCCTTCTCCCCGACGGCGCGGCATTGCCCGTCTCCCTGAAGGTCCTTGAGCATGACATCCTCACCGTTTCACCGATCAAGGTCAGTGACGAGCCCGACGCCTAAGATCACTTTTGCTATTTGCAGCCTGACCGGAACACAACACGAAATCGGCGGTTTTGAACTACTACTCCTTATTACCATACCGATTGACATGGATGGCATCCTGTTTCAGGACTTGGCACCCGGGTTCAGGTTCGCCCCGATCGGGCTCGTCGACATGTTCAACAGCGGTGGCGCGGTGGAAGGCCTGGCATACCACCTCCTCCTCGACGGCGCAAAGCTTCTCGACGACAACGGCGCCACCTCTGGCTCGGAGGCCGTCGGACTGGTGTGCATGGAGGTGAGAGGCCGCGGAAGATTCGGAGCCTATTCTTCAGTCAGGCCCAAGAAGTGCATGCTGGGTTGTTCGGCCGAACTGGAGTTCTCCTACGACGCTTCATCTGGCCTAGTGGTTCTTCGGCTGGAGGTCATGCCTAAAGAGAGGGTTCACAAGATAGTTGTTGAGCTGTAGGGGTTGTCCACGTCTGATTCCTGATTCGATTGAATGAGTACAAACGCTAGCATCATACAATGTGTTCTGCTGATACGAAGCCTGTGCTTGGGCGTGTGCCTGATTATCTGACGAAGCATCTGTTCGTTTTCTGAAGTCTGAACCCTATCAGTACTTGGCACGTGTAGTGTGGCCTTTAGTCTTGGTTCCCGTGAAAATGATTAAAGCTACGTTTTAAAATGGGGCAAAAATAGTTAGCCCAGGCATTCGGCCCACTGCAGGAGAGAGAAAAAAACAAAACCAAGTGAGACGATAGGCCCACTAGCTAACAGGCCGAAGAGAACAGGCCGCGAGTCACGACAGGCACGCTACGAGCCGCGGTGCTGGCCTGGACTTTCGGTTTCTGTTTCTCTCGCCGAGACTGTTGAGTTGGGGCCGTGTTTTTCCCTCCACGCAGCACGAGCCGACGTTGTGATGCTGTTATAATCCACACGGGTGGCGGTGGATGGCTATTCCTCACTCCGTTTTAAAATATTTAACGTTAGTTAATTTAAAATTAAATTAATCAGCGTTAACTA
Source organism: Neostapfia colusana (assembly GCA_030760725.1). Taxonomy (NCBI): domain Eukaryota; kingdom Viridiplantae; phylum Streptophyta; class Magnoliopsida; order Poales; family Poaceae; genus Neostapfia; species Neostapfia colusana. The sequence goes on from JASWHV010000020.1 coordinate 54,819,868, forward strand.
TTCCTATTACTTCCTTCTAAGTTCTAACATCTGGGCTTCTCGGAGCCTCGAGGGGCAAGCAACTAGGCTCTCCCCAACAAACCACGAGCTGAAAGTCTGGAGCTGGGTGCCAGCTCCTTCCATGCCCTGTCAAGCTCTGCTCCTGCTGATGCTCACTCATCGAGCTCGGAGAGGCCCACAGCGACGGGGGAACAAGGCAGCATGTTTCTCCCCCCACACAGAAATCATCACGCCGCAGAAAGCTCTCATGTCTCCATCCATGACCCGTCGAGCTCGGCCAGTGGCGAGAGGCCCACATGCCAGGACGCGGTCTGGGACGGCACAGGTACTGACACTTGGCACGCCATGGACCCGCTTGCAGTGTGGCAGCTCGTTCTCGGGCAAGCGATGTTGGCAGGTTGGTGATGGTAGCAGTACGTAGACGATCTTTCAGATGTTCTGACAGTTAAGAGGAAGAGTTGTGATGAGATCAAGTTTTGCTTCTACTACTTGTCTGGGGAAAGCACATATCGTGCACTTTATATGAGCTTTTCTGGTGGATCTTTGTGGATCAGGTAATTATACCTTCTTTTTTGCCTTCTGTCGGACAGATTGTATATAGAGTTTCAGACATTGTTGTCTCGGAAAACATTTACAGTATAAGAAAAAATGACTTTGTCTCTGAACGGTGCAATTAGCAGAATTAGCATCGATTGATTTGTGTGTTTCAGTTGTTGGATGCTTCGTGCCTGAACGTTTTAGGAGGTAAAGAAGGGGGTGTGATCGGTCTAGGTCTAGGTCGTTGGGTCGGTGGATTGTCGATTCAATCAGGATAGGTGATGAGATGTGCTGGAACTTTCTGAGCGTGCACAATGCACTGACAATTACGCATGCTAAATTCAGGCTAAATTACAAGTATAGTCTAATACCTACGTGTCGCAGGGACCCTCAGCTTCAGCTAAACTGCACACTGTTGTGTGAAGACCAACATCCCTGCACATTGCTCATCCATGTTTATGGATTCCAATAATTGAATCTAATGGCATAGTCCTCCATCCCACTAGCACCAGATGAAAGCTAACTATACCTTGATTAATTCTGTGAAATATATGTACCACCGTGTGGACACCTCACCCATCGAAATTCCGACACCGTCACTGCTGCTGCTGCTGCGACGACTGCACACAACGCGAGGAAACCCAACAGCACAGCTACGCGTGGCACGCAGGAGCAGGGAAAAGAACAATCACTGGAAACGGCATGCGGTGCGCGACCATTTACGGAAACCTCCTTGACGTCGCGAGAGCACCCTTTCACTCGCAGACACAGACACGGGGTCAGGGGGGCCGCTCTCCAGGAACGGGAGTCCCATCCGCCTGCGGCCGAGCTCGTGCACCGAAAGCTCTCTCGTCTCTGTCATGGCGTCGCAGGCTATCACTATCAGCAACGGAAAGGGGGAACCGGCACTGGTGTGATTTGAGGTTTCATGCTTCTTTGGCAGCGTCCTTTACCTGCCACCGCCAAAAGAGCTACTCAGTGCACCCCCTGGCCTCGTCAGAAGCAGCCATCGACGGGGGGCTGACGACGTGTCCGGCCGTCGGTAACTTTCTGAAAATCATGGTACTAGAGTATTACCGGAGTGACACTAAATCCTCTAGCCGATCAGAAGTGAGCCGCATGAAGAAGCTAGCACATGCTCATGGCGCACGGGATCTATTCTGGCCGCACCAAATCCCGGCCTGGAGCTCCAGAGAGCTACGGTGGCCGGCGGCTCGCCGGAGTCGGTTTTCTCGGCGGTGGTTCGGCCAAAAGGTGGGTACGTACCAGAGGGTTCACCTCGAAGATTGGGTCACACTAGCTAGGGGGTTCTTGAGCACGTCTCACCGAAAAGCAGCCGGCGGCAAGTGGTGGTAGTAGCGGAGGTTCGGTGGTCGTGTGTTCTCGGTATGTTGCTCTACAGATGGGTTTCTTGTTGGTACAGATTCACATCGACTCGGGAAAGCCGAAAGCCCGGCATGGAACTCGTGGTCGACGGGAGTAGCCGGAGTAGGGACTTCAACGGCAAGCTTCGGGCGGCGGCGGAACCGGCGCGTGCGAGGATCCGAAATACGCGCAACCAAGGTGCCGGTTGAATCCCGATTGCCGGCAGCGGGGAAGAGATCACCGATCTCGTCGCTTGGTGTGGAGGAGAGGGGTTTTGGGCATGGAGCACCGGTAGTACTTCCTAGCGCACCTCCCGGCGGTGGCGGTTTTGGCTATAGCTAGTGGCCTACGTACAGCAGCAGGCGGCCGGGGTCAAGCTCGCCGGCAGCCATGCATGCATATGGAGGAAAAAAGTTGGAAAAGCGAAAAGAGACGCAGAGAAGCCAAGGGGAAGCCATTTCATGGCCGTGGTACAGCAGTTGGACGAGGGTGGCGCTGCATGCATGGCTGCCATGCCACTGCAGCGAGGAAGAAGGCGGGTGAGCAGTGCTATTTCAAGTATGAATTACACAAAAATGCTCAATCCAAACCACCAATACTATACCTGTTGTATCGTGCACCGTAAAAGTTCTCATATACATTTACCTTCACATGATCGATGTAGAATTCTCGGTAGGCACGGCTGTATTATTCCCCTAAAAATAAGCTGGTCGAACTGGATGAAGAACACGCCAGCAAAATAGTCCACCTACCTCACACACACTGCATGCTCGATCAGTAGGTCTCTCCCTGCAATTTCCCACAGCTTTATTGAACCGCACACATGCAAAGCAAGTAGACGCATCTCGAGAACACAAAGATGCAGTTCAAGAAAGCTGTGGAAGACCGCAGAGAGGGCCATCTAGAAGCTAGCTCGCTTCTCACGACAGACGCGCAAACGATTACATGGAATCGAGAGCAAAGGAGAAGAAGCTCTTGCTGGCGGTGGTGGAAGGGAGAAGGAGCTCTTGCTGATGATGAGCAGTTTGGGCTGAATACAGAGGAACCTGAAGATTATGTCACCAGTTGCAGATAAGCAACTGATAGTTTCTATAGTGGCCTTCGGTGTAAAGGTGTGGAGGAGGAAGAATGGAGGGCAAAGGAGGCTACTTATACCAGAGAGATGTCAGGGTTCCGTAAACGAGAGGGGGGAATTGACCGGTGCTTTGTGCTGCTTTCCTGCTTTTGCTGCTGGTTGGTGATGGCAGTGAGCGAAATCGCGCTTTGTTTTGCGGTTAAAACGTGCTGAGGGCAGTGGAAAAAGACGGCCTTTTTCCTGAATTCCCGGTGCTGAGAGAGTAATCTCTAAGCACAGGCCCACCGCTAGGTGACTGAACTGTAAGTGGGATACAGTTCCCCGGTGATTTGACAGTATTTTCACGAAGAGATCCAAAGCAGGATTCGTATGGGGACCTCCTGTCTTTGACGATTCGATCCTCCCTGATCGGATCCCGTGAAACGGAAACATGAAAAATATCATTGTTTCTTTACTGTAAAACTTTTGGAGATCGACGCGCGCAGATCCTGGGGAAAAGATCATCTGAACCCCGGAAATGAAGTGGAAAGGCCAGACAGACTTGCCACGAGCAGACGCCCGCTGCCTGCCGTCGTCGTCGCTCTTCTCGGGGCTGGCAAGGAAGCGGCCTTAAAAGGAGCATGATGTTGGGGCTATAACACTTCGCACTACGCACACAGTTAGCCGTGCTTAATCCACAGTTAGGCACAACAGTTCCGACGCGATCAGCTCGTGTTCTTCAATTCACCGGAAACCACGGTCACTGATATGATCAGCTGATCCGTTCAGCTGGACGTACTGGACCAACCAACCGGCGCGCGAATGCAGCAACATACAACGAGACGCGGACGAGCAGCCGGCGTCGAGCTCGATGCTTCTCGATCCCGTCTCACAGACGGGCGCCTTCCACGCCGCGCCACGCGCTCCCGTCCTCCGCCGGCCGGTGGCAGGACGGTGTCAGAGCCGGCCTCGGCCGGTGCCGGGATCGGGAAAGGCGGCGCGCGAGCCGGTGCCGCCTCGTCCCCGTAGCCTTTCGCGCCCGCCCGGATCAGGCGCCGGCGTGCGCGCTGCGGAGGGGACACGGCCGCCCCTCTGACGCCCACCGGTATATTTTCTTCTCGTCGCGAGGGTATCAAGGCGTGCATGCAAGAGGGCGAAGACCTAATTCTTCTTCGCTCGGTCAGAGGGCCTGTCAGTCGTCTCGTCTGACGTTGTTTGGATTGGAAGCAAGCTGAACCTGCCGGTGTCAGACCATCGTTCTACGGACCGGCCAGAGGCGGCAACTGGCCAGCCAGCCAGCACTCGTGCATGCGCGCGCTGCCACTGACAGCGTCGCGTACTTGTCTACTCTGCGGAGGCGCTTCTTCGACGGAACGCTCGAACCTGACGAAGCTCTGCAACCTTTCTTGGTCGAAGGAATTTTGGAGCTGGAACCTGGAATCGCATGCAGCAGAGGGGACGCGCATGCATGCGCATAGACTCCGTTTACGCAGCACGGTAATAGACCATTAGGGACACGAGAATTTTCACCGGTTTCGCTCGAAAGTCTCCTCGGATTTCTGAGCGACGAATGCACCGGCCGGCCGGGGCTAGCTCCGGTCCAGAACGCGGCGTGCCGTGGCGTGGCGTGTCGGGCTGACGCGACGTGATCTGTAGGGTACGCGCACCCGAAGTCCAAGCCAGCTTTCTACACCGTTCTGTGGCTAGTTTAAAAAAATATATTTGAATGTTACTAATATTAAATTCTTTAACAACAGTGCCAAAAATAAAAAAATTCCAAAGTCCAAGCGATGTGATCTGCCAACAGCAGCTTTCGATGCCTGACGCGACCAAGGCGCATGGACCGTCCGAGGGGCCGCGCCCGTGCGACCAATCTTGGACTCTTGCACGCGCGACTGTAGCGGCCCCCCACCGCCGGCTCGGCTGCTGCCGCACGAGCTCGCGTGGGCGTGGTCTGGAGCGCGCGGCATGGCGAGCACAGCGCTCCTGTCCTCCCCTCCTATCCGGGGGCACATGGCCGCCCCGAAAATCGGTGTCCTGAACTGGAACCGGCTTTTTGCCAGGCCGTGCACACGTTACAGTAAAACGGGCACCAAAGAGTACCGATTACCATTCCACCAGTTACCTGCTGTTATAGCCATAGGGCGGCAAAAATTGTCTAACAGTTTAGATGTTGGGATATGATGTGTGAAGGTGAAAACTGAGGGATAACCTGAAGAGGAAACCACTTCTTGAACACCCCACTCAAAAAGCATGTTAAAAGCATGCGTAGAGATGGTAATGAAAAAATGAAGTACTCCCTCCATTTTAAAATATTCCTCTATTTCAAATATTTAACGTTGATTATTTTAATTTTATACTAACCAAGAGAGTGTGGTTTCCCTGCCGCTAGTTCTCGACTGTTTCAGAATAATAAAAAAAAGTTCTGGCAGATCGGGCCAGAATCAGCTGAGCTCTGATCCGTGATTACAAATCCACCTCCGGCCTAGCCAGATGCCAGAGGGCATTCGGCCCACTGTCCCTTGTTCCTCCGCGGCGTCTTCAAGAAACAAGGGACCTGCACCTGCACCGACCGGCCAATCACGGAACACACCTTGGCGGTCGTCACAGCTTGCATAGCCACTTCTTTTCTTAAGCATAGTAACAAGGATGGAATAGCTTTCTCGCAAAAAAAACAAGGATGGAATAGCTTTCTCGCAAAAAAAAACAAGGATGAAATAGCTTTCTGGCAAAAAAAACAAGGATGGAATACCTGGAACTTACTCGCCAAACTTTAGATGCAGATTTACATACATTCGTTCACAGGAATATGCATCACGAACAGCTATCCAGGTTACCTATCTTAAGACCAATCAAGCAGACACACAGCTTCAGTACACTTAACGCTGTCATGAGTCATGACTGAGCGCTTTCCTACTCTTCACGAGAATTTAACGCTACAGCACCTTGCTGCAACCAAATGCAGAACACACTTGCATAGAATTCCTTGTTCAATATTATTAAGGCATAGAAAATAGACGAAAGAAACGCCACATGATATTCAATGAAACGACAAAAGAAACAAAGCTGTGGGGCCTTGATGATAAAGCTGACTGATGAATGGGATGCAAAAGATGGTACAGCTATAAGGCGTAGCAGACTCTGCATAAACTGGCCAAAGAAGTCTCAGCAATTCATATTATTGCAAAAAAAGCGGGCTTGACTACAGGATTGCTACAACCAGGTGCAGAAGGATGTGCGTATCATGACTATATCTTATAGATGGAACAGACTGCTCGTAACGCCTTGTCGTCATTGGCATGGCCATTGGACAGGAGCCAAAAAACTACGGTACACCATTCTTCATATCGACATCCATTGATCCATATGAAATTAAGAAAGCTTAAACGAACATCATTCACAATACAGCTAAATGTATAACAGATCACATACAACACATAAACAGCCATAGGTCTCATAGGAATCCACACTTTCAGGCCACTAGCACTATGGTTCTAATAACATTTCATGCTATTTGACTGCAGTAATATAAACTCGTGAACAAGAGATTAAAATACCCGAAGTACAAATCGAATGACAAACTTTACTTCATGAGAACAGGTCTACTGAAAAGAAGTACATGACTTCGTGCATGCTGCTATAGTTACAAAACCGAATTAGGATGCCTGTGCTACATACGCGAATCAGACTATATGCTCGCCGAATTCAGATATCAGTAAACTTACGTGGCACACTAGAGAACAATAAAGGGCACACAACCGCATTATTTCCACACATCTAAGACAACCGAATGAAGCAAATTAAAGTCATGGCTCATATCATTAGATCTCAAGTTCTCAAAATAATAAAGTAGGCATATAATCTTATATCAGGTTCCATCCCATCATCACACAAACTGAAACTACAGAGAGGTTCTTCCCTTGCTTGCGTAGCAACACCTCAACGAAACTACTACCGACGAGAGCATAAGCATACGGAAGAACCGTAACCAGGCGCGCGCCGCCTACTTCTCGGAGGAGTTGGGCCCGCGCTTCTTGCCGAAGCCGACGACGGCGGTGACGAAGCGGCGGTTGTACTGCATCCTCTTGTGCGCGCGGCCGCGGGGCTTCTTCTTCTTGTCCTGCTTGGCCACCTTGGGCGTCTGGCCGCGCACCTTCCCGGCACGAGCGAGCGATCCGTGCACCTTACCTGCGGCGCGATCACCAACAAACACGGGCGGCAAGGTCAGGTCAGCGCTTCGGTAGAAGAGGAAGGTACAATAGGAGAAGGGTGCAGGAGGGCGAGGAGGTTACCCATGGCGGCGAGACGGCGGCTGCGGGAGCGAGGGCGCGGAGGGAGTTGCGGCGGCGGGAGTGCGGATGAAGACGAAACCCTAGCCAATGCGCAGGGATTTATAAGCGAAGAGGATTTGTGGGCTCGGCTAGAGTTTCTGGGAGTTGGAAACACAAGCGATACCAATAACTGGGCTTCACCATATTGGGCCTATCTTGCCCTTATTTTAGGCCTCCAGATAAATGGGCCATAGAGTTGTGGGCCCATGTTTTCGTTTGGAAACTGGTCGAATAGGCTGGCGTTGTCGTTCGAGCCTAATTCTCTCGAGAAGAAGAGCTCGGTGTTTTCAGCTCACGGAAAAGCGTTGGTGCAATGGACCTGACACCTCCGAGCCAGCAGGTGGTTCGGTCACCGACCAGCGTCAAGTCCGGCACGGCGTCGCCGTCGCCAGCCGACCTCCCTCCCCGTCGCCGCCGGCCATGCTCGGCGATGGATCCGACGGCTCGGCGCGGATCAATCAACCGTCGATCCGAATCTCCGCATCTTTTCCTCCCTCTCTTCTTCCCGATGTTGCGAAGCAGAGATGGGATCGAACCGTCCACGTCCCCCACCAGCATCGGAACCCGCATCCTCGTCGTGCGGCGCGCGGAGACGCGCTCGTCCCGCCCCGCGTGTCTCCAGCTCCCCATCTCTCATCATGCGCCCGTTTCGCACATGCCCGATCTGCGTTGCACGCTTGTCGCGAATCTCGCCGGCCTTCGCTGTTCTTCCTGTCGGCCCGAGAGATCGTCTCTGTCGTGCCGGCTGTTTCGGTCTCGCAAAGCTTCCCTTTTTTTTTTACTGTCATGATGTCACAGAAGCTGTAACAGTTGGGCGGTAAGTTTGCTTACAGTCCATGCATCACAAGATGGTCCATCACAGTGCAGTAAGTAAAAGAGAACATGGTCTGGTAAATCAGATACTAAGATATTGCATAGGCTTGTATCAGCAACTGCTGAAACGTCATGGTGGAGTTAACAAGACCAGTAGCGTCGAGAAACAGCATAACTAACCACGCTTATCTACTTGTGCCACATCACCGATCCATTTGTCAACCGTGTAGGCACTGGCTAAAACAACTGGATCGATGTCTCCCCCTTGCACCACACGACACGTTGACAATCGACACGTAACAGAAGCAGCTCTCAATGGTGTCGTGAGATTGGCATCTTCACCCATGGGCGGTTTGTATTGTAGTGTAAATCCGTGTATACGTTGCAGGACCCAGATCTAACAAGAGTGGAGTTATTAAGCTGTGCAGAGATCTGCAGAAGTAAAACATCTTTCAGCACTGCTTCTAATATCATCTTCATTGACCTGGTGCAGTTTAAACATGCCTGTCTTTACAGAAAAAAGTTTTAACGGTCTAAGATCAGAACGTGACAAGGTAAGGCTTTTCTGAAAATTGGTATTTCAGTGTCCTTGTTCTTGGTTCTACTCTGTGTCGGTTTGGCGGGATCGCGTATGCAGCTTGCAAGCTGCAGGCAAAAGAATGATGATTCATAATATTCAGAGCAACAGCAACGCATTAACACTTCAGTTTGCCATTACAAATGCTTGTTCTTTCAACGAAGAACGTATTTTCTTCGCTTGTTCATGGACTAAACAATATTTTAGTACAAAATGAAGGAAACTTTCAATTTCCATGATTTTACTGATTGTAAATTGAAAGTTACTTCCTTGGACTCCAGTTCTTCTCTGACCAAATAAAAGCAGCACATCAAAGACAACACCAAATCTCTGTCCCCTGAACTTGTCATCGATAAAACGTCCAAGCAAGAACTGGAACATGTATAAACATATGCCACAAAAATCGATACAATCTTATTCAGCACCGGGGTCTACAGAAACGGTGTAAAGAATGTTTCCCGTTTTACATCATGAACAAGGACCGTAATACTGGAAGATAATTCTAACTGTACGCGTTTAAAACTGTCAAAAACGTTGGATTGCACAAAGCACGGCACACAGACTTGTTCAATTATGTATCTGCGATTCTCAATCCTCAAACACAATTATTTCAAAAACAGGAATCTGAAACACAGAGACGAATGAACAAGTCATACTCAAGAGATTCCCATTCAACCATTGTTCTTTTCCCATAAATTAACCTGATAGCAAGCAAGAACTGATATTTACATACATGTCTGATACTTGTCAGTTAAAACAGTAACAATAATTAGGCTGCAGAGAGTGAGGACAAAAAGGAGCAAAACAAAGGAAGTGATCAAGATTGAAGAACAGGGGAGAGACATTAGCAAGAAGCTATTTTTTTTCTGTTTTAACTACCCCGTAAACAGAATACGAGCTCCTGGTGTTAATTGATTACTTCTGCTACCAACCCGATCCAAGAACAAATTAATGTTACTTGCCTTTGCAAATCCACTGCAAGTTTGCGTTTCTGATTCGTGCCGCCTCCGTGCTTGATCTCTGAGGAGGAGGAGGCTAGGCCTTGACGACAGCCATCATTTGCTTGAACTCCTCGAAGTTGACCATGCCGTCGCCGTCGCTGTCGACGAGGCGTATCATGTCGCGGCACTCGGCGGCGGCCGGCCTTCCCGAGCCGGCACGGCGCAGCCCGAGCGAGCCCAGCACGGTGCCGAGCTCCTCCGCGGAGATGAGCCCATCCTTGTTGCCGTCGAACACGTCGAAGGCCTCTCGCAGGTCCCTCTCCTCCTCTTCCTCTCCGGCTTCTTCCTCGTCCTCCGCCACCGAGGAGCTACCCCCGTCGCCGGCGGCAAACTTCTCCGCCTCGGCAGGCTGTCGCTGCTTCCTCTTCTTGGGTATGGAGTCGTAGAGCTCCCTGAACTCGTGGATGTCGATGAGCCCGTCGCTGTTGGCGTCGACGCGGTCCACCATGGCCGCGGCCTCGTCGGCCGACACGGCGATGCCGAGCCGGCGCAGCGACTCCTCCAGCTCCACGGCCGTGATGAACCCGTCGCCGTCGTGGTCGAACGTCGAGAACACGATGCCCAGGTCCGCCTCCGGGTCGGACCGCGCCCTCTTCTCCTGCCGCCCCACCTCGCGCACGCCGCCGTTCTTGCCTGTTCCTGACTCCCCCTCGTCGCCGTCGCTCTTCGCGCCGTCGCACTTCTTGGCGCCGGCCCGGGAGGAGGAGGTGAAGGAGAAGAGGGCGCAGAGGCCGCCGAGGAGGAAGAGCAGGAGCAGAGGCGCCATGGGTGGAGGAGGTTTCGCTTGCCTTCTCGCGCAGCGTCCCTCTGTTGGCTCGAGTGTGTGTGAATGCGGGATCTGGAGAAGGCAAAGAAGTGGTTAATGGAGTTGGGGGTATATGAGGAGCGTAGGAGACAGTGGCGGAGTAGGAGGCGATCGTGCGATGACCTGGTGAATCGTGGGTGGTTCAGAACTTCAGATGCATTTCTATTATTTTTTTCAACATTATGCATTGATGCCCCACGTAAACTTTATATTTAGCCGCCGCCCCACGTTGCTACTCTTCCATGACATGATAGAAGACGACCACGTCGACAGAAAAGAAAAAAGTACCAAAATGAAAAATAAAAGAATCCCGCGGACGAGCACGCAAATGCCGTCTTCTCGAGGGGGGGGGGGGAGCGTGGCTATCACATTAAAAGCCGCGCCGTGATCGTGACCTGGAAGCGCGTCGAGGGAGGCGGAACCGAATGCCGCGTGAAGCCGGCAGTAAACAAAGCGCACCCGGAGTCCGGGCGCACGGCCGGGAGGTGGAGCCGTTTATTTTCTCTCTCTTTTTTTTCTTCAAGAAAAAAAGCGAGCGCCGGGCGGCAACCAACGGTTAGTTGGGCTTGGTCGGGGAGCCCGGCAGCGTCAGCGCGCGCCGCGGCGAGCACCATCGCGCCAACGGCATTGTCTCCGGCCGGAGAACTGCGCCGACGGCGACACGAGGGCTGCGCTGCAGGCAGGTCGAGTCCAGTGCCCACCGGCTTTGTCTGTCGCCGTCGCGCGGCTGGTACACGGTGTCCTTGGAAGCACAGAGCAAAGATCTCAGCCGAGTTTGGACGAGCAGCGAGAGACGTCGAGCGGCCGGCCGGCCGGCCGTCCGGCGCGGCGGTGCACGGGCCTGAGCGTCACGCGACGCGGCGTCCGACCTGGCCGGAGAGCGGTTGACAACCGTGAGTGCGTGTGCGTGTACCCGGTAAGAACGGAACGGGTCAGTGGCGTTCGCTCCTGACGGTCCACCTCCGTCCTCGAATGAATGGCGTGGGAGTTGAATCCGACGGGGACAGGCAGAGTTCCATCCACTCCAGGTGTGTGATGGACTGATGGTCTTCGGCTCCAAACGTTCTCCCATGGGTTACCCCTCTCCCAGTCTCCCTGGTAGCTGTGGTTGCCCTCGGTAGCAGGGTAGGGGGCTGTGCCTAGGAGTAGTACTTCAATTTTCCTGATCTCTACAGGTCTGAAATACAAGAGAGATTATCAGGATCGTTTTTCAGTCCTGCTGTTGTTGAATGATACACTAAAAGCTAAAGTTGGAGCTGTTGTATTGCCAAAAAATAAATGTTCGTGGTGCCCTAGTGACTATATATATAATCAGGCTTACTGGGAGCACTGACCGAACAACCTCTTCTTAAGAGCAGAATATAGGAGTATTTAATAAAGTCTTTTTGGCTCAACTTATCTTTAGTCTGCAGGTAAGCTAAAATAACGACCAAACACCCTCCATCACTTTACAGGCCAGCTTTCCATAAAAGTTTCAGGCATGCTAAACAAGCCCTTTGATGTAACAAAAAGTAGTCCTTACAGTATTAGTGTCCTTTCCGCACAAAGAAATAAAAAAAAAGAACTAACCCCAACATAAAGAACAAGATCATTTTTATATGCAAATGCAGAACTGAACCAAAACTGCCAAAAAGAAAATTGAAAGTTGCATGGAACAAAGCAGTACAGGTCCAGGTTTTCCAGCATCACAATCTGGCTACAGGCTAGACAGGACAGGGTGGATGCTTGCTAGGGGAATCTATGACGGGCTGCCTTTGCGTTTGCTTCCAGCAACCGCCGGTCTCCATGAGTCCGTCCTCTCTGCGAAGTCACAAATGGAAAGTGACAACGGGTGGACTGGCTCACTGACTGACTGACGGGTAAACACCCGGAGGAAAGAAAGGCTCAATCAACGCCTTGCTTTCGCCTGCTTCCAGATGGAGGTCTCTGCTCTTTAGTTTGGTCCAAGTTGATTATTAGCATAGTCCTGTCTAAGTCCTAGTTATTGATTAGCCTCTACAGTTATTGAGCCATCCATCCATTTGAAGCATCAAATATTGAAAAGATCATGATATTGGATGGAGCAACTTTTGGCTATCACCTGTGTTCATCTAAAGAAAGTACATAACTCTTTTTTTTTTAAGGCAGATTTCATAAAAAATCCGTTGCACTAAGCAGCCTTTTCCTCCCATCCCAACTTTCTGGTCACTAACTAAATGGACAATCTCGCAAGTACTTTCTTTAAGAAAATTTGTGACTAGCTGTTTAGTTATCCTCAACAGCAGATCACGCACACATGATCAGTGCATGACGATCAGATGGCTCTTTGGCATTACATGTTCCCCCACTAAGCCAGATAACATGTCTTTATATGCAATTATACCTGTTCATCCGGAGTCTAGCTAGCAATTAGCTGTGCTCGGCCCGGAAGGACGGCAGTTTTTATTTTTTCCATCTGCACCACCACCGACAACCCAGGGGCGAGCATGGCTGGATGCAGTATTATATGTGCGGCAATACTGATTCATTGTGAAAGTGAAAGATTAGTGTTTAAATATATGGAGCAGTAGGTCCATACAAGTACCGGACTACCAGCAGCAACCATATGACGCGAAACAAAGATGCTGCCTACTTCGGTTCAGTGGTGATCTGCCGAGGTCTGACTGAGAGCGGAGCAAACTGAAACTCCCTGAAACAGAGTACATTAGCATAGAAGAACAGAAAAGCAGAAAGGATTCAGGATTATTTAGACCCCATACTATAAATATTATAGCATAGGTGAAAAATTTGGACATATCATCACCCATGGGATCAGAGTACGAGTAGCAGAAACATCATACAAGTAATCATGACTGTGAAGTTGCTCAATGGAATTTGTTTTGAGCTGGAAATCTCACATGCACTGATCCGAGATCAGACCATCAGAAGAGCACTGAATAATGAGTGCGCCGCCGTGAAGCGACGATGGCGGAGGCGACGCCTACGATGCGGCTCGTCCGCGGCAAGCTGAAGCTCGAGTCGCACAACGAATCCTCCTCACGGCTTCCGCCTTCCGCTTTGCTAGATCCCCTTCTTCGTCCTCCTCCGGCGGCGTTGTCTCCTGCGGCCTCGACGCCCCATCCACCCTCGTCATTGCAGAGCTCCACGCACTTCGCATCCTCGTTACAAAATTTGAGCTTCCTTTGGTAGATTTTCAGACGCCCCGGAAGCTTCAATGGAAAAAATTAAGGGATAGCATCCGCAGTCCATTCTTAGCCGTAACGCCTCTGCTGGTTTCCCCTGTTCTATTCCACTCACAGTTTGATTCGAACTTCCTTTGGTGGATTGAGCTGTTGTTACCTCTATACAATTCAAAAAAAAAAACAATTTGTTGTAACAAAAAGCTATGACTGATTCCTTCCACTGCATTGGTTGATTCACAAGTGTGGAGTTCAGTACCATGACAACCAAACCATTAGGAGGTAAGGATAATTAAAAAGCTCCATAAAAGTGCTGTTTTTATCATGAACGGGTTGAGAACTTCATTGATAGAACAATTACTATTGGTGTAAGTTGTAACTATTTTAAAATGAATAATATCATCTGCAGCTATTCAGAGTTCAAATTGAATGGCTGTTCCAAGAAGTATCTCCACTGCATAACCTGTGATGTGAACCCCTGTTTGTCGTATAAAGGATTAAAGGTCAATGAGAATCTCCTTTCAGAAGAATTCCTTGGTCCATCCATAAGTTAGGTGCTTGTTCTCTTTATTTGCAGGACAATGAAAGCTAGACTGCCAGAGTGTTCGGTGAGGTACCAAAGAATCACCTAAAGTAATTTCTGGAATGAGTAAGGATGGACATCTTTGCGCAAGTCAATGGTACACGCCATGTACCGCTGGCAACCAATAACCAGAAAGTCGCAACAATAGAACGAGATCTGACCAATCGCCATGTACAAGGCAATCTTCAGTTTCTATATTTCCTACGATTCTTCAATCACCAAACCTTACTCGGGTCTTACAAAAGTTACTAGTTGGCCTTCACAGTGGCAGCTTTGCTGACCAACAAATGCCACCGGACACATTCGCTATCCGAATTGTAAAACAGAGTTTGCAAGTACTTCTCGTAAATATATTGAGAATGTTTACTTCCTTAACATCAACCCAGTAACTGATGATATACAGGAGTAGAGTGGGATTAATGACTCTCTACAAACTGAAGTTTTGATATAGATTGATTACAGCTCCTTGGAAAGAATTGCTAAGAAAATTTGTTAGTAAATGGGCTGCTTTTGTGTTTACGCCTACTGTTCTACATACCATCTGTATGTCGCCCAGCTTTGAGTTCACGTAAGTACCGAACACGATGATCGTCAATTCCTTTGACGAGAAACCATTTGATCATGGTAGTGCATGTTACTTTGTCTGATTTGCACTGGCGTTCTTTCATCAAGTCAAGAACCTCCCACATCTCTGCTAACGCCCCCACCCTCCCATATGCGTCCACTAAACAGTTGAAGAACACAATATCCAATGTTATGTCTGAATTCTCGACGATCCTCAACACTGTCTTTATTTTTTCAACTTCCCCAGCCCTTCCATATGCTCTAACCAATGAACATAGTGTAATACAGTTGGGCTTTATACGCTCAGATTTCATTAGTCTAAATATGTATTCCATCTGTTCAAGGTCTCCAGCCCTACCAAATGCATCAATAACTACATTGTATGTGACTATTGTCCAAGAGTAGTAATACTTCTGCATGTACTCCATCACAGCCCCCATCTTTTCATACATTTTGGCTTTACCATAGGAATCAAGTAAGATATTGTAGGTCTTAATGTTTGGGGTAATACCAGAGGCCTGAAACTTCTCATAGCAGCTTTCCATAGTCTCAATCTGACCACTGCTGCCAAAAGCTCTGAGGGTAGAATTCATTGTCCATACATCAGGCTTGCAATTTTCCAACAACATCTTCAGAAGGGTTGATTCCATCTCAGCAAACCTATAAATAACAAAAGAATGCTAGTTTAGTTATACATCATGGAACTTATTTCAGGAACAAACAGAAATCTGGATGAATACAAAATGAATTGACCATGATTGAAAGTACCACTCCAAATTCTATTCACCTGTTCTATTGGTGCAGAGTTCAGGAATTCTGGAAGACAAAAGTTTCAGGGAAATACACTGTATCCCTTTTGAATCGTGAACTGGTAAAATTTTAAGAATTCACTTCCAAACATAAGAATGTCACGTTTATAGATTATATAGGTTCGAGTAATGTATTACCTTCCTGACTTTCCATAAGCATCGATTAATGTATTATATGTCACAGTATTGGGACGGATACCCGCTCCTGTCATATCCTCCAGTAAGCTCTCCACCTTCTCGAAATCATAGGCGTGTAAGCACGACTTGATGAGAATCGAGTACGTCTGCACATCCGGCCGGCAGCCAGGAGTGGCCTTCATCCGATCGAGCAAGGCGAACGCCTCGCCAAAGCGGCCGCTCCTGCTGTACGCGGAGACAAGGGCAGTGTAGGACTCGAGGTTGGGCGCGCAGCCCTCGTCGATCATGGCCTGGAAGAGCTCGTGCGCCTTCTCCGGCTGCTTGCACTTGCCGAGCATGGTGATGAGCTTGACGTAGATGCCGATGTGCGGACGGTACCACACCTGGTCCCGCATTAGCTCGAACACCTGCGTTGCAATGTGAGCAGCAATAGAGTGAGCACCGTCCCTGCCCAGAGAAGAAGGCAATGTGCGCTGCGATGGAGCCGAGCCGGTTGTAGTTATAAATGGAACGGAGGGGAAGGAGGAGTGGGCGACCTTGAGCGCGGAGTCCCAGCGGAGGGCGGCGATGCGCTCGTGGAGCGCCTCGAGGACGGTGCGGGGGAGGAGGCGGCGGGTGCCCTTGCCGGGCTTGCGCGTGTCGAGGACGGCCTTGGTGGCCTCGCGCCGGAGGATGACGGACAGCGCCTTCCGTGACGCGATCTTCCGGTTCACCTCCTCCTTGCGCCGCCGCTCCGCGTCTTCATCTCCCTCATCCGCCTCCTTCCCACGCCGCGTCCTCTCCTCCGCGCCGGCCGGGCCCCCGGCGCGCGGCGGGTACCGGGGCGCGGGGAGCGCGTGGGTACCGGGTCGGCGATGACGGCGCGCGGCGGGGGCGGATATGGAGGACGAGGAGGCGGGGAACGGGGAGGCCACCGGTGCGGCGGCCATCAGCGGGCTCGGGACTGGGAGCTCTGCTGCGGCTGAGTTGCGGACCGGATGAGACCGGACTGCCAGAACTCGGAAGCGTTTGCTGTGGCGGCACCGCGGCAAGCGTGGGCGCTCAACGTGCATCGCAGCAGTTGAATTGGAATCAACGGTTAGGATCTCCCAGACCGTCAGTTGGGGACGGTACCGTTACGCTCATCCTAGCCAGCCATTCAGATCAGATGAACCACTCCGCAAATACCATGACACCAACATCATCAGTATATTTTTTCCTCGAAGAACATTATAATTTTGGCCGTTGCACTGGCGTGAGAAAGTCGCTGAACCATGGTTGTTAACCAGCACAATGACAGTATGCTGCTTGTTCCTCGAAGGCCGAGGCTTGCAACACAATAATCTGGAGCTTAGAAAGAACCCTGCGAGAATGACACGAGATTCAATCATTTCTGACTACAAGAAGGCCACAGGAATTTTGGTCGGCAGTTCTTATCCATCTGAAACTATCCACTCAAAGAAAGTTACCACTCCGCGCATACGTTCATACATTATTGGTCCGCAATACCTACCTAGTATTTACATGGTAGACTCAATCCAGTCTCGCTCCGCTCAGTAGCTCACCCTGGACTAGTGCGACTGAACAGGCGCATACATTCCCTGAACCGCACACTAGCACCGTCATCGTGGGCAGAGCAACCGACAAAAACACCAAGCTAAGTTCTTCACATGTACGAATCAAGATAACCGAACTGATGGATCATCCTGTACTGCAGCAAGCTGGCGTAGGCGCGGTCGCACACCCCGACAAACAGGGACTCATCGTCTGGGCTGAGTGTGATCCCGGACACCTCGCCAAAGAAGTCGATCTCCTGCCGCTTCTTATAGCCAGCGGCAGCGCTGTAAACGTGCACGAAGTCGGCAGGTTCTGAGAAGAGCAGGAAGCGCCCATCAGAGGAGTAGCGGATACACCGGATTGCCCCGATGTTGCCCCTCAGGACCGCGAGCGAGGTTGACGTGTTGCGGACGTCCCACACTCGGCATGTCTTGTCCTGGTTCCCAGTTGCAAAGGTGCGGCCGTCGGGGTGCCATGCCGAAGCGAACGAGTAGTCTATGTGACCGACTAGGGTAGAGGTTACCTGCAAAGAGCAAGGACTCAGCATTTTTGCTGTCATGCCTCAGTTCAGCTAACAAAACAAAATTGAAATGCCTTTGAGCTGTCTAGCAATCGATACAAATGATCAAGTGAAACATCACCTTAATAACACAATGACAGAATGGGTCATGAATAAGCAAACATCAAAATACCTTCCCATTTCGTGAATCCACAAGAAGAGCGTCCCGATCGTCTCCAACTACCGCCAAAAGTTTCCGGTCTGGACTCACAGATGTGTGCTGTTGTTAAGGAAGAAAGCAAATGAGAACAGTCAACTATGGATGAAAGAACCCTGCATATTTATTCTAGATACCAAAGAGAGAACTTACATTTACTGGCCAGTTATAACAGAAGTGGTTTAAGAGCTGAAATCTTTCCAAATCATATTCACGAACACCACAATCATTATTGGATACTGTAATGCGCAAGCTTCCACTGCAAAACATTTTTATAGACTCAGGCTTTTATCACACTGTACGAATACAGAAAGGCCATCAGAGATCTTTTTACCTAGTCGATCTGTGTATATCTATGGCATTCGTTATAGCATTGTCACTCAAAGTTGTCCTTGTGCAGAACTTAACATTACGATCTGCCAAACCCTGTACAAACACAGAGAAATGTTGAGCAAGTGAGCTTTATGAATTACTTTTTCAAAGCTAAAAGCAAAATAAGAAGACTGCAGGTGATGGGTATGCCTCAGAAGTACAGCACAGGGAGTATATAAGAAATATTGAAGGGAAACTGAATAGTTAAACTACAGTCAACTGAATGGAAAAAGGGGGTACTAAACAAATACTGTAATCTGTCAATCAAAATATACACCTGGATCTCATTGGTTCCTTACCTTGCAAACTAGCTCTCCTTGAAAACCACCAGCTACCAATAAGCCCTCATTCACAGCAAGGGTGCTAACTTGAACCCCAGAAAACCCTTCTAATAAATTCCCAGGATGTTTCTGTGTAAAAAAAGGTGTAAGAACAGACTTTCGTTAACAATGAGGAGCCGAGAACTGTTGAAATTCAGAGAAGGAACATCTGATCTACAAGCGGGAAACTATAGGCAAGGGGAAAACCTCTGCTGGAGCAACATGCCCTGAGAAGTCAAGGACCTTGGATAAATTGTGCGACAATGATGACCAGTGGCCTACTGTGGAATTTGACATAAAATAGACATCATGCTTCGAGGTTGCCCATAACAGGTTCCTAAGCTGCACAAAAAAATAGTTCATCAGTATTGTGCAGCCTCAAGAGTCATACGACAATCGACAAGAAATAATTCATCAGTATTGCAAATGCATAAAAAACACATTAACTGCTCCTTATTTCACCGAAAAAATCTCAGATCCTTTGTTATTCATATCCAGCCATAATTTGTAAGTTTTTATTTGGAAACTACCGTTCCTTATTCATTTCAACAACTGTATGAAATTATTGTTTTTTACTTTACTGTGAAATGTAAGTTCTATCATAACAAAAAATAACTAGTATACTTACTTTAAGATATCAGATTTCCCACTATCATGGATACAAATTGTGCAAGCAGGTTGCAAGTCAACGAAGAAAATAATGTTACTGGTGACAGGAAAGAAGGGAAATGGATAGCCTTAGCCTCTGATGACTTCTATCACAAAAGTACTATGCTGCAGATTGCATAAAAGTGAGAGATATATATACAAATGGTAGAAAATTTATTTTGGGAAATGGGAAAAGAATCAGTTTTTGGACAGACATATGGCTAGAAGATAAGCCACTATGTGTGTCATATGCCTTATTATATGATTTCTGTGTTAATAAGAACTTATCAGTTGCTCAGTGTGCAGCCAACAATTGGAGTATACAATTTTTGTCATCTTTTCCGGTTATTTTGCATGATCTTTGGTACAGTTTGGCTGTAAAACTAAATGAACAAGTGCTATCCGACTCAGAAGATAAAGCAATTTGGTTATGGAATAAATCAGGTGTTTTCAGTGTTAAATCAGTGTATCGTAGACTAATTGCAGTTGATTCTGGTTTTAAATATAAAAATATATGGAAATCTAAAATACCTCCAAAGATCAAAAATTTTCTTTGGCTTGCTGAAAATAGGGCGACAGTTACAAAAGAGTTTATGATCAAACGGAATTGGAAAGGGGATGTTTCATGTTGTTTTTGTGATAAACTAGAGACCTTAGATCATCTATTTTTTTCATGCCCGTCTGTTAGGATAGTGTGGGGTATTATTGCTAATTGTATAGGTTCCTCTTATAGACCAAAGAACTTTAATCAATACTGGGATTGGATCAAAATTCATCTACCAGGTGGTGGAGATTTTTATGCCTTGGGTTTGGCAGCTATATGCTGGGCTACATGGAAAATGAGAAATAAGGCCTGTTTTGATAATAAACGCATCAAGCATCCTGTTGAGATTGTTTTTCTTGTATGTTCTCTAATGAATTGTTGGGCAGGTCTTTATCCTACAGATTTACAGGTTGTGATCAGATCTGGAGCTGAGAAAATTTTTCAGGAGGCTTTGAAATGGATGGATAACAAAAAAGAAATTATGTTATTGAATGCCCCTGACGACGGAAATTAACAGTGCTGTTGTGAATGGGGAAAGCTGGTGTAACATGGGTTACTTGTCCTATCTGGAGGCCTTTATTTTGTTATGTGTGTATTATGGTTCTATGACTGTATCGTTTAATCAATCTATTCGTGTTATGTTTTTTAGCCTGGAATGAATTTGCTTCGTTTTAAACCCCATGGGGGATGTGTATGGCTCTTAGTGAACTAGTATCCACTGGAAAGCCAGAGATATAGGGAACTAGGTTGGAGCCGTTCTTTTGTAATCTGGATCTCTGTTCTGTAATGGAATGGAAGTGGAGTTGCTTCTCCGATTTAAAAAGAAATACCCTGCATGAAAGAAAGGCACACTGCTTATCACCTGAAAATGGAGAATCGATGGCTTTACTGATCTAGTGTTGTGGTGGAACTCATAATACTTGCTGTTGTGCTCCACTTGCTTGCACAACTAAGAAAAATATAAACAGAAAATTATTAGGAAACAGGAACATTTAGAAAGATAAAACAGCATTTGAAAATATAAAACTGGATGGTATTGAAGACCTTATCCATGAGCTCTCCCGATTGAGGGAAGTTTTCGTAGTTTTTGTACTGCTTCAACCTAGCTTTTCTGTAATCTTGCCTGGTTATGTTTAGCCTCTCCCAGGGTATGCCTTGTATATCCTTTCCCGCCCTTGCTTCAGCTGCTGATGTGTCAGATATCCTAGTAAGCTGTAGAATTATTAATATATTAGGTTACTCAATCAACAACTAGATATGTGAAAAATCTTAAGAGTTGAAGAAAATTTACCATGCCTTTCAACTTTAAAAATTATAGAGAAGAGATATGGGAAAAATATCCCAGGAATAACACAATTTGTATGTCATTAATAAGCTACACCAGCCAGTACCATGTCAATTCATGTTGATATTTGGCTAAGGTCATGTAGGGTGAATGACTGAATGGTCCTTGGTTTTTGTACTTACACCAGAAATACGATCCCAGCTAAGTAACTGTTTAATTCAAAAGGTGAATTAGTCCTAACTTTGATCAAAAGGACGAGGCATCAGTGTTTTCTCCTAATTGAAAATCATTTTTACTTTTACACTCTTTGGTCTTAGCCAAATCAAACAATGCTGAAACAATACACCAACAGCGCCATGCCATGTTGGGCACAGAAAAGTTATGCAACAAATGCTTTGTATGAAAGCGACATATCAGAGAGGATGGTAAACCAAGTCATTATTGGCTGAACATAAGCACAAAGGAAGAAAAGATAGAAATCTAGAGCTACATGAATGGCTCAAAATAATCTGCCCCACAAGCCCCGTCTACATCAAGTCTCCTTGACCCATAAAAAATTCAGCGGCTGGAGGCTATATAAGGAAAATCCGACTTGTGATTGAGCCAGCAAATGGAAATAGCTTTTTACACTTAATTGGGCGTATCACTGGACTAAATTTTTGTTACCAGTGTGACACATTTGAAATTTAATAGAATTTGCTTGGCAGGAGGCAAGTTATCTTGGTCTGCTTTTGTCTTCATATAAAAACAACCAACTCCTTTCTTTTAGAACATAAACATCTAATTCTTATAAAACGAACACAGTACGGAGGAAGATAAGATTATGTCCATGAGCAATTTTATTTCCGATATGTACCCACCAAGACATGTACCATGTCAATATCAACTTCGCTATATGAATAAAGAAAATCAGAAGCTTAGCCAATCAAGCCAGAACAACCACGGCATCACGCATTCGCCCACCTCAGATGCGAAATCGAAACAGAAAAATCAACTCATCAAACAGCGCCGATGAAGGTTGTACCGACCAGCAAGTAGTCGTCGTCTCCGTCCGCGCCGCCTTCCCTCCGGTCGGCGTCCTGGGCGTGGTCGTCGAACTCGTCTCCCACCTCGACGTCCATCTCTCCGTCCGACGCGCCGTCGTCGTGCTCATCCACCAAGTAACGCCCCGCCGCCGCGGCCGCGCCGTCCCGCGCGCTCGCCGCCATACCCGCGCCGAACTGGCCCCTGCACGCACCGGCCAGACTCTCAGATCACGCACACCCCGGACGAGGAGCGCACGAGCCTCACAAGGAGAAGCGATCGAGCGCCGGTTGAGCGAGGCGCGAGACGCACCTGTACTCGCAAACGACGAATCAGGAGAGCCCGCGCGGTTCCCGGCGAGGCGACGAGAGAAATCTACCGGGACTGGTCTCCGAGGGCTGGATGCAGGAGGGCGAGGACGAGCCGGGGAGAGAGGAAGCTGCGTCGGCGGCGGCTGCGGTTCGGGAGGCGCCAAACGTGTGGAGGTGGAGGCGGCCGTGCCTTTTGTGCCGTGCGGCGAAGCGAGGTTCCAGAAAACCGAGCTCAATCCGGCAGCGCGGTGGGGATAGCGACGGTGGACGGAGGGAGGGGATAATTTTGGCTAGGTTTCTTACGATACACACAGACACAGCGCCGAGATTAACGGCGTTTTCTAGAAGACGTGACACTCAGACAGAATAATTCTGCAAGGACCACGCCATTGTGGGCCTCACCGGCTTGGTTACCGTGGCTATTCTATTGACCAGGCCCATCAGATTGATGGCGTGCTTGGTTTTTGGAGTGACTGAGTGGTTGAGAAAATGATCCAACAATAATATCCAAATGCGGTTGTGACACGATTGTTTAGCTCGGAGACGGAGAATAAAGTTTTTTATATTTAAATGTTACAAGTCACCCCATTATCTTTCAGGAGCAAACAATACAATATAGGTATACAAGACATGTTATCCTAAGAAAAAAAAATATCTATACTTTTTATTTAGAATTAGTTATTTTTTCAAACTAAAAGATGTAAATGTTAGTTCATGCAACATCTTGAAATAAAAGTGAACATTACCAAGTAACCAACTAGAAGGTTTTCATATGCAGTGCGTATATGAATCATCATGATATGATTCAACGTGACTCTATCATGTGTATATGAACCATAACATGACTTAGCAAAGATCTTTTGATTTCTTATTTTATGAGAAACAATTGATTTTCTCATGCAAGGAGGTTGCACAGATCGTCACAAGTTGTTCGATGTTCTACTAGAATATTTTCTTATGATTTTTAAAAATTTATGAACGCAACATCGTTTTCTCACCGATACTACTAGCTCATATTGGATATTGATGATTAATTATTATTAAATCGTATCTTCCTTGCTATATTTTTCTATTGCCTTGTCTTTAAATATGAAACATCCTATCCTAAAAATCATTCATTAGCTCAAACTACTAATATTATCACATCACTTTTATCTATTATAATCATATCGCATATAAGCGAGACAAATATCAAAGACCTATGTAGATTTAGAATATAAAGCAGACTAGAGAGTCACTTGGTGATCATTAAAGATAGCTGAAATGGCTCTAAAATCACTATGATTACATGTGCCTACAGAAAGTCACAAACAGCGTGAGAACAGACCCAGTGACCCCACCACCCATCCACCGTTCCAGCCTAACCCACGGCGCCGCCGCGCGAAACACCAAAAACAAACCGCGCGCGCGTTCACAATCACTTCCGCTCCCCATCGGCGCCGCCACCGCCACCTATCGCCTCCTCGCCGGCGGCGCAGGCAGCCGCGTTGACCGGGCGGGAGAGCCCGGCCCGCCTCATCGGCCGGCGTCGCCGCTCCTCTCTCCCCGCCTCTCTCGTCGTCCTCCTCTCCCCATCCTCTCTCGCCCCCGCACAGGTTGAAGTCAAACCCCGCGCCCCGAAACCCCACGGAGTGCGCC
The DNA here is from genome assembly GCA_030760725.1 of Neostapfia colusana. Classification (NCBI taxonomy): domain Eukaryota; kingdom Viridiplantae; phylum Streptophyta; class Magnoliopsida; order Poales; family Poaceae; genus Neostapfia; species Neostapfia colusana. The sequence continues at coordinate 54,843,996 of JASWHV010000020.1, forward strand.
TCCGATGCCACATGTCTCGTGACACTTCTCCGCTTTTATACAGGTCAATGTCGAGGGCTCCGGCTCGGCCGAGGCGGCTAGAAAGCGGCCGGTCCGTCGACGGGAGGCGGCGCGGAGTGGGTGGCCTGCCCGGTCTGCGGCGAGTCCATCCGCGGGTCCGACTGCTGCGTGAACACCCGCCTCGGTACATCCAGAAGCCCATTGTTTGTTCTGAACGGTGCAATCCTGAATGCTTCCGATTGCTAGGAGCTTAGGATGGAGAATGTATACTACTTGGCTCGATTGAATTATTCAGAAATGCGTGTAGCATGGCGACTAAAATGTTGCCATGACAAAAATGAAGTAAAGCCAACGACTTGTTTGCTCTAGTTCACATAAGTGTTTGGCTGCTCGAGCAGTTGTAGTTTATCACCCTCATGCACTGGGTCAACTCTAAATCAGTTGAAAAACATATTGTGTTCTTATAAAGGAACAGTCACAGGTCTGAGTACTGGCAAGTTCCCAGATCGCAAAAATAAAGAAAGGTTTTTGCAATCATCAGGCCACTTGATGCCAATGGGTACTTCACTCCTCTCTATGCTGAGGCCGACAAAGTTATGGATCACCCAAACCCAACGTTGTATTGTTGCCCAAGGCTGTCATAGATACACCGGGTCTCCAAGGCAAGGTGTTGCCTTTGGATATGATCCTTAGATAAATATGGCTCTAAATGCTTCCTCCAGCGCTCTTTTCTTGCCCATTTCAGCGGTCCACCCCCCTGCCCGTGCCGCTCTCTCTGCGCGTAGTCTCCTGGTCTCCTCATCGTCCCCTTGAAGAGGATCTGATGCACCGCCGATTGGTTGGGGGGCCATACCTGTAGGTCGAGGTTGAGCCAGCCCGCCAGGGACAGCAGCAGGCGCATACTGGCCTTGAGCTCCCGCTCCCCCACTGATGCCCTGGGAGCTTCCAGCAGCCTGTAACAAATTGCAATAGTAAGAGATGTTGGAACTTATAACACATCAATCTGTTTTTGAATTGGACTACCAGAGCAATCTGAGAGGTATATAAAACAGCTTACATCAATGCATCAACTTCTGCTGATGAAGGGAAAAACATAAAGTTAAAGCGGTATAGATACAGAAACATGCAGAAAAATAGTAGTTTGCTGTAGTGTTTTATTCCACATGCACGACTCAAACCAGAAAAAAATGACCATGACAGTAAGGATGCAAAGTGAAGATAAAAATAACCTTTCTAAACTTTATTTTGCAGTCATGACAGGCAGTCAGATAAATAAGCAGACAAAACCTAAACCTGTAAGACATCTATGCAGACATAATTTTAAAAAGATAAAATACAAATTGAACGTGAGATGCACTTTCATTAGCTAAAATATGTTGATAAAATATCCATCACGGTTCTAACTTTCATCACGAAATCACATCTCCGTAGGTCGTTTTACATATAAAAAAGAACACACTGAAAATATTTTACTGCATCCCCAATAACTGATAAAAATGTTTGATAGGATGTCAAGGCAAAGAATCATAAAACTTGGCAATTCACGATATAGCACTATACCATTTTCTGATCATATTTGACTATTTGTTAGAGGTTTTCATGGGGTTGGAGTTGGACTACCAAGTGGTAATGTAGAATATTTCCCATAAAGGCAGACTTTTAATGATCTACATTTGAATTTTGATGGGACCAGACCTCTAACAAACTGTTAAAGAAGTCAAACTATATTTTCATAATCTTCATAGCATTATATTTTCCCAAAACAAAGATCTTACAAATATCTACTAACCGTGTTGCTGGCCTCAGCCTTTCCAGGGTTCATTCTGCTTGCTTGAAGCGCTGCTGCAAGATCCTCAGCCTATAAAGTAACACATTTGAGAGAACAGACAAGCAATTCTTAGTCATTAGAATATATGAACATGACTAGAATGCTAAAGTTAGAGTCAAACATTTCTACTGGAATTTCATCCATCAGAGACAAGCAAAAGTAGAACACACCCTTTTTGCTCGGGACAAGGATATTTGCTCCAGATTTTCCCGTTCGTACCTAGCAATTTTAGCTTCGATCGCCTCAACGTCTATCCCCTCGATCAGGTTGAAAGCTTCAAAGGGAGATGAATATCAAACAATCAACCGTACCCTCCACTGACAAAGAATGTCAGACTTGCAAATAGGGAACGCAACTCACTCATATCCTCCACTTCTTCCAGATAATCATTGTACTCCCTCAGCGACGGGAAATGCTCCTGCGTCTTGTTGAATCTGAGGCCGAATCCAAGCAAGTAATAGAAGTTAGCAGCTTGATATAACACATCCTGTTTCGTTAGATACAAAGAACCAAGGGGGTTCAGGGTGTAGAGCGCACATCCTGGCCATCCTGCGGCGGATGGTCATCTCCTTCGCCCACGGGTTCCCGCCGCCGCCGGAGGTGACCACCATATTGCCGCCTCAGCCTGGACCGCAGCCCCAGCTTCCGCACTCCCGTGGATCGCACCGTGGCGGGTTCGAGGTGGGTCGGGAGCAAGGTGTCTAGGGTAGGGTTCGGCGAGAGGAGGGGGGAACAAAGGTAAGCTTGAATGTAAATTGACAGGAGTTGAGGGTCTTGCCCAGAAAGTACTAACTGCATTAATCTAACACCGTTAGTGAAAATTGAACGGCAGATCACCTTGACTCTTCCATCCACGTCGGCGTGGTAAACCCCATGGCGCTTGCGACTCGCCTGCTCGGCCGCCGCCGCCGCCTCCTCATCGGCGCGGCCGCTCGCCTCTCCGACGCGACCCAGAGACCCAGTCGCCACCAGCAGCAGCACCTCCCACCTCCCGCTCCCACGCTTCCATTTCCCACTCGCGTGCTTCCCTTTGCGGTCCCCGCACGAAGCTTCTCCTGGTACTCCCGCTCAACTCCCAGCCCAAGCCCCGGCCCTGGAACAGACGCCAGGGAAACTCTCGGAGAGGACGCATATACTGAGAGAGAAAGCAACTACTTGGATGGCGTGCATATCGTTGATGGCGGGGAAGGGACAGCCAGCGCCGCGGGTGCTGCCGCTGACGCGGTGGTCACCGCCGATGGCGTCGGGGGCGTGTCCGATTTGGCTACCAGCATGGTGGTCGACCTCATCGACGGGCTCCATACCCTCACCGGACTACCATGGTAGGTCGCTTGCCGCTAAAAAGTTTTGCCATTTTTATTTTGCATTCGTTTTGACAAAGGTAATTTTTTCTTTTTTCTTTTCATGTCAGGTGGTTAACAATTTCCCTATCGACTGTGGCCATGAGACTAATGATACTTCCTGTCCTGGCATTGCAGCTTCAGAAGATTGCTAAAATTGGTGAACTATCCCGACATTGTAAGTTCTACGACTGTCATATAACTGTTCTGGAAACTTTTCGTTGCCCCTTCTTCATTCCGTCTTATAAAGCATGGAAATGCATTGACTGACTGGTACCCAAAAAAGTATCGGATTAGTATTGTTATTTATCTTTATGAAGTTGATAAGAAAGTTATTCTTAATTCATTTGTTTTTATGTTATGTTTACGAGTACAATCAATGTTATCATGATTACCCATTGTTATTATTAGTGCCTAGCATATTCTTTGAATCAAAATGCTTATGTTAGGGGAGAAATGTATATTTGTGTACTGAATTTCGATTGTTTTTCTCTTTTATTTTTATGTGTTTCTGACTTCATAATTTCATTCTCATATATATTCTTTTAAAGTGCCCCCTCCCTTACCTGGAAGGAGCTTGCGTGACCAATACTCTCTCTTCCGGAAGAAAAGGAAAGAGCTTGGTTGCCCTTCCTTTTTGTGGAATTTTGCCTATTTTTCAGTACAGGTAATAATTAACTTACTTTGATAGTATCTTATGGCTTATGTCCTTCACGTATGATAATATTAGTTAAGGATCTTATGATTGACTCTGATTGTTTTTCAAATGTACCCTTTTCTAATTCTACATATTCTTGTTCCTAATATCTTTCTTCACCCGTTTTTTGTTTTAAAAGTATTTAAAGAGCATTCAAGACCAAACTATTTTAACGCTTTATTTTCCTCATCCTCCATTTCATGTTTCCATTGCAGTTCCCTTGCTTCATTCTTTGGATGATGAGTATCCGGAGTATGTGTTTGACTAATCACCCTGGATTTGATAATGTAAGTTGAAGGTGTCTCTGTACTCAATTCTGATCAAATGCATTTCTTCTAGTACTCTGAAGTTCCCTAGAGAGACTATGACCTTTGAAGGTTGTAGTGGTGGCAACTATCTTCGTTGATAATGATTTATTTCATATGCTCCTTCCTCCTATTTTGAGTTAACATAAATTTAACTTCTGATTTTTATTTATGGACTATTAAACAGGGAGGTATTCTGTGGTTTCAAAATCTGAGTGAGGTTCCACATGGTGCTTCAGGTCTTGCATTTCCTATCTTAGTTGCTGGCCTACACTATTTAAATGTTCAGGTACTCACCAGTTTTAGTTCATAAGATTCTATTGCTAATTTTCCTTTCCTACTTTGTTACCTTTTTCCATTTAGTACCTGGGAACACAAAAAAATGTAAGAATTGAAGGGTCATGGCTGCTCTGCTTTGGCTCTTGTTATGTGTGATCATTAACATAAATACATAATTTTGCATATATTGTTTGGAACTTTGGATTTCTATTGTATGTGCAAGTCGGTGTAACTCCTGACAGAAATTTTGAGAAACCTATTATGAATTCAGTTGAGATATATTGTTCGGGCACGTTGGACCAACCATATGTTGGTGACGATTATATTTTGGTTGGTTTCTGGCAATCATCAGTTTTATATAGGATTGGACATTGCGTTCAAGTTTTAAAGTTGGATGGTATAGTTCGACCATGTTCTGATAGAACCTTTCCAATCAAATTCAAAACATTTGTCCGTGCTTAATGTTTAAGTGGATCAGTAATGCTGGATTTAGGACCATTTCTTCGTACTAAATTGCCTCTAAAAGACTGTCTGACCTTTTGTCTCAGATTTCTTTTCAAGGATCGCAAATCAGGAACTATCCAGGAATTTTTGGCTTGCTAGCGAAGGTAAAGTATCCCATTACTAAGATTTTTGTTCCTTTAATAAGGTCCTCAAACTACTTGTTAATGTAATCATGGATGAGTTGTTACTTTTGATCTTCTGTTTCTTTTCCTCTTGTTTTATTTTTAAAATTCAAATTTGCAACTTTTCTGTGTACTGATATTATGTCTTTGTTTTCTTTGCAGTACTATAAGATATATCTTGATATCCTGGCTGTCCCATTATTTCTTATCGCATATGTGGTTCCTCAGGTCAGTTCCATGTTATTTGCTTCATGTAGATAGAGTCACAAAATATAAAAATGAATATTGTGCACATTGTTGTTTTTCATTTGCGAAGTCATTACTCAAGTTTGATGGCTAAAGGTGAATCAAATATAGTGGCCTGATTATTATCTTGGTGTTTAATAATTGCTGTAGATGCTTTAAATTTGCGAATGCGCGACCTGCTCTGTTTGGCATATTGTTCCATTAAATGGCAACCATTTCAATGTCACAATAGTGACAGGTAAATGCACCTAATCCTGCTTGCGCAGTCACAAACTCACAAGCAAAGATGACAGAGTAGTCCATTGGATGAATTGAGATATTGCAATACGAGACAGGCCAGGTAGGGACATGCTGTGTGGCACTGTGGTAGTCCTGACCTGAAATTAGGGTAGGAGCAGGTTTTGAAGCTTATATTAGCATAATGTTGTTACTTTAGGATACAATGTCAACTAATTTTTATAGAAATATTTAGTCAAATATGCGGTTAACTTAACTTGAAGTTACCGCAATACAAACTGACTGTTGAAAAATATGGCCCACACTTAATTTCAGTTTTTGTTTCGTTCAAGTAGCAATCAGAATCTCAGACACTGCATTCCAGTTGTTTACAATCGTTGATTGATTTGGCAGGGCAGCCTGGTCTACTGGACTACAAATGGTTTATTTTCTGTAGCTCAGGTTAGAGTGGTTTTGTCTATCTTTTTATTGTTTGTATTATTCTCAACTCAGGATATTGTGTTACCTTTTCATTCTAGCAGCTCCATGCGACCATGCCAACATACTTATTATATTTGATCAATACAACTCATGCAACAAAAACATTTAATAGCACCAGTCGTCTCACAGCTTTTCTAGAAATGTAAATAAGATTTTTATGATAGACTAACATTCCACCTTATCATAAAAATAGGAAAAATGGTCCTGTTTGATAAAATTACTTAGCATCAATTTCCTTTCTGTGGACTTGATATATCCCTGGACAGTCTTAAAGAAACCTTGAAAATAAAAATAAAAATTGAGAAGACGGTATCCTACTGCAATAGTGGTCTTAAGAAGACAGAGGGATTGCTCAGAACACCTAGTTTCATCCTGCCCTATACTTCTGCTCTAAAGTCTTTTCCCTTTTGTACGACAGCAAAACTTGAGAATGAATCCTCTTTCATTTTGCGAATCCCTCTTTCTATCCTTTGAGCAGAATCATTTCATGTATTATAATTTGAACACTTAGAAGTGATGCAGTCAACAACTCAACACTGTGCAGCAATTGTCCTTCAGAAATGATGTCGTCCGCGCAATGCTGGGATTGCCAACTAAAGCTGACCTTGGTTACAGAGCACAAAAGTCTCTTGAGGGCCCTGAGATGGTGCAGGTAGAACCACCTGCAGTATGAACCTGATGACTGTTTTCTCTCCTTTAGCTGATTCTCTCTTTTCATATAATGAATTTACAGCAGTCGCCTCTTGGCCACCCTGGTATGCAAAAGCAATTGACATCATCTGAAAATGGAACTGCTGATGAGAACACAGCTCCAAATTTTATATTTGAGAGTAACAATACTATGGAAGGAAGTATATCAGAGTCTAGTTCACCTGAGGAGCTTCTAGAAGTACGAATTTATTCATAACTTTTTTCTTGAAGTGTTATTCTGATATGAATTCTAAAGCACAAATCTATCTATTTTCATTAGCAAGCATTACAGTATTTTGGAACCGGCCGTCGAGACCAAGCTGTTCCACTGATCAGGTAAGTTGACATTAACTTTGTCTGATCACCTATTGGTTAGCTTCTCCATTTGTAAATTATGAAGCTGATGGACAACTATTCCCCACAGAACAGCAATAGAAAGAAATCCAGATCTATCTACAGCTTTAATTGGAATGGGGCAGACCCTGTTCTCCAACAGGTTGTTTCCTGAAGCCGGGGAATGTTTTGAACATGCTCTACCAAAGGTCTGTTTTAACCTCAGATGTTTTTCAGTAGTTCAAATATTATGACCTGAGGCAATACAGGGCAGCAAGTTAAGATTTAGTGCTTTCTGACTTTCTGTTTTGTAGATTCAAGAACATGATCCTCTTCTTGTGCTTGCATACTTTGGGGCAGGCATTTCACATGAACGACAGGTAGAGTAATGCTGCATTTGGACTTGATCTATAAAAAATTGAACAATAATGAACAACATAAGCATTGTATCATTTTTATTATAGGGCGATAACAAGATGGCGATCAAACACCTGCAGAGATTAGCAGAGCTCAAGGAACCAGAGAAACCTATTAACAAAACATGCTATTTCAGTGGCATCGTTCTTCTAGGAAGGTAAATGAATCCTTTTCGGGTATTTTTATTATTAAAAGGACCTTCAATTGGCCTGACAACTAACAAATGACTACATACATCCTTGTATTTGGTGCTCCAAAGAAAGGTATAGGCCTGAGCTCTTTGCTTGTGGAAGTGCTTTAGCTGCACAGTACTTGCTTCGACTCTGTTTGGCATTGCCGTGGCTTTTCAAAAGTTCTTATTTATTTCTATTTGTGGGTGCCATTTTTAGTTGGGAGGATATTTAGGATTTGTTATAGTGACAATCATAGCCTATCTCAACGTGCTTGGGACAAAGGCTTTGTTGTTGTTGTTGTGTTATAGTAACAATCACACTAGGAATGGCAAATATTCCTAAGATTCCACTACACAGCATGGCACGACACATCAGCTGCCAAAAATGCCTTAAAATCCATTACCTATGTAGATGATTTGGAAAGAACTTAAGTATCACATTTCATTGATTTTTATTGCCCCCTTTTCTATTACTGGCAACTGTTACTAAAAGCCCTCCGACATTGACCTGCAGCATATTATCCAGAGAAGGTCGGAATTCTGAGGCTGCCAAATACCTGCGCATGGCTATTACGTATGATCCTTCAATTGAAAGGTTACTTAAGGAATGCGAGGAGGGAGTTGATGATCAGGCGAAGTCAGCAGGACAATGACTTGCCAGCCCTGAAAAGAGCATATGCTGCAAAACAGAGATGTCACACTTTTTTTTTCTTTTGTGATATTAACTCAGATTTCATTTGGCACATGATGTCCAATATCTAGGTGTAGAATAAAATTTGAAACTAGATAGTGGCAATGAAATGATGTACTCTAAACCCTTTTGAGTTACTGGAGACGAGAATATAGGCGCATTGATTTTGTAAAGTAAATCACATTGGCCACTCAAACTATGAATACACGTCATCTCTTGTTAATGATTGAGGAACTTGGGTGTTTAATTGAGCCAAATTTCATATCATGGTTCGTTGCATCTGATCTTGTTTGTGGCTGAGGCCATTTAGTATCTTGGGAATAAATTATTTCAGTCGTCGGGAATAACGACAGATTAACCAACCGCGAGCTCCCACGTAGGCCGGATCACTTAGACGTAAAATAAGCCCGACCCAGTAGTGGGGCCCATGTAAGCGAGTAATGTTCGGCCCATTAGTTGGCCCACTAAAGTTCGCAGGTACTCCATAGTCAAGCGGAGCGCGTCGTCTAGTTGGGATCTTCTCTTTCGAGCGGCCCCCCTTCGCACCGTTCCTCTCATATTCTCGGCGGCGGAGAGGAGGGGGCGGGGAGATGGCGCACCGGCTGCTGCGCGACGCGCAGGCGGACGGGTGGGAGCGGTCGGACTTCCCCATCATCTGCGAGTCCTGCCTCGGTGACAACCCCTACGTCCGAATGGTAGCGTGTCGTGCGACACCCCCAAACCCTAACCCTATTGTCTCGATGGTGGTGACCTTGGTGGTCGTTTATTCGATATGGGGTGCGGTGTATGCTTGATTGTACTGTTATTTGCAGTTTCAGGATGCTTGCTGAAATCTGGGCTTAGGTTATGCTGCTGTTTTGGTGCCGCGTGTTGTGTTAAAAGAATGGCTGTTGTTTTCCTTTTAGGCCCTGTTTGGCACAGTTTAAACTTGTTAAAAAAGCAGCTTGTCTGAAAAGCTGGTGAACAGCAGCTTAAACTTATATCCTGCTTTTAGTTCATTCTAAGAAGCAGCTGAACTAATAAACTGCTGGAGAAGCTGACTGTTTGGTACACCCGTAGCTTATTTTTATAAAAAAAAACTGGTTCAGAAGCTGTGCCAAACAGGGCCTTAGCTGTTGATTAGAAATGCTGCGGGATATCAATCGTATATATAGTGTACTCTTTCCTTGTCCTGCTCTTTTATAGTTACAGAATTTAGCCAAGATCTCCGATGTCTGCTTGAGAGTGTGTGCAGAATATATATATATATATATATATATATAGATATATATAGAGAGAGAGAGAGAGAAAGAGAGAGAGAGCAGTATGGTAAAGTCTTGTTGTTCTAGTGGCAGTACTTTGGTTCAGTCTTTCATGAAGACACAGAGATCAAGTGTCTTACTGGCTTCTCTTGTTTCATGTGGCAGTTAAAAGCCGATTATGACAAAGAGTGCAAAATATGTGCACGTCCTTTTACTGTGTTCCGGTGGAGACCTGGTCGTGATGCAAGGTACAAGAAGACAGAAATCTGCCAGACATGTTGCAAGCTGAAAAACGTCTGCCAGGTCTGCCTGCTGGATCTTGAATATGGTCTGCCCGTTCAGGTCCGGGATACTGCACTAGCTATCAATTCAAATGATGCAATTCCAAGGAGTGATGTCAATCGCGAGTATTTTGCAGAAGAGCATGATCGCAGGGTATGTTCCATTGTCCATAATTGAATCTTGATACCATCACTCCATAGTAGCTGTGCTACTTGTGCATATTATATTTTTTTTGTGCAGTTAGCATGTCTCTCTAAATGCTGGTTCTATGATATATAATGAAAAGTAAAGATGATGATCTGGCCTAACATGATTTAGCTAAAAGATTTGAGATGTCTCCACTCTCCAGTTGAAATATAATGATTGCAAATTGATACCTTGTTTCTAATGTATGCTGATCTGCCATAGTCGATGTGCCTGTTCTCTGTTTGTATGGTCCAATATAATTATCAACACATTGTTGTTTGTTCCTCTTTTAATCTATGGGTAGTTCCTAATGAAATTTTCCGTGTATAAATGCAGGCGAGAGCTGGCATAGACTATGATTCTTCCTATGGGAAGGCCCGTCCGAATGATACCATTCTGAAGCTTCAGAGGACATCTCCATATTACAAGAGAAATCGAGCTCATGTTTGCAGTTTCTATGTACGTGGTGAATGTACAAGAGGTGCTGAGTGCCCATACCGGCATGAGATGCCTGAAACTGGGGAGTTATCTCAGCAGAACATCAAAGATCGTTACTACGGGTAGGTGACAGTGATTTAAATAGTTTTCAGTTACATGGTGTTTGCTGTTCTCTGCATGTGGTAGACTAGGATTTTAGCTACCTGCTGTGCAATTTTTTTCCTATATTACTTTGGTGTCCAGTTATGGTACCCAAATGTTCTTATCATATGTTTTTATATTGGTAGTTGAAACATCTGTTTTTAAGTTTTAGCTGGTTTTAAGATTATACCACCGAAACTGAGTTATTTTAGTTTCTGGGGGTGATCATCTGCAAGGTCACCTTAATATGAATCCTCATTGTTCATGTGCACAGATAGGCAAAATGGATGAAGCCTCATATTTCTGTATGTTTGGTAAACTATCTGAAGTTGTTTTTAATGTTAAACTCACAGCTGTTACTTGAAAGTGGTTTCTCAGCCAAATGCTCTAGTTACTCAATACACTGATATATATATATATATATATATATATATATATTATCCAGTTATTGAGTTTGACTGTGTTATTCGTTTGGTTCTAAATTGTTTGGTGAATTTCACTTAATTTTTTGACGTGTATTATTTCCTTTATCTTGGTTTCTAACAGTCTTATCATACTGCCTGCAGAGTTAATGATCCAGTTGCAATGAAACTTTTGAGTAAGGCAGGTGAAATGCCATCATTGACACCTCCAGATGATGAGAGTATAAAGACTCTCTACATTGGTGGATTAGATAGCAGAATAACTGAACAGGACTTGAGGGATCAGTTTTATGCTCATGGTGAGATTGAATCTATAAGAATGGTACTTCAACGTGCATGTGCATTTGTGACATACACTACAAGAGAAGGCGCTGAGAAAGCTGCAGAGGAGCTTGCTAACAAACTAGTCATCAAGGGTGTTCGTCTGAAGCTCATGTGGGGCAAACCGCAGGCTCCAAAGCCAGAGGACGATGAGGCTGGAAGACAAGGACATGTTGCCCATGGAGGGTTACTCCCTAGGGCTGTCATATCTCAGCAGCAGAGCGGTGACCAGCCTCAACCGCCTGGGATGGAGAGTCAACAACAACCAGGACCTGCATCGTACTACTTCAACATTCCAGCACCACCAGCAGCAGAGCGAACTCTATATCCTTCCATGGACCCCCAGAGGATGGGTGCCTTGGTCAAGTCACAGGATGGTGAAGGCAAGCCAGGGGCACAACCATCTGGGCAAGCTCAGCCATCAAGCAGCTCAGGACAGAGCTATCCTGCACCACCGCCATACTACCATGGCCAGTATCCACCATACTATCCACCATATGGTGGCTACATGCCTCCACCTCGCATGCCATACCCACCACAGTATCCACCTTACCAACCGATGCTAGCACAACCAGCGCAAGCACAAGCTAGTTCATCCCAACAACCGGCACAAGCGCAAGCAGGTCAGCAGCAGCCTCATGCTCCTCCAGCTCAGCAGCAGCCAACGCAGAACTGAAGTCCTGGAATCCGCGTTGCAGGAGAATGTAACTCTTATTTGTTTACAAATGTTTGTATTTCATAATTTGTGATTAAGAGCCAAACTTGTAGTTGCTTATCTGAATTCAGAACCGGGAGATATACTGGATTTATCCATTCTACATTTTTGTGCTGTCAATTGCACAGTATTTCTGAACATCGTTTATTGTGGGGCGGCTGAATATTTTGGTTTTTTTCCCATCCCAAATTCCAGATCGAGTCACCAACTCAGGTGTAAACACTACTGACGCAGATTACAACTGATGCCTAAATAAATTTGAAGCGGCAATGAAACATTTGGTATGGACGCAATAGAACTCGTATGTTTGGTCATCTGCAGGGTTCGGCAGTTCGCTATTAGTTCGGCAACCGTCGAACTCGTCTATGTAGTCCGAAAGCAGTCATGGCGGCCGGGGCGTCGAAATGGTGGACGCTTCCATTTTCACGGCGGCCGGGCATCGTCGATTATCTTACACGTAGGCATGTCCAGTCTACTCTATCCGGTTACAAATGGTCGCAGTTCTGCTGTAAATAAAATTGTTCATTTATTTGAATTCAAATCTAAAAAATATCTAAAAAAACGGATATGGATCGGATATTTTCAAAAAGAATAAGTGATGGTTCAGAATATCCGATATGTTTTCTATTTAGAGCCGTGGTACTTGAGATGTTAACCGGGTAGAATAGACAAAAAGCGGCCAACTGGGGAGCAGAATCTATATAGTTGCCTGGGCAAGGCCTTGTCTGAATGATCGGCGGAGGCTCTATCAGCTCGTAGATCGTCCTCGCCTGCTGGGACTGAGTCGCTATTCTATCAAAGGAGTGCAGAGAAAAGTTGCACAGATCTGCCACTATTGCCTGAGTCGTGATAGCAAGTCTCGTCCTTCGATGGATGAGGTCGTCAAGCAGCAGCTTACACCACTGCAGGGTCTGAATGACACGGCATCTGCTTCATTCAGGCCCCGATCATCATCCCAGCGTGGTGAGTAGCACATGTACAAGAATGCATACTTTTTTTTTCTTTCTCGAAACCCCTGTATACTTTTTTTTATGAGATGCGATGCAATGACCGATTTTGGCTTGGATCCAATCAATGAAAGGGGCGTTGCTGAAGCTAACTGCGAGTCTCTTTTCAATCACAGGAAAGGTGCGCAGATGACGACGGCTCCTTGTTGTGATCCTTCTGCTTGTCGGACGCTTGTTTTGTTTTAGATGATACTGTTAGCTCTTAAGGGTTCTGATCTAGGTGTCTTCTAATCGGTTAATCATCATCTTAAGTATCTAGGTCTAGTAATTAAGATTAATGAACACAAAACATGTTTAATAAATTAAATTAAGAACAATGCACAGTAGTAGATGAGTTTAGAGGGACGTACCTTCACCGGAGCCGGAATTCGCGGCCATGATGGTGAAGATGTAGGAGTCGGAGGCGATGGCTGCAGATGTGGCGAGAGTCTTCCCCTCGTTGCGCACCGCTTAGGATCGGAAGGAGCGAAAGGTGTGGCGGGAGGCGTTGAGGCGCACGTTCATTCGATGATCGTGCGTCCCGGCTGCCCCCTACCGGTTTATATGGCGCGTACGGGAGGGGGCCTCAACCGAAATAGAATTCGGTTGCGCCCCCGATCAGGGCGCATAGGGGAGTCGGATCCGGCTGGTTTGTTAACCAAACCGGATCGTGATCAATACGTCTAACATTCTCCCCCTTGATCACGGGACAAAACTTACCAACTCAGTTGTTCAACTACTAAACTTAGTGTTTATTTCCTTATGCTTGACATAAAGGGCACGACGCATCAAAACAGCCAGTCACGTACTGTTTGACTCGACGACCACGGTACATCGCACATTTAGAAACAACCTCATACTCAGTTGGCCCCTTAGAATCCAGAATAGTTTACAGGCTTTCCCTTAATCCCATGTCGGCTACGCGTTCACTGAACACACTGGGAGGAAGCCCTTTCGTTAGCGGATCCACAAGCATTCGCTTCGTACTTATATGCTCGAGACTAATCGTGTGATCCTGGATTTTATCTTTCACAACATAGAGAACTTAATGTCGATGTGTTGGCAGCACCACTCGACTTGTTGTTATGAGAGTACAATACTGTTGGCCCATTGTCGTAGTATAACTTAAGTGGTTTATGAATGTTGTCGACCACTCTAAGATCGGAAAGAAACTTCTTAAACCATAGTGCCTGTCCGGTGGCCTCATAACAAGCAACAAACTTGGCATGCATTGTGGATGATGCAGTGACGATTTGCTTGGAGCTTTTCCACGAAATAGCTCCATTCGCGAGGGTGAATATGTAACTTGACGTGGATTTCTTAGTATCCACACAACCCGTGAAGTCTGAGTCTGAGTAACCCACCATTTCAAGTGAGTCAGTCTTACTATACGTTAACATGAGACCTTTTGTGCCTTGCACATACCTTAATGCCTTCTTAACTGCAGTGATCAATCACTGGATTGGCCTGATATCTGCCAAGAATCCCGGTTTCGAATGCTAAGTCAGGGCGAGTACACACTTGAGCATACATAACGCTTCCGACAGCAGAAGCATATGGAACCGACTTCATTTGATCGATCTCGTATTGGTTCCTGGGACACTGAAAGTTTCCAAACTTATCGCCCTTGACTATTGGAGCAGGCGAAGGTTTGCTCGCATACATGCCGTACTTCTTGAGTACATCTTCTAAGTATGCTTTCTAAGATAAACCTAAAACCCCTTTGTTACGATCTCGGTGAATCTCAATCCCCAACACATAGGATGCTTCACCTAGATCCTTCATGTCGAAGTTGGAGGATAAGAATTTCTTAGTCTCTATTAGCAGATTGACATCGCTACTCGCAAGTAGAATGTCATCCATATAGAGAACAAGGAAAATGAATTTCCCATTCTTAAACTTAGCATAGATACAATTATCCTTCTCGTTCTCCTTAAACCCAAACTTTCTAATCGTCTCATCGAACTTGAGATACCATTGCCGTGAAGCCTGTTTAAGTCGATAAATGGGCTTTCTTAGGCGGTATCCCATATGTTCCTTACCTTCAATGACAAAACATTTTGGTTGTGTCATATAGACGTCATCGTAGAGATCCCCAATGAGGAACGTCGTTTTTACATCCATCTGATGTAACTCTAAGTCATAATGTGCTACCAATGTCATAATTATTCTAAAAGAATCTTTAGTCGGGACGGGTGAGAACGTCTCATTATAATCTATGCCTTCACTTTGAGTGAATCCCTTCGCCACAAGTCTGGCCTTATATTTTTTTTATTTTTCCTTTGGAGTCACGTTTGATCTTGTAAACCCACTTACAGCCTACTGTCTTGGCTCCTCGAGGAATCTCAACTAAATCTCAGACCTTGTTGGCGTCCATAGATCTCATCTCATCCTCCATGGCTTTACGCCACTCAGATGACTGTGGTCTTCTCATAGCATCTTCAAATGAGGTGGGGTCATCCTCCATTTGAACTTCTTCATTCTAATAGATCTCGTAATCGTCCGAAATGACCGATCTTCTTACTCGTTGAGATCTTCTGATTGGCGCATCATATTCTGGTTGAGGCTCTTGTTGTGCTTCACCATATTCGGCAACTGGTTCAACAGCCTCAGAAGGTTGAGCATCTCTTACTTCTTCCGTTGCCGGTGAAGGACTAACAACAGGTGTTGAACCATTAGTGACTCGCACAGATGGTTCAACTACAGTAGGTATCGAGAAATATGGTTCTTGAATCATGGGAGTGGGTGTGTACACCCGCTTCTCTTCAAGATCTACCTCTTGTCTTACCATACTCCCCCTGATCATGACATCTTCTAAAAAGACAGCATGTCTTGTCTCTATGAACTTAGTGTAATTATCTAGACAATAGAATCGACATCCCTTACTCTTATCTGGATAGCCAATAAAACAACAATTAATAGTTCTAGAGTCCAGCTTACCAATGTTTGGGTTGAACATTTTAGCCTCAGCTGGACAGCCTCACACGTGCAAATAGTCTAATGAGGGCTTACGTCCTGTCCATATTTCATACGGCGTCTTAAGTACTGATTTGCTCGGCACACGATTAAGCACATGAATGGCGGTTTTTAACACCTCCATCCATAAGCTAACCGGAAGTGTCGAATAACTTAACATACTTCTTAGCATATCTATGAGCGTACGGTTTCTCCGTTCCGCTACACCGTTTTGCTGAGACTCACCCGGTGTAGAATACTGGGCTACTATGTCATTTTCCTGTAGAAACCTCGCAAAAGGTCCAGAAATTTGGCCACACGGGGTATGTCGACCGTAGTACTCCCCTCCACGATCGGATCTTACTACCTCGATCTTAACGTTGTGTTGGTTTTCTACTTCGGCCTTAAATATCTAAAATTTATCCAACGCTTCGGATCGCTCCTTGATTGGATAAATATAGCCATAACGAGTATAGTCATACGTAAATGTTATGAACGAATCATAACCATCTATGGAGACTATTAGGAATGGATCACAAATGTCCGTGTGAACTAATTCTAATATTCCCGTGCTTCATTTCGTGTCTTTCTTAATTTTCTTAACAAATTTGTCTTTAATGCAATCAATGCATTCTTGTGAATCCGAAAAGTCTAAGTTTGGAAGAATCGATTGGGAAACTAAACGTTCAATTCTCCCCCTCAAAATATGGCATAATCGTCAATGCCACAATTTTGATGATGTTTCGGAATCGATTCTTTTACGCTTGTTGAATACTAAGTTATTTTGAAAAGAAACTTGATTATTACTTATAACATTAACGTTATCATGTAAGGATAATAAATATAACATGTCTTGTCAGAATGCAAGACCCACAACTTTATTATTAAATGTAATAGAACATTTATCATTGCCAAAATGGCACACATAACCTGAATCATCCAAACATGAAACTGATATCAAATTTCTCTCTAAAGAGGGTACATAAAGGACATTATGAAGTCTAAGTACAAAGTCATCTCTAAGTCTAAGTGGGAGATCTCCAACGGCTTCAACTTGAGCTTCACGGCCATCAGCGACTTTAATGGTCTTTTCCCCTCTTCTTAGGGTCCTTCTTATATTTAATCCCTGCATAGAATTACAAACGTGCATAGTGGCACTTGAATCAATCCACCAAGTAGATCGAGAATAATCTAAAAACAGAGATTCGTTGACAAAGGTTACAAAATCATTACTGTTCTTGCAACACCACTTCAGGAAGCTCACGCAATCCTTTTGGTAGTGTCCTTTCTCCTTATAAAATCTGCATTGAAACTTTTACATACTTTTGAGGAGGATGCTGAAACCACCTTTGGGAGGATTAAAATAGTTCTTCCCCTTCCCTTTCCCTTTGGCGTAGTTGATAGAGTCACCACTCCTCTGGGACTTAATGCGTTCTTCTTCCTGAACGCACATGGCAATCAATTTTTCTAAGTTCCACTGCTCTGGTTGAGAGTTGTAGTTAATCACAAAGGCCTCAAACTCCTTAGGTAGTGAAGCAAAAATGAGATGCACAAGCAGCCCATCAGTGATTCCTAAGCTCATTGGTTTAAGCTTTGTGACCAAGTTTGTCATCTTAAGGATGTGCTCACGCACACCACCTCCAGTGTATCTCTCAGTAACGAGCTTCTTAATAAGCATGCTCGCTGTAGCTTTGGAAGAGCCAATAAACTGACTCTCCACCTTACGGAGGTACTCAAGAGCAGTTTCACATTCGGGAATTGCTCCCCGAATGGCCTCAGTGATTGTCCCCTTAATTACCATCAAACACTTCCTGTTTGAGACAATCCACTTAGTGAGATCCTTATCATACTTGTCTTTCAAGCTCAAATATTGTCCCTTTCTCAGCTCAAAAGACTCATCAGACTCTCCAGCTGTAGGTGTAGGGATCTCAGCCTCAGTAGGGCAAGAAGTTATCAATGCATAATCTATTTCTGAAATTGCCAAGGCAATTTCCAGCTTCTCTTTCCAGGTTCCATAGTTTGAACTATTGAGTGGTTCAATGTTAGAAATGAAGCTACGTGCTGAAGAAAAGGTGGAGGAACCTAAAGAAATTTCATATGCATGAGCAAGTACACAATAAACTTAAATATTGTAGAAATATTGTAATTTTGCTTTTCGCGTTGGTTACTTCACAAAATACAACATTCAAAATCATATCAAATTTTGTTTTTCGTGTTAGTTACTTAACAAAATTCTCTATGAGCAAAATACTTAATGTATTATAGAAATGCCATGTTTTGTTTTTCGTGTTGGTTACTCAACAAAACACGTCATTAAAAACATAAAACATGTAAATTTTATTCTTTCGCGTTGGTTACTCAAATAAAATTCACATGAAACGTTATCTTAGAAGTGATAAATTTGTTTTTCACGTTGGTTACTCAACAAATTCAACATTTACTTAAAATGACAGCGGAAGCAATATTCAATTCTTAATGAACAACATAATTACTTAAAATTCTACAACATAAATAATTAAATTAAATAGACTAAGAAAAACTTAGCAACATAATATTAGGTATTGAATGCAAAACATACAATGTAAAATCATAAAATTTCTTAAATTTTCTCAACCATTTAATTTAATTTATTTGGACTCAATTTGATTTTAGCCCATACTAAATTCTTACAATATTCCATTTGAAAATGGAAAAGCCCAAGAGTTAAAGTCGGGCCAAAGCCTGTTGGGTGTTTTCCTCACAGAACTCTCACTGATTTGTGATGCAAATCGTGTTGGAAGTCTAGAGATGTGGTGTAGATCCAAATACAAGTGGAGAACCGAATGAAAAATGGCTTGGATGAGTTGTGGCGGCACTCAACAAACACCAGCGCTTTCCCCTCTTTTTATTAGCCGGAAGCCACAGGTTTTCAACAACCTCAGCCCGGGTTTTACACCATACAAATTTGAAAACATGCAACACATGCATGTGCCATGCACGTATGGCCCAAACCCCCTGGTTGTTTGAAACATAACAAAAACACCCTCACACACACACTAGGACTCGGTGCAACACATGTGACTCAGGACACACCCCTGGTTCTTGTCATGTGTGCTTTATTTCACTTGAAACACAAGGAAACTAACACTGATTAAACCTCCAGAAGTACTCAACAATCTCCCCCTACTTCTGAGGTTTGATCTCCTGAACTCCAATCTTCTCACGAAGTTCCTGAAATTGTGTACGTCCCAGTGGCTTTGTGAGGATATCAGCAAACTCATATTTTGTGCCAACATGCTCCAAGATGACTTCTCCTCTATCAACACATTCTCTGACAAAATGAAACTTGATGTCAATGTGTTTACTTCTATCATGCAAAACTGGATTCTTTGCCAAAGCAATTGCTGTTGTGTTATCCATCCTAATCACTGGTGGAGGTACTTGAAAACTTGTTACTTCTTCTAACACATGCCTGAGCCAAACAGCCTGACTTGCTGCTGCTGCTCCAGCCACATACTCATCTTCACATATGGACTTTGCCACAGCCTTTTGCTTATGAGACAACCAGCTGATAGGATTTTCACCCAGGAAGAATATAACTCCTGTTGTGCTTCTCCTGTCATCCACATCTCCCCCAAAATCACTATCACTATAGCCTCTTAACTCAAGACTCCCTTCACCTCGGTTGTAAGACAAGCCATACCTCATTGTAGATGCCACATACCGAAGTAAATGTTTCAAAGCCACCATGTGTTCTTCTTGAGGTTCTGACATGAACCTACTTAAGTACCCCACACCAAAACTGAGATCAGGCCGAGTGTGTAAAATATACCTGAGTCCACCAATTATGCTGCGATAAGTGGTTGGATCAGTGAGTGGAGTTGTACTTCTCTTGGTAAGCTTCAACCGGGATTCCATGGGAGTGGCACACCCATTACAATTTATCATCCCACTTATTTCAAGCAATTTTGCAGCATAGGCTCCTTGACACAAGTCAATACCATGTCTTCCTTGCTTTACTTCAATACCAAGATAGTAAGACAAGCTTCCTAAGTCACTCATGCAAAACATCTCCTTCATTTTCTCCTTGAACCGACTGATTTCCTCCATGTTTTCTCCCACAATCAGTAAGTCATCAACATACACACCCACAATGAGCCTTGCCTCACCTCCAAACTTAGTATACAAGCCATGTTCTGATTTGCACCGTATGAAACCGAGTTGCTTGAGACTTTCATCAAGTTTGCAGTTCCATGCTCGAGGAGCTTGTCTCAAGCCATACAATGCCTTGTGAAGTCTTAAAACCCACTTCTCCTTGCCTTCAGCTATGAAACCCGGAGGTTGAGTGACATAGATCTCCTCTTCTAGACTCCCATTCAAGAAGGCTGACTTCACATCCATGTGATGAACATGCCACCCAAAATGAGCTGCAACAGCTAACACAATCCTCACAGACTCCATCCTGGCAACTGGTGCAAAAACTTCTTCAAAATCAACTCCTTGCTTCTGCACATACCCCTTTGCAACTAGCCTTGCTTTGTGACGTATGACATTCCCATGTTCATCTTTCTTCAACTTGAAAACCCATTTCAAGCCAATGGCATGATAACCCTCCGAAAGTTGTACCAATGACCATGTTTTGTTCTCTTCAATGGATGTGAGCTCCTCAATCATGGCAATGCGCCACTCCTTGACCCTCAAGGCCTCATCTGCTGTGCATGGCTCTTCACCTATGACAACAAGAAGTTCATCTACTCCTCCCTCTTCTGGTTCATAATTTGGCACCTCCTCAAGAATATTTCTCATGGAACGATAACGAAGTGGTGCTTCTTTTAGCTCACTATCCATTTCTGGTGACATGGAAGGAGGTGACACAAACTCCACATCCTTGGATGCTTGTTGCTTTAGTTGTGTCATAGAAGACACTCCCTCAGCTGGGGTTTTGTCACCTTGACCTGTGTCACAAGAGGAAGAACTCACTCCACCAGGGTTCTCATCACGAAAGATGTATTCTACCCGAAAGATGTCTTCATCATTCACCATTTCACTTGACTCAGCTGCATCCCACTTCCATGGGCGGTTTTCTTCAAACACAGCATCACGTGACACATGAACACTCTCCGTGTTTGGATTGTAAAACCTCCATGCCTTGCTTCCTTGCTCATATCCAATGAAAACCATTGGTGTACTTCGATCTTCCAGTTTGCTAAGGCGTTTGCTTCCCTGTTTCACGTGTGCCACACAACCGAAAGTGCGCAAATGATGTACACTAGGTTTCTTGTCATGCCATACCTCATATGGAGTCATTTTCTCAACACTCCGAGTAGGGGAACGGTTCAAAACATACACTGCAGTGGTTACTGCCTCCCCCCAGAACCAACCGGGCATATTCATTGCCTTCAACATGCTTCTTGCCATTCCCATAACAGTTTGGTTTCTTCTCTCAACCACACCATTCTGCTCAGGAGAAAATGGAGCTGTCAAGTGACGTTGAACACCCTCCTTGGTGCAATACTCAACAAAAGCCCGAGCTGTGAACTCTCCACCACGATCTGTGCGAAAAGTTCCAATCTTCCTCCCTGCCTCAGCTTCAACACTTGATTGAAAACCCATGAAAGTACTCATAGCTTGATCCTTTGTGCTAATCAAAAACACCCACATGTATCTACTGAGATCATCCACAAGAAGAAAGAAAAACCTGCTGCCTCTTGGAGTTGCTGGCTTCACTGGTCCACAGAGGTCTCCATGCACAAGTTCAAGTTTCTTCTCAGCTCGGTATTTTGCCATGCATGGGAATGGTTGACGTCTTTGTTTCCCAGCCAAACAGCTATCACACTTCTCCTCAGTTTGAGTGATGGTTGGCAATCCATACACAAGTTGCTCTTCGGCAAGTCTTCTGAGACTCCGAAAGTTTAAGTGCCACATCCTTGCATGCCACATCCATGTTGCATTGCACCCTTGTGCCATGAGACACCTTGGTTGCACTACCTTAAGATCAATAGTGTACAATCGGTTCACTCCCCGTTTCACCATTGCCACAGGGGTTCCATCTTTATCCCAAATCTTGACATAACCATTCACCATCAAGATTCGGTGTCCCTCCTCCTCAAGTTGTCCAAGGCTGATAATGTTTGCCTTGAGCTGAGGAATAAGGTAGACCCCAGCCAACTCCTTTCGTCCACCTCTCTTACCTTGGAACACCGCAGTTCCTTGGCCATCAATCTCTGTCAATGAGCCATCTCCCAAACGTACAGTACCATGCACCGTGTTATCAAGTTTTGTGATCACATCCCGTTTCCCAGTCATGTGATTTGTTGCACCGGAGTCCAGGATCCACCGGGTACTGCCTCCTCCCTCCAAGTCTCCAACTTGAACGTGTAACATATCATTGTTGAGGCATACCTCTTCCTGGGACATGTCTTGATCAGCCTTGGTGTTGGCACACGCCACCAAGAGGCTGGATTCAAACTCATGATCAACTTGAGCTGTGTTCACCTCTTCATCCTTCTTTTTCTTCCTGCACTCTCTAGCCCAATGACCTTTCTTACCACAGTAGCGACACTCATCTTTGGCCACTCCACGGCCTGAGTTTCCACCACCACGGTTACCTCGACCACGGCCACGTCCTCGACCATGATCTTTCCTTGGTGCAAATGAGTCTTTGTGTCGTTCCTGTCCAGTTCCCCCAGACATCTTGAGACGTGTCGACAACCTTACAAGCAACTCTTCTTCACTCAGATGCAACTTCTCATGTGTGTTGCCCTCCCAAGTGCTTGCACCAAGCCTTTCTTCTGTAGCCTTGAGTCTACCAATCAACTCATCAACGGACATATCACTTAAGTCAAGCAATGTCTCGATGGAGGCCGCAATCTGCTCAAACTTTTGTGGTACCGCCTGAAGGAACTTCCGGACAATCTCCTCCTCCGAACGTTCACTCCCAAGTGCCGCAAGTTGAGATGTGATCCGGCTCATACGCACACCAAACTCATCAACCGTTTCACCATCGTGGAATTTGAGTGCATCAAACTCCCGACCCAATGTGCTTGCCCTGGCCTTGCGCACATGTTCAGCTCCAACGTTGCGCAACTTGATCGCATCCCATGCAATCTTGGCTGACTCCTTCCCGGCAATGATCCCTATCATTTCTGGTGGCACAACCTTGGTGAGAGCCTCCAAAGCCATCCGATCTTCAATGTAATCATCGGTGCCAAGACTCACAGCAGTCCACAAGCCTCTCGCTTGCAACATCACCCGCATAAGTGCCGACCAATCATGATAGTTTGTCTTTGTGAGCATCGGATACGTACCACCACTGTTGACTTCCTTCATGATGCGATGAATCACCAATGCCCCTGATCCTCCTCCTGCCCTGCTGGTGCCTCCCGGCGGTGGGACGTCCCTCCATGAACGTCGGGCTGGCGATGAAGATCTCCTCCGTGACATCAACGCCCACTTAATGGTCGTGTCACGGTTCCAGGCAACGTAATCGGCTCTGATGCCAATTGTTGGGTGTTTTCCTCACAGAACTCTCACTGATTTGTGATGCAAATTGTGTTGGAAGTCTAGAGATGTGGTGTAGATCCAAATACAAGTGGAGAACCGAATGAAAAATGGTTTGGATGAGTTGTGGCGGCGCTCAACAAACACCAGCGCTTTCCCCTCTTTTTATCAGCCGGAAGCCACAGGTTTTCAACAACCTCAGCCCGGGTTTTACACCATACAAATTTGAAAACATGCAACACATGCATGTGCCATGCACGTATGGCCCAAACCCCCTCGTTGTTTGAAACATAACAAAAACACCCTCACACACACACACTAGGACTCGGTGCAACACATGTGACTCAGGACACACCCCTGGTTCTTGTCATGTGTGCTTTATTTCACTTGAAACACAAGGAAACTAACACTGATTAAACCTCCAAAAGTACTCAACAAAGCCCATAACCAAAATACTCAGAAAACAACAAAAAAAAATTGCTCGCGCGGCCCATGTTGGCCTCGCCCAGTCGAAAATTAAATTCTAAAAATAAAAGGGCAGCTCACCGCGGCCCACTGTGTCTCCCGCCTCGGCCGCAGGCCCGCTGCGCCCTGCGCAACGCACGCGGGCCTACGGATTTCGATCCAACGGATTTGATCAATTTGCTATAGTTGCAGATTTGATCGACTTGTATAAAAGCCCGAAGCCCTGGTTCTGCCGAAACCCTAAATCATTTTCTCCCCTTCCTTCTCTCTCTTCGGCCCACGATGCGACTCAGAGAGAGAGAGAGAGAGAGAGAGAGAGAGAGATGGCGTGGGGGGGGGGAAGCTGCCGTGGACGGCGTGGGAGCCGCCGAGCGGCGGGTGTCCCGGCGCTGCTGCGAGCCCCTCGCCGGCGCGCGAGTTCACCGGAATGCAACTCACCGCCGGTGGTTCCGGCGAACTCGCGCGCGAGTGGGTGCTCCGCTGGTCGCTGTTAAGGGGCCCCGCCGCTAGGGTTAGGGTTCCACCACGAACCTTAGGGTTCCAGCCACCCTACCCGAGCGGCTAGCGGTGACGCCGCGGCCTCCTTCATCGTTGAAATCCGAGCTCACACACGTTGTGTGATGAGCTCGGCGCCAACGATGAAGAGGGTGCATGGCGTCTCTACCGTGAACTCATCTGGTGGCCCGGAGGCCACGGTGGGAGACGGCCGCGCCGACTTCTGCGCCCGGCGTGTAACGGCGGTGGAGCAAGAGTTCCAGGGGGCCTAAAGGGCCGGAAACGGCGCGCTACCACTAAAGGTATGTAGGTATGCCCACTCCTATTCTTATTTGTCTCGGTCTTGATGTTCTTAGAGTTCGGGTTCTTTAGTTTTAATCAAAACCGACTTAGAATTCGTTCCCCTCCTTCTAATTGTTGTAGAATTTAACTAAAACATGGACAGAACCGATTAGAAACATCCTAGCCCGGCTCTGATACCATTGTTAGCTCTTAGGGGTTCTGATCTAGGTGTCTTCTAATCAGTTAATCATCATCTTAAGGACCTAGGTCTAGTAATTAAGATTAATGAACACAGAACATGTTTAACAAATTAAATTAAAGAACAATGCACAATAGTAGATGAGTTTAGAGGGGCGTAGCTTCACCGGAGCCCGAATTCGCGGCCATGATGGTAAAGATGTAGGAGTCGGAGGCGATGGCTGCAGATGTGGCGAGAGCCTTCCCCTCGTTGCGCACCGCTTAGGATCGGAAGGAGCGAAAGGTGTGGGGGGCATTGAGGCGCATGTTCATTCGATGATCGTACGTCCCGGCTGCCCCCTACCGGTTTATATGGCGCGTACGAGAGGGGGCCTCAACCGAAACGGAATTCGGTTGCGCCCCTGATCAGGGCGCATAGGGGAGTCGGATCCGGCTGGTTTGTGATGTGGACATCACTCCTGCAGATATACACAACACTCACATGGTAGACATGCAAGGTCCAATTACTAGAGCTCGAGCACGACAATTGAATTTAGAGGTGAGCTCATTCCTAATTAATTCTTTATATGTGAATTTTGAGAGTATGTTGCTACCTAATGAATTAATTATGATTAGGAACCATGGAGAGGACATGGAGAGGGGTTTGGAGGCTGTGGAGGACCAGAAAATACGCCAACAAGAAGTTAGAGACCGAGCCTAACTCAAACTCGAGTCCAACTTGGGCCCAGGAGCAGTCCACCTTAAAATGGATGCACAGGAGGCATACGGACTCCGTTTTTGACGTTCTACATATGCACAGAAAGCTGAGAGGATAAACTTTCCAATGGAACTGGCCCCACGTCAAAGTTCCTTCAGAGTCGACGGTAAACTTCAAAATAATATAAAGTTTAGAGTCTGTCAGGGTGTTGCATCACCTAGTTGGGCCATTGGGACTTGTATCGAGTCCAAGTCCATTATGTACGTGTCTTAGGGTTAGGTCACGACCCCAGCACCCCCTGGTCATCCTCCACCTCCTTTATACCCCCTAGCCGCCGTCACAAACAGCTAGGTTTTGCTTAGATTATTCTGTCAAGAACATTTTCGTCGTTCATCGGTTTGTGAGACCCCAACTTGAGTGTTTCATATCTTTCAGCAATTTGGTTGCGTTCTTTCTTGTTCTTGCTTGTGTTCTTCGATTCGCAGGCAAGGAATAGCCTTCTTGGCGAGGTCAACCGTGCAATATCGGTTGATAACCTGAGGAGACGTGGTGTTGCGATTGCAGGGTTCAGAACGTGTTGTTCGGAAGCCGGATCGATTTGTGTTAAGTCTCCACCAAATCGAGAGTTATCAGAACCTTTCGAAAGATCGGGACCCCTATACACATCAAGTGGTAATCAGAGCTTTAGGTGCACTCTCAGGTTCGCCTTCCCCTAGTTTTGTTTATCTTGAACTCGTCCTATCGTCCACGAAAAAGCCAAAAAAATTATAGTCACAGGTTTCCCCATCCTAGACCAGGTTTAGCCTTTTGCACAATTCTGTTTTGGAGTCCGTAGTGTTGAATTTGTGTCCTAGTTCATGTTTTGTTGCTGGTTTAATCGTGTTTTGTTCCTACTTTGTTCTTCCATACGCTGCATTCCATCGAAACCCTAGCTACCACAATCGTTATCAAATCGATCACCATAACTATTCATTGTGCTAGGGTTATCCTTGTTCTTCAATGTTCATCACATATTACGTGAGTTTTTCCTCCTTGATATACGCACACCATCCCACACGTTGTCACCATCATATCCAATTTTTTTCTCACCACCGTTTCCAATTCAGCTCCACCAAAAACATAATCTTATGGTGCTGTCTTAAAACAGTCATAACCTTGGCATTGGGTTAAATTTCATTGCCCAGATTCACTTTGGAAGATTGATTATTTGGCATCTAAAGGCTCAACAATAATCATAAAGAAACATATTGAATTTCTGTTGTCCACATCTTCTTTTTTTCAAGTGAGCTGAAAATTTGTGCGACGTGTATATTAGTGCTCCTGATTTCACGGCAGATATAAAAAAATCAAAGAAAAAATATAGAAAATGAAATTTGTGAAGAGGAGCACAAATATCAAAACTTGGGTATGTTATTTTGCCTTGTGGTGCAATTGTTCCTGCTCAATTATTGTCCTTATCATTCATACTTCTTGCTGTCTTGTTCATAACATCCGGGATAAGACACGAGTAGGCCAACAACTAGGACGAGTGTTTGGACATCTATTCAGCATTACTATCTGTTATTGAATTGTGTGCTACTCACATATATTTGGCGATCCAAACTCCACATTCATCCTTTCGAACAGCACAAGTTTTTAACCCTTGCAATCGTTGAATCACATCGTCCAGGTATCATTTGCCTTGTTGTGGTAAGAAACTTGTAAGAGCTTGGTAAGACTCGACCCATTGCTTTGTGAATTCCACCATCATTGTGTAGTAGTTAATAGGGATAATCTTGTTGTTTTCCATATTATTCTTGCTAACAATGTCAGATCATGTTGATCCTACGGAGTGTATTTTGAAAAGTGAGATGAAGGGTTACATAGAACAAATGATGAAGTCTGTCAAGGAAGCAATCGCACAAGGGGTAAAAGATTATCTTGCTGAACAGAGAATATCCCACACCCTTGAGAGGTTGGACAAACGCTTAAGCTCGTTAGTTGGAAGGATTGATGATATGGAGACCCACCTATCATTCAGCCATGATGCTACCCACCACAACAACTTTGAAGAAGAAGAAGAAGACGTGTTGTGTGATGTTAATGGAGAGGTGGATACACGTGCTGCGCTGAATGTACATCTACGTCAACGCCTTCGTCAAAATACTCATGGTATGGTAGGAAACAACATGCGTGGTAACAATAACCGCTCTCTTGATGACCCTTTTGCTAAAGTTAAATTTTTCTAAACCTTCATTTTCTGGTGCTTATGATGCTGAGGCATATCTTGATTGGGAAATGATGGTTGAGCAGAAATTTAATTTCCACCTTGTTCCTGAACAACATAGAGTTCGACAAGCCACTAGTGAGTTTAAGGATTTTGCTATAATATGGTGGAATGAACTAGGTACCACACGCTTACAACCTGATACATGGGAACGTTTAAAAGAAGCTATGCATAATCGTTTTGTTCCTCCATCCTACCAACGTGATTTACGAAAGAAATTGCAGCGCTTAGAGCAGGGAAATAATTCTGTCCAATATTATTATGCGGAGCTTCAAAAGGGTATGATACGATGTGGGGTAGTAGAGGACACTAAAGATAAAATTTGTCGTTTCTATGGGGGGTTGAGACGTGAGATACAGGATATTGTTGATTATAAGGAATTTAATACTGTCAACCAGTTGTTCCAGCTTGCTATGCTTGCAGAAAAGGAGTTACAGGGTCGTCAACAAAAGAACAAGAGCAGCAGCGGTGCCTCCTACACTCCACGCACGACAACATCTTTGGGGGCGTCCAAGTCATTCCGTTTTGATGCCCTTTCACCAAAACCAGCAGCCAAGCTTCCTTCTAGCAGCAACAACGTTTCAGCAGCACCGAAACCACCACCTGCATGACCTGCAGATTCAGGTAAAAATTCCATGCAGGTACCCGCCAAAAGTGCTTCATCCGTTGCTTCAACAGGATGCACTTCCGGCATTCAGTGCCACCGCTGCCATGGTCTTGGTCATGTGCAAAAAGATTGTCCTAGTCACCGGGCATACGTGGCTACAGAAGAGGGAGGATACATCAGCACCTCCGATGTCGAAGACAACAATGATGATGAAGCTGCCACGGACAATGATAAGGGACATGTTTTTGGGAGTGAAGACACATCAGCCTATATGAACATCATTGTGCAGCGGGTGCTGAACACACAGGTACAACAACTTGATAGATTACAACGCCATAATCTGTTTTGGATTGTCTTTGTCATGAAGAACCGGCGAGCACGTGTCATCATGGATGGCGGAAGCTGCAACAACTTGGTGAGTTTTGAATTGGTCAAGAAGCTTAGCTTGAATATACGACCACACCCACATGCGTACTATATTCAATGGTTGAATGATTCTGGAAGAGCTAAGGTAACATAAAACTTGCAGAATTCTGTTTTCCATTGGTACATATGTTGATTCCGTTGATTGTGATGTGGTACCCATGCCAGCGTGTTCACTTTTATTGGGTCGACCTTGGGAACATGATAAGGATGTTTTGCACCATGGTAGAAGTAATAAATATACTTTTATACATAAAGGAAAGAAAATTACTTTGATACCTTTGACTCCTGCTGAAATTGTACAAGCTGATAGGGAGAGAGCTGGAATTTCTAGTAGTTCTAAATCAGAAAATCAACAAGTCATTAATTCTGTGTTACCACCAAATAATGAGAGATCTACACCTAGTTCTAAGACTGAGGGAATTAAATTGAAGGGTCGTGTAATGCTTGCTACAAAATCAGACCTTGCTGAAATTTCTGATGATGATATTTGTTGTGCATTGGTGTGCAAACAAGTTTTGTTCTCCATTGATGATATTGCTAGGTCTTTGCCTCCAGCAGTTACTAACTTGTTGCAAGAGTATGAGGATATTTTTCTAGCTGAGATACCCCAGGACTTCCATCTTTGAGAGGGACTGAACATCAAATTGATTTGATTCCAGGTGCAATTTTGCCAAACCGTGCTGCATATAGGACCAACCCCGAGGAGACTAAGGAAATTCAGCGGCAAATCCAAGACCTTTTGGACCGTGGATATGTACGTGAAAGCCTTAGTCCTTGTGCTGTTCCTGTACTTTTGGTTCCTAAGAAAGATGGTACTTGGCGTATGTGTGTTGATTGTAGAGTCATTAGCAATTTTACTATAAGGTATCGTCATCCTATTACTAGGATAGACGACATGCTTGATGAGTTGTGTGGTTCTATAATTTTCACTAAGATTGACTTGCGTAATGGTTACCACCAAATAAGAATAAAATTGGGAGATGAATGGAAAATGGCTTTCAAAATCAAATTTGGGTTGTATGAGTGGTTCCTAATGCCTTTTAGTTTAACTAATGCACCAAGTACATTCATGTGTTTGAAGAATGAGGTTTTAAGAGCTTTTATTGGAAAATTTGTGGTGGTTTACTTTGATGATATCTTGATTTATAGCAAGTCATTGGATGAACATATGGATCATTTACGTGATGTTTTAATGCTTTGAGAGATGCACGTTTATTTGGTAACCTTGAGAAGTGCATCTTTTGTACGAAACGAGTTTCCTTTCTTGGCTATGTTGTGACTCCACAGGGAATTGAGGTGGATGAGATGAAAATTCAAGCGATCAAGATTGGCCAATACTTCAAGCCATCACACAGGTAAGGAGTTTTCTTGGTCTTGCATGTTTCTACCGACGTTTCGTCAAGGATTTTAGCACTATTGCTGCCCCATTGCATGAGTTGACTAAGAAAGGTGTGGTGTTCCATTGAGGGAAAGCACAAGATGAGTCCTTTGACACCTTAAAGGACAAGCTTACACACGCACCATTGCTGCAACTTTCTGATTTTAGTAAGACTTTTGAAATTGAATGTGATGCTAGTGGAGTTGGCATTGGTGGTGTCTTACTGCAAGGTGGTAAACCGGTTGCATACTTTAGTGAAAAACTTAATGGTCATGTCCTGAATTACTCCACATATGATAAAGAATTTTATGCTCTCGTACGATGCTTAGAGACATGGCGTCATTATTTATGATCTAAAGAATTTGTTATTCATTCTGATCATGAATCGCTAAAGCATATTCGTTCTCAAAATAATCTGAATCGTAGACATGCAAAATGAATTGAATTTATTGAGTCTTTTCCTTATGTCATTAAACATAAGAAAGGAAAGGATAATTTGATCGCTGATGCATTGTCTAGACGATATAATATGTTGTCCCAACTTGATTGTCGAGTTTTTGGACTTGAATCAATTAAAGAACAATATGCTCTTGATGTTGAATTTAAAGATGTGTTGCTGCATTGTAGAAAATGTCATACCTGGAATAAATTTTTACTGGATGATGGATTCTTGTTTAGAGCTAACCGCCTATGCATTCCAGTTGGTTCCATTCGTCTTTTGTTATTACAGGAGGCACATGGTGGAGGTTTGATGGGCCATTTTGGCGCAAAAAAGACGGAGGATGTTCTGGTCACACATTTCTTTTGGCTAAAGATGAGGAGAGATGTAGAGCGGTTTGTGGCTCGCTGCACCACATGTCAGAAAGCTAAGTCCCGTTTGAATCCACATGGTTTATACATGCCTCTTCCCACTCCTTCCATTCCTTGGGTGGTAATCTCTATGGACTTTGTTTTGGGATTGCCTAGGACTAAGAGGGGGGAGGGACAACATTTTTGTTGTGGTGCATCATTTTTCTGAGATGGCACATTTTATACCGTGTCAGAAAAGTGATGATGTTGTACATATTGCCAACCTTTTTTTCAAAGAGATTGTTCGCTTGCATGGTATGCCTTCTACTATTGTTTCATATCGTGATGCTAAATTTTTGAGTCACTTTTGGCGTACCCTATGGAACAAGTTGGGTACAAAACTGTTGTTCTCTATAACATGTCACCCACAAACTGATGGGCAAACAGAAGTAGTGAACCGCACTCTGGGCACCATGTTGAGAGCTGTTTTGAAGAAAAATTTAAAGATGTGGGAAGAATATTTGCCACATGTGGAGTTTGCATATAACCGGGCAACACATTCTACCACCAAGGTAAGTCCTTTTCGGATAGTGTGTGGATTCAATCCTCGTGCTCCTATTGATATCTTGCTTTTACCTACTAAACATAATATTGAAAAGATGAATAAAAAATATAGAATTGCTGGTAGTAAAGGTAGGCAGGAAGTTAGACTTGAACCGGGTGATTTAGTTTGGTTACACTTGAGAAATGATAGATTTCCAGAACTGAGAAAGTCTAAATTGATGCCTAGAGCTGATGGTCCTTTTAAAATACTTGAGAAGATTAATGATAATGCATATAAAATTGAGTTGCTTCCCGAGTTTGGGGTTAGTCCCACATTTAACATTTCAGATTTGAGGCCATATTTGGGAGAAAAAGATGAGCTTGAGTCGAGGACGACTCCAATGCAAGAGGAGGAGGATGATGTGGACATCACTCCTGCAGAAATACACAACACTCACATGGTAGACATACAAGGTCCAATTACTAGAGCTCGAGCACGACAATTGAATTTAGAGGTGAGCTCGTTCCTGAACAATTCTTTATATGTGAATTTTGAGAGTATGTTGCTACCTAATGGATTAATTATGATTAGAAACCATGGAGAGGACATGGAGATACATGGAGAGGAGTTTGGAGGCGTGGAGGACCAGAAAATACGCCAACAAGAAGTTAGAGACCGAGCCCAACTCAAACTCGAGTCCAACTCGGGCCCAGGAGCAGTCCACCTTAAAATGGATGCACAGGAGGCATACGGACTCCGTTTTTGACGTTCTACATATGCACGGAAAGCTGAGAGGATAAACTTTACAGTGGAACTGGACCCACATCAAAATTCCCTCGGAGTCGACGGGAAACTTTGAAACAATATAAATTTAGAGTCTGTCAGGGTGTTGCATCACCTAGTTGGGCCATTGAGCCTTGTATCGAGTCCAAGTCTATTATGTACGTGTCTTAGTGTTAGGTCACGACCCCAGCACCCCCCTGGTTGTCCTCCACCTCCTTTATACCCCCTAGCCGTCGTCACAAACAGCTAGGTTTTGCTTAGATTATTCTGTCAAGAACAGTTTCGCCGTTCATCGGTTTGTGAGACCCCAACTTGAGTGCTTCATATCTTTCAGCAATTTGGTTGCATTCTTTCTTGTTCTTGCTTGTGTTCTTCGATTCGCAGGCAAGGATTAGCCTTCTTGGCGAGGTCAACCGCGCAATATCGGTTGATAACCTGAGGAGACGTGGTGTTGCGATTGCAGGGTTCAGAACGTGTTGTTCGGAAGCCGGATCGATTTGTGTCAAGTCTCCACCAAATCGAGAGTTATCAGAACCTTTCGGAAGATCGGGACCCTGTACACACCAGTTTGTTAACCAAACCGGATCGTGATCAATACGTCTAACAGATACTTCTTCATTTCGAAATATTTGATGCTGGTTAGTTCATTTGTGTACTAACCAACGTCAAATAATTCGAAAGTAAGCAAAATCAGCATTGATGTTAGCCTCCGGTACCTGGTGATGTGACACCCCTAGATGTTGCGCTCAGATCGTTCACTCTGCCTGGTCGATTGCAGGAGCGAGATAGCAATATAGCAGGCTAGGACATCTAATTTAGTTTAAATTGAATTAGATTTTTTATCTAAACGTCATGTATTATAAAACAGAGCGAGTAATGATTTTAAGTTCAGATTAGTGTGGATTAATCAGAATAACGGGTCAACGAGTGCCGTTAGTTGAGTTTTGTGCCTGGCTAACGGTAGGTAGAGAGTATGCAGGCGTTCACACGTGTTTTGAAGGGGAAGATGTTTTCTTTTTGGAGATGGGGAACTTTACCACTTTCCATTACTTAAAACCGATAACGGGGAGAGCAAGAGGCTTCAAAAGCAAGCACCAATAAGAAAAACTCATGCTTCCGCAGCTCTTCCATGATCAGTCGTATATACTCTTCTGTGTTTACCTGTACATGCTCCATGTTTTCTCCGTCAGGTAGGAAAAGTAGAGATGGCCTGTGGTAGTAGAAACGTAAAATAGAGGCTGCTGATCCATCAGGCCTTCATTTGCTTGGGCCCCTGCAATCCATCTGTCCAATACGAACGAGAAGAACATGCATGCACGGAAGATACAGAGCAGGAAACCACAATGATTTTTTTGGTCAGGTTACACACCTTTTTTTCCATACCTTCCAAACACACTCACTTTCATTGCACTTCTGACTCCAGTGCCAAGCCATTACTGAACCTGCTGGACTATCTTAAAAAGAGGTAGAGAACTAAACGTGCAGGTGTCAGTCACGGACACTCCGATCTTGTGACTCGTGCGGTCCCCGGAATACTTCCTCCCTGGACTACTACATGGCCGGGCGTGGCTCCGCGTCCAATCGTCCATTGATGCACCGCGCGCCCTTTAGCCAGGATAGTGCAGAACGCGCGCGCCACTGTCTCCAGCCGCTTCTTCTCATCTGCGCTCACACCACGCGCGCATCGGCCGCCCCGTCGCCGTCCTCACCCGGAAACAGGCATCGCGTCTCGGCTCAGCTCAGCTCAGGGCTCCCCGATCCCGGCGACGTCGCGGCCGGAAGGATCCGAACCCGGCGCAGGCGGGGTCACGGGCGCGCGCGCGCGCGCGCCGTTTCCGAGAGGGTAACCACCTCGATCAGGCAGTCCTGCCTTCCTCGTGCAAGGGTCGCCGTCGTCTCGGCCTCTCGGGGACGCGACGCCACGATTAGCTGCCTGCTAGCCTCTCCGAGTCCGAGCACGCACGCAGCGCGCCTATAGTTGCCGGTCCCGGCGAGCCACCGCCCACCGCGCCGTTTGGCCGCTTGCGCCTGCAGGTGCCTCTGTCAAGTACCTGGCGCCCATGCCATGCATATATCCGTCCGCCATGCATGCAGGTTACGTCAGAGAGGACGCGTGCGATCGAGGATTAGGGTGGCTGTTAGCCGTGATTGGTTAGAGACGAGTGACTACGCCATGCGAACAGGCTGGCTCAAGCATTGACCTTGTGAGGCTCTGCCATTAATTATCGCGCCGCGCGCGCGCATGAGAGAAACCCGCTCATCACTGTGCTGCACGCCTGCTGCACTCATTTGATAGGCCGGGCGGGCGCGCCCGTGAGGCTTCGGCTATAAAAGGGAGGCGAGTGCGCGTGCTTCTACAAGCCTGGCACGGCTGACACTTTGAGCCTAGTGGCGCCATGGCGACCTACTCTCACTCTATCCTCGTCCTCCTCGTCCTCGCCGCGGTCCTCGCCCCCAGCTCGGTGGCGTCTAAGGACTGCCTGATTCCGGCGCATGGTGGTGGCGGAAAATGCCCACCGGATGAATACCCGCCTGGTCATGGTGGTGGCGGACAAAGCTCACCAGACAAGTACCCGCCTAGCCATGATGGCGACGGACAAAGCCCACCGTACGAGTACCCACCTGGTTATGGTGGTGGCGGGCAAAGCCCACCGTATGAGTACCCGCCTAGCTATGGTGGTGGTGGCGGTAAAAGCCCACCGGATGAGTACCCGCCTGGGCACGGTGATGGCGGACAAAGCCCACCGTACGAGTACCCGCCTGGCCATGGTGGCGACGGACAAAGCCCACCGTACGAGTACCCGCCTAGCTATGGTGGTGGCGGACAAAGCCCACCAAATAAGTACCCGCCTGGCCATGGTGGCGACGGACAAAGCCCACCGTATGAGTACCCGCCTGGCCATGGTGGTGACGGACAAAGCCCACTGTACGAATACCCGCCTGGCTATGGTGGTGGCGGACAAAGCCCACCGTATAAGTACCCGCCTGGCCATGGTGGTGACGGACAAAGCCCACCGTACGAATACCCGCCTGGCTATGGTGGTGGCGGACAAAACCCACCGTATAAGTACCCGCCTGGCCATGGTGACGGCGGACAAAGACAACCAGAGTACCCGCCTGGCCATGGTGGCGGCGGACAAAGCCCACCGGAGTACCCGCCTGGCCATGGTGGCGGCGGACAAAACCCACCGGAGTACCCGCCTAGCCATGGTGGCGGCGGACAAAGCCCACCGGAATACCCGCCTGGCCATGGTGGCGGCGGACAAAGCCCACCGGAGTACCCGCCTGGTCACGGTGGTGGACAAAACCCACCAGAATACCCGCCGTGCTATGGTGGCGGAAAAAGCCCACCGGAGTACAACTGCCCGCCGTCCAATCCGTCGCATCCGCCCTACACTCCACCCTACAACCCGTCACCTCCGCCGTACTATCCGCCGGCGGGGAAGACATGCCCGATCGACGTCCTGAAGCTGAAAGCCTGCGCGGTCGTGCTGGGCGGGCCGATCCACCTGTGGATCGGGAAGGAGGCGAAGGCCAAGTGCTGCCCGCTGCTGGGCGAGGTCGCCGACACGGACGCGGCGGTCTGCCTCTGCGCCGCCATCCACGGGCACGACCTTGGCTCCAAGATCCACCTACTCCTTGCGCTCAAGCTGCTCAAGACCTGCGGCAAGCACCCGCCCCACGGCTTCCAGTGCCCGCCGCTCTACGCCGGCTCGGCGACCGACAAGGCCGTTCACCCTCAGCTGCGAGCTTAGCTCCTGCATGCATGCTCTGCATCTGCTGCAAAAAAGCGCGCCATGCATGCATGCATGGGCGGCGCTCTTATAATCATCTGTACTGGTATGGTATGATGTGAGTCACGTACGTGCTAATAGCTACCGGCGACACTCTGCCCTACGGTTTGTGTGCCTTGATTTCCTTTTATCTTCGGTGTGTTTCTAAGTGATGTCGTGCTTGATCGAAAAGCTTTTCGATCTTCCAAGTGTGACTTCATGATCAATGGATGTGTGTGCTGTGCAGCTGGACCTGTTCGGCTTCAGATGACAAGCGGTCGAAAAGAGTCTTTTGCAAAGTAAAATTGGGCTCTCGGAATCGGAATTGAGTGGGCTGCCATGCCGAGAGGGTTTCCTTTCCTCTCGCACCAGCCCGTTGAGCCCAGTAGAGGCCTACGTAACCACTGGCCCAAGTAATTTTCAATGGGACGCCCAGATAAGAATTCGTACGCTCGCTGCCTATTCTCCTCTCTTAGTTCTCCCGTACGGCTCCCCTCGGATCTTCAAGACCAGTACGACGGCGTTCATCGAGAGTTCAAAGATGAGTCAGACCTCAACGGTCGTCGGACGCCAACAGGAGACGTACGTGGTGAAACGGGACGGGCGACACGGGAGTCCGCACCCGGAACGGAGACGGGGTATCGCGTCTCGGCTGATCATCAGGGCACCCCCGATCCCGGCGACGTCGCGGCCGGAAGGCTCCAAACCCCCGCGCAGCTAGGCGGGGTCACGGGCGCGCGCGCGCACGTTTTCCGAGGGGACAATCGTCTCGGGCACGGGCAGACGGTCTCGCCATTCCCTCGGCTGATCTCTGCGACGCCACGCGACGATGAGCTCAGCCTCTGAGAGCACGCGCCTCGAGGCCTGGCTACGCGTGGAAGCGACGGCTCCGCGCTAGCTAACTGCCGGCCCCCCGTGAACCGCCGCGCGCGTTTGGCCGCTTGCGCGCGCGTCCCCGGCTTGCCAGGTGCCGCGCTCCGGCGAGCACCTGGCGCGCATCCGTCGGTCCATCCGTCCACCACGCATGCAGGCAGGGCGTTAGGGACGCTGACTAGCTTGATTGGTTTGTGGTGACTGCGTCACACGCAAAGCAGGTCGATCAAGCATGCATGGACCTTGTGAGACTCCCACTGTGCGTGCGTGAGAGAGCCTGCACTCGCTTAGGACCGTGTGCGCCCGTGACGAGGGGTTCGGCTATAAAACGGAGGCGGGTGCGCGTGGCTACCTCTGCAGGCCGGCACGGCTTAACACTTGAGCCGAGCGCGCGGCCGGCGGGCGCCATGGCGACCTCCTGCTCGGTCCCCATCCTCCTCGTCCTCGCTGCGGTCCTCGCCCCGAGCTCGGTGGTGGCGTGGGACAACTGCCCGCCTGGTGGTGGCGGACACCCGCCGTCGCCTAGCGGCGGCGGAGGATACAGCCCACCGGGGTACCCGTCGCACGGTGGCAGCGGAGGATACAAACCACCGGGGTACCCGTCGCCCGGTGGTGGCCGAGGACACAACCCGCCACCCCACCACGGCAAGCCGCCCAAGCAGCACAAGCCCCCGCCGTACAAGTGCCCGCCGTGCCACCCGCCGTACACGCCGCCACCCAAACCCAACATTCCCCCGAGTACGCGGACGCCGTACACGCCGCCACCCAAACCCAACATTCCCCCGAGGACGCGGACGCGGACGCCGTACACGCCGCCACCCAAACCCAACATGCCCCCGAGGCCGCGCCCGCCACCGCCATACAAACCCCCGGCACCGCCGTACGTGCCATCCCCACCCCGCACTCCGCCATACAGACCGCCGGCACCGCCCTACATCCCGCCGTACGTGCCATCTCCACCCTCCACTCCGCCGTACAAACCCCCGGCACCGCCCTACATCCCGCCGTACGTGCCATCTCCGCCCTACATCCCGCCGTACACCCCGCCGTACGTGCCATCTCCGCCCTACATCCCGCCGTACACCCCACCGTACGTGCCATCTCCGCCCTACACTCCGCCCTACTCTCCACCCTACACTCCGCCATACTCCCCGCCGTACACTCCGCCGTACATCCCGCCACCTCCGCCGTACACGCCGCCGGCGGAAAAGACGTGCCCGATTGACACCCTGAAGCTGAACGCATGCGTGGACGTGCTGGGTGGGCTGATCCACCTGGTGATCGGGAAGGAGGCGAAGACCAAGTGCTGCCCGCTGGTGCAGGGTGTCGCGGACCTGGACGCGGCGCTCTGCCTCTGCACCGCCCTCCACGCGCGCGTGCTCAGCATCAACATCTACCTCCCCGTCGCGCTCAACCTGCTCATCACCTGCGGCAAGCACCCGCCTCCCGGCTTCCAGTGCCCCCCGCTCTACGCGGCGGACACGGTCGATCGCCCTCAGCTCCGAGCTTAGCTAGCCGCCGCCGCTTTTCGCCGTATGAATCAGCCGTACGTACCCGCCATGGCGATGGAGTCGTCACGTGCTAGTAGCTACCACAGCGACTGCTGCTGCGCTTCGTGTTTCAATTTCTTTCGCTTCTTCTTCGGTGTGTTTGTGAGCGAGCGATGTGCTTTGATTTCGTCAGATCGAAAGCTTTTGCGTTCTTGTAAGCGTGGCTCCATCACTCCATTCCCCGCAGGTTTCGTGATCCTTTTGCTTCTAGTATTGCTGTTACTGAACTTCACTGCACTTGCAGTTAGCACTGAGGCTATTTCCAACAATATACCCGAAAATTGGAGACCCATCTACTTATTTTAGGTTCTGTCACGTTAAAAACCTATATTGGAGCTTCTCCAACAATGAACCCATTTTGAGTACCTTCAACCGTTTTCTGGCGGGGAGGAGGAGGAGGGTGGCGCACACACGCATCGACCAAGTTGTCGCACCCGTTTCTAGTGGGGAGGAGCTAGGTGGGCGGCGGGGTGGGGGGAGTCGAGGAGGAGGGCATTGACGGGCGCCCTCGACGAGGCCGGCAGAGGGAAGGAGGGGGGAGGGAGTCGGGACGCGTCGAGAAGGCGGACGACGGCAAGAAGGATGGTGGTGGGAGGAGGGCGCGCCGGAGGAGGTTGGGCATGGGCGGCGGGGCGAGGAGGTCTGGGGGAGGGCGAGGAGTCCCGGCGACGGGGCGGAGAGCCCAGGCGGCGGCGTGGGGTAAAGAAAGAAGGTGTGGTCATGGTTAGAGCAGAGGAGCACTGCGAGCTCGACGATGAAGACAATGGCGAACGGGGAGGCCTTCCCGGGACTCCTTCCTCTCAAGCGATCGGTGTTTTTAGTTCTTAGGTGTTCTTGATTTTAGAAAATAGGATTAGCCTTGCGGGGCATATTGCCTTAGAATGAGGAAGTGCCCCATGGGGCCTCTCCAAGCGAATCGGTTGGGGTGTGTTCCTGATCAGAACACAGAGAGATCGAGGAGGATTCCAAGTCAGTTACAATTTGTAATCGATTCCTTAACACCCCGTGTTCATCTTAAGTATGTTCTAACGTTCTCCTCCTTGAACACGAGTCTCAAAATTGATGAACTTAGCACACAGACTTTTGATATTATTTCCTCATGCTCAATATCAAGGGAGCGTGCATCAAGGACAACCTTTGTCCTGTTACGTATGCTTGACTCGACGACCACATTACATCTCACACTCAGAAACATATCCTAATTCTAAGTTTAGCCCCTAAATATCCAGGAATCATAGTGTCGGTACCTGAGATATGGGGTACCCCGCGCACAGGGTAAAATGCCTAAGGAACTCGCCCTTCTCCGCTGGGAGACCTCCGAAGGCGCTACGCGTCCGGCGGGGCCGGACCTCCCTCTCCTCAGAGGAGAGCTCCGGGCCCGCCACGTGGCATACAGAAGCCGGACCTCCCCCTCCGCGAGAGAGAGGTCCGAAGGCGCCACGCGTCCAGCGGGGCCGGACCTCCCTCTCCTCAGAGGAGAACTCCGGGCCGCCATGTGGCCAACAGAAGCTGAGCCTCCCCCTCCGCGGGGAGAGGTCCGGAGGCTCCACGTGCCCCGCGGACCGGGCCCTCCTCTCCTCTGAGAAGCGCTCCGGGCCCGCCACGTGGCAGCAGAACGGCGCTGCCTGCCCCCGGGCGATAGGCAGTGGGCGTAAAGACGCCCCATACCTTGCCCGTACAAGGTATTCAAGGCCCGCGTCTTCCCAAGACGCGGGGACGCGGAGCACGCTTCTGTCAGGTGCCATTGCGCCCAGTCGCATCACAGACTGGCGCGCGGTGTCAGAACCTGCCAGCCAATAAACACCGCGACAAGACATCCCATGCCGCCTGCGCCGTCATCAACCACTACGACTAGCATGCGACATGGGCAGGGCGGCAAGATGAAGACTCATAAGCCTTCGACCAGAGGCAACTACCGGCATAACTGCAGATACGGTACATTAAAGACAATCTTCCCGGGACCACCTGTCGGGTCCCGGCCCCCCTTGTAAGCTGCCCGAGCCTTGGACTAAAAAAGGCTCGGGTAGGCGTCGATAGCAAGGGTTCGCATTTTGCAACTCATACGCTAGCCATACACTCTCAAGCTGTAACTCACCCCCAAGCTCAGGCCTCCGGCCCCGAGCAGCAAGCAATACAGCGAGCTCCATAGCTCGCCGTGGACGTAGGGTTTTACGCTCCGGCGGCCTGAACCACGTAAACCTCGCCGTGTCAAGCTCTTACTAACTCGTCCATCTGCGCAAGCTCTCCGATAGAGACTAGCCCCACCGAAAAAAGAACCTCCGCGGGCTGCCCAGTGCAGGCCCGGGGGAAGTGTCGACTGAACACTTCGACATTTGGCGCGCCAGGTAGGGGGGCTTCTCCCCTAGCGCGACGAGTTCCCGCCGACGAAGATGACCAAGCATCCTTCAGCGGCGAACTCTCCCCCCTCGCCTCTGCGGTAAACCGCGACCAGGGGGGAGTACATGTCAACACGCTCAGGACGGAGTGTGTCGGTACAAGCTGGGAGCCAGCAACCGGCTCTGGCAGCGCTGACCCCGGCAATGCAGGCTCCAACCAGCATCAAGTCTTCAGTAGCGCTGGGCGTACCCAGTGGGGGTGCGCTAGCTGCAGCAAGAGCGCTACTGTACAATCCGCCCGCTGGGGACGCGCCTCAGGCAGCGACCCAGCAGTGGATCCGCGAGGTAGACCATCTCGTCGTCGCCGCCGCAAACCCTCGACCTCGGCGGGGACGACGCTCTGGCCAATCGGTCATGTCGCTGAGGCGCGCACCATTGGTTGACGAGCAGACGGCAGACTCCAGCTCTACCAGCCCCCGATCGACAGATCTGAGGACAGAGCTGGAGCGGTGTCACCTGGGTCAAGATGCCCGGGTATACCTCGAGCGGCGCCGAGAGAGGCGTCACCACCAAGAGGCTGACGACAGCATGACGTCGGCCTCGACCCAGCCTGAAGAGCAGACCTTCTCCACGCGATCTCTGCCCCAGGCCTGCACCATGCAGAATATGCCACAGTCATATGTCCTGCATATGGCGCCCCTGGCCTATGGTGCAGCCCTGCCCATGCCGAGGCACGCGGTGCTCAGTGCGAACCAAGTGTTCACGGCACCAGAACCTGCGGCGACAGAAGCAGGGTGTGCGGCCCTCGCGCCCCACCTTCGCTTCGCAAAGTGGCCGCGCAAGTTTCGGTCGCACCTGCCCGAGAAGTACGACGACAGCGTCAACCCGGCGGAGTTCCTCCAGATCTACTCCACCGCCGTACTTGCCGCAGGAGGGAATGAAGCCGTCATGGCCAATTACTTCCCTGTCGCCTTGACTGGCCCAGCTCAGTCTTGGCTCATGAACCTCCCCTAGGGTTCCGTAACTTCCTCGGGAGAGCTTTGCCGACAGTTCATAGCCAACTTCGGCAGTTCCTACACCCGGCCTGGCTCGGAGCTCGACCTCCACGCCATCCACCAACAACCTGGGGAGTCGCTGCGCTCTTTCATCCAGCGGTTCTCCCAGGTGCGGAACACCATCCCACACATTCAAAATGCTTCTGTGATGGTGGCGTTCCGGCAAGGCGTCCGAGACAAGAAGATGCTTGAGAAACTCGCGACCAGGGAGATCCGCGATGCCTCAGAGCTCTTCAGCTTGGCGGACAAGTGCGCCAGAGCAGCCGAAGGACGGAACTGGCACTCACAGCCGTCCTCCGAGTCGGGAGGGCTGCCTGGATCTGGTCCTACTCCCTATGGAAGCAGCAGGAAGACCAAGAGCCGAGGCAGAAGCAAGATAAGATCTCCGGCCGCGACCCCAGTCGTCACTGCAGCGACGCTCACTGGGGCTAGGGGGTCGCGCCCTGACAAGAGGCAGCGAAAGTCACCGATCCCGGAAGATAGCCAGGACAATATATGCCCCGTGCACAGCAGCTGTCGCCACACTACTGCCGAGTGCCGGGAGATCCGAAGGCTCGCAGAGCGCTTCCGCAAGGGGAAGCGGCAGCGGGCTGATGCCCTGCCCTTCCGTCCAAAGGAAGACGAACAGGGGGTGGATGTTCCAGACAACATCGACCACCCAG
Source organism: Neostapfia colusana (assembly GCA_030760725.1). Taxonomy (NCBI): domain Eukaryota; kingdom Viridiplantae; phylum Streptophyta; class Magnoliopsida; order Poales; family Poaceae; genus Neostapfia; species Neostapfia colusana. The sequence goes on from JASWHV010000020.1 coordinate 54,886,682, forward strand.
AGGAGATCTAGGAGCCTCAGCGTGTCGTGAAGGCGGCACGCAATCATGAGGACTCCGGCTCCAGTGACGATGAGCGTCGGAAGAAGCTCTACGTCATATACGGCGGGTCCGCCGACCCCTCGTCCCGAAGCGCAGTCAAGACTCTGCACCGAGCGGTAGCGTCGGTGGCGCCACTCCCAAGTGCTGCACCGCACCTTAAGTGGATGGGGACCCCCATCACCTTTGACGCCACCGACTGCCCCAAGAACATGGCTGGGGCCGGCCAACTGCCGCTCCTGGTAGCCCCTACCATCGCCAACGTGAGAATGTACCACGTTTTGGTAGATGGAGGAGCTGGGCTGAACCTCATCAGCCGTGCAGCTTTCCAGAAGTTGCAGGTCCCGATGGCCAAGCTCACCCCGTCGAGCCCGTTCTCAGGGGTAGGGCCGGGACAGGTTATCCCCTACGGCAACATTAGTCTCCCGGTGACCTTCGGGGCTCCGGACAGCTATCGAACAAATACATTCTATTCGACGTAGCGGAGATAGACCTCCCCTTCAACGCCATAATCGGCAGGCCAGCCCTGTACCGGTTCATGGCTGTAGCCCACTACGGCTACCTCGTCCTGAAGATGCCAACACCGACGGGCGTTCTCAGGATTCGTGGGGACCGCACTGCTGCAGTGTCGGCCCTGGAGAAGCTCCAAGCGCTCCCAACAGCTGGGGCATCAGCCCCCGGCAATACGGAGCCGGACCAGCTCCGCCCGAGCGCACGTCACCGTGCCTCCGCCACAGCACCCCGGGTGCAACCTCTCGACGAGGGCGGCGTCCCCTTAAAGGTCGTCCAAGTCGGCGCCGAAGCTACCCAGACCACCCGGGTAGCCGGGGGCCTGGATATCAAATAGGAAGGCGCACTCGTCACCTTCCTCCGGCACAACGTCGACGTGTTTGCATGGCAGCCGTCACAGATGTCGGGGATCCCCAGGGAGGTGATCGAGCACCACTTGAAAGTCTTCCCCGACGCCCGACCGGTTCAACAGAAGCCCCGCAAGTAGTCCATCGAGCGGCAAAACTTCATCCGTGAAGAAGTCAAGAAGCTGCTGGACGCTGGCTTCATACGGGAGGTCCACCACCCCCGATGGTTGGCGAACCCCGTCGTTGTCCCGAAGGCCGGCGGGAAGCTCCGGATGTGCATCGACTACACCAGTCTCAATAAGGCATGTCCCAAAGATCCATTCCCTCTCCCTAGAATAGATCAAATAGTAGACTCAACGTCAGGCTGTGATATGCTGTGCTTCCTAGACGCCTACTCGGGTTTCCATCAGATCCCCATGTCTAGGGAGGACGAGGAGCACACCTCCTTCATCACAGTAGACGACCTTTATTGCTATGTGTCTATGCCTTACGGCCTAAAGAATGCACTCCCCACCTTTGTGCGGGCGATGCACAAAACCTTTGGGAAGTTAATAAGAGACCTAGTTGAGGTGTATGTCGATGACATAGTTGTCAAGGTCAAGCAGGGTTCATCCTTACTAGATAACCTAGCTTTAGTCTTTGACAAGTTGCGCTCTACGCGCACCAAGCTGAACCCAGATAAATGCGTGTTCGGCGTGTCCTCTGGGAAGCTCTTAGGGTTCCTGGTCTCGCACCGAGGCATTGAGGCCAACCCAGAGAAGATCAAGGCCATCGACTTGATGCGGCCCCCTGCCCGCGTCAAGGATGTTCAGAGACTCACGGGATGTCTAGCCGCGCTGAGTCGGTTTATACCGAGGCTAGCAGAACGGGCACTCCCTTTCTTTAAGCTCCTGCGCAAGTCAGGCCCTTTTGCCTGGACTGACGAAGCAGAAGAGGCTTTCCAGGAGTTGAAGCGACTCGTGACGACCCTACCTATCATGGTAGCCCCTGAGCCTAGGGAGCACTTGCTGCTCTACATTGCGGCGACAACAGAAGTGGTGAGTATGGTCCTTGTCGCGGAGCGGCCAGTCCCCTCACCCTCGCAACCTGCTCCGGTAGCAGAAGACAGACGCCAGGAGGCACCGCGGGGCCAAGACGGTCTCCCAAACCCCCCGGACGTCCAGGTCGGCCTCCCGGAGGCCCAGGACGGCCTCCCGGACCCCCAAGATAAATCTCCAGGGTCCAATTGGGATCTCCCGGAGGTCCCTCAAGACCCCCCGGAGCTCCCGGATGATCAAGATAGCTTAAGGGCCTCCAGGTCCCAGTTCCCGGAGGCCCCCGTGGGTCCGCCCACTTCCAGCGGGCCGGGGCCAATGGACGAGGACCTCCCAAGCCTAAGAGAGAGGGTTCGAACCACACAGAGGCCTGTCTACTACATCAGCGAAGTACTTCATGATGCCAAGACAAGGTACCTAGAAGTCCACAAGCTGCTGTATGCGGTGCTCGTGGCCTCCAGGAAGCTCCGCCATTACTTCCAGGCCCACCGGGTCTCGGTAGTCACCTCGTATTCGCTGAAGACAATTCTTCACAGCCCCCATGCGACTGGCAACGTTGCTAAATGGGCGGCGGAGCTGGCGGAGTTTGAGCTGGACTTCCTCCCACGCCATGCAGTCAAGAGCCAAGCACTGGCTGACTTTGTGGCGGAGTGGACACCAACGAAGACTGACCCAGGGGGCCATGAAGGCGGTGAGCCAGAGCACCAAGCTCCGGTCTTCACCGAACCCCACTGGACACTTTTCTTCGACGGCTCCTCGCGAAAGCAGGGGGCCGGTGCCGGCGTACTGCTCCTCATGCCATCGGGGGAACAGTTTGGGTATATGGAGCGTCTAAATTTCAAGCCAACCAACAACATGGCGGAGTATGAAGCACTCATCTTTGGCCTGCAGACAGCCCTGTCTTTAGGCGCTCCCCAGTTGTTGGCACAGGGCGACTCCCAACTGGTCATCAAGCAAGTCAAGGGCGAATGCTCCTGCAATGACCCACAGCTAGCTGCGTATCTGCTTCACGTGCAGATGTTGGAGAAAGAATTCCTCGCCTTGGACCTGCATCACGTACCGCACGCTGGTAATGCCACAGCTGACAACCTTTCAAAGAAGGCTTTCACCGGAGCCCCCACAATCGAAGGAGTTTTCGAGAGGACGTTGCTGCGGCCTACAGCCCGGCCCGCCGAGCCGGGCGAAGGGGGCTTGACCAGCACCTCGAAGCTGGCGGTCCCGGCGGCCCTACAGTCATGGATGCCGCCAAGGATCGTAAGCGTCACTGGGGACTCCGTGCAACCCAGCGCTCAAGATCCAGAATTCAAGTCAGACCCGATGCATGGATCACGGAGATCCGGGACTACTTGAAGGACAATATCCTCCCTGATGAACATGCGACCGCTGAACGGATTGCGCGTATGGCTAAGAGGTACGCGCTGGTAGAGGGGGATCTCTACCGGTGTGGCGCCAACCACGTCCTATTGCGGTGCATAACCCAGGGGGGGAGGCTGCGACTTGCTCGCTGAGATCCATGGAGGCGAATGTGGAAGTCATTCTTCCTCACGCACGCTTGTCGGTAAAGCCTTCCAGCATGGCTTCTACTGGCCGACAGCACTCCAAGATGCTGTCAAGCTGGTCGAGAGCTGCAAGGCGTGCCAGTTCCACGCCAAGCAGATCCATACACCGGCTCAGGCGGTACAGATGATCCCGCCCTCATGGTCGTTTGCCGTATGGGGGCTAGACATCCTGGGACCATTTCCCAGAACCGTCGGGGGATTCCGGTACCTCTATGTCGCCATCGACAAGTTCACCAAGTGGCCGGAAGCTACACCAGTTGTCACCATCAAGAGACAATCCGCAGTAAAGTTTATCAAGTCTATTGTCTGCCGATTCGGGGTCCCAAACAGAATCATCACCGACAATGGGACCCAGTTCACCAGCGCAGCATTCCAAGACTACTGCGAGGACCTTGGTATTCAGGTGTGCTATGCCTCTGTCGCCCACCCGAGGAGCAATGGGCAAGTTGAGAGGGCCAACGCGGAGATTCTCCGGGGCCTTAAGACTCGCACCTTCGCTAGCCTGAAGAAACATGGTGCCAATTGGGTAGATGAGCTTCCGAGGACACTATGGGCTAAGCGGACATCCCAGAGCCGGGCCACCGGGGAGACACCCTTCTTCATGGTGTATGTGGCTAAAGCTGTACTTCCCCCAGAAATCACCATGAAGTTTCACCGTGTCCGAGCTTACGACGAAGCCACGCAGGACAACCTCCGGCGTGGAGAAATCGACCTCGTCAACGAGGTCCGATTACATGCGGCACTCTGTAACGCGCGGTACAGGCAAGCGCTTCGGCGCTACCACCAGAGGTCTGTGCGTGCCCGGGAGCTGCAGGAAGGTGACCTGGTGTTGCGGCGCATACTTTCTCGCGAAGGGGCCCACAAACTCTCCCCTAGTTGGGAAGGCCCCTTCCGAGTCGCGAAAGTATGCCGCCCCGGGTGTGTACGCCTTTCCACCGAGGATGGGGACCTGCTCCCGAACCCTTGGAACATAGAACACCTCCGTAAGTTCTACCCCTAGAGCAAAAATAGGACAGTACTTTCTTTTCGTAATAAACTCCATAGAGTCCAGGAGCAGCGCTCGAAGCAGCTAAGCCCCAGGGGACGGTACAAGACTACGTTCAGCTTTGCCTGGTTCTGACTTCAAGCGCGTAGAGTCTTGCTTCCTCTCTTAATGGGGCGGGTCGTGGCCTCCATGTTTATCCTGCCTTCCTCCTGTGGAAAGTTGTGCGAAAAAGAAATCTGCTCTACTTTGCTCTTTCCTCGTACTCATTTAAATTGTGTATTGAGTTTTTTAACCACCCTTGCAGTGCATGGTTGCCATGTGCTCAACTCCCCCTCTCTACAAGTCCCCTAGCACCAAGCATATGGTTAGGGGCTATAAGTCAAATAAGACTATGAGATAAGGGAGGGGGAGCCCCCAAGGAGAATTACGTTTCCTCTACCTGTGTGCAGGGCTTCCAGGCTATGGCGACAGGGACTACATAGAGCGGGGGGAAAGGAGCCGTCAGCAGCACCGGCCTAGGACTGGAAGGACCGGGCCCCGCCCCTTCGATAGGGGCGAGGCCCGAAGGCCCCACGTGTCTAGCGGGCCCGGAGCACTCTCTGAGGAGGGCTCCGGGCTCGCCACGTGGCAGGCGGGAACCGGACCTCCCCCCCCCCCCTCGGTGGGAGGGCTCCGAAAGCCCTACGTGTCCAACATGGCCGGAGCTCCCGCCTCTTAAGGAGGGGGTCCAGACCCGCCATGTGGCAGGCAGACCTGGAGCTCCCCAAAGGGCGAGGTCCGGAGACCCCCTTGGGGCCCCTAACACGGTTAGGACCCGGGGAGGGTGACTATGCAGAACTCCGAGATTGGAGATGGCCTCTGAAGTACCTTGCGGAGCTAAGGACTCAGTCAGGCAAAACCGAGAAGGAGCATCACGATCACAAATATCTTAAAAGAGTCAAACTATGCCAGGCTCCATGAGCTGGATTACAGACTCGATAAAAAGAAAGAAACAAGTCCCAAGGGTCTCCCGACACGACCAGGATCCAGAAGTTGCAAGAACGGCCACATCACCAGGCTTCAGCCCTGGCGGAACTCTCTCGCTCTATGACCAGAGCGCAGGAATCGCCTTCCTCATCACCGGCTCAAAAACCGGTGACGCCACGGGAGCTCCTGAGGCCCCCTCCGCAATATTCAGCGGTCTTCCTGGAGACTCTGCCGTCTGGGTTCTTCCATGGTGCATCGGCGGTTTCCTTCTCCTGAAGTTCCCTCATCATCGGCGCAAAAGCCGGTGTCGTCAAGGGTGCCCCTAGAGCCCCCATCCCTCATCACCTGCGCAAAAGCTGGAGTCATCAAGGGTGCTCCTGAGGCCCCCTCCGCAGTATTCAGCGGTCTTCTCGGAGACTGTCGCCTGGGATTCTCCTCGGTGCTTCAGCGGTTCCTTTGAAGACTCCACCACCTGGGAAGGGACACAACGCCAAGGAGCTTTCTGCCTGCTGTCACCAAGGAAGGGCTCCGTCGGGAGGACAAACCAGAGACCCCTTGGCGGCGCCACCCTCAGAGGTAGGGCAGGCAGGCTCCCTGAGTTCCAGGCTTGGTGCAGACGCAACCGCTGGAAGGAACCGAGAGCAATCCTCCCCCCATAAGGCGGGTTAAGAGCCATGGAAGAAGACAAGACTGCAGAGACCCGAGGGAGGCGCAGGGGCTGGAAGCCTTATATGGGGAACGTACCCACATGGCCACATGGGGGTTTCATTTCACACCTACCCGGATGCAGTCCCAATCGATTCGGAACTCTTCGAATACCCCGCGTCGGCGACCGCTTCGGTTCCTAGACCAAGTGCCGATGACGGGTGGGCCTAAGCCACCTAACTAAAGCGGTGGGATCAAGGAGTCAGTCTCCTGAGAAGATGGGGCGGCAAGGCACTTCGGCGGTTCCCGAAGAAAGCGCTACAACGCGCAGAAGTGGCAGTCTTGGGAACCGCCGCAGTAAAAGCAACCATCAAGTGAGCGCACACTCCCACGATCCCGCGGCCGTTCGTGCTCCGGCAACGGTCAATTCGAGACTTAGAGAAAGTGCGCGGATCGGAAGAGACGGAGGTCCCACCTCGGGCTCGCTATCTCCCCCGAGATGGGCCCGGGGGCCACTGTCGGTACCTGAGATATGGGGTACCCCCGCGCACAGGGTAAAATGCCTAAGGAACTCGCCCTTCTCCGCAGGGAGAGCTCCGAAGGCGCCACGCGTCCGGCGGGGCAGGACCTCCCTCTCCTCAGAGGAGAGCTCCGGGCCCGCCACGTGGCATACAGAAGCCGGACCTCCCCCTCCGCGGGAGAGAGGTCCGAAGGCGCCACGCGTCCAGCGGGGCCGGACCTCCCTCTCCTCAGAGGAGAGCTCCGGGCCGCCATGTGGCCAACAGAAGCCGAGCCTCCCCCTCCGCGGGGAGAGGTCCGGAGGCTCCACGTGTCCCGCGGACCGGGCCCTCCTCTCCTCTGAGAAGGGCTCCGAGCCCGCCACGTGGCAGCAGAACGGCGCTGCCTGCCCCCGGGCGATAGGCAGCGGGCGTAAAGACGCCCCATACCTTGCCCGTACAAGGTATTCAAGGCTCGCGTCTTCCCAAGACGCGGAGACGCGGAGCACGCTTCTGTCAGGTGTCGTTGCGCCCAGTCGCATCACAGACTGGCGCGCGGTGTCAGAACCTGCCAGCCAATAAACACCGCGACAAGACATCCCATGCCGCCTGCGCCGTCATCAACCACTACGACTAGCATGCGGCATGGGCAGGGCGGCAAGATGAAGACTCAGAAGCCTTCGACCAGAGGCAACTACCGGCATAACTGCAGATACGGTAGATGATAGACAATCTTCCCGGGACCACCTGTCGGGTCCCGGCCCCCCTTGTAAGTTGCCCGAGCCTTGGACTATAAAAGGCTCGAGTAGGCGTCGATAGCAAGGGTTCGCACTTTGCAACTCATACGCTAGCCATACACTCTCAAACTGTAACTCACCCCCAAGCTCAGGCCTCCGGCCCCGAGCAGCAAGCAATACAGCGAGCTCCATAGCTTGCCGTGGACGTAGGGTTTTACGCTTCGGCGGCCTGAACCACGTAAACCTCGCCGTGTCAAGCTCTTACTAACTTGTCCATCTGCGCAAGCTCTCCGCTAGAGACTAGCCCCACCGAAAAAAGAACTTCCGCGGGCTGCCCAGTGCAGGCCCGGGGAAAGTGTCGACTGAACACTTCGACACATAGACTCTCACTCAAACCCATACTGGTTGCGTGTCTCCTGAACACGCTGGGTGGAAGACCTTTAGTTAGCGGATCCGCGAGCATCTGCTCTGTACTAATATGCTCTAGATTTATATGATCCTGGATTCTGTCCTTTACAACATAAAATTTAATGTCGATGTGTTTGGTAGCACCACTCGACTTGTTGTTGTGAGAGTATAATATTGCGAGTTCATTATCACAGTACAACTTAATTAGTTTTTCAATGTTGTCGACTACTGTAGGTCCGGGTACAAATTTCTTAAACCACATAATATATCCCGTAGCCTCATAGCAAGCAACAAACTCAGCATACATCGTGAATGATGTCATGATGGTTATTTAGAGCTTTTCCATAAAATTGTCCCATTCGCAAGAGTAAATATGTAGCCTAATGTGGATTTTCTAGTGTCCACGCACCCTTCGAAGTCCGAGTCTGAGTATCACACTATTTCTAGTGAGTTTGATCTCTGATAAGTCAACATGAGGTTCTTAGTTTCTTGAACATATCTTATAGCTTTTCTAACTGCTTTCCAGTGATCAAGTCCTGGATTAGCCTGATATCTGCCAAGCATCCCGTTAACATAAGCTAAGTCACGGCGAGTACAAATTTGAGCATATTATAAACTTCTAACAGTAGAAGCATAGGGAATTATTTTCATTTGATCAGTTTCATACTGATTTTTAGGACACTAAAAGTTTCCAAACTTATCACCTTTGACTATTGGAGTAGGTGTGAGCTTATCTTATGCATACTGTACCTTTTGAGTACATATTCTAAATATATCTTTTGTGAAAGACCCAATACCCTCTGAGATCTATCTCGATGAATCTCTATGCCCAAGACATCGAAGGCTTAACCTAGATCTTTCATATTAAAATTCGAGGACAAGAACTTCTTAGTTTCTAATAGTAGATTACCATCGGTACTCGCAAGCAGTATGTCATCTACATAAAGCACGAGAAAGATGAATTTTCCATTACTGAATTTAGAGTATATCCAATTGTCCTCTTCATTCTCTTTAAATCCGAATTTTCTAATTGTTTCATCGAACTTGGGATACCATTACCGTGAAGCCTGTTTAAGTCCATAAAGGATTCCCTAAGTCGGTATCCCATGTTCTCCTTACCCTTAGCGACAAAACCTTTCGGTTGTGTCATGTAGATATCCTCATATAGATCCCCATTGAGAAATGCCGTCTTTACATCCATATGATGTAATTCTAAATTATAATGCGCCACTAAAGCCATAATGATTCTGAACGAATCCTTAGTTGAGACGAGTGAGAACGTCTCATTATAATCAATGTCTTCTCTTTGAGTGAACCCTTTCGCAACAAGTCTGGCCTTATATTTTTCGATGTTCCCTTTAGAGTCATGCTTAATTTTGTAAACCCATTTATAGCCTATTGTTTTTGCTACATTGGGTATCTCGACTAATTCCCAGACTTTGTTTGCATCCATAGACCTCATTTCATCTTCTATGACTTTACGCCACTCTGATGATTGATGGCTTCTCATAGCTTGTTCAAATAAGGTGGGATCATCCTCCATTTGAAACACTTCACTCATGTAGACCTCGTAGTCTTCCGGAATCGTGAACTGTCTGACTCTTTGAGATCTTCTAAGGCGTATCATTCTCATGTTAGAGCGGTTGTTGGCTTTCATCATTAGCAACTACTGACTCAGGTTGCTCAGAAGGCTGAGCTGGCTCTTGTGGTGAAAAACTCGTTCCTATCTCAGTTGCTGATGAAGGATTAACAACGGTCGTTGCACTACCGTTGTCAGGCATTTGTGGTGTAACAACATAGACTAGCTTCTCATCAAGATCAATTTCACGTCTTATCGTACTTCCCCTAATCATTGAATCCTCTAAGAAGATGGCGTGTCTCATTTCTACAAACTTAGTGTGCCTGTCGGGACAGTAGAAACGAAACCCTTACTGTTATCAGGGTAGGCAATGAAATGACAACTATCTGTTTTAGGATCCAACTTTCCTAAGTTTGGGTTAAAGATCTTAGCCTCAGCTGGACAATCCCAGATGTGCAAGTATCTAAGTGAGGGCTTACGTCATATCCATAACTCATACGGTGTTTTAGGCACCAACTTAGAAGGAACGCGATTAAGCAAATGAACGGCGGTCTTTAACGCCTCCATCCATAAGTTAACTGGAAACTCTGAATAACTAAGCATGGATCTAACCATATCTATTAGCGTACGGTTGTACCGTTCCGCTACTCTATTTTGCTGAGGCTCACCCGATGTGGAGTACTGGGCGACTATGTCATGTTCCTGTAGAAACCGTGCAAATGGTCCTGGAACTTGGCCATATGGGGTGTGTCCACTACGATCGGATCTTACCACCTTAATCTTAGTGTTGTGCTGATTTTCTACTTCAGCCTTAAAGATCTTAAATTTATCCAATTCTTTGAAACTCTTATTTATTGCATAAATATAGCCATAACAAGTATAGTCATTCGTGAAAGTAATGAACGAGTCAAAACCATCAATGGAAACCGTGGGAAAGGGGCCACAGATGTCAGTGTGTATTAATTCTAAGATTCCTGTAATGCGTTTGGCGCCTTTTTTAATTGTTTTAGTGAATTTGTCTTTAATACAGTCTATGCATTCGTCTAAGTTTGAAAAGTCCAAGTGAGGTAGAATCGATTGCGAGACAAGTCGTTCAGTTCTCCTCCTCGAAATATGGCCTAAGCGACAGTGCCATAAAGACGTTTCGTTATCGATTCTTTTTTGCTTGTTAAATCCTGAGTCGTTATGCAAGGAATTCTGAATGTCGCTTATCTCATTAATAGAATCATGTGTGGACAACATATAATGTTGATCTTGTCGTAAGACAAGACCTACAATCTTATTATTAAACTTGATTACACATTTGTCATTACCAAAATGTCAAACAAATTCATAATCGTCTAAGCATGAAACTGAAACTAAATTCCTCCTAACCGAGGGTACATAAAGAACGTCATGAAGCGTAAGTATAAAGTCATTGCTAAGTTCTAAGGGGAGATTTCCAATGGCTTATTCTTTTGCTTCATGTCCATTAGCTACTCTAATGCTCCTTTCTTCTCTTTTTAGCTTTCTATTTGTACTCAGTCCCTGTAACGAATGAGTAACATGCACAATGGTACCTGAGTCAATCCACCAAGTAGAAGATGAATAATCTAAGTACAGGGATTCATTAAATGAAGTTACTAAATTATTACCTCTTTTGTTGCACCATTTCAGAAATCCTATACAGTCTTTTTGAAAATGGCATTTTTCTTTGTAGAAAAGGCATTGATCTTTGTCAACCTTTTCATTCTTACTAGAATGTTCATGAGTGACCTTAGTTTTGCCCTTTTCCTTTTGAGGAGTGTACTTAGTGTTAGGCTTGAAAGAATTGTAGTTCTTCTTGCCTTTTCCTTTTACGTAGTTGATAGAATGAGCACCACGAGAGGACTTAATTCTTTCCTCTTCTTGGACACACATGGCCATCCGTTTTTCTAAGTTCCATTGTTCTGGCATAGAGTTGTAGTTGATGACAAATGGCTCGTATTCTCTTGGAAGAGAGACAAAAATGAGATGCACGAGGAACTCATCTTTTACCCCTAAGTCCGTACCCTTAAGCTTAGTTGCCATAGTTGTCATCCTTAGTATGTGATCTCGCACAACACCTCCAGTGTACTTCTCAGTAAAGAGCCTTTTTATAAGAGTGCTTGCAGTAGCCTTAGATGAGACAGTGAACTGACTTTGTACTTTCTGGAGGTATTTTATGGCAGCCTCGCAATCAGGAATAGATCCTTTTATTGCATCCGAGATTATTCTCTTAATGACCATTAAACATTTTCTGTTTGATGAAGTTCATCTTTTGTGTGTCTCGTGGTAAGATGCAATCTACTTATGAAAAGCATTCATCCTCTAGGTGTATGCTTCCTGAGCTTCCTGAGAACCTCTCACAAAATATGTCTCACTAGGTGTCGGACGAGAACTCGTCATAGCAAAGTCTAAGTATTGCTAGAGCAATTTCTAAGCTCTCTCTCCATGATCCATAATTATTTCCATTAAGGTGATCAATGGAGGAGATGATACTAAGTGTTGAGTTAATGCCTAAGGAACCTTCCATGATTGAAAAGAACAAATAACATTAATGAATGCATAAATATATATTGAAAAGCAACATAAAATGTCGTGTTTTATTTTTCACGTTAGCTACTCCATAAAACACAACAACAATAACTTATTAAATGTTGATTATTTGTATTTTACGTTGGCTACTTTACAAATTTCCAACAAGAAGCTTAGAACATGATGAATTAAATTTTTCACGTTGGCTACTCAATGAAATTGACATGAAATGTTAACTTAAACATGGCAATTTCATTTTTCACGTTGTTTTTTTTACTAAAATAACCATGAAAACTTAGAGCATGACAATAATTTATTGTTCACGTTGGCTGCTTAACAATAAATTATCATGCAACTTAAGTACAGTGGAAGCAAAATTATGGGCATTTTATAATTGAACTTTAAAAGGTTCTACAACATGATTAAATTAAATGGTGAGAAAAATTTACTAATCATGACAATAATAAAATGTTAAAGCATTACACCAATATATTGCAATACAACACACAAAACTTAGGATTTTTCTTCACGATTTTAATTTAACAAGTGGGTCCCACATAAATTATTTGCCCATATTTAAATTTTCTGAATACGAAAAATTCCTAAAATCACCCACTTCTAAAATTGCCCCAAAATTGTCTAATTTCGGCCCAGCCCACTAAGGAAATGTTTCTGAATTTTAAAATTGGGAAAACCCTTCTTCTAATTTTGGCCCAAGGCCCAAATATGAAATTCCCTAGAAATTTCGATAAAAGAAAAAAGCAAAACTGGTCTGGTGACTCAGCCCTTTAGCTAATTCGGCCCACAACCTGTTTATTAATTCGAAGAAAATTCCGGGAAAATGTAAAGGGCAGCCCAATTGGCTCATTCTCACACCCGCCTGGGCCGCTCGGTCTGCTCGCGTGCCGCTAAGTCCGAACCGTCCGATGAAGATCCAATGATCTATATACTGTGCGCTGAAGGACCTAAGCGGATTTTGTCGAAAACCCTAGCTCATTCGGTCCTTAACCCGTTCCCCTTCACGAGAGAAACAGAGAGAGGCGGTCGAGCCCCGCCGGCGGTGGGGTGAGCTCCGGCTCTACCGTGACCACCACACCGGCGCGCGAGCTCGCCGTGAGGCAGCTCGCCGTCGGAGGGTCTGTTCGCTGGTTGGAGACGGTTGAAGGGGACCCCCACCGCCTAGGGTTAGGGTTTAAACCGTACCTCTAGGTTTATGACGAGTCCTCCGGCAGCGGGGCTAAGTCTAGCGGACCTGTGTCGGTTTTCTCGTCGGCGTGCGACGCTCACCGTTGGGTGAGCGCGCCGCCTTCAAGCGGGCCGACGGGGTGTCTTTTGCCGGCCAAGAGCTTTGGCAGCTCCGCCGCCTTTCCCGAAGACCTCAACGAGGAGGACTCCGGTGGTGGTGCCACCGTCTTCTCCGGCGGGTACTATAGCCACAGTGAAGAGAAGAAGACGAGCGGCGCCAACCCTAAGATAAGTATTTGAGATCCCCTTTCTGATTTTTATTCTGTTCTGAGTGTCTGAATCCAATTTCAGTTTGAAATTGGACTCATCTTTTTTGATTTGTTCTGAGTTGACTCAATTCGAGTTTGAACTCAAAATTTAAATTCTGATCTAGGGATTAGGAACCCTAATCCCCAAATTTGGTACGATCTTGAGTTATATTTGAAACCCTAAGCACTTAGTTCGAATCTTCTCCTTCTAATTGTTGTAGAATCTAAGGACTTAGTTATCAATCTTGATCAAACTTAGGTGGCCCGAAGCCTAATCCAATTAGGGTGGCTCTGACGCCATTGTTAGATTCTAGGTTGATCGTGCTTAGGTGAAAGTTGCCTAGAGGGGGTGAATAGGCTAATAAAACCTGAAACTACTGCAAACAACGGATTAAACTTGAAGTAGGCCGAACTAGTCCGGTCTGAGGGCGGACTAGTCCGGTCTATTTAGAAAATTGTGCTTTAGGTTTTCCTTCTAGGTTCGTTTAAGCGTAAGATGTATAGTAGTCAAACAATCTCACTAAGAAGTTGGGAATGATTAGATGGCAGGTCAGCGGAACAATTCACAAGTGTAAAACTCTCTTCCTTTTTCAGCCATACCTATGACTATTTTCTCTCACGATTCTAAATTTCTAACTTTAGATTGAGCTCTCTAATGATTCTCAAGCACTCTAAAAGAGAAGATCCTTTACACAACTCCAAGATGTAAAACTCAATAGAAAAATTCTATTTTCTACTCTTTCAAGTCTTATTCTTTTCCTTTTTGCTTCTTGAGAGACTCCACATGCATTCCTTTGATAAGCACCTATGCTCATACTCAGTAAAATCCATTAGTATCTTAATTATCTCTTCAATCATCCAAAACACACAGGGATTACCTAGATGCACTTTCATTAGGCCTAATTGGTGTCAGGGTTCGGACTTAGACATGAACAGAGAGCAATCGTCAAGCATCACGAGATGAGGAGAAGAAGATCGGGACATACCTTCCGCGGTAGAGGAAGAAGGCGTGGCCATGGTTGGAGCAGAGGAGCACTGCGAGCTCGACGATGATGACAATGGCGAACATGGAGGCCTTCCCGGGACTCCTTCCTCTCAAGCGATCGGTGCTTCTTAGTTCTTAGGTGTTCTTGATCTTAGAAAATTGGCTTAGCTTTGCGGGGCGTATTGCCTTGCTTATATAGAACGAGGAAGTGCCCCAGGGGGCCTCCCCAACCGAATCGGTTGGGGTGTGTTCCCGATCAGAACACAAGGAGATCGGGGAGGATTCCGAGTCGGTTACAATTTGTAATCGATTCCTTAAAACTCCGTGTTCATATTAATTATGTTCTAACAATTTTAGGTTCTTTAGGGTGTTTGAAAATTGCCTACAGGGGGGTGAATAGGCTAATAAAACCTAAAACTGCTGTAAACAACGGATTATACTTGAAGGAGGCCGGACTAATCCGGTCTAGGTATAAAATTGCGTTTTAGGTTTTCTTTTCAAGTTTGTTTAAGGGGAAGATATGTAAGTAGTCTAACAATCTCACTAATTAGTTATGAATGATTAGATTACGAGACTCACAACAGCAGAGCAATTCATAAGTGTTAAACAAGACGAAAGCTTAACAAGTAGTTTTAGTGAATGAGCGAGAATGAGCATGGCCGCCGCTTGTGCATTTCGGTGGATTTGTTGTTCTTGCTCTTGGGTGAGTTCATCCTCATCTTCAGGGATATCTATACATGTACAAACAACATGCCAAATACTTGGGTTTAAGGAAATTAGATGCAATTTTATGTTGTGCTTCCACATTGTATAGTTAGTTCCATCAAAGTGAGGTGGTTTTCCTAGGGGTATTGACAAATAATTCGAGTGAGAATTTAGTCGTTCATAATTAAAAGGATATCGCGAGTAATCTTGTTGACTACTCTTGAGCTTCTTCTCCAATTTCTCCTTCTTTTTCTTCTTAGCTTCCTCCTCCTTCTTCTTGAGGATAGCCATGAGATGAAGAACCTCTTCATCTTCTTCCGAGCTTGAGACGTCTTGTGGAGAAGTAACCGCTGGGGGCGGGTTAGAGCATTGCTCTTCAAAGTTGCTCGGACTTGCTCCTTTTCCCTTCATGAGATCAATTTGGCTACCGGTCTTGCCCCCCATCTCCTCTCTAAGCGGTTAAGCTTTTGTGGAGAGTTAGGCTCTGATACCAATTGAATGCTGCCTAGAGGGAGGGTGAATAGGCTAATAAAACCTGAAACTGCTGCAAACAGCGGATTAAACTTGAAGGAGGTTGGACTAGTCCTCTCTAGGTATAAAATTGCGTTTTAGGTTTTCTTTTCAAGTTTGTTTAAGCGGAAGATATGTAAGTAGTCTAACAATCTCACTAATTAGTTGTGAATGATTAGATTGCGAGACTCACAACAGCAGAGCAATTCATAGGTGTTAAACAAGACGAAAGCTTAACAAGTAGTTTTAGTGAATGAGCGAGAAGGTAAAGGAAACAAGAGATAAAAATTATCCCGAGGTTCGATTCCACACAGGAATCTATGTCCTCGTTGAGGAGTCCACAAAGGACCGGGTCTTTTCCAACCCTTCCCTCACCGAGTGATCACCAAGATCAAGTCTGGGCTCTTTCACTATCAATCAAATGTGAATACAATTCTCTTAGGGGCTACTCACAACTTGGGGCTCCCTACAACAACCTAGCAGTTATAGAAATCAAAATACAACAGCCAAGAACTCAAATTAATAATTAGAGTGCAAGAGATTCAAACCGAGAGCTCAAACGTCGATCACCACGTCTCTCCTCTCACAAGTCCACAAACCCCTTAAGATCAAATATTAGGAGTCAAGAAGGTGAGGAAAGAGGCTTAGAAGAGCTCTAGGAATGAGTTATCAGCGCTAGGGTATCTATTCTTGCAATTCTCAGCCGAGAGGTCTCCTTTTATAGAGATCCCGACATCTAGCCGTTACCTACTAAAGTCCGAACTAGTCTGGTCAGAACTCTGGACTAGTTCATCCTTGGGGGACCACTCATGTCACAAGGCTATTGTCGGTACCCGCGATGTGGGGTACCCCCGCGCACAGGGGAAAATGCCTAAGGAACTCGCTCTTCTCCGTAGGGAGAGCTCCGAAGGCGCCACGCGTTCGGCGGGGCCGGACCTCCCTCTCCTCAGAGGAGAGCTCCGGGCTCGCCACTTGGCCTGTAGAAGCCAGACCTCCCCCTCCGCGGGAGAGAGGTCCGAAGTCGCCACGTGTCCAGCGGGGCCGGACCTCCCTCTCCTCAGAGAGGAGCTCCGGGCTCGCCACGTGGCCGACAGAAGCCGGACCTCCCCCTCCGCGGGGAGAGGTCCGAAGGCTCCACATGTCCTGCGGGGCTGGACCCCCCCTCTCCTCTGAGGAGGGCTCCGGGCCTGCCACGTGGCTAGCAGAACGGCGCTGCCTGCCCCCGAGCGATAGGCAGCGGGCGTAAAGACGCCCCATACCTTGCCCGTACAAGGTATTCAAGGCCCGCGCCTTCCCAAGACGCGGATACGTGGAGCACGCGTCTGTCAGGTGCCGTTGCGCCCAGTCGCATCACAGACTGGCGCGCGGTGTCAGAACCTGCCAGCCAATAAACACCGCGACAAGACATCCCATGCCGCCTGCGCCGTCATCAACCACTACGACTAGCATGCGACATGGGCACGACGGTAAGATGAAGACTCAGAAGCCTTCGACCAGAGGCAACTACCGGCATAACTGCAGATACGGTAGATGATAGACAATCTTCCCGGGACCACCTGTCGGGTCCCGGCCCCCCTTGTTAGCTGCCCGAGTCTTGGACTATAAAAGGCTCGGGTAGGCGACGATAGCAAGGGTTCGCACTTGGCAACTCATACGCTAGCCCTACACTCTCAAGCTGTAACTCACCCCCAAGCTCAGGCCTCCGGTCCTGAGCTGCAAGCAATACAGCGAGCTCCATAGCTCGCCGTGGACGTAGGGTTTTACGCTCCGGCGGCCTGAACCACGTAAAACTCGCCGTGTCAAGCTCTTACTAACTCGTCCATCTGCGCATGATCTCCGCCAGAGACTAGCCCCACCGAAAAAAGAACCTCCGCGGGCTGCCTAGTGCAGGCCCGGGGGAAGTGTCGACTGAACACTTCGACATTTGGCGCGCCAGGAAGGGGGCTTTTCTCCTAGCGCGACGAGTTTCCGCCGACGAAGATGACCAATCTTCCTTCAGCGGCAAACTCTCCCCCTCCGCGTTCACGGCGAACCGTGACCACTGGGGAGTACATGTCGACACACTCAGGACGGAGTGTGTCGGCACAAGCTGGTAGCCAGCAGCCGACTCCGGCAACGCCGACTCCGCTATGCAGGCCCCGACCAGTGTGAGATCTTCTGCAGCGCTAAGCGTACACCATGGAGGTGCGCTAGCTGCAGCAAGAGCGCTGCTGCGCCACCCACCTGCGGGGGATGCGCCCCATTCAGCGACCCAACAATGGGTCCGCGAGGTAGACCGTCTCGTCGTCGCCGCCGCAAACCCTCGACTTCAGCGGGGATGACGCTCCGGCCAACCGGCTGTGTCGCTGATGCGCACGCCAATGGTTGACGAGCAGACAGCAGATTCCAGCTCCACCAGGCTCCAGTCGACGGATCTGAGGACAGAGCTGGAATGGTGTCACTTGGGCCAGGATGCTCGGGTGTACCTCGAGCGA
Source organism: Neostapfia colusana (assembly GCA_030760725.1). Classification (NCBI taxonomy): domain Eukaryota; kingdom Viridiplantae; phylum Streptophyta; class Magnoliopsida; order Poales; family Poaceae; genus Neostapfia; species Neostapfia colusana. The sequence continues at coordinate 54,904,687 of JASWHV010000020.1, forward strand.
CGTCGAGAAAGGCGTCACATTCAAGAGGCTGGCGACAACATGACGTCGGCCTCGACCCAGCCTGAAGGGTAGACCTTCGCCACGCGAGCTCTGCCCCAGGCGTACGCCGCGCAGCATAAGCCACAACCATGTGCTCTGCAAGCGGCGTCCCCGGCCTATGGCGCAAACTTGCCCATACCGGGGTACACTGTGTCAGGCGCAACCAAGCGTTCGCGGCAACAGTACCTGCACTGGGAGCCAGCAACCGGCTCTGGCAGCGCCGACCCCGACAATGCAGGCTCCAACCAGTGTCAGGTCTTCAGTAGCGCTGGGCGTACCCCGCGGGGGTGTGCCAGCCGCAGCAAGAGCGCTACTGTGCAATCCTCCTGTTGGGGACGCGCCTCAGGCAGCGACCCAGCAGTGGATTCGCGAGATAGACCGTCTCGTCGTCGCCTCCGCAAACCCTCGACTTCGGCGGGGACGACGCTCCGGCCAACCAGCTGTGTCGCTGATGCGCACGCCAATGGTTGGCGAGCAGACGGCGGACTCTAGCTCCACCAGGCTTCCGTCGACGGACCTGAGGGCAGAGACGGAGCGATGCCACTTGGGCCAAGATGCCCGAGTGTTCTTCGAGCGACGTCGAGAAAGGCGTCGCAACCAAGAGGCTGGCGTCAGCATGACGCCGGCCTCGACCCAGCCTGAAGGGCAGATCTTCGCCACGCGAGCTCTGCCCGAGGCATACGCTGCGCAGCATATGCCACAGCCATATGCCCCACAAATGGTGTCCCCGGTCTAGGGAGCAGCCTTGCCCATACCGGGGTACACTGTGCCAGCGGCGAACCAAGCGTTCGCGGCACCAATACCTGCACTGGGAGCCAGCAGCCGACTCTGGCAGCGCCGACCCCAGCAATGCAGGCTCCAACCAGTGTCAGGTCTTCAGTAGCGCTGGGCGTACCCGGCGGGGGTGCGCTAGCCGCAGCAAGAGTGCTACTGCACAATCCGCCTGCTGGGGACGCGTTTCAGGCAGCGACCCAGCAGTGGATTCGCGAGGTAGACCGTCTTGTCGTCGCCACCGCAAACCCTTGACTTCGGCGGGGACGACGCTCCGGCCAACCGGTTGTGTCGCTGACGCGCACGCCGACGGTTAACGGACAGACGACGGATTCCAGCTCCACCAGGCTTCCGTTGACGGACCTGAGGACTGAGCTGGAACGATGCCACCTGGGCCAAGATGCCCGAGTGTTCCTCGAGCGGAGACAAGAAAGGCGTCGCAGCCAAGAGGCCGGCGTCAGCATGACGACTGCCTCAACCCTGCCTGAGGCGCAGACTTTCGCCACGCGAACTCTGACCCAGATATACGCCACGCAGCATATGCCACAACCATATGTCCTGCAAACGGCGCCCCCGGTCTATGGCGCAGCCTTGCCCATACCGGGGTACACTGTGCCAGCGGCAAACCAAGCGTTCGCGGCACCAACGCCTGCAGCAACAGGGGCAGGATGTACGGCCCTAGAGCCCCACCTCCGCTTCGCGAGGTGGCCGCTCAAGTTTCGGCCGCACCTGCCCAAGAAGTATGACGGCAGCATCAACCCGGCGGGGTTCCTCCAGATCTACTCCACCGCTGTACTTGCCGCAGGAGGGGATGAGGCGTTCATGGCCAAACTACTTCCCCGTCGCTTTGACCGGCCCAACCCGGTCTTGGCTAATGAACCTCCCTCAGGGTTCCATAACTTCCTAGGGAGAGCTCTGCCGGCAGTTCATCGCCAACTTCGGCAGCTCCTACACCCGTCCCGACACGGAGCCTGACCTCCACGCCATCAAGCAACAACCTGGGGAGTCGCTGCGCTCCTTCATCCAGCAGTTCTCCCAGGTACGCAACACCATTCCGCATATTCAAAGTGCTTCTGTGGTGGCGGCACTTCGACAGTGTCCGGGACAAGAAGATGCTTGAGAGGCTTGCAACCAGAGAGGTCTGCGATGCCTCCGAGATCTTCAGCCTGGCGGACAAGTGCGCCAGAGCAGCCGGAGGGCGGAGTTGGCACTCACTGCCAGCTTCCGAAGCCGGAAGACAGCCCGAAGATGGCGGAGTTCAAGCTGAGCTCCCGACCACGTCAGACAGCCAAGAGCCAAGCACTGGCTGACTTCGTGGCTGAGTGGACGCCAATGAAGGCTGACCCAGGGGGCCGTGAAGACGGTGAACCAAAGTACCGAGCTCCGGTCTTCACCGGGCCTCACTGGACGCTCTTCTTCGACGGCTCCTCGCGAAAGCAGGGGGCCGGTGCCGGCGTACTACTCCTCATGCCATCGGGGGAGCAGTCTGGGTACATGGTGCGTCTCAATTCCAAGGCAACCAACAACTTGGCAGAGTATGAAGCACTCATCTTTGGCCTAAAAGACAGTCCTGTCTCTGGGCGCTCGCCAGTTGTTGGCGCAGGGCGACTCCCACCTAGTTATCAAGCAAGTTAAGGGTGAATGCCCCTGCAATGACCCACAGCTAGCTGCTTATCTGCTCCACGTGCGGATGTTGGAGAAAGACTTCCTCGCCTTGGACCTGCGCCATGTACCGCGCGCTGGCATGGCCGCAGCTGACGACCTCTCAACGAAAGCCTCCATCAGAGCCCCTGCGCACGAAGGAGTCTTCGAGAGGACGTTGTTGCGGTCCACAGCCCGGCCCGCCGAGCCGGGCGAAGGGGGCTGAACCAGTGCTTCGAAGCTAGGCAGTCCCGGCGGCCCTGTATGCCGCCAAAGGATCGTAAGAGTCACTGGGGACTCCGTGCAACCCAGCGCTCAAGATCCAGAAGCTCAAGTAGTCCCGATGCATGGACCACGGAGGTCTGAGACTCCTTGAAGGACATCCTTCCTGATGAACGTGCATCCGCTGAACGGGTGGTGCGGATGGCTAAGTGCTACGCACTGGTATCTTTACTGGCGTGGCGCCACGACATCCTATTGCGGTGCATAACCCAGGAGGAAGGCTGCGATTAGCTCGCAGTAGTCCAAGGAGGCGAGTGCTGGGAACGCTCATCGTCTCGCACGTTGGTCCGTTAAGCCACCCGGCATGGCTCCTACTGACCGAGAGCCACCTGGACGCCGTCAAACCGGTTAGGGATGCAATGCGTGCCAGGTCCACGCCAAGCAGACCCACACAACCGGTGCAGACGCGCACCCAGAGCCGTCGGGGGATACCGGCTCCTCCATGTTGAGGGCCAGCCGGACTTCCTAGGGCCGGGTCACGGGAACTACCCTTCCACATGGTATGCGGGGCCGAAGCCATGCTTCCCCCTGATATAGCCATGGGGGTCCCCCCGTGTCCGGCGTACGACGAAGCCACGCATGACCCGCTCTGCGTGAAGACAGGCGCTCCGACGCTACCCAGTAAGTTCATCATGCTTACTTAGGTGTTTATTTAAATTACGCATTAATTTATATGAACACCTCCCCACGCTCTAGACAGTGTGCGTCCATTGTACACTCGACTTCTCTTTCCGGCTCTCATGCATAGTCGATATTTGCCGTCTTGCCGAGGGTGGTAGTGCTTGGGGTACCTGCCAGAGGCCCGGTGGCCTTTTGGATCTCCCCCTATAAGGGTACTGTACCGCCAGTTGGTCTCCTCCGAGAAAAGACCTACGCTAGACCGGGGGGTCAGGAGCCTTGCTTTGCCCGGTCTTGCACCCAAAGCATGCGCACTCTGCCTCCCAGCGCTACGGTCTGAGTACCAGGGGGCCGAACGGTTACACACTGACTGGGGCTAGGGCCAGACCTCCGGGACCAGGTGCACTGGATTACCCAAGCCCCGCATTCCGGCCTGGGACAGTAAGCCAAATGAGACTAAGGGACAGGAAAGGGGGGACCACTAAGCAGCTCCGGACCTCCGCCCTCGCAGCTGGGCCGAGCTCCGAGGCCAGCCCTCGCCCTCCTTTCAGAGGCGAGCGCTGATGCCAGACCTCACGCCCTTTGTTGGCCTGAGCTCCGATGACTTCCGGACTCCACCTCCACAGCCAGGTCGAGCTCCGAGGCCAGCCCTCGCCATCCTTTCAGAGGCGAGCGCCGATGCCGGACCTCACGCCCGTCGCTGGCCTGAGCTCCGATGACTTCCGGACCTCCGCCCCCACAGCCGGGCCGAGCTCCGATGCCAGGCTTCACCCTCTCCTAAGGGGCTGAACTCCAAAGCCGTCAAGACCCTGCCAGCACAGGGAGTACTCAAGACAAGAAAGTGCGCGGGTAGGAGAAGGCCTCACCTCGGGCTCGTTACCTCCCCCGAGGAGAGCCCGGGGCCACTGTCGGTACGCGCGATATGGGGTACCCCCGCGCACAGGGGAAAATGCCTAAGGAACTCGCCCTTCTCCGTAGGGAGAGCTCCGAAGGCGCCACGCGTTCGGCGGGGCCGAACCTCCCTCTCCTCAGAGGAGAGCTCCGGGCTCGCCACTTGGCCTGTAGAAGCTAGACCTCCCCCTCCGCGGGAGAGAGGTTCGAAGTCGCCACGTGTCCAGCGGGGCCGGACCTCCCTCTCCTCAGAGAGGAGCTCCGGGCTCGCCACGTGGCCAACAGAAGCCGGACCTCCCCCTCCGCGGGGAGAGGTCCGAAGGCTCCACGTGTCCTGCGGGACCGGACCCCCCCCTCTCCTCTGAGGAGGGCTCCGGGCCTGCCATGTGGCCAGCAGAACGGCGCTGCCTGCCCCCGAGCGATAGGCAGCGGGCGTAAAGACGCCCCATACCTTGCCCGTACAAGGTATTCAAGGCCCGCGCCTTCCCAAGACGCGGAGACGCGGAGCACGCGTCTGTCAGGTGCCGTCGCGCCCAGTCGCATCACAGACTGGCGCGCGGTGTCAGAACCTGCCAGCCAATAAACACCGCGACAAGACATCCCATGCCGCCTGCGCCGTCATCAACCACTACGACTAGCATGCGTCATGGGCAGGGCGGCAAGATGAATACTCAGAAGCCTTTGACCAGAGGCAACTACCGGCATAACTGCAGATACGGTAGATGATAGACAATCTTCCCGGGACCACCTGTCGGGTCCCGGCCCCCCTTGTAAGCTGCCCGAGTCTTGGACTATAAAAGGCTCGGGTAGGCGACGATAGCAAGGGTTCGCACTTGGCAACTCATACGCTAGCCATACACTCTCAAGATGTAACTCACCCCCAAGCTCAGGCCTCCGGTCCTGAGCAGCAAGCAATACAGCGAGCTCCATAGCTCGCCGTGGACGTAGGGTTTTACGCTCCGGCGGCCTGAACCACGTAAAACTCGCCGTGTCAAGCTCTTACTAACTCGTCCATCTGCGCAAGCTCTCCGCTAGAGACTAGCCCCACCGAAAAAAGAACCTCCGTGGTCTGCCCAGTGCAGGCCTCGGGGAAGTGTCGACTGAACACTTCGACAGCTACCAACTAAAGTCTCGTGACCGTTGGATTCAAACGGTCATAAAATCTCGGACTAGTCCGGTGAAGAGCGGACTAGTCACATCTCACTCAGGAACCTTTGTTTCGGATGAGAACATACTAATCTGGTAGGGGGCGGACCAGTCCGGCCTCAACGGCGGACTAGTCCGGTCTTACCAGACTTAGTCTCAAAAACTCTCTTATCTAGGACTACGGACTAGTCTGGCCAAATCCGGACTAGTTCGAGCTCGCACAGGAACCTTTGTTCCGTCCTAATCCGGACTAGTGTGAAAGGACCGGACTAGTCCGACCTATGGAGCGAACTAGTCCGAGGTCACTCAGAGACTCCTTCTCCGGACCTAAACGTCTTAGTCCGCTTAGCGGACTAGTCCGGCCTTCTGAGACTTAGTCTCATAAAGGCTCAGACTCACTCAATAACGGACTAGTGCGGCCTAAAACGGACAAGTCCGAACTCACTGAGAGACTTCTTGTCCGGGTTGAAATGGAGTAGTCCGGTTGGGAACGGACTAGTCTGGCCCCCAGTTTGGATAAGTCCGGTCTTCCTTTTTCAGCCATACCTATGACTACTTCATTTCATGATTCTAACTTTAGTTTGAGCTCTCTAATGATTCTCAAGCACTCTAAAAGAGGAGACCCTGTACACAACTAGAAAATGTGAAACTCAATAAAAAATTCTATTTTCTAGTCTTGCGAGTCTTCTTCTTTTCCTTTTTTGCTTCTTGAGAGACTCCACATCCATTCTTTTTGATAAGGACACGTGCTCATACTCAGTAAAACTCATTAATATCTTAATTGTCGTCATCAATCATCCAAAACCCACGGGGATCACCTAGATGCACTTTTAATCTCCCCTTTTTGGTGATTGATGATAACACATTAAGATTCTCGATAAATGGATATAATAGTTTGTTTTCATAATACATGTGTATATGGTTCACTCCCCTTAAATGTGTGCACAAAAGATTGTCAAGGAAAAATATGCACAAGAGTGAGTTCTATGGGGATTTCATACATTCTTGTGTTATGGTGGGGTGGCTAAGTGTGATGTGATAAAGTGAGTGCTAAACGCGTTAAGGAAGATATAACATTTACGAATAAGATCATCTCAATATGGCATAATATGAAGACATGAATGGCATAGTCATTACAAAATAACATAACGTGGCATAATGTGGCATAGTGGCATGGTTATTACAAACCAAGATAATTTTAAAGAGCGAGACTAAAGAGCTAGACTAGACTACTCCCCCTTGTTCTCTCCTCCTTTGGCATCAAAGCACCAAAAAGGGAAAGAAAAAAGAGAAAGACCTAATCGCTATCATCTCCATCTTGATCTTGGGCTTGGTCACTCTGAGTTTCCTCGTCCTCATCTTTATCTTCGTCTTCATTATCATCCTCATGATGAGCGTGGGAGGTAGGAGGAGCAGCAGAGGAGGAACCACCTTCACCAAAGTAGGCAATCTCGTCTTCGGTGAGAGTGGGAAACTCTGTCACTTCTTCATCGTCCGATGACAGTGGAGACATAGTATCTCCATTTTGTGGCACATTTCCTTGAGATACTTCTCTTGGCGTTGCTTCATATTCTGTGTGCGAACTTCCACTTTCCTGCACGAGGAGAAAATGGCCTTGAATATTTTGAGCAGCCCACTAGAGGAGCGGGAACTTCGTCATCATCTGATGATGGTGGAGATATGGGTATCTCCATCTTGCCGCACATCGCTTTGAGATACTTCTCTTGGCGTTTCTTCATGTTCTGCGTGCGAATTTGTACTTTCCGACACAAGGAGAATATAGCCTTGAATATTTTGAGCAGCCCACTAGTGGGGCTACTCGAAGATGAAGGGACGGATGGTCCAGCTGAGGAGATGGAGCTGCAGAAGAGCTCCTGCCCAAAGACGCAGGAGGGCGAGGAAGGGGAATCGGTATTTGAGGACGTAGCTTCCTGTGCTTCACATCCTTTGCAAATTCCAGGCTTGTGACTTTCTCTATCATGCACATGATGTACGACGCATATCCACAAGACCTGTTCGGGGTGTGGGAGATGTTGAATATATCATTGTATATGTAGTCGAAGACATTGAATCTCTCTTCTTCATCGAGCAGCTTCAACAAATTTCTGAGGTACCCCTGTATCATCCCCGCATCCCCATCTTTTGGAGCTAGAGTCTTCCTCAGAATTCTATTTAGCACTCCAAAGAGGGGTTTGATGTTGTGGGTTGAGGATGACTTATAAGGGAGATATGGGGGATACATGAAATCCAAGTCATCCTTTCCCAAGGTCTTCTCATTGTGAACTATGATCTCATAGTTCAAATGCTTCTCAAGTCCAAGGATCCTAGCAAATTCATCATACACCACCGAGTAGACCACATCATTTGTCATCCAAGTGATTTTTCTGTCTCCATAGATGTGGAAGTCGAAGGTGGTGTAGAATTGGACTATCACCTCGATGTTCCAATCAATACTAAAAAGCCATTAGATCCTTGATGACATGGTGTTCTGCTGCTTCAATTAGTGCATCAAAAGCTTGATGCCTCTTGTTTGCCATGTACGACCAGTCCACCCACTGAGCATCAACTACCGGTGTCTTCATTAGGAGATAGACGAGTCGGTAGTAGTCACAATGGAAGTCGCAACAGAAGCGAGGGTATGGTTTGGATTTCTCGTACTTGTAAACTTCCTCTTCTCTGGACCTTCGGGCTTTGCCAACTCCTTTTCCTTTGAAGGTCGCACTCGCCAAATTGGGTTGGCAGTTTGGATTTGGCATAAGAGGTGCCCTCTTAAGGGTCCCAATAGGTCCTTGTGAGGGATTCTCCTTTCCCCATCTAGGGTTGTCAGGAATGATGAGTCCCTTATTAGCCAAGACCTTTTTCCTGGGAGGATTGGCTGCTTTGCCTTTTCCTTTGTCTTGGGTTGAACTTTGGGACTCGGCATGTTGTTTTTCTTTCAGGGTCACTAGCATCTTCCTCCTTAGAGGATCAACGGACTGAGAGGCTTTTGCTTCCCTGTCAGCCCGTTTCTTTGTCCGAGCCTCCCTTGCTACAGCCTCTTGTGCCTCTGCCTCGGCTGTCGCACGATAAGCGGCTAGGCGAGCCGCTTCGGCCTCGGGGTTTTGAAGAGGACTATCTCCGGTACTCACACGATCTGGTGAGAAAAAGGACTCAAATGCTAGAGCATTGCGTTTGAACTAGTTTACAATCCCAAAGTTAGGGGCTAAGACTGTATCAGCCGGACTTGTCCGGGCCAGGGGCGGACTAGTCCGCACGGGCCGGACTTGTCCGGTGGGAGTCCAGACTAGTCCGGACTCTACATTTTTAAACCCTAACTTAGGTGATTTGATCACTAATTCAGTAAAGTAATCGCAATACTATGAGGGATTGTAACAATATGGTGTAGGAACATCAGAGAAAGCCTAAGGCACTAAAGATATGACCTAGAAATAAGATTTTCGTGAAAATCAAGGCTAGGTCAAAAAGTATCTTAGAGTGAAGAAATTTGATGAAATTCGCAGATTGAAGGAGCGGAGATGGTCAGAGAAGGATTCCCCGCACTCCACAAGCCTTGAATCGAGGATTCCTTCGAGGGATTTGAGTGAGGACTCCAAAATCGCCAATGGGGGCGAGTTTTGGAGGAGAGGAGTGGAGTGTAGGTGAATGAGAGAGAGGGAAGGGGTCATCCCTACCCTTGGAGGTTAAGTCTCCAGGGGTCGGACTAGTCCGGTCCTTTGTCCGGACTAGTCCGGTCTGTCGAACTAGGTCCGAACTAGTCTGTAGTCCGGACTTGTCTGGGTGCCGGGCGGACTAGTCCGTTGTGGACTTGTCCACTGCATCTCGGACTACTTAGGATGCCCGGACTTGTCCGACCTCTAGGTCGGACTAGTCCGACTCTTAAAGTCTGAAAAAATTCTTATATATTAGAATTCTGCCTATGTTTGCGGTGGATTTACTTGCACCTGCTATTAGGTTTGTGTGTGTGTGTATATATATATATATGTGTGTGTGTGTGTGTGTGTGTGTGTGTGTGTGTGTGTGTATATATCAAAAACACAGTTATAGGAGGACCATAATATAGCCAAAAATAATATGGGAGAACAATCAGAGAGGGAACAAGCTTTTAACAATCGTGCACATTTTTTTAAATTTGTGAAAAAAATTTAAGACTTCTAATTGTTAGCATTCAGATGCATAACTTTTCAACTCACATTCCTAGAGTCTAGGATATTCAGCTCATTTCGAAGTTCACAAAATCGTTTTTCATCTAGTGGTTTGGAGAAAATATCAGCCAGTTGTTTTCGCTTCTTACATGTGAGATAGCTATATCTCAAAAAGTGATGTCGGATGTCTATATGTTTGGTCCTAGAGTGCTCAACAGGATGGATTATAGGCTATCTTAATGGCACTCTCATTGTGACATAGGAGTGGAATATTCTTTGTAAAATGAGTATAATCTGCCTTGTCTATCTTAAAGCCACTGTCAATAAGAAAGTCTCTAAGGCACTCATACCAATCTCTAGGAGCTTGTAGGCCATAGAGAGCTTTATGCAATTTAAACACATAGTTATGATATTCTTTATCTTCAAATCCGGGTGGTTGCTCCATGTACACCTCCTTGATTGGACCGTCTAGGAAGGCGCTTTTCACATCCATTTGATAGAGTTTGAAGTCATGGTGAGTAGCATAGGCCAAAAGAATACGAATAGACTCAAGCCTAGCTACGGGAGCAAAGGTTTCATCAAAATCTAAACCTTCGACTTGAGCATATTTTTTTGCCACAAGTCGGGCCTTGTTTCTTGTCACCACTCCGTGTTCATCTTGCTTGTTGCGGAACACCCACTTGGTGCCTACCACATTTGCATTTGGTCTTTTCACCAGCTCCCATACTTGGATTTTTGTGAAGTTGTTCAACTCTTCTTGCATGGCCACCACCCAATCCGGATCCTTGAGTGCATCTTCCACCCTAAATGGTTCCAAGGATGACACAAAAGAGTAATGTGCATAAAAGTTAGCTATTCGAGAACGTGTTGTTACCCCTTTGTGATATCTCTAAGGATGTTGTCAACGGGGTGATCCCGTTGAATGCTTTGATGAACCCTTGGGTGAGGCACTTGATTTCTTGAGTGGTCTTCTTCTTCTTCTTCTTCTTCTTCTTCTTCTTCTTCTTCTTCTTCTTCTTCTTCTTCTTCTTCTTCTTCTTCTTCTTCTTCTTCTTCTTCTTCTTCTTCTTCTTCTTCTTCTTCTTCTTCTTCTTCTTCTTCTTCTTCTTCTTCTTCTTCTTCTTCTTCTTCTTCTTCTTCTTCTTCTTCTTCTTCTTCTTCTTCTTCTTCTTCTTCTTCTTCTTCTTCTTCTTCTTCTTCTTCTTCTTCTTCTATGAGTGTTCGGTTCTTCCTTTCAGCCACCCCATTTTGTTCGGGGGAATAGGGGGCCGAAAACTCATACTTGATGCCCTCTTCATCCAAATATTCTTCTACTTGAGTGTTCTTGAATTCGGACACGTTGTCGTTCCTTATCTTCTTGATTTTTGAGGAAAACTCGTTTTGAGCTCTCCTCAAGAAATTCTTGAGGATACTTTAAGTTTCTCCTTTATCATGCAAGAAAAACACCCAAGTGAAATTAGAATAGTCATCAACAATTACTAGACCATATTTGTTACTGCCAATGCTTATGTAGGTGACAGGGTCGAAGAGGTCCATGTGAAGCATCTCCAATGGTCTTGTTGTCGTCATCACATTCAAGGTGGGATGAGCTGCTCCAATTTGTTTTCCTGTTTGGCACGCGCTACATGGCCTATCTTTTTCAAAAACAACATCTTTTAGTTCACGGGTGTGATCCCCCTTATAGAAGTTTTTGTAAGTTCCTCATTCCAACATGGGCTAGTCTTCTATGCCACAACCATCCCATGTTGATTTTTGCGATTAAGTATGTGTCAAGTTGAGCTTTATCTGTAGAAAAGTCCACTAAGTAAAGCTTTCCATTTAACACACCCTTAAAGGCAATTGAGTTGTCACTTCTTCTAGAGATGGTCACACCCTCGTTAGTAACAAGCAATTATAACCTTTCTCACATAGTTGAGATATGGACTAGTGATTCAACATGTAGAACATGTGAAAGAAAGTGTTGAGAAGAGATTGCAATTTTACCAATACCGAGTACCCTTCCTTGGTTGTTGTCACAGAAGTAGATGCCTTCACTTAGATCATGGCGAACATGGAGGCCTTCCGGGACTCCTTCCTCTCAAGCGATCGGTGCTTCTTAGTTCTTAGGTGTTCTTGATCTTAGAAAATTGGCTTAGCCTTGCGGGGCGTATTGCCTTGCTTATATAGAACGAGGAAGTGCCCCATGGGGCCTCCCCAACCGAATCGGTTGGGGTGTGTTCTCGATCAGAACACAGGAAGATCGAGGAGGATTCTGAATCGGTTACAATTTGTAATCGATTCCTTAAAACTCTGTGTTCATCTTAATTATGTTCTAACAATTTTAGGTTCTTTAGGGTGTCTGAAAGTTGCCTACAGGGGGTGAATAGGCTAATAAAACTTGAAACTGCTGCAAACAACGGATTATACTTGAAGGAGGCCAGACTAGTCCGGTCCGAGGGCAGACTAGTCCGGTCTAGGTTTAAAATTGCGTTTTAAGTTTTCTTTTCAAGTTTGTTTAAGTGGAAGATATGTAAGTAGTCTAACAATCTCACTAATTAGTTGTGAATGATTCGATTGCGAGACTCACAACAGCAGAGCAATTCATAAGTGTTAAACAAGACGAAAGCTTAACAAGTAGTTTTAGTGAATGAGCGAGAAGTTAAAGGAAACAAGAGACACAATTTATCCCAAGGTTCGATTCCAAACAGGAATCTACGTCCTCGTTGAGGATTCCACAAATGACCGGGTTTTTTCCAACCCGGATTAAAGTGCATAGGGTCACATTGCGAGGCATAAAAGCTCTTATCATTCTCTTGACTACCTCATGATTATTCCATTTCTTGCATCCGTACGCCCGACTCTTGTTGATGAGAGTTTTAAGCCGGTTGTACATTTCTTGAGGTGTTTCACCTTCTTCCATGGCGAACCTTCCAAGCTCTTCTTCGATCATCTCGATCTTTGCTTCCCTCACGGATTGGTTCCTTTCATGTGCGATCTTGAGGGTGTCTCAAATATCTTTGGCGAGCTCTAACCCATCTACCTTGTTGAAGTCTTCAATGCTCAGAGATGAGTTGACCATGGCCGCCGCTTGTGTATTTCGGTGGATTTGTTGTTCTTACTCTTGGGTGAGTTCATCTTCGTCTTCGGGGATATCTATACCTGTACGGACAACATGCCAAAGACTTGGGTTTAAGGAAATTAGATGCAATTTTATGTTGTGCTTCCACATTGTATAGTTAGTTCCATCAAAGTGAGGTGGTTTGACTAGGGGTATTGACAAATAATTTGAGTGAGAATTTAGTCGTTCATAATTAAAAGGATATCGCGAGTAGTCTTGTTGACTACTCTTGAGCTTCTTCTCTAATTTCTGCTTCTTTTTCTTCTTAGCTTCCTCCTTCTTTTTCTTCTTCAGGAGAGCCATGAGACGAAGAACCTCTTCATCTTCTTCCGAGCTTGAGACGTCTTGTGGAGGAGTAACCGCTGGAGGCAGGTTAGAGCCTTGCTCTTCAAAGTTGCTTGGACTTGCTCCTTTTCCCTTCATGAGATCAATTTGTCTACCGGTATTGTCCCCCATCTCCTCTCCAAGCGGTTAAGCTTTTGTGGAGAGTTAGGCTATGGTACCAATTGAAAGTTGCCTAGAGGGGGGGTGAATAGGCTAATAAAATCTGAAATTGCTGCAAACAGCAGATTAAACTTGAAGGAAGCCGGACTAGTTCGGTCTGAGGGCGGACTAGTCCGGTCTAGGTATAAAATTACGTTTTAGGTTTTCTTTTCAAGATTGTTTAAGCAAAAGATATGTAAGTAGTCTTACAATCTCACTAATTAGTTGTGAATGATTAGATTGCGAGACTCACAACAGCAGAGCAATTCATAAGTGTTAAACAAGACGAAAGCTTAACAAGTAGTTTTAGTGAATGAGCGAGAAGGTAAAGGAAACAAGAGACACAATTTATCCCGAGATTCGATTCCACACAGGAATCTACGTCCCCGTTGAGGAGTCCACAAAGGACCGGGTCTTTTCCAACACTTCCCTCACCGAGCGATCACCAAGATCAAGCTCGGGCTCTTTCACTATCAATCAAATGTGAATATAATGCTCTTAGGTCTACTCACAACTTGAGACTCACTACAACAACCTAGCAGTTCTAGAAATCGAAATGCAATAGCCAAGAACTCAAATTAACAATTAGAGTGCAAGAGATTCAGACCGAGAGTTTAAACGTCAATCACCACGTCTCTCCTCTCACAAGTCCACAAACCCCTTAAGATCCAATCTTAGGGGTCAAGAAGGTGAGGAAAGAGGCTTAGAAGAGCTCTAGGAATGAGTTATCAGCGCTAGGGTTTCTATTCTTGCAATTCTTAGCCGAGAGTCTCCTTTTATAGAGATTTCGACATCTAGCTGTTACCTACTAAAGTCCGGACTAGTCAGTTCAGAACCCCGGACTAGTCCGTTCTTGGGGGACCACTCACGTCACAAGGCTACCAACTAAAGTCTCGTGACCGTTGGATTCAAACGGTCATAAAATCTCGGACTAGTCCGGCGAAGAACGGACTAGTCCGATCTCACTCAGGAACCTTTTGTTCCGGATGAAAAAGGACTAGTCTCGTAGGGGGGCTGACTAGTCCAGCCTCAACGGCAGACTAGTCCGCGGACTAGTCCGGTCTTACTAGACTTAGTCTCAAAAACTCTCTAATCTAGAACTGCAGACTAGTCTGGCCAAATCCGGACTAGTCCGAGCTCGCACACGAACCTTTGTTCCGTCCTAATCCGGACTAGTCCGATCTATGGAGCGTACTAGTCCGAGGTCACTCAGAGACTCCTTCTCCGGACCTAAATGGCTTAGTCCTGCTTGGCGGACTAGTCTGACCCCATGGGCGGACTAGTCCGACCTCCTGAGATTTAGTCTCATAAAGGCTCAAACTCACTCAACAACGGACTAGTTCGGCCTAAGACAGACAAGTGTGAACTCACTCAGAGACTTCTTGTCCGGCCTAAAATGGAGTAGTCCGGTTGGAAACGGAGTAGTCCGGCCCCCAGTCCGGACAAGTCCGGTCTTCCTTTTTTAGTCATACCTATGACTATTTCCTCTCACGATTTTAAATTTAGTTTGAGCTCTCTAATGATTCTCAAGCACTCTAAAAGAGGAGACCATGTAACAACTATAAAATATGAAACTCAATAGAAAAATTCTATTTTCTACTCTTGCGAGTCTTCTTCTTTTCCTTTTTGCTTCTTGAGAGACTCCACATCTATTCTTTTTTATAAGGACCTGCATACTCAGTAAAACTCATTAGTATCTTAATTATCGTCATCAATCATCTAAAACCCATGGGGATTATCTAGATGCACTTTCAGTGTCACGTTAGAAACCTACATTGGAGCTTCTCCAACAATGAACCCATTTGGGTACCTTTAACCGTTTCTTGCGGGGAGAAGGAGGAAGGCACACACACGCATCGACCAAGTTGTCGCACCCGTTTCTAGTGGGGAGGAGCTAGATGGGCGGCGGGGTGGGGGCGTCGAGGAGGAGGGCATTGCCAGGCGCCCTCGACGAGGCCGACAGAGGGAAGGAGGGAGTCGGGACGCGTCGAGGAGGCGGACGACGACGAGAAGGAGGGTGGCGGGTGGAGGGTGCGCTGGAGGAGGTTGGGCATGGGCGGCGGGGCGAGGAGGTCTGGGGGAGGGCAAGGAGTCTCGACGACGGGGCGGAGAGCCCGGATGACGGCGTGGGGTGAGTAGTCCGTGCGGCGGGGAGGAGCCCGAGGCGGCTAGCGAGGTTGAGCATGGGCGGCGGGGCGAGGAGGTCGCGGGGGGGGGGGGGACGAGGAGTCCCGGCGACGGGTTGGGCGGAGAGCCCGGACGTCGGGGCGGGGCGAGTAGTCCGGGCGGCGGGGGAAGGGCGAGGATGAGAGATGGTGGCACGGGGCTGGGAGGTCGGGTAGGTCGAGGGGGCGCGAGGCAGAGAAAAAAGAAGGGTCGTTGGAATAGGCTTTGTGTGGAGGGTACCTATTTTTTAGGAATGAGAGTGGAGAAACTGGAAATGGGCTTTTGTGGATGGGTGTTCTTTCGAAGTGGGTTTGGGTTACTTCTCAATACCTAAAATAGGTTTGGTTTCCATTTAGAGTAGCTGTTTGAGACAGCTTTAGCCAATCTGGCTGGTATGCACAAGAAGTGAGCGGCTGGTCCACACAGTAGTCTTCCAGAATCGAGTGGGCTTCCCAGATAACTTTTCTCACCAGGCCGTTCAGCCCAGTAGAGGCCCACGTAACTACCGGCCCATGTAACTTTCAATGGGCCGCCCGGCTACGAGAATTCGGACGACGGCCTCCGCTTCTCCTTCGCCTGCACGCTCCCTGTCCGCACGTAGCGCTGCCCCGCTCCCTTCTCCCGTACGATTCCTCTCCAATTTTCAGAGCCAGTACGGCGGCCTCCATTCCGAGCTCGGATCTCAACGGTCACCAGACGCCGGGATCGTCAGTTCGTCACCTCATCGTCGCCCGCAGCATCTTCTCCGGGAAGAAACAGGGAGAGAGGATGGGGGTCCTGGCCGTGGCCAGCCAACCCAATCATACGGCTCCCGAGAGAGTCCACGGCGGCGGTCACAAAAAAATCAGCGGGCGTGCGGCCCAGTAAAAAGGTGCCCTCGATTCCCGCGCAGAGCTCCCCCGTGCCGGCCAGTGACATGCGGGACCAGAAAAGACTAGAAGAGCCGTCGGGTCCACGTGTCAGTGTCGCGGGCTCTAGCTTGAATCGCCGCGCCGCGCTCCCACCAACCCACCCTCGCTCCACGACGCCAAATCCGCGCGGGAAAAGGCTCCGCGCCCCGCGCGCCAAACCCATTCCAAAACCGAACGCTTTCCCGTGGCGCAGCAGGAAAATTCCTCCGTTTTCGCTGGTAAATTATTGCTCGCCTCGCCGCGCAGGGAAGCCTTTTAAATCTCCGCCCTCGCCCAAACCCTACCTTATTCCCCTCACCCATCTTCATCGGCGCCTTCCCGCTTCCGTCCTGTCTCCAACCCGGAGCCCACCTGTCGCGGCGGTGCCGCCCACGAGGTGTTCGACGGAAGCCCGCGCCGGCGGAAGATGTACGTGGTGAAGCGGGACGGCCGCCGCGAGATGGTGCACTTCGACAAGATCACGGCGCGGCTGAAGAAGCTCAGCTACGGGCTCAGCCAGGAGCACTGCGACCCCGTCCTCGTCGCGCAGAAGGTCTGCGCGGGGGTCTACAAGGGCGTCACCACCAGCCAGCTCGACGAGCTCGCCGCAGAGACCGCCGCTGCCATGACGGCCTCGCATCCCGACTACGCGTCGGTAACCGCCGCGAATCCGTGCCTTTCTCCTATCGTTCGGTTTGGTCCCGTTCGTTCCCTTGTCTCGTCCTGACGCGGGGTTGGTTTTCCCCTCCTGTTGTCATGAAGCTCGCGGCGAGGATTGCGGTCTCGAACCTGCACAAGAACACCAAGAAGTCCTTCTCAGAGACGTGAGTCACGGTTGATTTTTTTGTTATATTTCATCCAACGTGGCAGGCGGAACGTTCGGATTGTGTACTGCTTTGTGAATTGTATTGTGATTGCTGTGGTTGCAGGATTAAGGACATGTACGGGCATTCCAACGAGAGATCTGGGCTGATGGCACCTCTGATTGCTGAAGACGTATATGAAATAATCATGAAGGTGAGCTTCTGATCCGGCACAATCCATTTCTGACAGAAAATTGTGTACGATAATTACTGCTTCTCTGTTCTTTAATTGCATTTACTGTTCCATTGATTTTTCATTCCATGATAACATTATTTATCTGTTGAACTGAGCCTGTTCTGCTCTGCACGCTCCTTGATTTACTGTCCCCTTGATATGGCTTCCAAACCTGTCAAATTTCAGAATGCTGCTTGCTTGGATAGTGAGATTATTTATGATAGGGACTTCGACTATGACTACTTTGGGTTCAAGACTCTGGAGAGGTCTTACCTCTTGAAGCTTGGTGGGAAAGTTGTCGAAAGACCACAACACATGTTAATGAGAGTTTCAGTAGGGATACACAAGGGTGATATCGAGTCTGCCATCAAAACATACCACCTGATGTCTCAGCGCTGGTTTACTCATGCTTCACCAACTCTTTTCAATGCTGGCACTCCGAGGCCCCAAGTACCGTGCTTTTCTTTCTGCATAAGAGAGACGCATGTGTTGTTAAAAATCTCTACTGACTTTTGCATTCCCATTTATGCAGTTAAGCAGCTGTTTCCTCATTTGCATGAAAGACGACAGCATTGAGGGAATCTATGATACTCTGAAGGAATGTGCTGTCATAAGCAAATCTGCTGGGGGAATAGGTGTATCAGTTCACAATATTCGAGCTACTGGTAGTTATATTCGGGGTACAAATGGAACCTCTAATGGGATTGTCCCTATGTTACGTGTCTTCAATGATACTGCTCGTTACGTTGATCAAGGTGGCGGCAAAAGAAAGGGTATGGTCTACCATGATTTTTTAATTTTTTTATCCCAATTCAATTGTCTTATGAGCTTCTAAAATTTAGGTGCATTTGCTGTATACCTCGAGCCTTGGCATGCTGATATTTTTGAGTTCCTTGATCTGAGGAAGAACCACGGGAAGGTAAATCTCAGCCATTAGTGTTTAATACTCGTGGCATGTGGACATAAGAATTCAAATGATCTCCTATAGCAACTGTAGATTGAAACATATTCTATTTATACTTACTATTTATTGATTACTACATCCTAAGTTTTTCCCTTTGGACAATTCATGTCCTGGTCTGGATCAAACTAGTATCTTATGGTCTACTGTTTTCTATAGATATATAGTTAGGGTCTTAATTTAGATGAAGATAATATTTTATGGCAATATTTGGTCTGGTGTACGAAAAGATATCCTGGAGGACTCTAAAGACTTGTAATTCCGAATAACAATCTTACAGGAGGAGCATCGTGCAAGGGATCTTTTCTATGCACTATGGGTTCCTGATTTATTCATGCAACGAGTCCAGAATAATGGAGAATGGTCACTGTTTTGTCCTAATGAAGCACCAGGGTTGGCTGATTGCTGGGGCGAGGAGTTTGATAATTTGTACAAGAAATATGAGAGAGAAGTAAGCTGAAAATTTGATTTTTGTGTACACTCAAGATGGGAATACATTTTAGTAACCTTGCTTTCTGGTTTCAGGGCAAAGCAAAGAAAGTTGTTCCAGCACAGACCCTCTGGTTTGACATTTTGAAGGCACAGATAGAAACTGGTACACCATACATGCTTTACAAGGTACATTTGTTGGCATACAACAGGAATACTTCACTCCTTGCCTTGATGTTCTTTTCTCTACAATTTCCCACTGTTAATTATCAGGCTCCAGGGATTAGTATCAATGTCTACTGATTCTCTACAGGATACCTGCAATAGGAAAAGCAACCAGCAGAATCTGGGCACAATCAAATCTTCCAACTTGTGCACTGAGATAATTGAATACACAAGCCCTACTGAAACTGCTGTCTGCAACCTCGCATCTATTGCATTACCACGTTTTGTGAGGGAAAAGGTATTTCTTGTTTGTGCTTTGGCTGACTTTAATCATCAAGCCTGTATTCTAACATGGATATGATAAACTTGTTTCAGGGTGTTCCTATAGAGTCCCATCCATCTAAGCTTGTGGGTAGTAGTGATTCAAAAAGTAGATATTTTGACTTTGACAAGCTAGCTGAGGTTTGTTCAGATCCTGCTTATTTTAGATTTTTGAGTTTGGCCTACTTCAATGACTGTTCTGATTCATTGTCGACCTTGCCAGGTTACTTCAACTGTTACATACAACCTCAACAAAATAATTGATATCAATTTTTATCCTGTTGAGACGGCAAAGAGATCAAATATGCGGCACAGGCCAATAGGCATTGGTGTCCAAGGCTTGGCAGATACCTTCATATTACTTGGCATGCCATTTGATTCACCTGAGGTACTTTCCCCAGCTCAGCACTAGCACCTGTTCCTTTCAGTGTTTAGCTGTTATGTGACATGGAATCTCTATTTCAGGCTCAGCAGTTGAATAAGGATATCTTTGAAACTATTTACTATCATGCTCTGAAAGCTTCTGCTGAACTTGCCGCCAAAGAAGGTCCTTATGAAACATATGATGGGAGCCCTGTCAGCAAGGTTTTCTTCTACAACTTTTCCCTCATTAAATTACTGTCACTGTCTAATGTTTGTGGTTTAATCTTGTTGCACTTTTATGTTAAATTCTTCTCAATTTTTTTTTTGCATTGAGCCTTAGTAAACCATTTCCTTTGTAGGGCATTCTCCAACCTGATATGTGGAATGCGATTCCATCTAACAGATGGAACTGGTCATCTCTAAGGCGTACTATTTCAGAAGTTGGGATAAGAAACTCTCTTCTTGTTGCTCCAATGCCCACTGCTTCCACTAGTCAGATTCTTGGTAACAATGAATGCTTTGAACCCTACACGTCTAACATCTACAGTCGACGGGTTCTAAGGTCTGTAAATGCACTAGTTATATTGCTTATGTTCTGATCTACAAGTGTGCATGGTTAATGTTCCATTTTTTTCTTGTAGTGGGGAGTTCGTTGTGGTCAACAAGCATCTTCTTCATGATTTGACTGAAATGGGTGTTTGGACTCCTGCTCTGAAAAATCAAATAATATATGAAGATGGTTCTGTCCAAAAGATTAAAGAAATCCCGGATGATCTTAAAGCAATATACAAGTATGTAATTCAATCTTCTATATCATCATATCCTACAAGATGTGATTACTGTTCATGTATCTAAAAGTTTTTATGCAATTGTTGCATCAGGACTGTTTGGGAGATCAAGCAGAAAACTTTAGTTGATATGGCAGTTGATCGTGGTTGCTATATTGACCAGAGTCAGAGCCTCAATGTCCACATGGAGCATGCAAACTTTGGCAAGCTAACATCGTTGCACTTTCATGCTTGGTCCAAGGTAAGCTAAAGCAATTGTTTTATCTTTGTAAATGGTCTGTAATCACTCTGATACTTTCTCTTTTGTGATTGAGAAGTGTTCTTATGCTTCTTTCTCAAACAACATTGCCAGAGTGGTAAGTAACTGTGTGCCCTAATCTTGTTTTATTTCAGGGCCTAAAAACTGGGATGTACTATTTACGAACACGAGCAGCTGCTGATGCAATCAAGTTTACAGTTGATACTGGACTTCTAAAGGAGAATGGCAACGGAGTAGGTGTTCTGATCTTCAATTCCATAGGTATTTTTTGTTGTTGTTCAAAATGATTCACTGTGGACATGCTTGCTTATGCAGGTGAATAGTACCAAGCCTGCAGAAGAAGATGTGGAAGCCAAAATGGCACAAATGGTCTGTTCTTTGAACAACCGTGAAGAGTGTCTTGCTTGTGGAAGCTAGATGCTTCATCATCGCAGTCTTTTTATAACCAAAACTTTATACAACGGGCTGATGATTTAGACTTGGAGTTTAATAACTTAACTGAGCGTGTGACGCAGGTTTAAAATCTACATACTGGGCACGCCCTGTTCCCTGGATCATTCGTTTGCCTTGTACTGAACCATTGAAATACCGGGATACTGCCGATGTACATATCTATTATTGTTAGTGTTATCAGTGCGTGCAATTGCCTTCTGTCGTGGTGTGCATGTATCATCACTTGAAACTTTTGCATCATTTTCCTTGTGAAGTCTTAGGGTGTGTTTGATTTTGATGGACAATATATTTTTAAAGATCAAATGGCCTACTTTATAATGCACATTAAAATATTTACAAATATTTTTTTTAAAAAAGATCGAAAGTAAGATCCTCTCCCATGTGCAATTTGAGATGTAGTTGAAACTTGAAGTATATTCTAAAATTTGTTATATAAATTTTAATTGAACAAACATAAGCTTGAGAAAACAATAACATTGAATCTGGATATTTTTCACTAAGGACGGGTAAGATTGATTCTACTTTTGTCTTGAGAAGTTCCCACTTGCAATGCAACGTACATTGACAAATGAGTGGACTACATTTGCTTGATGACTGAACATGTCCTCAATGCAAATTACTCCTAAACCGTAGCTTCACGGGCCGAGGCCGATACGGGTGCGCTCCAGCCCAGCAGCTACCGCATCCGCAGCCGAGCCAAGGCCGCCGCCGACCATCTTCGCCATGATGCCCCGTATCGCCTCCACCCGCCGCACCTGTGCTGTGCCGAGACCTTGCCGAAAATCAACTCTACCCGGCGCACCTGCATGACGAGGTCCGCAGATGGCGCGCCGAGCCCCTGATGAGCGCGCTGGCGCCGGAGGTTGCGGACGAGGCTGGCCAACGCGTCGATCATGCATCCCTACGATCTCGTCCAATGCGCCGCCGATCTCCGCCATCGCTGTCTCCTCGACGCGCGCGAAGCTGCGCCGGTCTGCGTCGAGCTGGAGTATCTGGTCCTCGGTGCAGGCGACCTGCGGCAGCTGCGTGGCGTCGAGCTCCTTCGTTTCTTCTATAGATTGATAGAACTTCCGAAGTTGGAAAAGAGGAACTTCCGACGAGACTAGCAAGAGAGACGGCTTTCAAGGTAATCGAGGGAGCGTGGTTATCAAGGTAACCGTGATTTCGGTCTGTGGTGTGCGTGGCCGATCAGGCAACCTTCGAGCCCAAGCTTCGGCCGAGCTTGACCCGGCCGGCGGCCAGCGCTGGAACGTCCATGTTTTTTTTTTACTGTCGCCGCATCTTCTCCGGCAGCGGCGGGAATTTCCACAGCTGCAACTTGCCTCACAACGGCGACATACTCTCTCCCCAACGTGTCAATTAAGCTTGGCGGATGCCTCATCGATCTGCCGCGCGCGGCAGCTCCTCGCCCTGCCGGAGCAGATCGAAGACAGCGGAGTTCTCGCCGCCGGAGTTAGGTGCTTCGGGCCAAATCGGCCAGCGGCCCCGAAAGTACGCCGCGCCTTTTCCGGCCTGGCCGGCTCGGCTCGAGCATGGCATGCGGCCCGGCGGATCTATTTTAGGCTGGTGTCGGCCTAAGCACGACCCGAATAATAGAAAAAAACTAAAATAATTTTTAAAAAATTTAAAAAATCCGTAAAATCAAAAAAAAAATCTCAAAAAATCTGTAAATAAAAAATCTAAAAAATTTGTAAAACCGAAAAAATAAAAACCATAAAAAATAGGAAAATTCCTAAAAATTTCAAATAAATCTAAAAAATCTAAAAAATTCTATAGAAAATTCTAAAAATTTTCAAAAAGTATTGGAGTTTGAATAGGATAAATTATATGTGTCAATTGAATTTCACATTCAAAAACATATACTTTTGCATATAATGATATGAAGTATTTGTACTTTTTCAAACATATGAGTCACAAATTTACAAGTCACAACATATACCATCTCACAGCATATTTTTCAAGCGCACAAAAGCACACAAAGTATAGGAGAAAATATTTCATTAAAGTTTAAAGTTTTGTTACAAACTGACTCGTTAAAAACCTTACACTCATAGTGAGCTCTCCCCGTAAGTAAAAGAGTATAGTTTGTTTTATTATCAATCACATCATTCGGATTCGTCAAGCTCAACATCTTCTAATGCTTTCAATATTTCTAGATCTTTAAAGCGGTGTTGATCTCTAGATTATGCCATCTCCCAATCTTTAAGACATGTAAGACACTCAACCATCTTCGGTGTAAGAGATGACCTGCAAGATACTAAGGTAAATATATATTGATTCATAACAAGATAACAAGTTAAGTCGATATATTAAAACAATCACCTTCTCTCTTCAATAATTCTTCCCGCTGAGCTAAATATGGCTTCAGATGACACACTGGAAACTGGAACGAGTAGGACGTCACGTGCAAATTGTGAGAGCACTGGAAATTGACGTTCATTGTCTTTCCACCACCCTAAGAGGTCTAGCTCAGCACTATCATCATAAAACGAACAGAAAACATAAGCATAATAATTCAAAAATTATAAATCAAACATTACAATGTAGATAGCTAAAGCATTGGATCATGCGCCGCATGATCTATGTCAAGGTAGTGGGACAACTCGGCGTTTGGATTCCAATTGGACCTAGAGGACGTCGTTGTTGAAGATTCTTTAGACTTCAATTTCTTTTGCATGTTAGCTGCCATACTTTTCCTCTTTTCAGTTGGTGCCACTTCACCTCTAGAGCAAGTTTGACCATATTTCTGCTGATGCATACCAAAAACTCGAAATATCTCCGATTTAACATTTGAGTAAGCCCCAGAGTAATCAAGATCTAGATTACCACTAATAAATTGTAAAGCACCTTCTAATTGCTCTAGCTTCTTTCGTGGATCAAAGATGAGAGCAAAACAATACAAATGTGGGATAGCATCAAAATATTTTAGGTATTTTGCTTTCATTTCTTCAATTATTGGACATAGTACTGGATCATACTCATATGTCTTAAACGTTTCAGCAAAAGTCATAAGACATTCAATTACGAGAGGACATGTGGGATAATAAATACCAGAAAACAATGTTGTTGCATTGTAAAATGGTTTCAAGAGACGACGAAGGCACCGCGCGGTATCCTAATTTTGTTCATTAAGTAGTATACCTGCACCTTGAGCATTCATAAAAGTAGTGAAAATTTCCTCATACCCTTTTAATTGCTTCAAAATCGTGTATGTCGAGTTCCATCTCACTTTCATATCAAGTGAAAACTTTTTGGATTTTAATCCCTTTACACGACAATACTCCCTGAAACTCCTGTAAACCTGTGGAGAATTCAAAAGATAACGAATATCACTACGAATATTATCAATACATGAACTTGCCTTTGACAATCCCGCCTGCACAATGAGATTGATGATGTGGCACACACATCTTTGATGGAGAACATACCCACCAATGTAGCTTTCTATGTGTGGCATCAATATTTCCATAGCCCTAGTGTTAGCCGATGCATTATCAAGAGTGATAGAAGCAATCTTATCTCTAATGTCATATTCATTAATAACCTCATGCACATGAGATGCAATAGCCTCACCAGTGTGGTTCTCATCAATAAGACGCAATCCTAATATCCTTTTATTAAGCTTATATTCATGATCTATGTATTGAACAACAACACTCAAATGGTTTATTCTTTGGTATGATGATAACCAAATATCAGATGTCAATGCAACAGAAAATGGCATAGTTTTAAATTCTTCTTTTAATATATCCATTTTATCATGATATCTTTTAAGCAAGTCACCTCTAATATTTTTTCTAGAAACATTATGATACTGTGGACAAAATGCATGTTGAACCATTCTTTCGAAATGAACACTCTCACCCATGAAAATAGGTTGATCATCAACTGCAATATACCTAGCAATTTCAGAACGAGCAACTTCAGGATTATAAACCCAAGTACTTACTG
Source organism: Neostapfia colusana (assembly GCA_030760725.1). Taxonomy (NCBI): domain Eukaryota; kingdom Viridiplantae; phylum Streptophyta; class Magnoliopsida; order Poales; family Poaceae; genus Neostapfia; species Neostapfia colusana. The sequence goes on from JASWHV010000020.1 coordinate 54,929,581, forward strand.
AACCATCCGGATTAAAGTTAAGTTGAGTTTGAACCGCTGCACCTTCTCGCAAAGCTAACCGCTTTATACATCCCGTATAATGTCGATTCAAATGGCCCGTGCCACCACTAGAACCTGCAGTGAGAGTTTTCTTGCAATACTTGCATGTAGCAGAAATAACAATCCACTTACCATCACGAAATTTCTTATTCTTTTCAAAATGTTGCCAACATGTCGCTGTACTTTTGCGACCCTGCGTGGAGGAGGATGCTTGTATAGTTTTATTGCTAGGGGGCGCATCGACAAAGAAGCTTCCCTTTCCTAAACCTGCATTAATTGAACAAAGCAATTATCATATATAATAGATACGCACAAACACAGAGTTATCATACAAATGGACCAAACCTGCATCTACATGTGCACCACCTTGAGCTTCGATCTCCACCTCATAATCATAGGGTTCATTCTCTATGTTTACATCATCCATTCCAAAATCTCCCATGCTTGGAGATAGGCGACGTGGATCTATATCCTCTGGCATGGACGACAAGCTAGGATCATAATTACCACGACTTTGGGAGCCGGAGCCACGGGCACGACGAGACACCAACACTTTTCTTCGATTAGGAAGCATATTCAAAAATCAAAATACAAACGATGGGCAGACGATGCGGGGCGGCACGGCGCGACACGGGGCGGCTCGGGTAGCCTCGGGAGTCGGGGCAAGGGGGCAGGCGCACGGCGTCACGGGGCAGCGCGTACACGGCACGGCGGCAGGGCCGCAGGGGGCAGCGCGCATGGCACTGGGCAGGCCGCAGGCGTAGGCGGGGCTGGCAGCCAGGCCCTGGCGTGCGGTGGCGCAGGGCTGGGCCGGCTGGCGCGAGGGCCGCGGGACTGGCGGCCTAGCGCAGTGGCGCCTGGCGCCCTGGCGCGCGGGCCGCGGGGCTGGCGGCCTGGCACCTGCCGTGCAGCGGGCGGTCGCGCGTGGCTGCCTGGTGGCGGCGCGGCGTGGCTGGAGGCAGCGGGGGCTGGCTGCTAGCGCCTGGCGGCGCGACGCAGGCGGGCTGGGGGAGCGGGTGGAGCAATTTCGGGCCGGGCTGGCCCGAGCACGACCAGAAACTCTATTTCGTGCCGGGCCGCCTAAAGCCTCCGAACCCGGGCACGACACGACCCGAAATACCGTGCCGGGCCGGCCCGGCCCGAATCTATTTCGGGCCATTTTCGTGCCTTTGCCGTGCCGGCCCGTCGGGCTTCGGCCCGCCCGAAATTGGCCCGGCCCATCTCCCAGCTCTAGCCGGAGGACGAGATGGGTGCCTTTCTGACCTCATCGTAGAGCGCTCACACCTCGATCGTTTACTAGCCAGGCGCCGGTGGTCCTCCATATAGAGGGAGCATCTGGAGAAACCAACCGTGACAGGAAACGCGATTATTTGTGATGGCTAAAATTATTTGCGACGGTCGTCGTAAATAAAGTAAATTTTGACGGCCAACCCCACGCCGTCACAAAAAAACCCGTTGCAAACAGGCATCTATTAGCGACACCTACGACTTTAACCGTCGCAAATAGACATTGATTTGCGACGACCACGTCTCGGATCGTCGCAAATTAAATAACCGTCGTAATTAAATGTCTATTTGCGACGGCCAAATAAAGAGCCGTCGCAATTAAACAAGCCGTCGTAAATTAATAGGATATACCCGACCGAGCGCCATCTTGACTAATACAACTTTCACCGCTTCCCGCCGCGCCGCCGGTTCCCGCCGCCGCGCCCCGCCGCCTCCAGCCTCGCGCTGCGCCCGTCGCCCGTCGCCGCCGCGCCCGCCGCCTCTCGGTAACCTCCTCCATCTACATGCATTTTTTTTCATTTTTTTTCTTGTTATTAGTTAGATTTGGTTAGAGTATAGCTAATTGAATGTTGTTTTAGAGTAATTTGTAATTAATTTGGCAATTAAATTGTTTTTATAGTTAGTTAGATAATTAGGGTGTTTATAGTTTAATTTGGTAATTAGATTGATTTGTGACGACCGCCCCGCCGCCTCCCGCCGCGCGCGCCACCGTGCCCCGCCGCGGCCGCCGCCGCGCCCCGCCGCTCCCGCCTCCCGCCGCGCCCACCGCCATCGCCGTCTCCCGCCGCGCCCGCCTCCCGTCACCGCCACGCCCGCCGCCATCGCCGCCTCTCGGTAACCTCCTCCATGTACATGCATTTGGTAATTAGATTGTTTTTGTAGTTAGTTAGGTAATTAGTGTGTTTATAGTTTAATTTGGTAATTAGATTGATTTGCGACGATCAGACTTAGGGCCGTCGCAAATTAAATGATCGTCGCAAATAAAGTCCTATTTACGACGACCAAAGAAAAAGCTATCGCAAGTAAAATAAATTGCGATGACCAACCCTAAACGGGATATACCCGGCCGTGACTCACACACCCCGAGGCCGCTCCCGACTACGCGGCGGCGGCTCCGGTGAGCGGCATACGCGGCGGCTTCGAGATGTCACGGAAGCGAATCACAACGGTAACCGCCGCAAATAAAGTCTCCAAGCCATAATTGGCGGCGGTAACCGTCGTTTGTCCCCAGGATATCGTTACTTACGACAAGCTACAACGCATGGATGGCGGGCCCCGACGGGTGGTTTTCTCCCGTTCATTCCTCCTCTTTCGTTATTTCCTCTCCTCCTCCCTTGTTGTTGGACAGTTGACCCCAAAGTTTGAAAAACCGCACCATTTTTGGGGGTGCAGTGTAAAACAAGCGAGGTTATGCTGCTAAAATTTTGTTGGCTTCAGGTATTGTGTCTTGTCAAAAGCAGGATAAATCCTGCAGATATTAACGATAATTTCTTCGGCTTTAAACTGCAGAGTCAAACATGGGTGAAGACCGCAGTTGGATGTATACTGGCTGGAAGAGCAGAACTGGTGGTCACTCGGATGATTGGTACATCAAGTTAGATAAATTCTTGGATCGAGCATTTTCATTGTCAACGGATGATAAGTTGCGATGCCCATGTACGAAATACTGGAACACCAAGTTTTTGAGTATATTGGAACTTTCGTTTCACTTATCTCGAAACGGTTTCACACCAAGTTATGAGGTGTGGACCTTCCACAGCGAGACTAAATCTCGAGACATAGTAAAAGTGGATGAGGATGATTATATAACGGGGGTTGATAGGATGGATGAGTTGCTAGAAGCTCTGGAAGTGGAGGATCCTCTTACAAAGGAGACAGACGATTTCTTCGAGGAGAGTTGCGAGCAGTACCAGTCGGACATGGAGGCGTAGAGGACGGCGATGGAGGCGAAGAGGGCGGTGATGGATGCCAGCATATCCTATCGAGACTGCATGGAGCAGATGCGGCAGACGATGGAGATGCAACGACAGGCAATGACGGTAAGTTAAAGTAATTTAAATTTATCGTATTCTTAATAATATGTAATAACCTGTAACGTTTATAATGACAGAGTTTTTTTCAAGCCTACGAAGTCCAGGGGTTGCACCTCGAGCTACCTCCACTGCCACCGCCAGAACTGGAGCTACCGCCGCCGGTGCACATTTCTCCGAGTTTCCAGGTAATCAAAAATATTCTTACTTAGTCTTAATTTATCAAATGTAGGCAAATCTAATTCAACTTAGCTATTATAGTGTTACTTAGTCTTACATAATCAAACATAGCAAATCTAACTCAAATTAACTAAAGTAAGTCAAATATGATCAATTATAGCTTGTTTAATCAATTCTAGTTAAAAACGAAGTTCTAAACTAATCAATATGTCAAACAATTTTTATGTGTTCCAGGGATCGGCGACGGAGGCTCAAACTCTGTCGCCGTCTATACCGGCGCCTGGACTGACGCGCGGCGAGAACGTTGACGGCTCTGGAGGTAGTGAACGCTAGCGGATAGCCTCCCTTCTATCTTTTTCTATTCTTGTGATGAGATGCAAGACAATTTTGTGTTGTGATCGATGCATATGTTATATATTGTCTTTTGGATATGCATTTGTGACTATTGCTGTTGCTGTTATGTGTTGTTATATATTTTGTCTCTATCGTGTTTCTGGCCACCGAGCGCAGAATGTTCTGTTTTTTTTAAATAAAAAACCTTAATTGTGATGACTTTTTATACAGTACCATCGCAAATAAGGTTACTTGCCGTCGCAAATAAGGTTACTGGCCGTCACAAATTAACTTATTTGCGACGGTCTTGGTAAGGCCGTCGCAAATAGGTTCTTATTTGCGATGGCTACCGCCTGCAGTCACAAATTGTCATGTCGGGCCCATCCGCTGGGCCGGACTCTTATTTGCGTCGGCCGGCAAAAGTCGTCGTAAACAACCTTATTTGTGACGGTAACCATCACAAATTAACTTAATTGTGACAAAATACGAGTGACAGTCATGCCCGTCGCAACTCGTCCAGATTTCCTGATCGGCTCGTCGTCCAGCAGGACGGCGCCGCCCTTGGGCATTGCGTCGAGGAGCTGCTTAACCTCAGCATCGAGCAGCTCCGCGTCGCGTTGGCTGGTGCCTGGTGCGCGCGCGCGCGTGTTGCCCTGTCTCCGTGGCGCACCGAAAGTCGTGTGCGTTTCGGAGGAGACGCCTAGCTACGTACGCACGTGTGTAGAGCTAGGACCCGCATGCATGCAGGGGTGATCCGATCCGTGCACGACACGGACTCGTTCGACCGGGCCATAAAACCAGGGGCACCCTGGTGCAACCGCCTGCATACCATCGACCCAATCCATCGCCGGCCGGAGTAGTCCACAACAAGAAGGAGCGCGCGCGGAGCATGGACGACGACGCGGTGGAAGAAGCCAGGAGCGAGGGGCTGGTCCGGATGCAGCGGCGTCTCGCGGAGCTGGAAGCCCGGCTGCTCGAGGTCGAGCTCGTCGCCGACGAGCTGCTAGAGGGCGACGGGTTGGCCCTGGCTTATCGCGACAGGCCCGTGGCCACCCTGGCTCGAGTCACGGAGATCATGGGGAGGGTGGCTGCCATCTCCGCCGCGTTCGAAGAGCTCCAAGAGGAGATCCACCGCCCCGTCGTCGTCGAGCAGGAAGGAGGAGCGCGGAGGCCTTTCCTGATGACCCTGCCGCTCACCGGCTTGATTTCTCTGTTCTACTTTTGAGCAACAGCCAACGGCCACTGCGGCGCTCGCGACCGCCGAGCCCGTTTGCATCAGCTCCCGCCGTGCCTTTGTCATTGTTAATGGATCTACGGAGATTAGTAGTGTTTGTTCGCGTAGTTGTGCAATTTGCAACGTAAATACAAAATACTTTTGCACCAAAATATGCATATATGCTTTGAAGGTTTCTTTACATGCGTACGTCTAGTATGTTTTATGATTAAGTAGAGAATAATTTCCATCCCTAATATTTTGTACTATACATAGTTATTTATCTCTTAAAATCGTTTACTTCAAATCTTTTAAGTGATTTATATAGTGATTTTGCGCATTTAGCTAACTTATATCCTATGTGAATTATGTTTCATGACTCATATCAATCTTTCCCCTCCCATCTCCTGCCCTGATAATCTCTGTCCAAAACCCTATCTAAATTCTCCATTCAGCTCCTAGCTGCTGCGCTCTAGCCAAATAAATCCCATCACAAGATGCCTCCAATCAGACCTGTCACAGTCTGATCACGCCGGTCTTTCTTCCCATCTTACAACGTTGCTTCTACAGCCAAATCCTTCCAAATAATCGTGTCGCTAATGTGTTGGTCTGAAATAATCATTTCAACGCGTCTCTCCAGCTGGCCTATGAATAGAAAAATAATTTTTAGGAATACACGAAGATCAGAAACAACTCGATTTGAAATGCATGGTTTCAAAAGATAAGAGATCAAGTATGATCAAAATAAGAGATGAGAGACGAAAATTAAACCACAACAATAGTTAAAGGGTCAAAGTTGGACTTAACCCTTTGATTTAAGGATAGGCTTGCGCAAATAAACCGGCCCGTGGAGGCCCAATCAAGGCCCGGTAACAAGTGGATCGTGCTGGCTTCCCTCGAGCCGAGGCAAAGAGCCCCTCCCGGCTGCCGCCACTGCCACTGCCACTGCCACCGCCCGCACCCACCCGTCGTTTCATTTCTCCCCGCCGTACTCGCGCCGCCGCCGCCGTCATCAGCGCTTCAGCTGCTTCCCATGGCTTCCGTCGCCGGATCCGCAGTCTCCTTCGCGAGGCCCATCAAGGTACTGTGTTGGATCGCCTGCTGTGTCACTATCTGGTCCGCTTGCTACTTCGAGTAGGGTTCCGCCTTTATCCCAAGCACGTTGGGGTAGGATATTGTTTTGAAATGTGAGCTTACCGTAATTGGAGTTACATTCATGAGTCAGCCAAGACAAACAAAAACGGTATTAGGTATTGATAAACACGGAACGTTCCATTTTATTTTACGTAATAGGGGATGCTACAGTTACCAGCTTTTGAATTTTTCCTCATAACTCTCAGCAACTGAGTAATGCATGGAAGGTTTCATTGATAAGCAGACCTTTGATGCATGGACTTTTTGATAATTTGGTAAAAGAATACTATGCTTGTTTGATCAGATGGTTGATATATAATAATTCATAGCTTCAGGTTACTTCTGTTGGTGCAATATATGAAACTAAGTGTTGCACATATTACAACGCAGGCACTCAACATCAACTCGGTCTCTTCCTCTGGTTTAAGGAAGGACAGTGTAGCCTTCCTGCTGCAGCCAGTGCCAAAAAGATCTACAGTTTGCTGTTATGTAAGTAAGGTATAGTACTTTTCACAGTCACGTAATCTAGGAATCATATGGTGCTTTTGGAATTCGTTTCACATAGTTCATGGAATTAAATCTATCGCCTCCAATTGTTTCACTGAAAGTTATAGAGTGTAGCAACTAATCGACAGGCTGTGGGCTATATGACATAACACTGCTTGGTGTTTCAACTATATTTGCATTGCTTGTTTCATATCGTCAAAAAATTCACAGTGCTAATGCTTGCTAACTTTGTAATCTACAGTTATGAACAGAGATGAATGTTAGTTTTTGATATTTTTCTTCATTAGTTAGGGCTGAAGATTTAATTACCGTCTAATCAAAGTTCATAATTGTCCTGTAAAAAAATTAGGTTGACACATTACTAGACAGTGTGAAGTGGGACACCAAAGGGTTGGCTGTTGCAATTGCGCAAAATGTGGATACTGGAGCCATTCTCATGCAGGGTTTTGCTAACAAAGAAGCCCTTGCAAAAACTATCTCAACCAGAAAAGCTACATTCTTTAGCCGTTCACGGTCTTCCTTGTGGACAAAAGGGGAGACATCCTTGAATTTCATCAATGTGCATGACATTTTCTTGGACTGTGACCGTGATTCTGTAAGCATATTCTTCCTCGTGAAAACTTTCAGTTTTTTTCTTTGGAAACAAAACAGCAGGAAGACCCTACTGTAAATGCGTTAGTATGAGGCAAATTGTACAAGGTAGGAGAAACCAACCAAAGCACAAGTTCAGAGAAAGAAAAAACAGGAAGGTAAAAACTACAGATCTCTAATAAGATAGAGAATTTGAGCTTAAGGGAGGCTATTTACCCATGATCCAAAGTAATTCTTATCTGTTACTTTGAGCCTGTGAGCTTGGAGTTTACATTCCCTTTTGACATTAACTCGACATGACGCCATACTGGGAATGATGCATTAAAAAATCTGTTGCCAGATGGACCAGCAAGCAATCATCAATATCTCTATAAAAAAATTACTCATAGATACAGCAAATAGCTGGATATTAACTTGGTGGGTGTTTTGTGTTTCACACAACTAGATTATATACCTCGGAAAGCCTGATGGACCTACCTGCCATACAGGAGCTGAAACCTGTTATTATACTTCGGTTTTTGATTCTCTTCAAGGTTTAGAGGTACCCATTCTCCAAGGACCCCTTCCTGTAATTAAACTTTTACTTCTGATTAAAATATGATTTCCCTTTACAGACCACTCAAGAAAGGTTGGTTACCACAACTCTATACTCACTGGAAGATACAATCAGTAGGCGTCAGGTTACTGAAGAAAGTGGTAAGCCGTCATGGACGAAAAAATTACTGCTTGATAGCCAGTTGCTGTGCTCGAAAATACGGTATGTGATGTATATTCATTCTGATTTTTTGGTACTGCATTACAGTACTTTCGATAAATTGAATGGTCAAGATAACAAAAATCAAAGGATAGGATATTTCCTCTCCTTTTTTTGGCCCGTTTTCCCAAGTTGCACAACAAGCATTATCATGCTTATTCTATTATGATATGTGATTATTATCCTTACATTTGATATATGTTTGTTATGAATAAAATAGTGCAGTAGGGGCCTCCCCTACTGTAAATTCCTCAAAGAAAAAAATAAAATATTTTGAGTTGACTTGATACTTCAGCTGTATTCATTTCTGCTTTACTGCATTCAATTCAGGACCTGATGGATGACATGGCTTATTAAGATTTAATTGGTTCAGGAGACCTCAATAGATAAAATTCATTATAGTTGGGATGATGAATGACGGAAGTTACTAGCAAGGGTAGTGTGTGGTGATTGTTTGGATGAACAAATATGTGTTAAGCTTTTGTTGGACCAATGATCCCTGGTTTTGGTACTAGTAGTGACTTTGTAGATGCACTGATGCTTACTCATTATCTAGTCTGCCTTGTTTTTAGCGAACAACATAATTCTTTAAATTCGCTATGTTCATTACCTGAAAATCTTATTAACCTTTCTGCTGATCATTCTACATTTCAAATGATAGGATGCACATGCAAGTAAAATTATCACGACAGAGTTACAGCATAAAGTTTCTGAATCCAATGCTCTTTCTATCAAACATGAAATTAGTGTCCAGTTTCTGCTGTTCGCCCTACTTTGAAAACATTGATATAATCAGTATAAGTTTCATAAATCTTATAATGTTTGCACCACAAGTCAACAAAGACAATTGATATACATAGTATTGACTGAACCCGCAATGTCTGCACAGCAGAGAAAACTGGTAACATAGTTACAGGGTTTCATTTACCTCAGTCTCAGGATTTGTTTATTAATGCATGTATGTAGATTTATGATTTCTGTCAACAAGTTTATAAGAGAATTTTGATTTTAACCCAGCTCATGCATGATTGAAGACCCACACACTTATTGTTGTCTCGTTGCTTCTCTCTTGTTGCTACTCCTGATTAATTTGCATACAATCCAGTGAAGAAGCTGGTGAAGTAATTCAAACGCTGCTTGAGAATGAGGACAAATCCCGTACAGCTTCAGAGATGGCTGATTTACTGTACCATGCAATGGTGCTGCTTAGAGTCAAGGATGTGAAGATGGAAGAAGTCTTCGAGGTCCTGAGGAAGAGGTTTTCGCAGTCTGGTATTGAAGAAAAGTCCAGTCGCAACAAATCGTAGCTCATGGTGACATGGTGGATCTCCGCTTTGCCAACCGTGAGTATGTACTATGGATGGATCTTGTTTTGAACGCAGTGGTAGAGTCTCTCCACTTGTGTCCTGAAAGTTCTGGGTTCGAATCACCCTCAAAATAAGCAAGGGGAGACTGTCTAGAAATTCCCTTCCTCAGACCCCACAACCCACAATGTGTGAGAGCTTTGAGCACTGGGTATGCCCTTTAGTTGCAGCTATCCATTCACTACACCGACTATGAATTTGTGCAGTGATCTTTATGCTGGCAGAATATGCAATTGGAATTGATGCACTTTATTCTGCTAATAAAGTTATTTCTTTATAGACATTATGTTTGGTGCATCCTTTTTTTTATCTGGAATGTAGTTTTTATCCAAGAAATGCCTGATAAACCATATCTGCAATGTGGATAGTCATTACTTGAGCACAAATTGTGTTACAACCTTTGGAGTTAAAACACCACAAATTTATATGTAGCATGGGAATTTTATTAACTTGTTGAGAAAAATTATAAAACTAAGTTGTTTTCTGAAGAAAAATCCTAAAAGGAATTCATTGAAAGGGAATTTTGAGTAGATCTGGTGCTGCTTTTTATAATAAGACAGCATATTTGTCATATGCCGTGGATAAGAAAATTTGAGTAGCTCTAGGGTTCAGAAGTATCCAAACTCTGAAATGAGTTTGTAACAAAATTTGAACTAAGGCCATTCAGATTTCTTGGTCCAATTATATAAAAGTAAGTTATATTCAATCATGCCGCCTAGGTTTGATTTAGGCGATGTGTTGATAGACTATGGCACCAGCTTTTCTTTTAACATTCCGTAGCATTTGCTCCAACTGCACCATATCCTCCCCTGCCCAGGATCGATCCGCGACTGCTGTATGAAGGACGACGTATTCGTATGCCAAAGCTTATCATGATTATTTTTTTAAAAGAACGGGAGGGACAAAAGTCCTTACTGATTGATTATATTTCAATATTAATAATAGCCAGAAAATACTTCTACGTATCCAACAAGAAAGTCTCGAGACATCAACTCACAGACAACATGAGGTTGAATTCAGCATCGTCACTACTCCCACACCTTCGCATCATATCATTACATACGACAGAACAGTTACATGCTACGTACGTAAAGTTCCAGCGAAGAAAAAAACTGAAGAAACTTTGCGACATGCCGCAAGAGCCATCCATCCATCCATCCATCCATCCATCCATCCATCCATCCATCCATCCGCCCAACTCGAACAACGTAGCGAGCGCTACAGGAGGATCAGACGACATCGCCGCCGTCGCTAGTAGCTTGCTTGGTTGACGGCGACGCAGGCGTCGATCCACTCGGCGTAGACGTCGACGGGCGCCGTGAGCGCGTGGGCCTTGGTGGAGTAGCGCTCCTTGCAGACGAAGCACGAGACCTGGGCGTACTTGTGCTTGCGGTCGATGAAGCACTCGACGCTCTCCTGGTGGCTGCAGAACGGGCAGGTGAAGGTCGTCTCCAGCTTCGGCATCTTCTTCGGCTGCGCCAAAGCCTTGGACGTCCTCGACTTACGCTTCCCCATGGTCGCCGACGACGATGCAGTTGATCGGCGGCGCGCGGTTGCGAAGCAAAAAACCAGGTTGCGGAGGAGCTGGTTTCGTCGCAGGACTCGTAACCAACGCGACGCGAACGAGCGAGCGGTGTTGTGGAGTGAGCGAGGCCCCCATGGCTGGCCTGCCTTTTATGGAGGGGGGGGCGGGGGAGGCGCGAGTTGGAGTCGGACTCGACGTGTGTGTGCCTCACGCTCCCGGTGCCAATCGGATTTGCCTACCGGGCACCACGTGTCGGTGGGAAGGCAGCGTCTCGATCGATTCAGTCCGAACTGGTGCCGCGTCGGATTGGACATGCGCGCGTTCCACGTACGACGCGCTGGACGCAGTGGCCCAACCTCAGTGGCTCAGTCCTAGCTCGAGCACGCCCGCATCGCCTCGACCGGTTCCGCCGCCACGCGGCTGGCGACGAGAACTGGAGATCTTTCGCGCGTTTCCTCGAACGAATCGGATGAACCAACAACAAACGTGGACCTCGGACGATGCGAATTGAAAGGCGCGCAGCGGAGAAGCAGGAAACGCACGACCAAAACTAGGCAACGTTTGTTCCTTTCCTCGCGGAACTATCTAAACTGCATCAGTGGAGGCTAACGTCCTCTTCGCAGCAGGACGATGGATTTACCGGATTACCGCATTAGTGGACGCTAAGAATCAAGGGATCGACTGAGTTCAATAATAACTGGAATGAACTCCGATTTGGAACTGGGTAGAGATCCGAAAAAGGAAAAGTACATATATTTCCCGTCGGAATTTCGACTGTATGCTGATCAGTTCTGCAGAAGCGGAGCCGTCGTGCAACATGAAAGACCAGCTCGATCGGCGAGCTCGAGTGCTCAACCCAGCAGCAGATCAGAGGTAGAGAGAAGGGACGGACAACTACACGCACACCGCGGTCACGCCTCGGACATCACCACGTCGCCGTCGCGGTCCACGCCGCTCCCGACGCGCCGCCGACGCTCGTCGTCCGCCCACTCGCTGTAGACGTCGACGGGCTCGGTGAGCGCGTGGGCGGGCGCGGCGTAGCTCGCCCCGCAGGCCCAGCACGACGCCTCGCCCACCTTCCTCTTGAGGTCGATGACGCACTCGACGCCGTCCGCGCGCTTGCAGCACGGGCAGGGGAAGGCCGTCGCCAGCGCCTTCCTCCTCCTCCTAGGCAGCGCCGCCGCCGGCGCCGTGCACGCGTCGTCGTCCGCCGTCGGGACGACGCGCCTCGAGTCGGCGAAGTGGGCTCGCAGCAGGAGGCGGGACGTGTCGTCGGAGAGGAGGACGGAGCGAGCTGAGTGGCGCTGCCGGGACATCCTCTCCTGATGGATTGATGACCCCCTTCTTTTTTCGTTCTGAACTAAAATTAAGGAGGTGCGCCGCGTTGCCCCTGGCTTTGTTTATATAGACGAGGCAGAGCCTTGCTGACGCGGTCGTCTTCGAGTCGGAACCGAACTAGGTCGGTTGTCCCACAATTCCTGGCCCCACATGCCAGCGTCTGGAACGCTGCTGGTCTGACGCCTCGTATCCAGACACCAACGGCCGACGCTGTCGCCACATGTCAGAAGCTCTCCTCTCGCGATGCATGCCCAGCACGACGCCCGCTCGATCCAGCACTCGACGCTTCTGGTGTTGGCTGCTCGCAGCAAGGGGAAGCGGAAGGCTGCCGCCGCCAGCGCCACCTTCTTCGAGCTCGCCGTCATCTCGGGTCCCCTTCGTCCTCCACGGCGCCGCGTACCTTTACTAATTATGTCTACCTATTTTCTATATTTTTAAATTTATTTTTTATTCTTAAAAGTAAATTTTCAGCCCTAAAACAGCAAAATATATCACCTACCCAGAATATAATTTGCTTAAAATTCCCAACAAAGTATCTATTGACTTCCTAATTGTTTGGATCAATTTTAGACATATTTTTACCTATATTTCAGAATTATTTTAAACCTAAAAATAAGTTTTTCAGCAAAACAGAATTTAATTTCCCCTTTTCAGATTTCTTTTGCAGCCTAAAATCAGTTTTCAAATCATCCTAAATGTTTTCCAAGTGCTAGAAAAATTTAAATTATATTTGCACATGTATTTGCATCACCATTTGAATTTAAATCCCATTCCTATGTTCAAATTTCTTAATTAGAGGCTCTGCAAGGACTGAAGTGTAAATTTACCCCACTGTAAAGTCCAAAACCTAATTTCTTAAATTTTCAGGGGTCTAACTATGCAAAACAGGGAGGTTTTCCAAATTTCCAATTTATCCAGGGGCTAGAATTGGTATTTATATGTGTTTGCCTAATTTACCGAGAGCTCAGGGGTAGCATAGAAAGTCCGGGGGCTAGCTCTTCTTTTCCCACAACCCTAGGGGGTAGCCCGTAAATTTCTCAGGCGGGAAACGGTGGGTTCAATCTGGACCATAGGATTTAAAGAGTGCGGCCCAGATTAAAAATCGAAGGGGTACGAGGGTCCTGATTGCTAGCCGCATGATTTAAAATGGACGGGCCACAGAGGGCCACGTCGCCCTGGCCGGGCGTGGGCGGCGCTGCCCGACGGTGCACGGTGGCGGGAGGCGGTGAACTCGCCAGACTTTCACAGAAACCCGTCTACCGGTCCCAAACCTTCGTTTTCTTTGCACAATTTGAAGGAGGGGGAGTAGGGGGCCTCACCTCGGTGGTTTTCTTGAGCTCGGAGGCCCTAGAAGTCGGTCGGCGACGAGGTTCGAGGGGGAAGCTCGGCGGTGCTCACCGGAGCTGTGGCTAGAGCGCAAAACACGGTGCCTTCTTCACCTGCAAGACTCCCCGGCGGCGGTGGAACACACTACACACGTTAGATCGGATAAAACGGAAGAAATTCGAAAGAAAACGGCGATGGGAGCTTTGGTCCTCACCGGGAAGGAAGTTGGGTCGCGCGGGGAGGAAAGGGGGCAGACTTCAGCATTTAAATGGACGAGGCGCTGCGGAGTTTGTTGAGATCGTGCTGGAGTGCCCGGGGCCGGAGATCGTGGGTGTGCGAGCGTGTGGTTCGGAGATGGCGAGCGCGACCGAGCGCGGGAGGAGCGGTGGCGGTTGGGAGAGATGGAGCTGACGGCTGGGTCCCGTGCAGCAGTGAGAGGAGGAGGAGTCCGCGGGCCGTTGGGCCGCTTCAGTCGGGTTTCGGTCCATTAACCCATTTTTCCTTTTCATTCCTTTTTCTTTTCTAGTTTCGTTTCAAATTTGAATTCTGGTTCGAATTTCAAATTTTCCTTCACATGCATCACGTCCATTTGCTTTGAAATTTCAGTTTACATATTTTGGGATGTTACAACTCTACCCCCCTTAAAAGAAATCTCGTCCTCGAGATTGGTGACACTAGGGAAACAGATCCAGAAACTGTGCCTTGAGCTCGTCTTCTCTCTCCCATGTGGCCTCTTCTTTCGAGTGATGTTTCCACTGCACTTTGCACATTCGGATTCTTTTGTTCCTTGTGATGTGTTCCATCATCTCCAGGATCTTGATCGGCTGTTTGGCATACGAAAGGTCTTCTCGGACGTCCACCTCATTCATGGGTAATCTCTCTCCGGGCGTTCTTAAGCATTTCTTGAGTTGTGACACATGGAATACATCGTGCACATCTGATAGGCGAGCCGGTAGTTTTAGCTGATATGCCACTTCGCCTTTCCTCTCCAGAATCTGGAAAGGTCCGATATATCGAGGTGATAGTTTACCTTTCACTTTGAACCGACGAAGTCCTCTGATAGGGGACACCTTTAGATAGACATAGTCCCCTACGTTGAAAGTGAGCTCTCTTCTCCGTATATCGGCATAGCTCTTCTGTCGGGTCTGGGCAATTCTCAAGTTGTTGCAGATTTCCTTCACTTTTGCCTCGGCTGCTTGTAGTACCTCTGGCACAAACACTTTGCTCTCCCTAGTTTGGTTCCAAAACAGTGGAGTTCTGCACTTCCTCCCATACAACGCCTCAAAGGGTGACATCTTCATACTAGCCTGATAGCTGTTGTTATAGGAGAACTCCACATACAGTAAGTTCTTATCCCAACTCCTATTGTTCTTGAGTGCACAAGCTCTCAACATGTCCTCAAGGATTTGATTGGTCCTTTAGGTTTGCCCATCGGTCTGTGGGTGGTATGCGGAACTAAAATTCAGATGAGTCCCCAGGGTTTCATGTAACTTCTGCCAGAACCTTGAGGTGAACTGTGTCCCTCGATCTGACACTATCTTCTTCGGCACACCATGAAAGCACACAATTCTTGACATGTACAATTCTGCCAATTTGGATCCGTTGTAGCTTTCTTTCACAGGGATGCAATGAGCTACCTTAGTTAGCCTGTCGATTATGACCCATATCGAATCGTATCCCGATTGGGTCCTCGGCAGTCCCACTATGAAGTCCATACCAATTTCTTCCCATTTCCATTCGGGCACTTTAAGTGGCTGCAACAGTCCCGCGGGTTGTCGGTGTTCTGCTTTCACCAACTGACATGTGTCACATAGGGCAACATGTTCCACGATATCTCGCTTCATGCCATACCACCAATATCTGCTCTTGAGGTCATGATACATCTTCGTACTCTCAGGGTGAATGGAATAGTCAGAATCATGAGCCTCCCTCAGAATCAGTTCACGGATCTCCTTTACCTCAGGCACACAAATTCTTTTTTCATGCCACACCGTACCTTGTTCATCCTCTCTAAACCCAGGAGCTTTATTCTCTTTGATGAGTTCTCTAATTTCTTGTATCTTCTCGTCATTATTCTGACCGTTGCGTATGTCTTGCTCTAATGTGGAGTCCATTTCCATGGTGATGGCCTCACCACTATTCACCAGACATAGATTGAGTTTTGCAATTTCCTCCTTCAATTAATTCCGTAGGCGTGTCATTTAAGCCCAACATGTTGACATGCACCTTCTTGCTTAAGGCATCTGCCACGACGTTCGCTTTCCCAGGATGATAGTTGATACCCACATCAAAGTCGTTGATTAGCTCTAACCATCTCCTTTGTCTGAGGTTGAGATCTGGCTGTGTGAAAATATACTTTAAGCTTTTATGGTCTGTATATATCTCTGTTCTATTTCCCATCAAGTAATGCCGCCAAAGCTTCAATGCGTGGACCACTGCGGCTAGCTCTAGGTCATGCGTAGGATAGTTCTTCTCGTGTTTTCGGAGCTGCCGGGACGCATAGGCAACGATGTGCCCCTCTTGCATGAGAACACATCCCAACCCGTGTCTAGAAGCATCACAATACACCAAAAAATTCTTCTACATGTCTGGCATAACTAGCACTGGGGTTGTTGTCAATCTTTTCTTTAGCTCTTGGAAACTTGCCTCACACTCCGGAGTCCACGTGAATGTGATTCCCTTCTCTAGCAGTTTGGTGAGGGGTCTTGAGATCTTGGAGAACCCTTCAATAAATCGTCGGTAGTATCGAGCCAAGCCTAAGAAGCTCCGGATCTCCCCAACATTTTCAGGGGGCTTCCACTTCTACACATCTGCAATCTTGGCGGGATCCACTGAGATTCCCCCTTCCGAGATTATGTGTTCTAAGAAGGGGACTCTCTTCAGCCAAAACTCACATTTGCTTAGCTTGGCATATAGTTGGTGTTCTCTCAACTTTTGCAACACCAGTCTTAGGTGCCCCTCATGTTCTTCTTCATCTTTGGAGAAGATGAGAATGGCATCAATGAAAACCACCACAAATTTATCCAAATATTCCATGAATACATTGTTCATGAGATATATGAAGTACGCCGGGGCATTAGTTAGCCCGAACGGCATAACGGTGTATTCATACAGCCCGTACCGAGATACGAAAGATGTCTTTGGAATGTCGGTTAGCCTTATCTTCAGTTGGTGATATCCCGACCTGAGATCGATTTTTGAGAATACACAAGCCCCTCTCAATTGATCAAATAGGTCTTCAATGCGAGGTAATGGATGCTTGCTCTTGATGGTTACCTCATTCAACGCGCGGTAGTCTACGCATAGCCTTTAAGTTCCATCCTTCTTGGGCACAAATATCATTGGAGCTCCCCATGGCGAGGAACTAGGGCGAATGTACATTTTTCTGCCAATTCCCAGATATGTTCTTTGAGTTCTTCTAGTTGTTTAGAGTCCATCCGGTAAGGCCTCTTGTATATCGGGGTTGTTCCAGACATTAGTTCAATCGCGAACTCCACTTCACGATCTGGGGGCATACCTGGCAGCTCCTCAAGAAAAACATCCGGATATTCCTTGATGACCCTTATCTCTTTCAATTCCACGTCCACTTGATTGAGTTTAATGTCCCTTCTAGGTTCTTGGACAGCTATGAATTTCACTTTGGTGCCACTAGTGTGAGTTAGTTCCACCGTTCTAGTCGAGCAATGGATAATGTCTTTATGCTTGGTCAACCAATCCATACCCAAAATGATATCTATTCCTTGTGAGTTTATCACTATGAGGTTTGCAGTAAATACTACCCCATTAATGTCTAGATTCACTTTGGGGCACACTTGTCTTGTTCTTATTTCCCCCTCTAGAGAGTTCACTGCTAACATATGATTCATTTGTGTTGTTGCTAGATCATGCTTCTTAACAATCCTTGAGCAATGAACGAGTGGGTAGCACCAGAATCAAACAATATGGTTGCAATGTGTAAATTTGCAGGGAACTTACCAATTACCACATCAGGTGTCTCCTGTGCTTCTTCCATGGTCATGTGTTTCACTTGTCCCCGCATCATGTTCTGCTATTGTGGCTGCATTGGCTTCTTCTTCGGGTACTTGTGAGCGTAGTGCCCCACTTAACCGCAGTTGAAGCATTGCACCCCAACTTTAGGTGTTTGACCTTTGTTGTCTTGGGGTGGGTTCTGTGGCCCTTGTCCTGCTGGTCGGGGTTGATAAGTGGGGCGTGGATGCTGCATAAACTGACGATGTGGCTGTACTGGTGCTGATAGAGGCCTGAAGTTTGGGTTGTAGCCTCTCGGTGTTGAGTAGGGTACCACCGCATGACTCATCTGCCCTGCAGGTTGCTGTATAAGACGTGGGCGTGTGTTGTTGCTTGACGCTTGATGTGACCATCCCATCCTCCTCTTGTGTTCATTCTCCAAGTCCTTCGTCTTCCACTCCACAATAAACGCCCTGTCCACCATCTTTTGGAAACTTTCATATTTGTTGGAGGACATGGCA
The DNA here is from genome assembly GCA_030760725.1 of Neostapfia colusana. NCBI lineage: Eukaryota > Viridiplantae > Streptophyta > Magnoliopsida > Poales > Poaceae > Neostapfia > Neostapfia colusana. The sequence continues at coordinate 54,947,689 of JASWHV010000020.1, forward strand.
CATTGCATTTCCATGGTGAGCCCTTCCACAAAGCAGTCTTGTTTCTGCTCATCAGTTTCAATGTCCTATGGTGCATAACGGGACAGTTGGGTGAACTTGGTGAGTGTCGAAGTGTTCGGTCGACACTTCCCCCGGGCCTGCACTGGGCAGCCCGCGGAAGTTCTTTTTTCGGTAGGGCTAGTCCCTTGCGGAGAGCTTGCGCGGATGGACGAGTTAGTAAGAGCTTGATACGGTGAGTTTTACGTGGTTCAGGCCGCTGGAGCGTAAAACCCTACGTCCACGGCGAGCTATGGAGCTTGCTGCTCAGAACCGGAGTCCTGAGCTTGGGGATGAGTTACAGCTTGGGTGTGAATGGCTAGCGTATGAGTTACAGAGATGCGAACCCTTGCTATCGTCGCCTACCCGAGTCTTTTATAGTCCAAGACTCGGGTGGCTTACAAGGGGGGCCCGGGACCCGACAAGTGGTCCCGGGGAGATTGTCTGTCATCTACCGTATCTGCAGTTATGCCGGTAGTTGTCTCTGGCGAAGGCTTCTGAGTCTTCGTCTTGCTGCCCTGCCCATGCCGCATGCTAGTCGTAGTGGCTGATGACGGCGGGGGCGGCATGGGATGTCTTGTCGCTGCGTCTATTGGCTGGCAGGCTCTGACACCGCGCGCCAGTCTGTGATGCGACTGGGCGCAACGGCACCTGACAGAGGCGTGCTCCGCGTCTCCACGTCTTGGGAAGGCGCGAGCCTTGAATACCTTGTCCGGGCAAGGTATGGGGCGTCTTTACGCCCGCTGCCTACCGCTCGGGGGCAGGCAGCGCTGTTCTGCTGGACACGTGGCGGGCCCGGAGCCATCCTCAGTGGAGAGGGAGGTCCGGCCCCGCAGGACACGTGGAGCCTTTGGACCTCTCCCCGCGGAGGGGGAGGTACGGCTTCTGCCGGCCACGTGGCGGGCCCGGAGCTCTCCTCTGAGGAGAGGGAGGTCCGGCCCCGCGGGACATGTGGCACCTTCGGAGCTCTCCCCTCGGAGGGGGGAGATCTGGCTGCTGTAGGCCACGTGGCGAGCCCAGAGCTCTCCTCTGAGGAGAGGGAGGTCCGGCCCCACTGGACACGTGGCACCTTTGGAGCTTTCCTTGCGGAGAAGGGCGAGATCCTTAGGCATTTTCCCCTGTGCGCGGGGGTACCCCATATCACGGGTACCGACAGTGGCCCCCGGGCTCTCCTCGGGGGACGTAACGAGTCCGAGGTGAGGCCTTCTCCTACCCGCACACTTTCTTGTCTTGAGTACTCCCTGTGCTGGTAGGGTCTTGACGGCTTCGGAGTTCAGCCTTTTAGGAGAGGGTGAAACCTGGCATCGAAGCTCGGCCCGGTTGTGGGGGCGGAGGTCAGGAAGTCATCGGAGCACAGGTCCACGAAGGGCGTGAGGTCCGGCATCAGGGCTCGCCTCTGAAAGGAGGGCGAGGGCTGGCATCGGAGCTCGGCCCAGCTGTGGGGGCGGAGATCCGGAAGTCATCAAAATTCAGGCCAGCGAAGGACGTGAGGTCCGGAGGTCATCGGAGCTCAGTCTAGCGAAGGGCGTGAGGTCCGGCATCAGCGCTCGCCTCTGAAAGGAGGGCGAGGGCTGGCATCGAAGCTCGGCCTGGCTGTGGAGGCGGAGTCCGGAAGTCATCGAAGCTCAGGCCAACGAAGGGCGTGAGGTCCGGCATCAACGCTCACCTTTAAAAGGAGGGTGAGGGCTGGCCTCGGAGCTCGGCCTAGCTGTGGTGGCGGAGGTCCGGAAGTCATCGGAACTCAGGCCAGCAAAGGGCGTGAGGCCCAGCATCAGCGCTCGCCTCTGAAAGGAGGGCGAGGGCTGGCATCGGAGCTCGGCCCAGCTGTGGGGGCGGAGATCCGGAAGTCATCGAAATTCAGGCCAGCGAAGGACGTGAGGTCCGGAGGTCATCGGAGCTCAGTCCAGCGAAGGGCGTGAGGTCCGGCATCAGCGCTCACATATGAAAGGAGGGCGAGGGCTGGCATCGGAGCTCGGCCTGGCTGTGGAGGCGGAGTCTGGAAGTCATCGGAGCTCAGGCCAACGAAGGGCGTGAGGTCCGGCATCAGCGCTCGCCTTTAAAAGGAGGGCGAGGGCTGGCCTCGGAGCTCGGCCTAGCTGTGGAGGCGGAGGTCCGGAAGTCATCGGAACTCAGGCCAGCAAAGGGCGTGAGGCCCGGCATCAGTGCTCGCCTCTGAAAGGAGGGCTGGCATCGGAGCTCGGCCCAGCTATGGGGGCGAAGTCCGACACTGCTCAGTGGTCCCCCCCTTTCCTGTCCCTTAGTCTCATTTGGCTTATTGTCCCAGGCCGGAATACGGGGCTTGGGTAATCCAGTGCACTTGGTCCCGGAGGTCTGGCCCCAACCCCAGTCAGGGTGTAACCGTCCGACCCACTGGTACTCAGACCGTAGCGCTGGGGGTAGAGTGCGCATGCTTTGGGTGCAAGACCGGGCAAAGCAAGGCTCCTCACCCCCTGGTCTAGCGTAGGTCTTTTCTCGGAGGAGACCAACTGGCGGTACAGTACCCTTACAGGGGGAGATCCAAAAGGCCACCGGGCCTCTGGCAGGTACCCCAAGCACTACCGATTTCGGCAGGACGGCAAATATCGACTATGCATGAGAGCAGGAAAGAGGAACCAAGTGTACAATGGACGCACACTTTCTAGAGCGTGGGGAGGTGTTCATATAAATTAATGCGTAATTTAAATAAACACCTAAGTAAGCATGGTGAACTTACTGGGGTGGCGTCGGAGCGCCTGTCTTCACGCAGAGCGGGTCATGCGTGGCTTCGTCGTACGCCGGACACGGGGGGACCCCCATGGCGATCTCAGGGGGAAGCACAGCTTCGGCCCCGCATACCATGTGGAAGGGTAGTTCCCGTGACCCGGCCCTGAGAAGTCCGGCTGGCCCTCGACATGGAGGAGCCGGTATCCCCCGACGGCTTTGGGTGCGCGTCTGCACCGGTTGTGTGGGTCTGCTTGGCGTGGACCTGGCACGCATTGCATCCCTAACCGGTTTGACGGCGTCCAGGTGGCTCTCGGTCAGTAGGAGCCATGTCGGGTGGCTTAACCGACCAGCGTGTGGGACGATGAGCATTCCCAGCACTCGCCTCCTTGGACTACTGCGAGCTAGTCGCAGCCTTCCTCCTGGGTTATGCACCGCAATAGGATGTTGTGGCGCCACGCCAGTAAAGATACCAGCGCGTAGCACTTAGCCATCCGCACCACCCGTTCAGAGAATGCACGTTCATCAGGAAGGATGTCCTTCAAGGAGTCCCGGACCTCCGTGGTCCATGCATCGGGACTACTTGAGCTTCTGGATCTTGAGCCCTGGGTTGCACGGAGTCCCCAGTGACGCTTACGATCCTTTGGCGGCATCCATGGCTGCCGGGACTGCCTAGCTTCGAGGCACTGGTTCAGCCCCCTTCGCCCGGCTCGGCGGGCCGGGCTGTGGACCGCAGCAACGTCCTCTCGAAGACTCCTTCGGGCGCAGGGGCTCTGATGGAGGCCTTCGTTGAGAGGTCGTCAACTGCGGCCTTGCCAGCGCGCGGTACATGGCACAGGTCCAAGGCGAGGAAGTCTTTCTCCAACATCCGCACGTGGAGCAGATAAGCAGCTAGCTGTGGGTCATTGCAGGGGCATTCACCCTTAACTTGCTTGATAACTAGCTGGGAGTCGCCCTGCGCCAACAACTGGCGAGCGCCCGGAGACAGGACTGTCTTTTAGGCCAAAGATGAGTGCTCCATACTCTGCCAAGTTGTTGGTTGCCTTGGAATTGAGACGCACCATGTACCCAGACTGCTCCCCCGATGGCATGAGAAGCAGTACGCCGGCACTGGCCCCCTACTTTCGCGAGGAGCCGTCGAAGAAGAACGTCCAGTGAGGCCCGGTGAAGACCGGAGCTCGGTACATTGGTTCACCGTCTTCGCGGCCCCCTGGGTCAGCCTTCGTTGGCGTCCACTCAGCCACAAAGTCAGCCAGTGCTTGGCTCTTGGCTGTCTGACGTGGTCTGGAGCTCAGCTTGAACTCCGCTGTCTTCAGGCTATCTTCCGGCTTCGGAAGCTGGCAGTGAGTGCCAATTCCGCCCTTCGGCTGCTCTGGCGCACTTGTCCGCCAGGCTGAAGAGCTCAGAGGCATCGCAGACCTCTCTGGTCGCAAGCTTCTCAAGCATCTTCTCGTCCCGGACATCTTGCCGGAACGCTACCACCACAAAAGCACTTCGAATGTGCGGGATGGTGTTGCGTACCTGGGAGAACCGCTGGATGAAGGAGCGCAGTGACTCCCCAGGTTGTTGCTTGATGGCGTGGAGGTCAAGCTCCGTGCCAGGATGGGTGTAGGAGCTGCCGAAGTTGGCGATGAACTGCCGGCAGAGCTCTCCCCAGGAAGTTATGGAACCCTGAGGGAGGTTCATTAGCCAAGACCGGGCTGGGCCGGTCAAGGCGACGGGGAAGTAGTTGGCCATGACAGGCTCATCCCCTCCTGCGGCAAGTACGGCGGTGGAGTAGATCTGGAGGAACTCCGCCGGGTTGACGCTGATGTCAAACTTTTCGAGCAGGTGCGGCCGAAACTTGCGCGGCCACCTCGCGAAGCGAAGGTGGGGCGCTAGGGCCGCACATCCTGCTCCTGTTGCTGCAGGTGTTGGCGCCGCGAACGCTTGGTTCGCTGCTGGCACGGTGTACCATGGTATGGGCAAGCCTGCACCATAGGCCGGGGACGCCGTTTGCAAAGCATATGGCTGTGGCATATGCTGTGTGGCGTATGCCTGGGGCAGAGATCGCGTGGCGAAGATCTGCTCTTCAGACTGGGTCAAGGCCGACGTCATGCTGTCGCCAGCCTCTTGGTTGCGACGCCTTTCCCGACGTCGCTCGAGGTATACCCGGGCATCCTGGCCTAAGTGGCACCGTTCCAGCTCTGTCCTCAGGTCCGTCGACGGAAGTCTGGTGGAGCTGGAACCCGCCGTCTGCGCGTCAACCGTTGGCGTGCGCGTCAGCGACACAGCCGGTTGGCCGGAGTGCCGTCCCCGCCGAAGTCGAGGGTTTGCGGCGGCGACGACGAGACGGTCTACCTCGCGAATCCACTGCTGGGTCGCTGCCTGAGGCGCGTCCCCAGCAGGCGGATTGTGCAGTAGCGCTCTTGCTGCAGCTAGCGCACCCCGCCGGGTACGCCCAGCGCTACTGAAGACCTGACGCTGGTTGGAGCCTGCATTGCCGGGGTCGGCGCTGCCAGAGCCGGCTGCTGGCTCCCAGCTTGCGCCGACACACTCCGTCCTGAGTGTGTCGACATGTACTAAGCGAAGGTGGGGTGCAAGGGCTGCACTTTCTGCTCCTGTTGCCGCAAGTATTGGTGCCACGAACGGTTGGTTCGCACCTGGCACAGTGTACCCCGGTCTGGGCAAGGCTGCGCCATAGACCGGGGGCGCCGTTTGTAGGACATATGACTATGGCATATTCTGCGCGGCGTAAGCCTGGGGCAGAGATCGCGTGGCGAAAGTCTGCTCTTCTGGCTGGGTCGAGGCTGACGTCATGCTGTCGCCAGCCTCTTGGCTCCGACGCCTTTCTCAGCGTTGCTCGAGGTATACCCGGGCATCTTGACCCAAGTGACACTGTTCCAGCTCTGTCCTCAGATCCGTCGACTGGAGCCTGGTGGAGCTGGAATCTGCCGTCTGCTCGTCAACCATTGGCGTGCGCATCAGCGACACAGCCGGTTGGCCGGAGCGTCGTCCCCGCTGAAGTCGAGGGTTTGCGGCGGCGACGACGAGACGGTCTACCTCGCGAATCCACTGCTGGGTCGCTGTCTGAGGCGCGTCCCCAGCAGGTGGATTGTGCAGTAGCGCTCTTGCTGCAGCTAGCGCACCCCCATCGGGTACGCCCAACGCTACTGAAGACCTGACGCTGGTTGGCGCCTGCATTGCCGGGGTCGGCGCTGCCAGAGCCGGTTGCTGGCTCCCAGCTTGTACCGACACACTCCGTCCTGAGTGTGTCGACATGTACCCCCCCTGGTCGCGGTTCGCCGCGGACGCGGGGGAGGAGAGTTTGCCGCTGAAGGAAGCTTGGTCATCTTCGTCGGCGGAAACTCGTCGCGCAAGGGGAAAGCCCCCTACCTGGCGCGCCAAATGTCGAAGTGTTCAGTCGACACTTCCCCCGGGCCTGCACTGGGCAGCCCGCGGAGGTTCTTTTTTCGGTGGGGCTAGTCCCTTGCGGAGAGCTTGCGCGGATGGACGAGTTAGTAAGAGCTTGACACGGTGAGATTTACGTGGTTCAGGCCGCCGGAGCGTAAAACCCTACGTCCACGGCGAGCTATGGAGCTCGCTGTATTGCTTGCTACTCAGAACCGGAGTCCTGAGCTTGGGGGTGAGTTACAGCTTGGGTGTGAATGGCTAGCGTATGAGTTGCAGAGATGCGAACCCTTGCTATCGTCGGCTACCCGAGTCTTTTATAGTCCAAGACTCTGGTGGCTTACAAGGGGGGCCTGGGACCCGACAGGTGGTCCCAGGGAGATTGTCTGTCATCTACCGTATCTGCAGTTATGTCGGTAGTTGTCTCTGGCGAAGGCTTCTGAGTCTTCGTCTTGCTGCCCTGCCCATGCCGCATGCTAGTCGTAGTGGCTGATGACGGCGGGGGCGGCATGGGATGTCTTGTCGCTGCGTTTATTGGCTGGTAGGCTCTGACACCGCGCGCCAGTCTGTGATGCGACTGGGCGCAACGGCACCTAACAGAGGCGTGCTCCGCATCTCCGTGTCTTGGGAAAGCGTGGGCCTTGAATACCTTGTCCGGGCAAGGTATGGGGCGTCTCTACGCCCGCTGCCTACCGCTCGGGGGCAGGCAACGCTGTTCTGCTGGACACGTGGCGGGCCCGGAGCCCTCCTCAGTGGAGAGGGAGGTCCGGCCCCGCAGGACACGTGGAGCCTTCGGACCTCTCCCCGCGGAGGGGGAGGTCCGGCTTTTGCCGGCCACGTGGCGGGCCTGGATCTCTCCTCTGAGGAGAGGGAGGTCCGGCCCCGCGGGACATGTGGCACCTTCGGAGCTCTCCCCTCAGAGGGGGGAGGTCTGGCTGCTGTAGGCCACGTGGCGAGCCCGGAGCTCTCCTCTGAGGAGAGGGAGGTCCTGCCCCACTGGACACGTGGCACCTTCGGAGCTTTCCTTGCGGAGAAGGGCGAGATCCTTAGGCATTTTCCCCTGTGCGCGGGGGTACCCCATATCACGGGTACCGACAGTGAGGTACTCCCTCACTGACATGTTGCCCTACTGCAGTCCTAAAAACTCCTTCCTCTTGTTCTTGAGTTCTCCCCTGGGGATATAGTGGTTGCGGAAGCTGCGCTTGAACTCCTCCCAAGTTATGTTCTTGGGGTCATGATGGGCTGCCACGTAAGCGGTCCACCAATCAGCAGCGGGTCCATGCAATTGATGAGAGGCAAACAACACCCTCTCATACCCTTGACATTGTATGATCCTCATCTTGTTCTCAAGGGTCTTGAGCCAATCGTCTGCCTCTAGAGGTTCAGCAGCACTTGCGAACTTCAGGGGTTGAGTCCCCAAAAACTCGTTTAACCTTGGTGGACGTGGTGCAGCTTATGGGGGTGGAGCTTGGTGTAGGTTGGCCACCACTTGAGTCAAATTCTGGATGAGCTGATTCTGATTGTTGATCATTTGGTAGATGGGATCAGCTCCTCCTCGGCGACCACCCCTGCCTTGCCATCCAGGAAGGAGAGGATTGGCAGCCTCATTGTTGTTGTTGTTGGGGTTGGCACCACGACCTCTTCCTCTTCCAGCCATCTATTATGATCAACCAAATGTCAACTTAATCATTACGCATTAATTTTCCCACATTGCTTGTATGAACTTAAACTTTGGAGACATTAAAACTTAGACATTTTCAAAAACTCTCGCATAAATTTTTAGGCACCATGTTTCATGCGAAAACAAATGCAACTATCGATTCATAAGGTTTCACACACAATAAGCAAATGCAACATAAAGACGAGGTTGTGGACAAGTGCCCATGGCTCCCACAACTCACGTCACACACCAAACATTAACAAGCAAATAGATAGGTTCTTGACTCGACTACTCGGTAGCATGCTGAAATAGGGAAATGACTCTAAGCGACTCGTATCACTCGGCTGGTTCATCGGGGTCTTCCTCATCATTGCGTCTGCCCTCTGACTCCGCTCTAGGCAAGGAAGCTGCTGGTGGAGAAGTGCGGCGACGCTTGTTCGCCCGGCGGTTGGGGGAGTCAGGAGTCCATGTGTCATTCTCGGTGACACACAGTTCATTCCTATCTCCTCTCTCCCTCACCCTCAAGCTGGCGCGAAGCAACGGCTTAGTCTCCTTCAGGGTGTCACGGACATCCTGAAGCTCCTGCTGACACTCCTGTAGTCGAGTGCTGAGCATAGCTGCATCCTCCAAGCACATGTCCATGTGATCATGGGAAGTCCCCTGTTGCACCGGCAGGTACTTGTACTCCGCGGTGCCACTCTCACGCTGGAGGACATACATGTACTCAATCCTATCCAGGTGGCCACGGTTGATGTAACTCTGGTAGGTGATGGCCTCCCAGGTGACATCCTTCTCAGCATCGGCCTGAGTCGCCCGACAAGCTGGAGAGCGGTGGATCTTGAGCAGCTTGTTGTCGTGGATAATCCTCATCTCTGAGCTCCACTCTTCACGCTTTTCACGGATGGTCCTGGCACTACAGGAAACGTGGCACCTTACGACGGCCACTGTTATTTACGACGGTTAGCCGTCGTAAGTAAATTAACTTACGACGGTCGCCTTGGGCCGTCGTAAGTAAACTAACTTACGACGGCTACGGGCCCATGGCCGTCGTAAGTTAATGGACCATCGTAAGATAACCGTAACTTATGACGGCCGCAACCATATGCCGTCGTAAGTTAAACCACCGTCGTAAAATAAGCATAACTTACGACGGCCGTAACCTAAGCCGTCGTAAGTTACGCGACCGTCGTAAGTTCATGGTTTTAACCGCTGCCCCGGCCCGTGCTCGGGCTAATTAGCCCGAGCACACACAGCGCCGCCGCCGCTCTCTCGCCACCGCCACCGAGCTGCAGCCGCCGCCGAGCCGCCCCCGCCGCCCAGCCGCCGCCGGCGCCGCCCCCGAGCCGGCAGGCGCCGCCCCCGACGCTCCCAGCGCCGCCCGAGCCGCCTCGGTCCGCCCCGGCCCCGCCCCGAGCCGCCGAGCCGCCGTCTCCGTCGCCGCCACCGTCTTCGCCAAGTAATTTTTTAGTTTTTGTAGTTAGTTGTTAGTTAGATTAGATAAAAATTTTATTACTTAATTAATTTGTATGTATTTAGTAGATAATTAGTTTAGTTGTTAATTATTTGGTTTAAATTAGTAATTGTTTCTGATTTTAGTTATTTAATTTAGTTAATTGATTGATTAGTTGTTTAAGCACATTGTTTTTACTTTACCCCCAGACCCGCTGCCAGCAGCCCCCGCCGTCGCCGACAGCGTACCGACGCCTAGGCGTCCAGTCGGTGGCGGGGGGATGCCTCGGCGGCTCGCCTCGCCTGGCCAAGCGTCGCCGATGCCGGCGCCGCCTCCGCCCGACGCCGTCGCTGCAAGGCGCCGCCGGCCCCCCGCCGTGCTCTGGAGAGGAGACAGGGAGGGGGATGAAAATGAGTGTATTAGGGTTGTGAGCCTTTTTTCAAGACTCTTATAAAACGCGTGGATCATCAGATTAGATCCGACGGTCGTGGGCACTTGGGCTGCTCAGCTCGAGCCCGAGAGCCATACTCTCAGCCCGAGCCCGAGCTAGACTCTTAGCCCTGCCCCGGGCTGACCTCCGCCGCCACCTCCATCGCCGCCCCGCCGCCACCTTCATCGCCGTCCCGCCCCAAGCCCCGCCTGGCCGCCCGCGCTCGCGCCGAGCCCCGCCCGTGCCTCGGCCGCCGCCGCTCGCCCCACCCTGCCTCGAGCCCCGCCTTACTGCGCCGCCCGACCCACCTCGCCCGGCCCCTAGTTGCCGCGCCGCCTGGAGCCCCTGCTCGCCGCGCCGCCGTAAGTTATGTTATTTACGATCTGGTAATTACCTCAGCTCTATACCGTCGTAAGTAAAGAAATACCGTCGTAAGTAGCTAACTTACGACGGTTTATGGCTTAATTACGACGGCCCTAGCCGTCGTAAGTTTCTCGAATCCCTGTAGTGTGGTGGAGCTGTAGTGTATGATCAGCATGCCCACGTTGCCGGCGGTGTGAAGCATACGCCAAAGACGGCGCAACAAGCCTCCCACTGCCAACCCGTAGGAGTGGTACATCACCGGGTGGTTCTCCTCCCTCAAGGCAAGGGCAGCTACAGGAACTCTCCGTCCGGTGGACTTGCGAGCGGTGCGGACCATGCGAACCATCTAAAACATAAAACATTTTGAAATCAAGTTAGACAATAATCAAATAAATATTGTATTTTGAATAAAAGTTGAGACAAGATGAACAAATAAAATAAAGGGACAACATTAATTAACATTTTCACCCCACACCTTTTGTAAAATAGTTTTTAAGAACATAAGGTCCTTAAATACGTCCATTTCTACCTAGGTCCACGTTCCTACGGGCAACCTGGCTCTCATACCACTTCTGTCACACCCAGTTTCTCCGAAGAACGACCGAGTGAATATCACATGTATGCTAGAATCATTTTCTCATACATGTGACGACAAAGAGTGAAGCATCATTATATTACAAGCCAAATGTTCGAATATAAATAAGTCTTACATAATGTCTCGATGGACGATAACATGTTCACAATGTCGAAATAAACAAACAACGGAAGATAAGTTTTGTGGGCTCCGTCACAGGCGTTGCCCGGGAGACTCCGTGAACCTAAAATCCTTCTTCGGGTCCGAAGTCTTGGTCGTTGTACACCACGTCATTCCCTTGGCCTGAGGAGCAATTTAAACCAACAGAAAAGCAAGCTTGAGTACCGTTGGTACTCAGCAAGTGTGGGAAAGTTATGTCATGCATGGCTAGAGCAAGGAAAGGTTGAACTCATGGTTGAAGCACTATGCCATTAGTACCTATCACCTTAGCTTATTAAGCACCTACATTACTATATAGATGAAATGATCCCGATCCACTAACCCATCATCAATATCAAGTAATCATAACTCCATTTCCATTGTTAAGCTCCCCGCTTAACATCCTCAACCTCCCAACTCCTCATCCTCTAATCATGAATAAGTCCAAGCCGCTCTTGACCGTGAGCACGGCTGTCATGACAGTTTTGACTCTGTAGAGTTTGTACCACTGTACCCATATGTAGTGATTTCATCCCCCGTTGCTGGGTAAACTAGAAGAACCTCCATTATGCCAGTGGCCGCGAACCACGTTCACACTTCCGAGGTGTGTAGCCAGAAGATCACTACGAGGCCTTTACAAAGGGATTTCCGACGAGTGTGAGCCCACTAAGGTTTCACCCCTAACAGCATCCAAGAGGCTCCAACCCCGCTGCAGTGGCCCCCTCTTGAGCCTTGCGGTTCATATGATAGTCCAGCTGACACCTATTCCCCGCAACATCCAAACACCCATACTACGCCGGAGATGCACCTAATTAATTGGCCAAGCTACCCCATCTCAGCATGTGATTGGCACGGAAAAGATAGGTTACATGCTCCATGAACCGGTCCTTAGGATCCAGGCAAGCACTAAACATAAACCCGTGTTTCGTGCACACAACACCAACCCAAGCATCCAACTTGCCTAGATCCCTACCTCTACATAATTCATAATATTCCATTCAAGGATAAAATAATCAATGTGATGATCTCATATCCCATTTATCCCATTCTAAGCATGGCTAAGCATGAGTATTATAATGAATGACATAATAAAATAACTCCCAACCCAGACTACAAGGAAGCAAGATAATGAAAATCTAGAGAAACTTCCTAGCATGGGTTCCGTACTTCAATTGACAATGCAATGAGATTCTAACTATACATGCTAGTATAGGATCAAAGTGGTCAAGGACACTTACCTTCTTCCTGCTGCTCCGGGTATGGAAAGTCTTGATCTTGAAAGGTGAGAATCGGCTCTGGAGCTGGTTCTAATCATGCCATCATACAAATAACAAAAGAAAGCACATTCCATAAGCAATAGTCCACATTTCCACTCATGCAAACAACACATACATACATATGAAAGTCATACATATATTTAAGTTTTGTGTTTACCCTAGATATGTTAATTCTAGGCATACATGCACTTTTAAACATATATATTATTTCTAACTTTAATATTCAGATTTCTATGTGCACACCATATATGAATTTACAATTTGAACAAATTTTCTATATTAGATAATACACTTCTTAGCCATAAAATTTGCATGAAATGTAATTTTCACCTTCAAATAGGTTTTCAGATCTCCTACAGAATTTCAGACTTAAAGTTTTAGATTTAGGGACCTCATTTGACCTTTACTAATTATGTCTACCTATTTTCTATATTTTCAAATTTATTTTCTATACAACAACAACCAAGCCTTTATCCCAAGCATGTTGGGGTCGGCTAGACATGAAACCCAATATCAATGAAGTGAAAGAGAGGAAGAGATATAAGAACAAGAAAAAAGAAAAAGAAAAAAATAGAGAAAAGGAAAAAAGAAAAAAAAGGGAAAAAGAAAAAAAGACAAAAAAAGACAAAAAAGAGAAAAAAAGAGAGAAAAGAGAAAAAAAGAAAAAGAAAAAGTAAAAAAACAAGACTAAGGTTATGGCACATGAATTGCTACTTTCCATGCGGTCCTATAATGAGCTAAGTCTCTGGATACATTTCAATCTCTCAAACCTCGTTTTACCGCCTCCTCCTAGGTCAACCTTGGTCGTCCTCTACACCTCCTAATATTTTCTCTACCTCTTAAAATCTCACTGTTAACCGGTGCTTCTGGAGGCCTCCGCTGGATATGTCCAAACCACCTAAGTGAATGTTGGACTAACTTCTCTTCAATCGGCGCCACCCCTAACTTATCACGAATCGCCTCATTCCTTATTCGGTCTCTTCTCGTGTGCCCGCACATCCACCGTAGCATGCGCATCTCTGCGACACTCATTTGTTGGACATGTTGCCGTTTAGTTGGCCAACATTCCGCCCCATAAAGCATCGCGGGTCTGATCACCGTCCTACAGAACTTCCCTTTTAGCTTTTGTGGGACCTTCCTATCACATAGGATTCCAGAGGCTCGCCATTTCATCCACCCTACCTTGATCCTGTGGCAAACATCCTCATCAATATCACCATTGCTTTGTAACGTTGATCCTAAGTATCGGAAAGAGTCCCTTCTAGGTACTACTTGTCCTTGTAGACTAACATTTCCCTCTTCACGAGCAACACCACTAAAGTCACACCTCATATACTCGGTCTTGGTCCTACTAAGTCTAAACCCCTTGGACTCTAAGGTTTGTCTCCATAACTCTAATTTCTTATCAACACCATCCCTAGTTTCATCTACCAGCACTACATCATCGGCAAAGAGCATGCACCAAGGGATATCCCCTTGTATATCCTTCGACACCTCATCCATCACCAAGGAAAAGATGTATGGGCTCAAAGCTGATCCTTGATGTAGTCCTACCGTGATAGGAAATGCATCAGTCTCACTATCACTTACGCGCACACTTGTCCTAACATTATTGTACATATCCTTGATAAGGGTAATGTACTTTGTTGGAACTTTATGTTTCTCTAGTGCCCACCACATGACTGACCTTGGTATATTGTCGTACGCCTTCTCCAAGTCAATGAACACCATATGCAGGTCCTTCTTCTGCTCTCTATATCTCTCCATAAGGTGACGAAGCAAGAAAATCGCCTCCATTGTAGACCTCCCAGGCATAAAACCAAACTGGTCTTTAGTGACATTGGTCACTTCCCTCAGGCGGTGTTCAACCACTCTCTCCCAAAGCTTCATAGTATGACTCATAAGCTTAATCCCTCGATAATTAGTACAACTTTGAATATCACCTTTATTTTTGAAGATAGGTACTAATATACTTTTCCTCCATTCTTCAGGCATCTTGTTTGACTGAAAAATGTGGTTGAATAGCTTTGTGAGCCATACTATTGCCACGTCCCCAAGGCATCTCCACACCTCAATAGGGACATCATCAGGGCCGAGATCCTTTCCTCCTTTCATCCTTTTTAAGACCTGCTTAACCTCAAACTCTTGTATCCTCCGCACGAACCGCCTGTTGGAGTCATCAAAGGAGTCATCCAACTCAACCATAGTGCTCCCATTCCCATCATTGAATAGCCCATTAAAGTAATCCCGCCATCTATTCCTAATCTCTTCATCCTTCACTAGAATATGTTCAGTCTCATCTTTGATGCATTTAACTTGATTGAAATCCCTCATCTTTCTCTCGCGGATTTTTGCTATCTTGTATATGCCCTTTTCACCTTCTTTTGTCTCTAGTCTCTCATATAACTCATCATATGCCTGTCCTCTTGCCTTACTCACAACCCGCCTTGCATTTTTCTTGGCCTCTTTGTACTTAAGCATGTTGCTTGCGCTTCTATCATTATGCCAACTCTTGAAACACTCCTTCTTCTCCTTAATGGCTTTTTGTACATCCTCATTCCACCACCAAGTGTCTTTATCTACAAGTTTCCTTCCTTTTTTCACACCGAACACCTCACTAGCTACCTTCCTAATGCAAGTTGCCATCTTCACCCACATACTATCTGCATCTCCATTTTCTGCCCAGAGTCCTTCTGTGATCACCCTATTTTTAAAGGATTCTTGTGGTTCTCCTTTCAACTTCCACCACTTTGTTCTTGTGATTTTGACACCTTTGTCCCGCAAAGAACATGTATGGAAGCGAAAGTCAACTACCACAAGCTTATGTTGTGTCACAACACACTCCCCGGGGATCACCTTACAATCTAGACACTCCCGTCTATCCCTTCTCCTAGTGAGGACAAAGTCAATCTGACTAGAGTGTTGGGCACTACTAAAGGTCACTAGGTGAGATTGCCTCTTCCTAAAGAGGGTGTTAGCTACCAACAGATCATAGGCTACGGCAAAGTCTAGGATGTCCTTACCCTCTTGATTTCTATCGCCGCATCCAAAGCCTCCATGTACTCCCTCAAATCCTAGGTTAGTTGCACCCACATGACCATTGAGATCTCCTCCTATGAGGAGTTTCTCGGTCATCGGTACACTACTAACAATATCCTCCAAGTCCTCCCAAAATTGCCTCTTAGCACTCATGTTGAGCCCAACTTGTGGGGCATAAGCACTAATGACGTTCAAGACAATGTCCCCAATTACTATCTTGATTAAGATGATCCTATCCCCTCGTCTTCGAACATCCACTACTCCATCCTTAAGACTCTTATCTATTAGAACACCTACGCCATTTCTAGTCCCAGCCGATCCAGAATACCAAAACTTGAAACCGGTATTCTCGACTTCTCTCGCCTTCTGACCCGCCCATCTAGTATCTTGTACACAAAGGATATTTACTCGTCTTCTAATGGCAACATCTACTAACTCACGTAGCTTCCCCGTCAAGGATCCTACATTCCAACTACCCACCCGAAATCTATGTTCCTCGGCTATCTTCCTTACGCTTTGCACCCGTCGAGTAAGATGCAAAGACCCTTGCTCACTTATCACTACATTCGGGCGATGATGTAGCGCGCCACTAAGGTGGTGGCGATCCGGCCCTTGCTCATTTAACACCATATCCGGGTTCCGATATGGCGCGCCACTAAGGCGGTGGCGACCCGGCCCTTGCCCACTTAACACCATACCCGGGTTCTGATATGGTGCGTCGCTAAGAGGGTTACGCCCCAACGAATTTCTATTGGGTTTCATTTCCATGAGAATGGCTAAGTGTAGTTGTTGGCTCGCCAAGCCTATAACAACCCCCTCCTCCTTTATCCGAGCTTGGGACCGGCTATGTTATTACAACATAGGCGGAGTTAAAAGTAATTTTTCAGCCCTAAAACAGCAAAATATATCACCTACCCAGAATATAATTTTCTTAAAATTCCCAACAAAGTATCTATTGACTTCCTAATTGTTTGGATCAATTTTAGACATATTTTTACCTACATTTTTAAACCTAAAAATAAGTTTTTCAGCAAAACAGAATTTAATTTCCCCTTTTCAGATTTCCTTTGGAGCCTAAAATCAGTTCTCAAATCATCCTAAATGTTTTCCAAGTGCTAGAAAAATTTAAATTGTATTTGCACATGTATTTGCATCACCATTTGAATTCAAATCCTATTCCTATGTTCAAATTTCTTAATTAGAGGCTCTGCAGGGACTGAAGTGCAAATTTACCCCACTTTAAAGTCCAAAACCTTATTTCCTAAATTTTCAGGGGTCTAACTATGCAAATCAGGGAGGTTTTCCAAATTTCCAATTTATCCAGGGGCTAGAATTGGTATTTATATGTGTTTGCTTAATTTACCGAGAGCCCAGGGGGATGCACAGAAAGTACGGGGGCTAGCTCTTCTTTTCCCACAACCCCTTGAGATAGCCCGTAAATTTCTCAGGCGGGAAACGGTGGGTTCAATCTGGACCGTAGGATTTAAAGAGTGCGGCCTAGATTAAAACATCGAAGGGGAACGGGGTCCTGATTGCTAGCCGCACGATTTAAAATCGCGGGCCATAGAGGGCCACGTCGCCCTGGCCGGGCGCGGGCGGCGCTGCCCGGCGGCGCACATCGGCGGGAGGCGGCGAACTCGCCAGACTTTCACAGAAACCCGTCTACCGGTCCCGAACCTTCGTTTTCTTTGCACAATTTGAAGGAGGGGGAGTAGGGGGCCTCACCTCGGTGGTTTTCTTGAGCTCGGAGGCCCCGGAAGTCGGTCGGCGATGAGGTCCGAGGGGGAAGCTCGGCGGTGCTCACCGGAGATGTGGCTAGAGCGCAAAACACGGTGCCTTCTTCACCTGCAAGACTCCCCGGCGGCGGTGGAACACACTACACACGTTAGATCGGAGAAAATGGAAGAAATTTGAAAGAAAACGAAGCTTGGGTCGCGTGGGGATGAAAGGGGGCAGACTTCAGCGTTTAAATGGACGAGGCGCTACGGAGTTTGTTGAGATCGTGTTGGAGTGCCCGGGGCGGGAGATCGTGGGTTTGCGAGCGCGAAGTTCGGAGATGGCGGGCGCGATCGAGTGCGGGAGGAGCGGTGGCGGTTGGGAGAGATGGAGTTAACGGCTGGGTCCCGTGCGGCAGTGAGAGGAGGAGGAGTCCGCGGGCCATTGGGCTGCTTCAGTCGGGTTTTGGCCCATTAACCCGTTTTTCCTTTTTCATTCCTTTTTCTTTTCTAGTTTCGTTTCATTTTTGAATTCTGGTTCGAATTTCAAATTTTCCTTCACATGCATCACATCCATTTGCTTTAAAATTTCAGTTTACATATTTTGGGATGTTACAGCGGCGGAGGTACATGAGCTCACCAGCGTCGGGGAAGGAGGCGTCGACGTGGACGTCAAAGGCGACTTGGGCCATGCGGAGGTAGAGGAGGACCGGGAGGCAGGCGGGGCAGGCGGCCGGGAGCCCGAAGCAGGGCTTCCGCGCGACCAGCACCTTCCGCGCCTCGTCCTCCCACTCCGCCGCCGATGTCGATGCTGATGCCATAGCTGGAAGGGGTGGTCTGGGGTTTCGGAGAAAACTAAGGGGGGTCTGCGGAAAGGGTTTAGCTGCGCTTGCCTAGGCTGGCTAGTTCCCCCCCCCCCCCCCCCGTCTCGTTTCCCATGGAGTCACGAACACGAACGCATCCACCGGTCAGTCCGTTGGCTATATCAGGCTCAGTTCAAACCGCGTGAACAAGAAATGGTACTACTCTAGGGGTTGTTTGGATATAACTAAATACTCTCCAAATTTAAGTTGGATTGAAGGAAATTAGAGTAAAAATTAGTTCATTTTCCACTTTTTTTTACTTCAATCCACTCCATCTTATATTACCCAAACAAGCCCCATGCTTCCTATTCTCAACGTGAAATCCATATTTCGTGTCAGTTATGGGATTTCACAACTCTTGCATCAACGTCCTTGGAGAACTCTATTTAAATCCAGATATTTGCAGCGTCCAAATTGCAGATCCAAAGTTTGGATGTGCTTTGCCCCATCTCTCTTGAGAGAGAGGAGGAGGAAGATTGATCATTTTGAGAGAATACTTGTGTGCTCTGGCATTAGCTGCTCGAGTCTCTTATCTTCATCGCGTGAGAGAAATAGAAAAATTTCAGAGTCTACATCATATAATGGTTGGAGGCTCACTACAGGAAACAGTCAATAGGTCACCGGGGAAATTAAAGTCATCGGGGCCGACACATATAAATGAATTATAGGCGTCGGTTTTCAGTCCCCGACGCACTTAGTATATAACCGTCGGTTTTAGTGCCGCAACCGACGCCCATAACTATAGGCGTCAGTTAAATCGACGCATATAGTAAGTGCGTCGGTTGTCCAAATGAAACCGACGCTCATACTTGACGGACAATAAGTGTGTCGGTTGTGCAAATGAAACCGACGCTCATACGTGCACGTCCTTTCACCTTAATTCTCTTCTCTTGCCCGCGCAGCCCGTCCACCTCCTGTTCGCCCGCTGCCACCCCGCCGCCGCGCCGCGCCTGGATCGAGCGCCGCTCTCCCGACCGCGCGCCGCTCTCCAGGCCCGCGCTGCTGCTCTGCGACCGCGCACCGCTCTCCCGGCCCGCGCCGCCGCTCTCCCGGCCCGCGCCGCCTCTCCCCCATGCGCACAGCGCCGCACGCCGCTCTCCAGGCCTAGCGCGCCGCCTCTGCCCCACGCGCAAAGCGCCGCGCACCGCTCTTCCGGCCGGAGCCTAGCGCGCCGCCTCTCCCCACGCGCACAGCCTCCTCTTCTCCGAGCGGCACCGCCTTTCGGTGTTCGAAGGTAAAATCTTACTGATTTCTTACATTGTGAATGAATCCTTGCATTGTGGATGAATATTTGTTGACGATTGTGTTCCTGATGTAGTGAATGTTCTTATTTAGCTAGAGGTGATAGTATCTAAGTGTACAAATGATTATTTGTTGTTGACTAAGTTCCTATTTTAGTAAACTATTAACTTGTATGAATGAAGATTAAAAATGAAGATCTTAGCAATGTGGAAAATGGACATGGTGTTATTAATGCATCGCACTAATACGATCATGTGAACTTGATTACTTGTTAATGATGGCAATGCTTAACTTGTTAATATGATAAATAAAATTGTATGAATTAGCATCAGCCCCGACGCCCGAGGGAAACTGAAGGTTTATCTATATGCGTCGGCCCCGACGCATTTAACACATCTAGGGGTGTCGGTTTAAGCGAACCGACACCCATAAGTTAG
Organism: Neostapfia colusana; assembly: GCA_030760725.1. Classification (NCBI taxonomy): domain Eukaryota; kingdom Viridiplantae; phylum Streptophyta; class Magnoliopsida; order Poales; family Poaceae; genus Neostapfia; species Neostapfia colusana. Next base: position 54,967,024 of record JASWHV010000020.1, read on the forward strand.
AGTCGTCAGTTTCTCTAGATCCATCCGACACACATATTAAATGTGTCGGCTAAACCGATGTTTATGTGAAATGTGTCGGCTAAACCGACGCTCATACGGCGGGCCCGACTGGCTCAGGCTCTAAGAGCGTCGGCCCTGGCAAAACCAACGCTCTTAAGCGGGCCCCACTCGAAACCTAATCCCTTCGCCTCTTCTCTTCTCGCCCGCGCGCCTTCTCGCCCGCGCCCCCGCCGCCGGCGCCGCCACCCCGCTGCCTCACCGGCGCTCCTGCCCGTCGGCGTCCCCTCCGCCCCCTGTCCGGCACCCCCGTCCGCCTCGGCCGCCGGCGCCGCAGTCCGCCTCGCCCGCCGCCAGCCCGCCGCTTCGTCGGCGCCCCTGCCCGTCGGCCGGCCGGCGTCCCCTCAGCCTCCCCCATCCGCCCCCTGTCCGCCCCCTGTCCGGCGCCCTCGTTCGCCTCGGATGCGTACGGCGACAATGAGGACGACCAATTAACCGCGCCTACACGGTGGATCCGGACTTAGAACTTTCAACTCTGACCAACTTTCCTCCTCTATCTTGTTCCTTCCTCTCACCTAAATGATTGAAAAATGAAAATGAGCAACGGAACCTATAGAATTTGAGTACCCGTTCGCACGTATCACATGCTATTGGCATGTGAGACGTGAAGGTTCGGAATTGTCCCTTTTTGGACAGCCTGGGAGTGGATCGGGGGGGGGGGGGGGCGTGGCTTGTGACGAGACGTGAGTCTGGATCTGGACGAGATTTCGACGGTATGACCATGATGTTCTCTGCTGCACCATTTTTGAGCGTGCAGTGGAGAACAGCGGGGTTATGCTGCCGAAATTTCGTCTAGATCCGGACCACGCGTGTCGTCATAAGCATGCCCCACTCGACCACTCTTGGGTGGGTTTAGGACCTATCTGCCTAATTGTAGTGACCTTTACATAATATGAAATAGACTAATTATAATGAATTTTCTGCTTTGAAGTTATAAGCTGAAAAATGGATGACGACCGTAAGGTGATGTATGATGGATGGAGTCAGATGGTGTGTACACTTTGGAATGGGCACAAATTGCAAATGTGTTCATAAACCAAGCATTTCCTAGTGGTGATCGTTTTGTGAAGTGTCCGTGTAGCAGGTGCCAGAATCGTCGATGTTTGGAGAGGTCTGAAATGATGCTTCACCTTTGTAAGCACGGATTTATGCCAGACTATCTAGTGTGGCGTGAGCATGGTGAGATGGATCATGCTTGTGAGTCAGACGGAAACGAGATTGAAGATCGGATGGATGAGATGATAGCGGATGTTGGTCGAGAGTACGAAGAGTAGTCACTGCCAGAGGAGGTGAAGAAGTTTTACAAGCTTCTTGCCGCCGCGGATGAAAAAGTATATGAGGGCACCAATGTGACCGTTCTGCAGGCGGTCACACGACTTATGGGGTTGAAGTCTAAGTTCAATTTTGCAAACAATTGCTACAATGGTATCCTGAAGTTGATCAATGATCTCCTTCCATCAAAACATAATATGTCGGAAGACATATATCACTCAAAGAAGATTTTGGAAGGTATAGGCATGAGTTATGAGAAAATTATGCGTTTGAGAATAATTGCATGTTGTTTTAGAAGGAACACCAGAACGGTACTCATTGTATGCATTGTAAAGTATCTAGACATGTGAAGGTTTTGAATGATGATGGAGAGGAAATAAGTACAAAGGTACCGGTCAAACAGCTTCGGTACATGCCTATCACGTCCAGGCTTAAACGGTTGTTTCTTTCTCAAGAAACGGCGAAGCAGATGAGGTGGCATTCAGAAGAGTTATGTGAGAGCGATGACAAAGATATTATGGTGCATCCTTCGGATGGCGCGGCATGGCAAGCTCTAGACCGTTTCGATCCGGAGTTTGGTAAAGATCCAAGAAATGTGCGTCTTGGGTTGTCAACAGATGGTTTCACTCCTTTCAGCACAAGTAACAGTCCATACTCTTGTTGGCCTGTTTTCATCATGCCTTACAATCTCCCTCCCAACATGTGTATGAAAGAAGGATACATATTCCTCGCGGCCATCATTCCTGGTCCTAAACATGCTGGGATGAAAATCAATGTGTTTATGCAACCGTTGATTGAGGAGTTGAAAGAGTTATGGCAAGGTGTAAAGGCATACGACAATCATCTGAAATGTGAATTTACTTTACGTGTCGCGTATCTATGGTCTAACATGATTTGTTGGCATATGGCATTTGGGCTGGCTGGTGTGTCCATGGAAAATTGTGTTGCCCCATATGTATGGCTGACACCGATGCCTTCAGGTTGAAGTATGGAAGAAAAGTCAGCTTACTTGATTACCATCGATGATTCCTTCCTTCAAATCACCCTTACAGGAGTGATACACGATCATTCCGAAAAGGCAAAAGTGTTACAGAAGGACCCCCTCGTCGATTGACAAGCGAACAAAAAATAGCATGGCATTCAAAGTTAAAAGAGTCTGCTGAGGGTGGTTTCAAAGGGTATGGTACAGAGCAGAACAGGACTCATATTTCTTTTCTTTGGGAGCTACCATATGCAAAGGTGTTGCTTTTACCGCACAACATAGATTTGATGCACCAGGAGCGTAATGTCGCTGAAAGCATCATAAGCATGTGTTTTGATTTTACCGGGCAAACTAAAGATAATTTGAGTGCGAGGAAAGACTTAGCTGATATTTGCGATCGTCCTGAGCTTAAAGTTATAACAAATACAAGCGGAAATGAAAGTAGGTCACGAGCTCCATACTGTGTTAGACCAGAAGAAAGAAAGCAAATACTTAGTTGGTTGAAAACACTGAAGTTTCCACACCGCTATGTAGCAAACATAAAACGATGTGTTAATCTCAACACCGGTAAACTGAATGGGTTGAAGAGCCATGATTACCACATTATGATAGAGAGACTTATACCGGTAATGTTTCGTGGGTATTTCAAACCTGATTTGTGGAAGATGTTTGCTGAACTTAGCTACTTTTATAGACATATCTGTGCTAAGGAAGTGTCAAAAAAGATGATGCAGCGGTGGGAGAAAGAAATTATTGTGCTTGTATGTAAGATGGAAAAAGTGTTCCCGCCTGGATTTATGAATGTTATGCAACATTTGCTGGTGCATTTACCTTATGAAGCATTGGTAGCAGGTCCTGCACAATTCAGGTGGATGTATAGCCAAGAAAGAGAATTGAAGAAACTTAGAGCTACAGTGCGCAACAAGGTAAGAGTTGAAGGTTGTATTGCAGAAGCATTTGCAGCTAAAGAGATTACTAACTTTTCTAGCAAATATTTTTCACGTGCCAACAACGTGAATGCATGTGTCACACGATATCATAATGTAGAAGAGCAATCTACGAGTGAGCTTAAGATTCTTTAATGGAAGGGTAAAGGTGTTGGGGCTGCTAATTCTCATTATATTTCGGCGCAAGAGAGGAACTACACCATGCTTTACATAATTTTTAACATGGAGGAGGTGTTACCATATTTTGAAACGTTTGACAAGTTATATTAGAAATCTTCACGAAAACCTACACAAAGTCAATTGGATAAGATGCGTCATCATGGCATAAACGGTGGAAAAAGCTTTGTGGACTGGTTCCATGAACATGTAATTTTCTATCTGTTTTTTATTTCAATATTAGTTCACATATTTATCATAAGATGCTAACTTTATTTATTTATGTAGTGTATGAAAGATGTCAACATCTCCGATGACTTGCGACAAATGTCGCATGATCAATTGAGAGCAACAGAATTTAGCAGGTACGATATCAACGGATATCATTTTCGGACGGCAAGTTTAGAAGCAAGTCGTCCACTTGCTGCCACTACAAATAGTGGAGTAATGATAACTGCCGCAGAGGGTAGTGAAAAAGTGACAGAATACTACGGTGTTCTTAAAAAAATAATAGAGTACACATTTGGCGGTCCAAAAACACTTCAACTTGTGATTTTCGACTGTGAATGGTTTGATCCAATATCGGGCACACGAGTTGATGATTTTGGAATGGTGGAGGTCAACCACAAGTCACGATACACAGCCCATAACAACAATGTTGTACTTGCGAATCAAGTGGTACAAGTGTACTATTTAAGTTATCCTCACCCAAGTTTGAAAAATTGGTGGGTTGTGTATACAGTTAACCCTGAAGTGCACCCTCGTCGTTATGATGAGTATATAGAGATTCAAGAAGATGACGGTATTATCTATCAAGATGAAATCGAGGAAGCAGAAGATTTTATGATATCTTCTGGGATAGGACTCGCAGAAATAGCCAGTGATACGCTAGAGTTGATGTCTGAAGAACAAGTTGGCCCTTCAAGAAAACGTGTTCGACAATCACAAAGAATTATAGAAAAGAAGAAAAGGATTTTGGAAGAAGAGGAGAGATATGATGAAGAAGAGGAAGAGATGGAAGAAGAGGAAGAGATGGAAGAAGAGATACGTGAATATTTTAATGCACGCGTGACAGAAGCAGATTCTGATGCTGATGATTTTTTATTTATATTGTACGCATTTTTTAGATTTTTATTATTATTGTATACATTCTTTATTTATTGTCTAATATTGTATACTAATCATTTCTATAAAAATGTATGCAGATGTTTAATCTTTTGCCAAGTTTGGGGAAGAAGAAGAGCAAGAAGCGTAGTGGATCTTCATCCTCCACTCCCAGTTCTACTTCGAGCCAGCCGGACCCGTTTCAGGTACTTGTTTTTACATACATTTTAATATTAATATTAACTGTTTATTGTTTCTTGCTTCTTTACATACTTATTTATTTATATTTTTAGGGTACTTACAGTGGGCAGAGGAAGAGGCAGTTTTTGAGTTGTGTGGCAGAGCTGACGTCGAGCGAGCCTGCACGAGGTTCGATTCTGACACAGGTGACAGATCGTTGCCCGACGTATGAGGAGTTGTACGGAGAGGAACTAGAGACAGTCAGGCAGGCGTCGGAGCAGGAAGGTGGCTCAGGAGGAGGCTTAGGAGGAGGCTCATCAGGAGGCTTAGGACGAGGCTCAGGAGGAGGCTCAGCAGGAGGCTCTGGACGAGGCTCAGGAGGAGGCTCTGATACTGTTGGGCGGTGGACCTCTTCAGATGGTGGCAATGAGGGGATGATGAGGACGAAGGTGAAGAGCCTGAGGATCCCGAGCGAGGTGCTAGGATTGCAAGAAGGGCAGAGCTAGAAGAGTTAGGACACCCCGATCGATGCCCCTTTAGGTAATATTTCTCATTAATTAATAAGTTCATTATGTCTTTTTAATTAACTAATTTTATGTACTTTTTATGTACAGTCTGCGGAGGCACCTTTTATGTGGTGTAAGTAAAAGCATGGACGAGCGGACGATTATAAGGCCGAAGGGTACTAGATGTTGGGTGGAGCTTGGATGGAGTGGAAAGGGGCATCGACGAGTTGTTAACACCGAGTTGGGAAACGTCGTACGGTTTTGCTATCCCTAGATGGTTTTAGTAGATGGTCAAAGGATTGCAGCGCATAGTTGGGATCACTATGCGCTTCAAGAGTATGGCGATTCGGGTACATGTCAGGATAGAGTTTGGGAGATCTTCTGGGTAAATTTGTTTCGATTGTTTTCATTAAATTATATCTTATTGTTATTTGACATTAATTGTTACTTGTATGCAGGGTATGTTTCATTTGGAGGAGGGTCTGAGTCAAGCATATGCTTGTTCAGTTTTTTATAATGCAGCAAAAAGACGTGTCAAGGACTCCTTATCTAAGGCACGGATCAAAGCTGTGACCGTCTACTACAAGACGGTGATGTTTCAGCCTATGACAAACAAAGAAGCAGCCAAAATTCACCTCACTAGGGAGGAGTACTTGCAGAGTCATGTGGATTGGATTTGTGCCAATATGGAGGCTTGTGAGTGGTTATGCGGGTATTGGGGTTCAGCTGAGTTAAGAAATATTTCTGATAGACACCGAAGAAACCGGAAGAGCAAGCCAGGAAAGCACTTCTTCAGACCAGATGGTTATGTTCGGATGGAACAAAGGATGGTATGAATTCTTGCATTCATACTTAGATTGTTTCAATTAGTTGTATTGATTAAATTGTTGAATTTTAATATTACAGACAGCTGAAACTGGTACGCCTCTACGTTTCTCGAGGTTTATCTTAAGGGGCACAAAGGTCCAGACCCGAATCGCCCGGAGGTGTTGTGTGACGAGGCATCAACGTAAAAATTGGTACGTATGTTGATTCTTTATTGCTTCTATCCATCAACTCAATTTATCTTGTATTACATTAATCCGTTAACTAAATGTTCCACAACCTTACGGATTCATGTCACTGTTAGCTTCTGGATTGCAGCTAAATAATCCAGGTAAACCGTAATTTTTGCATTTGACCACTTTATTCGATTCCAAAATGATTGTAATTATAATCTAACAACTTGAAGCAGTTTTCCCACCGATGCCTTTCCCTCCGGTGCAGACTCACCCATCACAAGTTGGAGACGCAGCGGTATGTATGACTTGTATACTTGTTACAATATTTTCATTATAATATCATATATTAATTAGAACAATATTAAGAAGAAAAGGGAAATACTAGCAGATATATGAAGTGAAAGAGGTAACAAGTGAGAGAGCGAGAGAGTCAGAGATAGATAGAGAGGGAGAGGAAGACATAGAGAGAGAGGGGTACATAGAGAGAGAAAAGAAGTGGTCTTGTTAAGAGGGGTACATAGAGGGAGAGAGGAAGAGATAGATAGAAAAGAAGAGATAGATAGAGAGGGAGCTAGAGAGAAAGAGATAGAGGGAGAGGAGAAGAGATAGAGAGAGTGGGAGAGCGAGTGAGGGCGAGGGAGTTAGGAGTTAGGGAGAGTGAGAGGAAATACGAGAGCGTTGATAAGTTTTAGTTCAAGCCAACATGCTTCTCTTTTTTAAAGTTATGTTACTAAGTTAGTCAAAATTAACATGTTACATTAATAAGTTTCTATTTTATTTGTTTATCGCAGGGATCTCGTCATGGAACTCCTGAAGGTGTCGATGCTTTCTTTAACATCAACGACGGAGGTGCGAGTGGAAGAGATGGGAGCGCGGGACGTGCGAGTGGAGGCTCCCACGACGACATTTGAATTTGGTTTACTCATTTTCGTACTGTTTTGCTTGTGTTTGAAACGTTTGAAAACTTGTGTAGGATGCTATGTTTGAAATGTTGTTGAATTATATCTGTTCTGCTGTATATATCGATGTTTTGTGTGTAAAATGGAGGCTCCCCATTGGGGGAGTGAGAGAAATTAAGCAGTTTTTTTTAAAAAAAAAGTTATGTGTGTCGGTCTCCTCAAAACCGACCCACTTAAGTGGATTATATGTGTCGCGCTCGGTGCGTTCGCCACGTGTCGCTTTATATGCGTCGGTCCTTTAGAAAACGACGCATTTAATCCTAAGTGTGTCGGCTGAGAGAAACTGACGCACATACATCATAAATGCGTCGGCCCCGACGCACTTAGATGATAAAGGTGTCCAATATATTTCGTCGGCTAAGTGCGTTGGTTGACCGACGTCTTTACCTTATGTGTCGGTTTCTATAGCCAACCGACGCTCATATAGCCGACGCCCTATTGACGAATTCCTGTAGTGGCTGTGGTGGCCGCTTCATTCTCGAGCAGAAGCAGCATAAAAAAACTGTTGCGTTCTCGAGCTAGCACGCGTGCAATCAGGCGAGAAAACTGAAGAAACTTTGCGACATGCCGCAAGCTAGAGCCATCCATCTATCCGCCCAACTCGAACAACCTAGCTATTAGCACTATAGGAGGATCAGACGACATCGCCGCCGTCGCTAGTAGCTTGCTTGTTGGTTGACGGCGACGCAGGCGTCGATCCACTCGGCGTAGACGTCGACGGGCGCCGTGAGCGCGTGGGCCTTGGTGGAGTAGCGCTCCTTGCAGACGAAGCACGAGAGCCGGGCGTACTTGTGCTTGCGGTCGATGAAGCACTCGACGCTATCCCGGTGGCTGCAGAACGGGCAGGTGAAGGCCGTGTCCAGCTTCGGCATCTTCTTCGGCTGCGCCAAAGCCTTGGACGTCCTCGACTTGCGCTTCCCCATGGTCGCCGATCGACGACGATGCAGCTGATCGGCGGATCGGCGGCGCGCGGTTATTAAGGAGCGCTGGCCGCGCGCAGGACTAGAAACCAACGCGACGCAAACGAGCGAGCGAGCGGTGTTGTGGACTGAGCGAGGCACCCATGGCCTGCCTTTTGTGGAGCCCGGCCTACGCGGCGGCCGCGCGAGTTGGCGTCGGACTCGGCGTGCGTGTGTCTCACGCTCCCGGAGCCACTCGGATTCGCCTACCGGGCACCACGTGTCGATGGGAAGGCAACGTCTCGAATCTCGATCGATTCAGTCCGAACAGGCGTGCTATTGGATTGGACGTGGGCGCGTTCCACGGTCCCCGAGCTCGATCGGAGGCTCCGATTAAGCTGCTGGATCCCACGTGCCACATCGACGCGTCGTACTCGGATTCGTCGAGTGAATCCGATCTGGCGTCGGAGCGTACCGGCTTGCTCCGTGGTCTCGCTGCAGGCCGCGGCGCGGGGCGTGGGCGCCGCCGCGGCCGTACGCCACGCCCCGTCGCGCGCGCGACGGAGGAGCTGATCGACGCCGACGGAGAAGCAGGAAACGCACGACCAAAACTAAGCAACGTTTGTTCCTTTCCTCGAGGAACTATCAAAACTAAGCAACGTCCTCTTCGCAGCAGGACGATGGATTTACCGGATTACAGCATTCGTGGACGCTAAGAATCAAGCGATCGACTGAGTTCAACAATAACTGGAAACAACTGCGACAATCACGCAACCCACAGAGCCGTCGGAAAGAACTCCGATTTGGAACTGAGTAGAGATCCGAGAAAGGAAAAGTACATATATCTCCCGTCGGAATTTCGACTGTATGATCAGTTCCGTAGAAGCGGATCAGGGGTAGAGAGAAGGGACGGACAACTACACGCACACGGCGGTCACGACTCGGACATCACCACGTCGCCGTCGCGGTCCACGCCGCTCCCGGCCCGCCGCCGGCGCTCGTCGTCCGTCCACTCGCTGTAGACGTCGACGGGCTCGGTGAGCGCGTGGGCGGGCGCGGCGTAGCTCGCCCCGCAGGCCCAGCACGACGCCTCGCCCACCTTCCTCTTGAGGTCGATGACGCACTCGACGCCGTCCGCGCGCTTGCAGCACGGGCAGGGGAAGGCCGTCGCCAGCGCCTTCCTCCTCCTCCTCGGCAGCGCCGCCGCCGGCGCCGTGCACGCGTCGTCGTCCGCCGTCGGGACGACGCGCCTCGAGTCGGCGAAGTGGGCTCGCAGCAGGAGGCGGGACGTGTCGTCGGAGAGGAGGACGGAGCGAGCTGAGTGGCGCTGCCGGGACATCCTCTCCTGATGGATTGATGACCCCCTTCTTTTTTCGTTCTGAACTAAAATTAAGGAGGTGCGCCGCGTTGCCCCTGGCTTTGTTTATATAGACGAGGCAGAGCCTTGCTGACGCGGTCGTCTTCGAGTCGGAACCGAACTAGGTCGGTTGTCCCACAATTCCTGGCCCCACATGCCAGCGTCTGGAACGCTGCTGGTCTGACGCCTCGTATCCAGACACCAACGGCCGACGCTGTCGCCGCATGTCAGAAGCTCTCCTCGCGATGCCGATGCATGCCCAGCACTCGACGCTTCTGGTGCTGGCGTGCTCGCAGCAAGGGGAAGCGGAAGGCTGCCGCCGCCAGCGCCACCTTCTTCGGGCTCGCCGTCATCTCGGGTCCCCTTCGTCCTCCACGGCGCCGCGTACGGCCACCGCGTGGTCCAGGGCGTCTACGTACGAGGACCTGGAGCAGAACAGAACGACGTCGTCTGGACTCCCGCCAGGGTTGCGGCCGGGGACGACGACCAAGTCCTCCTGCACCACGCCTGCCGCAGCCGCCGCCTCCGTGCCAACGGCAAGTACCGCAAGAGGGGCACCGGCATCTCCATCGACGACTACTTCTACCGGAACATCAGGGTGAGAGAATCAATCACCTAGCTAGTACACTCAGTGGCAGTTGCTGCTCGACAAAGAGAGGCAAAATAACCTAGTATGTTCTACGTGATGAGGGCAGACTTCTATCACGCTCAAGCCTCAGTAAAGAATGTGCAATAATCAAATTAGAGTGGACGAACCACCAGCTACATCTGACACAACAGCAATTCACTTCTAGTACCCTTTATTCACCAAATCTCCAGCCATTTAATCAAATATATATAGCTAGAAAAGTGATAAAAAATCTGTGTAGCATAGGGCACAATTCCACTTTAACGTTACTAAATTGGACAGAAATTCAGGCCAACAGATCCTATCACAGACAAGTGGAAAATCTTCAAAGACTCCAAAACTCAAATTTGATTACACTTGGGTTCCATGAAACCGCCAAAAGTAGATTATGAAACTGCCGGATGCTGTTGACCAGCTCAGTGTTTTCCTTGCTACAATATCAACTATACCAAATCTCTGACCAAGGACAAAAATGAATTAAGCACCACAACCAGTGGCAGATTGGCCTTAGAACAGATGTCTCGTAGTACGACAGAGTGGGAACTTAATCTTCATAATCAATACTGTCATCGTCGTCTAGCTCAGAACCGTCAACCCCACCCAACAGTGAAAGGAACACAAGAACCGCAACAAGTTGGGTAGCAAGGAAATACTTTGCTCTTCGCCTGAATTTCTTCTCCTCTTCTGTCCGTTCCTTCTTTCCTCTAGGTTTCGGCTTATAACCTAACGTCAAGTTAATAGGAACACATAATAAAGACAGTAAGATATCTTGAAACAACCAGAAATATAAGCAACAGAAAAGTGCTGAGGCAACAGAATCAAGAGTACAAGAAACATAAAGTGCCAAGGCAACAGGGGGAAAAAGGAGCCAGGTGTCATTCAAGTACAACTTGCTGGCACATATTTCCTTTATCGATTTTGTGCGACTAATCTATAATTCAAATGAAAATGCACAGAGGTCAAATAAAATGAAAAATGTAGCCTTTTAGACATGAATTTGTTTTTTTAACCAAAATCTCCTTAAATATATTTAAAAATATGATTAGCATTGTTCTGCATGAATTACAACACAGAAATTTGTTAACTTACTTCGGCCAGCAGATGCTTTTTTCCTAGGGGTGGATGACCCTGATGGATTGAATGATGATCCTAATCCTGATGATGAGGATTCCAGCAACTGGGCCTTGTGATGCTCAGCAAAGCTCACCAAGTTATCATGCTTCTGCAAAGTGCCTCTCAGCACAGATGTATCCTAAGAGGCGTAACAGATCAGAACATGCCACAAAGTCTATCAAAATATAACGAAGGATGTTTTGTATCATTTGCTTGACAGATTTAGGCTAGGAAAGTTCTCCATAGCATAAGAAAAACATGTTAATACCCTTACAGCTAAGTCCTAACATCAGGAGCATTCAAAATATGAACATGTTCTCTTTTAATAGCATACACAGCTGCAATAGTATATGTGCGATGTGCTATGATCTACTTCATATGCAGTTAGATAGTTGAGGCAGCGAGCCCTGTTGGCTACATAGCTAAGTATTGAGAGTAACTTACAGGTAATGCATTGAGGACAAAGAGAGCATGTCCAAGGAAAAGAGCATCAACATCTGTAGGGCTACATAAATAGATATGAAGAAATATTAATGCTCCATAAAGCCGTATAAGGCAAATACAAGAGGCAGTAAGCATAAAAATCTAACACAAAGTACAGAGCGTATATGTTGGACATGAGCCAGATGAAGAATAAATGGTAGTATACCTATTGTCAAAAAGATAGATCTGATCTCCTAATCTCAAAGACAAAGCATCATATGCAGCACTTGCCCTCTGGTATATCTGTTTCAATCAGCAATCTGCATCAGAAGCTATTAATGTGGCACCAAGGAAAACGAGAAGGCTGTGAAAATCATGAGTAGGGTAGGGAGGTAGATAATCCACCTCCTCTTCTCTTTCTGCAGCGTTAATCTTTGTAACGCCAAGCAACTGCTTCACATCTCTAGCTTTCTTCCAGTGGAGTATCTTTCCGATAGGCCAGGATAGACCAGAGTAGTAGATATCGTGTGCAATGCTGGCGTCAGAAGCCACCCAGAGCTCGTACTGCAAAGCGTCCGCAAGCCAGGTCGAAACCATGGCCTTCGCGGACAGCACGTCAGGGGAAGACGCACTCGGGTGCTTCGAGTTCAGGTCGAGGATCTTATCCTCCTTGAGGTATTCAATCACGCCTCCTTTCTCATTGTTGAATGCCACGCAATCGCCAAACTCAACATACGGTATGTGATCTGTGGAACAAAATTGAGGTGTAAGAGAGCAAAAAAAAAAACGTGTGTAAGCTTAAGGGCCAAGCTGCACAGAGATCGCAGCACGGCAACGGACCGCCAGCCCCGCGGCTCTCTACCAGCTGGCGCTGAACCGCGGCACCGGGAGAAGGGAGATTGTAGCGCGGAGCAAGGGACACGTTGACCAGAGCTTGAGCTCGTACGGGAAGAGAGGGCGGCGGCGGGGGTACATGAGCTCACCGGCGTCGGGGAAGGAGGCGTCGACGTGGACGTCGAAGGGGACCTGGGCCATGCGGAGGTAGAGGAGGACCGGGAGGCAGGCGGGGCAGGCGGTCGGGAGCCCGAAGCAGGGCTTCCGCGCGACCAGCACCTTCCGCGCCGCGTCCTCCCACTCCGCCGCCGCCGCCGCTGCCGATGCCATAGCCGGAAGGGGTGGCCTGGGGTTTCGGAGAAAAGCGAGGGGGGTTTGCGCAAAGGGTTTAGCTGCCCTTGCCTAGGCTGGCTGGCTAGTTTCCCATTGTCTCGTTTCCCATGGTGTCACGAACACGAACGCATCCACCGGTCAGTCCGTGGGCTCTATCAGGCCCAGTTCAAACCGCATGAGCAAGAAATGGTACTGCTCCACGCTTCTTATTTTCAACGTGGAATCTATATTTCAGTGTCAGTTATGGGATCTCACAACTCCTACATCAACGTCCTTGGAGAACTCGATTTAAATCCAGGTATTTGCAGCGTTCAAATTGCAGATTTTAAAGTTTGGAGGTGCTTTGCCCGTCCTTCGTTGTCTGACCTGCTTCGAGCAAAGTTGAACTGACGGCTGGAAAACGAGGGTGACGAGATCCGACGGTGGGGACGGCCTCATTCCGTTCTTCTTTCTTGGCTCACAAGTAGATCTCGTGTTAACTCGACCCGAGTCGCCTCCTCCCCGCAACTCCTCCCCCGAATCCCCAATCCCCGAACCCCAGATCTCTCGCCGCCCGCCGCCGCCGCGATGTCTCGCCGCTATGATAGTCGCACCACGATCTTCTCGCCGGAGGGCCGGCTCTACCAGGTGGAGTACGCGATGGAGGCGATCGGCAACGCCGGGTCCGCCCTCGGCATCATGGCGGCCGACGGCGTGGTCCTCGTCGGCGAGAAGAAGGTCACCTCCAAGCTCCTCCAGACCTCCCGCTCGGCCGAGAAGATGTACAAGATCGACTCCCACCTCGCCTGCGCCGTCGCCGGGATCATGTCCGACGCCAACATCCTCATCAACACCGCCCGCCTCCACGCCCAGCGCTACACCCTCGCCTATCAGGAGCCCATCCCCGTCGAGCAGCTCGTCCAGTCCCTCTGCGACACCAAGCAGGGATACACCCAGTTCGGTGGCCTCCGACCCTTCGGGGTCTCCTTCCTCTTCGCCGGATGGGACAAGCACCACGGCTTCCAGCTGTACATGAGCGACCCATCTGGCAACTACGGCGGCTGGAAGGCCGCCGCCGTCGGTGCCAACAGCCAGGCCGCGCAGTCCATGCTCAAGCAGGACTACCGCGACGGCATGACCCGCGAGGAGGCCGTCTCCCTCGCGGTCAAGGTACTGAGCAAGACCATGGACTCCACCAGCCTGACTGCAGAGAAGCTGGAGCTCGCCGAGGTGTTCCTGCAACCCGGCACCGGGGAGGTGCAGTACCAGGTGTGCTCCCCTGAGGCACTTGGGAAACTGCTAACCAAATCTGGGCTCACGCAGCCATCGTCTTCTGAGGCGTGATCTGCTGGTTTGATGCGGCTTGTGATGCCTCTACCTCTTAGTATGGTTCAAGCAGTTATGCTTCTGTTGTGTGAACTAAATATCCGGCAATTATGTTTTCTAACGTTTTATACGATGACTCTGCTTGACCATTTAATGTTTCGTTTGTAGCAGTGGATTGCCTTGAACTTGTTGGAGATTGCTATTTCTATTTTATGTGCTTGATTGTTGCTGGGACTCTATTATGCGAGACAAGAAAACAGGAAGGAGAATGAGATGGTATAATCTAACTCTAACAAAATGCTTTGTGAGTATGACAGATGTTGGGGTGATGAAATGATGAGATATATGCATTCGATTAGACTATTGCACTTCAAACCTTCTGGATTATACTACTGCTTCCACTTAGTAATCTTGGAAAAAAATTCAGGTGCTTTTATGTGTTTCAGAACATTTTGATGGCGTGGTTTAAATCCAAGTACCCTGAATATATTTAGCCTTGATATTCAAGGAGATTCTGTTATTGTTGTTTTGCAAACAGTTTCTGTGCCAATTGGTGGGATTGCATTTGTGCCATGATTTAGTCCCTCTTCAGTACATCATAGCCTAAATTTTTGAAAGGCCCATTTGTTATACCTTGCCAGGTATTGCTGATGGTTCTTGGGTATTGGACTAGCTGTAGCTTCATGAGCATAAAACCATCCTATTAGTTTTTTACTATGTTGCATTCCTAATAATGCGGCTATGGTGCGGTGCATTCCTATTAGTGCTACTGTTTTTCTGGAGTCTATGGTGCATTCCTATTAGTGCTACTGATTCTTGGGAGTTGTAAGTGGATGCTGAATCTGATTATGTGCTGCACACATTAAACACATTAGGTTAGGTTATAGCTGAATACATGTAGATTTGTTTAGGGCTGTGTTGGCCATCTCCTTTTCATGTTTTAACGAATGTAACCCTGCAGAGAATGACCATCCTATTATATACTTATATGTAAGGATAAAATGTTGAACCATACTTATATGTAAGGATACATTAAAATGACATCAACACTGCGCTATGAGCAAGCAATAACCATTAGTTACTGTGGCTGAGCTACCTGTGGGCTGTGGTAAACAACTGATGACAAATTGAACTGTACATCAATATCATTCCGACAAATTAAACAACCAAGCGCATCAAACATGAGACACAAATACGTGGGCTCACATTCACATGACAAAGAACGAGGAGGAAGAAACAGCTATACATCATGGCTCCCTACGCCATCGGACGCTTCACAAGTGAGACCCATTTCCACCAAAGGTAAACCACGGATGAAGATATCACCGCACCAGCTATACAAAGGGCCCCAATTCCCGCAACCACCCCTCTTCGCTTATCATCCTGTCGAACCGAATGCGGTGCTCGTGGGGGAGTTGTATTATTCGTGTCTTGGGAAGGGAAAACTGAGAAAATTGAGCACTTTCTTGTCAGCCAATGTTTTTCAGCTAGTATCAGTAAAACGGGACAAGGGATCAACAGACGGCGACATATATTACTGAGTTACCTTTTATTGCTGACACCAGTGGCCCATAAGCTCCTCTGTACGGGATACAACATGAGCCCCGACCGCTCCAGTACAGATGTATCACCAATGTCGAGTTGTCAACTATCACTTCATGGGTTATGTTAGTGGGTCTTCTGGACCCCCCTGCTTCCTGAATAATATCAAAATCTGACTTGATATTCTGACCCTGCATTAAATTGGGAAAAACACTATTTTAGCCCACAGTTTGGATCTGGCAATAGAATTGGCTAGTTTATGATTGTTCACTCACGGAGAGGGTGGGAGAGAGCAAACCTGAATATCAATGTCAAATAAACGCCTTCCCGGTCCATCAACTATGACTATCTCTGCAAACAACAGTTGAACTGTATATTTCCTGTTAGCCAAACCTACAACATAGTACCACAAAGCACTTGGCGATGTTCTTGCGGTTTGGTAGATCTGCGGTATGTTTGTCCCCAGAATATCTTGAGTTGTATTTACAATGCCCAGAGACTCATTGAAAGGATCAGAACCCACATGACTAACAACCCAATGGCTGGCATTATTAACATGAAAACCTGCTCCTCCAAGATCAACAGAATCTTCAGAAAACATAGTAGGTGACGGATCTGACGTTTTTATTTGCTTGCCACCACAGTTGATAGCCAAGGAAGTTGCAGAATCTGCATGCATTATCAGATGATGAGGCAAAGACTAAAACTTTGCATAAAATATGCTAGATTCCGAAAATGAAGACAATCTGAGACTGAGTACAAGCTTAGAGGCATCAGTAAGCCTCTCATAATTCCATGCATCAACATTGTAATTACAAATTTACAGTCAAGCAATTGTGCCAGGATGGAATAACCTCCCTGTATTTTCGGCTGCAATTAAGCACTGTGTGGCATATCTGAACTCTAATGAGCAATATCCACAATGAATTTGGCTTGTGATTTGATTTATTTGATAAAAAGTATAAAGTAAGCCAACCAGCACAACTGTATCAAGTATCATCCATTTTGTTTACTACCATCATCAAAAGTTTCTATTAAAAGCAAAAAATTGGACATCATAAACCTTTGGTAATCTTAATAAGGACAATAATTTATTAAAGTCAAGGGTTGAGAATGAAGATTGAGAAAGAAATCATGACAATCCAGCAGAAAAATATACAGTTAGAATATTCAAAGGCAGCGGGAAATGACAATATAGAATGCTGACAGACTGACAAATAAGAATATAGTGTAGGCATCAAGACAAAATAAAACAGAGAGAAAACTCACGGTTAAACAAAATGTCAGGTCACATGCTCATATTTGTAATGCTACAGTCAATATTCGGTGTAAATATTATCACGTTCTAACCAGTTTGTGAACCGATGTACAATGCCTATCAGTCGCCAGTACTGGAACGGAAAATTAAGGGAGACTCAAAGATCAAAAGTATGCATCTTTTTAGAAGACTTACTAGTTAAATTGTTTCTGTTACATTCTTTCCTGTGAAGGCAGTTTAAGATAGCGAGATTTTCACTGCATAGTAATACAGCAAAGTGAGAAATGTACACCAAATTACCTTACAAATTATGCAGTTATCGAATTCTACAAGGGATATGTAATTTAATTTTATTAGCTTGGTAATGAAAAAAGAAGAGGTACAGAGCTCTGTTTAAGAGCAGTGGATGCCAACTTTCTGATCCTTGAAAAAAAAGGTAGTAATGAACAATGATGACTGATGAGTATTGTCCATATTTTCAAGAGTGCAAAGAAAAACAATTCACTTTGTCAAAGAATAACGGGTTTGTTTGACCAACACTGTCAGTCTCATGTTGGTTATTTAAAATGGTTTGTTTGACCAACTCCGCCTATGCCTTTTTAGGTATAGCCGGTCCCAAGCCCGGATAAAAGAGGAGGGTTGTGATAGGCTTGGCGAGCCAGCATCAAAATCAGCCATTCCTAGCCTACCTCAATGTGCTTGAGACAAAGGCTTTGTAATTGTTGTAAAATACCTGTCAATTGTTCTGCTTGCATCAATGGAAGTCCCGATATAATTTCTACACAAGTTCACAGAAGAACAAGTAAGGCTGATATAAATAGTTTAAGAATGAAAAATAATGATTTACTATACCAAGAGAAAAAAGTTAAGAAATTCATACATGGGCCACTTCCTACCAGCAGGATTGTTAGGAAGGGTTCCGTTAAGTAAAGGGTTATTTGAAACATCCCTAGATTGTTCATAAGAAAATTAAGACGAGTTAGATATGCGTAAAATCAGCATGAACCAACGAAATAGATCCACCCACATAATTAGGAATCATGTAAATATTAGTTTACTTAAGATGACATATAATTCTGTGATGATCCTGACGAGATAAAATGTTTGCAGGCTCCTATGATTACTGTATGCTTCTACTTCATGCATTACAAAGGTCAGTCTAACTAGACTCAGCTCAGGGTTTGATCTGACAAAAGTAAGGAATAAGAATATAGGATATGCAACTCTCTGCTAGTTATTCATAACCCACAGAATATATTAATTACATGATTGTAGTTAATTATGAATAGACATGATGCATCCTGGTTGAGTTTGCATGTCCAGAATTAATAGGAATTTTCAAGCGCGAGTCCTATGCTGCAAAAAAGTGGATTTACATGATAATGCACATAAAGGATGTCCGTATTGAAATTTTCTAGATTTCATATTAAAGCATTAAAAAGCCGTGCTGTTTTGAGAGGACTCTGTATACTTTTAAGATGACGTCCTCGAGCTTAGTCTAATAGGTTTAGGTAACTAATGTGCCATGGAGAATCTTGGATATAATTAAGTCAGTGATCACAAAAAATAATAATAAAGTACTTCCAGAATATGTTACAGTACCATCTATGTAACCCCACAAAGTCGTCCCAAAGGTGGTAGATTAAGCATTTTGTTGTTATCCATCAATCAGTGCAAACACAGGGGACATAACAGATGAAAAGTAAAGACTTACAGAGCAAATGATTCTTGAACAATTTCAGAAGGCAGATGTCCGTTGAAGTTGTTTTCACCTACATATCTTAATGGACGAAATTTCATTAGCAAAGTGGGTAACATGAATAACATGAAAAACAGTAATAGATCATCTTCAGAATGTAGGTTGCATGGCTTAGGCATACATCCTTGATTTAAAATGAAAAATGCTGCCTACGTTTTTTTATTTTGACAGATAGACATCCAACAAAAGCAACAAAGTCTTTTAGCCCCAAGCAAGTTGGGATAGGCTAGAGATGAACCCTCCATGTGTCTTTTTACAGACTCCTCCCACGTAAGGTCTGGTCTACCCCTGCCTCTCTTTTAACTCTCTCTTGTAATGTAGACATCTATACCTAAAAATGTCCAGCTAGATTTCAAGATAAGATGTATTCTTGACAATCTCTAGTTTCAAGCATTTTTAGTAGGAACATCTCGATTTTCAAACTATATGCATAACTCAGTTTTAAAATTACAAGGTTAGTTGCAATTTTTAAATTACAGATGGGGGCTGCCATAATTCTGAAATATCAAAAGCTAAAACTCAGAACGCTATGGTTTACATTTCACATTCAATTAGTGATACTAACTTTCTATAATTAAACACAGAGGCAAGTGAACTCTAGCACAAATCGGAAGAAAGCAATGCTTCTAGCATTGGAGTAGAATGAGATCGGAAACACACAGGAGTTCTCCTGCAACATGATCTATCTTGCAGAGACAACAATCTGAGATAGGGAGAAAATGTAGCAGTTTAAAACTTTAAGTGTCTACCCATGATATCGAAATATCAAACCTTAAGGTACAAAGATGAGAAAAAATGTATTAGAATTTGGAACAAGTCAATGCTGATGATTTTTATTTGAACTTTTCTTTTGAAAAAAATTAGTATACTAAGGTTCTCAAATTATATTAGACAAAAGTCTAGCCTGATTCTGTTTATTATTAAGGCTTTGTGTATTGCTCAAGGATTGAAAAACTCCAGCTTACATGTAATCTGAGTTCTTATATGGAAGCAATTGTCCAATTGGGCCTGATAGGTTGTTTGATCTCAAATCCCTGTGATGTAAGGCATCAAAGCATCTTTAAAAGTCATGATGAAAATGGGTATCAACGAAATAAACAAGTACACTTAACTTTTTTTCAACAACAACAATACAGAAATCAAATTCTTGCATCCATGTTTGTGCCTATATGGTATAAAAGATCTACACCAATATGTCTTCCTTTTTCTTGAGAAAAGACTAAATTTGTATGTTGAAGTAATAACCAAGATCACCTAACATATTTCTAATTAACCTAGCCATTAGCAGTAGAAGCTAGCTGAAGACAGGTATGTGATATGCATATAATCCATTAATAATGTTTTTCTTTTGAAGCTGATGCTTAACAACCTATACATAGACAGAAGTAGTATGAAGGCAAACTACAGAAATGTATTTGCAACTGTGAAAATATTAAGAAGAATAGCATCCTGTTATAGAACAGCTGTGTTAAAGTAGATTAAATTATTGAGTTACATTACACTTTAGCGTAACCAAACGAATGCGTTCTATGAAGCAGAAGTTTCCCAAAACTCACAGGTACTGTAGCTTCGGCAAGTTTGGGGGAGCACTAAGAAGCTGGCCCGTGAGCCCACATTTCCTCAGAGATCTGCGCAAAAGAAAAAAAATGCAGTTTAGTCATCGTATTAATAACTGAGCTAGAGTATAGTTCAGCTGGAGTACAGTGGCACTGGACATACAATGTTGAAAGGTTTGCCCAATTTGCTATGAAATTAAAAGAAGAATAGTTTCCATCAATATCGCCAAGCATCCTGCAAGGAAATTCCAAGCAGAGATTAATTAATGCGCAATGATATTTTATTTAATAGAAGGAACCATTAGAGTTACTTACAGGTATTCTAGATTGATCAACTTAGAGAAATTTGCTGGAATAGGTCCTTGAAGTTTCATCCCGTACATTCTCCTAGCAAAACCACACCATGAGTTCTCCTAGTTTGAAAACAAATGGGGGGTTGTATCAATCAAAGGCAAGCCGAGTGCTACACATACAAATCTTTGAGATTCGTCAAGTTCTGAAAAAATTCTGGAACAGGCCCATCGATGTAATTGTCAAACATCCACCTGTATGATCAGATACGACATTAGTTAATCTTTCTTTTCTGACACCATCTAATCTAACCTATTCTGCCTGTGATGTAACATCAATAAAAAATGGTTACTTTTACTTGGAACATGGAAAATAACGATAAAAGGAGGCACACTTACAGGGATTGCAGATTTCTTAATAGCGAAGATCCAGGAGGGATAGATCCACTGAGATGGTTATTGTTGAAGTGCCTAGCTATACGGAGTGCATCCAATTAGCTATGAGAGGATCATATGTATTTTCCAACAAATAATCTTTTGAGAAATCCAACAAATAATTTTCAGATTAAGACAATATGTGCAACAGCAAAAATCTCAAAAGAATTCACATCTTCTCATAAGATGTACTATTTCTAAGTAATCATGCGCTAAATACATAATGAAATATATACTATAACTACAGAAGCCAAATTACTACAGTTTGAAACAGATTGTGGGAATGAAAGGGCAGAAAGGTCAATAATGTCTATCTTCTTTTTTTGTGAGGAATTAAAGGTTAATAGTGGGCAATACTGTGTATTAGAAATCGCTACACAACATTAGGGGCTTCAGTCTAGACTTGCAAAACAAAGTGCAAAAATAAGCATATGTTTATTCAATAATAAATCACTTCATCACTTATCGTACTTGGCTACATAATCTCCCCATCTGTAATGCATGCATAGGTGCAGGAAGTAGTGTTGTAGCTCAATTAAGCTCAAAATTAAGCATTCTGCTGGAGATAGATTAATTTTTGAGAGGCTCATGGCGTTCAACAAGAACAACTACCAATTTGTTCTGTGCCGAAAATTATAAGAACAATTGCTCTAGAAGAGATAAATTAAACTTATGATCTTGATATAAAGGAACAAGCAGATAGGTAATCACCATGTTTCCAGTTTAGAAAGACTAGCAACTTCCTGAGGTATTGAACCACTCAAGTTGTTATTACTCAAATCCCTACAGAAAAAAAAACAGAAAGTGACTTACAATCATAATAAGATTACACATCTTGACTCCAGAATGTAATATCACATTATAACAAGGGATAAAATTAAAAAAGAATATGTCAGAGTGCTTCTAAAGTGATCAGCTAAGACTTGTAAGTTACAAACCACAGTCCAAAGTAGAGATCAGGAAGTGAATTCGATAGCTTACATTTGTCATTTTTGTTTTTCTAGGCAACATTTCTACAATTAGTCCCTATTAATTGGTTATTGGTATAATAGAAGTAGTGTAGAAGGATGATCATACAATCCACAGGGGCAGATTATTTCCAAAACTAAGACATTAACTCTTTGTTCCATGTGCATGTAGATAAACTGGAAGGCAAATAGGATAGGAGGACAATAGTAGATTTTATAACTTGCGTTCAGGTAATACATTTTAGTAGGGTGAAGTAAAGTGGTGTTCAATTTAAATGCTACATGTATGAATATGTAAGATACCAAAGCATATGTGATACTGTGTAACAAGCATCTAAGCTGCCAATGAAGCATTAGTCAATTTGGGTCAGAATGAACAGGAATATATTTAACAAACTGATATAGATACAGATTCTTCTGGGAACAGTGGGACACCGTATTTTAGCATATGTCATACAAGTCCATTATGGGGATATAAACTCGTAGCCTATTTTTTCCCTACTCAGAACTAGTTCATCATTGTCCAGTCACAGCTACTGATAAACTAGATAAATTATGTACCTACTGAACTCATCTTAATCAAAGTTACAACAGGTAGATTCTACTATGGGATCCCTTCTAGTATTGCCTAGAGTTAGCGATTCAGAGATATCAATCATAAGTTTCTAAAACTCACAGAGACACAAGCTCCGTCAAATTGAAGAGTGCCAGTGGGATCTCCGTGATGTTCCAATACCCAGTCACATTCCTGCATCACACCATCCAGAACAAGACATCAACCTCAGGCGCAAGGAAGAGTCTGAATGTCAGGCTCGAACGGCCAAATGGGAGGAAGACGGACTACGCACAGGTGCGTCACACGGCAATCGTCGCTGGAGCAGCTGCAGCCGACGGACGCGTTCGTCCCGAACGACTCGAACCAGACACGCTTTCGGCACGGGTCGTCCTCCGCTGCCGCCTCGCCTGCGAGACCCCACCGCTGGAACACCTCGAGCAGGGCAGCCACTGCAGGACAGCAGGAACGCGAGATCCGCGAGTTACTAGCCGCGAACCAGAATTTGCAGCTTCCGAGACGCCAGAGGGGGAGCGAGGAGTACCGTCGGAGACATTGGTGCTCGGTAGCTGCCGCGACGGTGGCGGGACGGGCTTGTCGTTCTGCGCGGCGGCGGCGGCGAGGAGAAGCAGGAAGATGGCGACGAAAGCGGGGGGCGGTGAAGAGGCCATGGGCGCGGCCGTGGGTTGCGGCGGTCGCGGGTGGGGGTTGACTTGGACAAGGTGGTGGATGGGTTGCTGGCGCGGCTGCATTGGTGTTGCTGGGTCGCCACTAGTACTTGCTAGAGAGTAGCGGGAGGGGTGGGAGTTTGACCTCGGGATCGTGCGTGCCTGGTCGGTATAAGCGGAGACGAGGTCGCATGGGTTGTTGGCGTTGACGCGGCTGCCTCGGGACCGTGGCGCGTGGGGCGGGAAGGCCCCGCCGCCGGCGGGAGATGCGGCTGGCCGGCGGCGCTGTTCCGAGTTTCCGGCCGCTGGCGGAATAAGGTAAGGGAAGAGAGGTCCCCGGACATCGACGATGCTTAGTCCGTCACTGAAGATTTTCAGCGAAGTGGTTGTGATTTATGAACGAGCATATAGAGCACGATGTGAGTGCTACATGACACGGCACATGACATGGACTTATCCCGTTCGTTCGAGCCTCCTCTTGCATTGGTGGTTTCCGTAACGGACATATACCAGCAACAAAAAAACTCTAATGGTTGTTTGGATTCCGTCTGAAGTCTACAGAAATTATAAGGTGAAGTTTCCCTCAGAAATGAGGAAATTATAAGGATTCCGTCTGATGATGCTTTAGAATTCCCCCTGCCGTTGTTCCGTAGCGAACAAAGAAGTGCAGACACATCATACCCACTGCCATCAGTCGTATCACCTCTTCCCAAGACACTCGTTTCAATTACAAAAGACACTTTGATTACACCAAGTATCACTAATTTTATTTGGTTTTTAGGATCTAGCCCCCCTGTAAATCCAGGAGTCACAACGTCTGTACAAGCTCCAATAAGTTACACAATTACAGTGGCATACATGTTTCGCCTATTTGACCTGTCCACTATGCTCCTTCTGATATTTACCGTTTCAGGAAAACAGAAGGAGAGCGTTGGACAGATTGATGCTGTACTTAGCTATATAATCTTCTTGATATCACCCTGCAGTGACATGATATCACAACTGTTTTTTGGCCAGCTTCCTGTTTTGCTCCAGATAAGGATAAGCTCGCTGATACTGTAATATAGCCCAGACAAGGTGCCTGAAGGAGAACTCAGGCCACAGAGGATCTGGATTCTGCAAATGACTAAATGTTGTTTGCCACAAAAGGAAATTACTCAGTCGAGTTTCACCTGAAGTCCGGATCACAATATCGGGATCTGGGCAACCAGCACTGTACATATGGCGATCCAAATCAGCCACTGAAATCTCTGGATGCACACCGTTGTTTGCAGCATTGCCATCAAAGCTGACAGCATTTTCTTTCTGCAACATTTCTCTCCTTTCTGCACAGACCTCATTAATAGCATTGACAATCTCCGAAGTCGAGTTATATGGCATGCAAACAGATAAGACCAACCCTGTGTTTTCAGCCGTGCTTTCCATTAGCTTCTGAACCGCTAACCTCACCGGCTCACATAGCATATCCAAGTTCCCCCAAAAGTTGATCCTACAGTTAAGCTTGTTGATTACATTATTATTTTCTAACAGCTCGTTGATCTTTTCCTCCATTAAATCCATCAAGGTCTTTACCTCACTTGGGTCTCTCTTGAAATTGTCGATGCTGAATGCATAGACCGTTATGTATTTCACACCCATTTCATGACAGTAGAGCAGATTTGCCATGAGAGCAGAGAAACCCACCCTGTGACCACTTCCTTCCTGGATGCTTCTGAATTTAGCGTATCTACGATTACCATCCATAATAAATGCTATGTGTTTAGGCATTGGGCCATACGAGAGGACAGCTACGAGACATTTGCGTAGGAAATTCTGGAGACTTGCAAGGACACCAGTTGTAACCATCTCATCAGGCTTCTGTGTCTTCAGATCCTAGACCAATGAAGTAAATCAGAACCAGTGTTCCAAAAGGCGCTAGGCGGGCGGTGACCCTCCGCCTAGAGCCTAGGCGTTCCTAGGCGGCGCCTAGGCGTTATAAACTGTAGCAGTAGTACACGTTAAATTTTTAAAAAATATAGAAATATAAGAGTATATTCTGCTCTACTGGACTAATCTTCCATGGGCCAGTTTCCCTCTGCACTCAGCCTTCCTCTCCACACAACCTTTCTCGCAGCCCACCCACGTGCAACCTGGCCCAGTGCCACCCCGAGGTCCTCGTGTCATTCATCTCCTCGTCCCTGCACCCCGCACCCCCCCCCTCCGCTGGATTTGCCCTGCCGCCGCCCTGGCTCCTTCCGCAGCTGGCCGATGAGATCTGGACCCCGCCTCGCGCGCCGCCCGCCCGGAACCTCCAGCCCCCCCCCCCCCCCCGCGTCGA
This sequence comes from Neostapfia colusana, assembly GCA_030760725.1. Classification (NCBI taxonomy): domain Eukaryota; kingdom Viridiplantae; phylum Streptophyta; class Magnoliopsida; order Poales; family Poaceae; genus Neostapfia; species Neostapfia colusana. Next base: position 54,992,426 of record JASWHV010000020.1, read on the forward strand.
CGCTGGCGCTCCTCCCCCTCCGTCTGCAGCCACCGATCGGCGCTGCCTCCTCCTCCTCCTTCCCCAGATGGCCACCGAGCGCCGAGATCTGGGATCACGCCCCCCCCCCCCCCCCGCGCGCGCCTCGCGAGCGCCCACCCCCTAAGGCGAGGCGGGAGGCCAGCGCCCCGCGCTGAAGCGCGCTTAGGCGACCGCCTCAGAGCGCCTTTTGGAACGCTGATCAGAACAGATCAGAACCTTCCATTGTAAGAACATTTGTATATGTCAAACATAACAAATAGTTAAAGGTATCTTCAATACTAAAATTCATGTCATCTGAATGCTTGTTTCCCTATTAAGAAACTAATCTGCATATGTGTCACGTGCAAGGTACTCTCTCTTGCCCGTAGTAGCTAGATAACGAACAGCAGTAGTAGATTGGGAACATAGAAGAAGGGGATCAGGGAAACTAGATGTTGAAATATAAGTGAATTGCCCACCATTCCTCATCAGCTTAAGTTGTTGGGGTCAATCGGTCGGTGCATAGTAGCTTAACATGGTATCAGAGCCAGAGGTCTCGAGTTCGAATCCTGGCGGGCGTGATTTATTAAATAAATTACAGCCGACTCCTATTCCACGTTTGCGGCCCAAGAGAGCCTGCACGTGAAGGGGAGTGTTGAAATATAAGTGAATTGCCCACCATTCCTCATCAGCTTAAGTTGTTGGGGTCAATCGGTCGGTGCATAGTAGCTTAACACTAGAGAATAGACAGGGAAGCTAGATTAATTCTCTTCTTCCTTTATTCCTTGATGCGTCATACCCTCCATTATATAGGAGTCTGGCTGTTAATTGTATACGACTCAAACTCTTATCTCTAACTTAATAATTCCGAAATCACTCAAACTGTAATCTAATAGGACCCTTCCTAATCTGAAATCCTGCCAACTCTGAACATGACAATATGCCAAGGCATACAGATATAAATCTCACCACTGAAGGTGACACAGAGATAAGCGATGCTGCCATCTCGATGATGAGGTCCAGGTGAGCAATAGGGAAACTGCAAGCGGAAAATACATCAAGAAAAAGTGAATGTTCACCGTCACAATAAAGCGGGTTATACTAATGCAAAAAACTGACTCAAGCAACATTTGATATTTAAGTAGAGAAGGTACTAGAAGGTAAGGGTTCTATTCCTCAAAAAAGAAAAGGTTCAACAAACATGCGGGGCTATGAACTCAGACCTTTTCTTTTGGCAAAGAGTTATCTTTGGATCATGGATGATGAGATCCACTGATATACTAGTAGTCGACTGGACCACACAGTTTCTAAAAGTGACCGAAATGATGGTATCCACTGAGGTTCAGAGTCTACGGGCAACTTGATTAGGTATCCAAAGCTCCTATCCGAGCATTTGAATGTGTCTGTTTTCACTTGTCGATACACCCAGTCTATGAAAAATGCGAAAAGAAAGGGCGCAATACAGCAACAGCTTCTTCCACTCCGGGGAACGACCTTATGCGTGTAGAGCCACAGTAAAAACCACTTGCTCGTCACCTTAACAGAGTGCTTTTGTGGGCAACATAGAGAGTATGATTCACTAGATGCTGCGTATTTTAGTTACATGTGCTTCTAACACTCATAGCTACCGAATAAAAAAAAACTTAGTAGTGCAAGATTACTATCACCAAAAGCAGTCCCCCCCAGCACGATCCAATCGTCCAAACAAGAAGCGTCAGATGCGCGCAGGCCTCACGGCTATTCTATCGAACATATGGTGAGCGCTGATCAAGGTCAAGGTTGAGGAGCAACTGCAGAGAGGGGGAGAGGGAGAGGGGGGCACGACTGACCTGCAGGTTGGGGAGGCAGGCGACGGGAGTGAGATCCGGGGAGCAGGCGGGGGGATTTGTACCCGGTCGGTGTCCCGTCCAGAAGCGCGGAGGCGGGAGGCGGACGCCGCGCCACGGAGGGAATCTTTCGCCTTCGCCAGCCACGCCTCCCTCGTGCAAAAGACCGGGGACACGGCCGCCCGCGTCGCGATCGCGGAGCGGGTGAAAGTGAAATCTGGGCTGCTCGGACGGGCGCGCGAGACGAGGTGAAGTCGGGTTGTGTTGTGTGGCGCGGGTCGCCCCGCGTGTCTGCCTGTCTGTGTAAGCGAGGATAAAAAAAAACAAACGCGTAACACCTCGACCGAAAAGCGACAACGAATGGGATGGGGTCGTCGACGCGGACACGACCCAAGGCAACAGAACACATTTTGGATTGCACCGCACGGCCCGACCCGGCACGGCCCATGCCTAGGTCAGGCTGGCCGAAGCGGCGGGCGACGTGAGCCCGGGCCCGTCGCAACGAGGAGCCTGCGTGCGGCCCATCGAGCTAATGCGTTTCGCGGCGGCGGACGCCGGCCCGTCAGTCCGTAGCCTCCGGAAGAATTACGACGCGGCACCCGTGGCAGTGGCAGCTGAGGAAGGCCACCCACCCACCCACCCCACTCCACGTCCACCACGCTTCACGACCCCGAGAAAATTAAGCACTCGGTACACAGCTCGCGAGCCTGATCTCAGCCGATCGACACCGGAAGATCTCCGCCACCGGAAAACGAACGCCGTCGTTCTCGGCTTCGTCATCGCCCACGGCGTCCCCGTCCCCGAACCAGTCTTGACCTCTGCACAAAATCGGACGAGGAGGAAACCAGGGGAAGAACAACGAGACGACCGCAAGCTATCCCAGCCGATCCGGGTTCCTTGCGCCGGCTTTCGCACGGGAAAGCGGCCCCCTCCTAAACTGCAGCGTCGCTGAGCTATACTAGTCACGCGAACTCACGACTGGCTCTCCGCGTGCGCAAAGGTTTATTTCGGCGATCGAAAGCGAAGCTTTGTTCTTCCTCACTTGATGTCGTCTTGGGGCTTTTTGTTTGCTTTTGTGTGGCTTATTTTTGTTTTTAAAGTGTGTTTGGATTTGTTTTCGTCTCTGGATAAGATGGTTTACTGATCACTGTGTTTTGCTTTTGCTCCAGCTCCAGTGAAAGAGGTAGCTTCCAATTCCAGCTCTTTTAGTCATAATGTACATAATAACCAACTCAGGAAAAAAAAATCAGGCCCTGAAACCAAGATTGCTTATATGAAAAACTGTAATCAAGACGAAATGTTTTCATAAATACAATTATTAGTTGATAATCAATACGAAGCCACAAAAAATTGCGGTCCGTGTTACGGTTGTGAGGCTGAAGATGTGGACGGAGGGGTAGTGGACTTGACCTCAGTGCTCTAACCTTTTTGGGGGTCCCTAAACAATCCACCGATGATCTGTTGCTTTTGTTGGCTTGGTTTGGTTGCTGTCCCCCCGGGCGCACATAAGCATGGGCTGCTCACACTTGACAAGCCCTGGCCTTGGCCTTTCCCTCATCACCTAATGGCTTGGATCCTTGCAGCTGCAACTTGCCAGAACCCGAGAAGCTACCGCTACTAGCTGCTCGGCTCAGGCTCAGGCTCAGCGCAGCTCAAAAAGGCGCTGGGATTTACCGCACGACATGAGCAGCGCGCTGCCCGGAGCTGTGGCAGACTGGGCGAGGAGAAGGAGGAGGAGATGTTGGTGTTAGGATTAGCCACGGGTTGCTGCTTCCTCCTCGCCGGGGGAGTCGAGAGGCTGGACAACGGTACGTCGTCGTCGTCGTCGTCCGGCGGGGAGGATGGTTCGAGGGGCAACCGCACGGTGGTGGACGTCCTGGTGACAGTGGCCGCGGCGGTGGTCTTCTCCGCGCTGCTGATTCTCCTGCTGCGGTTCTTGCTCAGGCGCGGGCGCGCGCACGGGGAGGCCGGCGCGGCGGCGGCGGCGGGCGGCGGCGGGGGAGGGGAGGAGTCCGCGCTGCAGAGGCAGCTGCAGCAGCTGTTCCACCTGCACGACGCGGGGCTGGACCAGGACGTCATCGACGCGCTCCCGGTGTTCATGTACCGGGAGGTGGTCGGCGCCGGCGCCAAGGAGCCGTTCGACTGCGCGGTCTGCCTGTGCGAGTTCGCCGGCGAGGACCGGCTCCGGCTGCTGCCGCTGTGCGGGCACGCGTTCCACGTCGACTGCATCGACACCTGGCTGCTCTCCAACTCCACGTGCCCGCTCTGCCGGTGCGCGCTCGGCGCGGACGCCGCCGCGCTGCTCGATGCGTTCGGCGAGGTGGCCGACGGCGGCAGGTGGAAGTGGAAGCACGAGGACGCGGTGCTCCCCGTGCGCCTCGGCAAGTTCAAGAACCTGTCCAGGGCGGCGGCTGGCGGCCCCGTCGGCGCCGGTATTGTGGCCGGCGAGACGAGCAGCAGCAGCAGCAGCTTGGACGACAGGAGGTGCTACTCCATGGGCTCCTACCAGTACGTCCTCGCCGAGGCGAGCCTGCAGGTGTCTGTCCACAGGAGGAACGGCAGGGCGGCGGCGAGGCCGAGAGGGGCCGGCACCGAGTCCGCCGCCGCCGCCGAGGGGAAGAGGATCGGCGCGGGGAGCAAAGGCGACAGCTTCTCGGTGTCCAAGATTTGGCAGTGGCCGCGGAACGGCAAGGGCAAGCTCCCGGTGCTCGCGTCCGACGACTCGCCGTCGGCGAACGGCAGGCCGCCGTGGCTGAGGAGAAGCCCCGGGGACTCGTGACACGACTAAAACGTGTGGCGATGCTGCTCCGCGCGCCTCCGCTCCGTGCGGTAGCGCAGCGGGGCGCGCCGCGAACTTTCATTTCCTCGCCTTCTTCTTTTTTTAACCGCTTAATTTTTTTAATACCCATTCGTTTTCGGTTACTTAAATCACATTTGCGTGCGTGTGCTGGTGGTGATCGTAGCTTTCTAGGAGCATGATGAACTTTGTGTTTGCTGATTATACTACACCACTCCATGTACAGGGCAGTTCATTCATTCATCTCCCCTTTTTTGGGCCATTTACCTGTAATGTCTAAACTACCGTTGAAAACTGTGCAGATGCCGATCCGTAACGACCATTAATCTCCACACTTGTACGAAATACTCGAACTAGAGTTTATTGGTAGATTCTTTTCTTAACAAGCAAGTGTCTGTACTGTACCCTAGCGCTCTTGCCCTCCTGCCTTGATTGAAGCCATTACCGAGACTTGAAAAAGCAGCAGGATCTTACAATTGCTTGCCGTGCCGACATCAGCTCATGGCCCATGTTGCAAAACAAAAAACACTAGGGCAAAAAAAAAGAAATCCCAACAGGACCCGGTCCTGCCAGCCTAACCACTG